>OZ034815.1:39666397-40882200 GCA_964030455.1 Linum trigynum | reverse complement strand
CTCACAAGTCATCACTCGCTTACACTAAGCCCGGGCCGAGCCCGAGCCCGAGCCCAAACATAAGCATGCGTGGGCAAAGCGTCGGATCGCCAAGAATCTGCTTTCCCATCTCCCCGTCACTTCAGCAAAACGCAAAGCAAAGCCGAGCAAATAAGCAGCACCGAAAGGAAGCGCCGCCGCTGCCGGAGATGGGAACCCGAGAGGTTTACGAGGAGAAACTACGTAACGGGAATCTGCATCACGATCCCACCATCAACCCTGGCCTCGGCACCCCACGCTGCCCTCGCTGCCTGTCCCTCCTTGACGCCGATTCCGATAAGGGCGAATGGACCATCACCTCCGTTTTGCACGACGCCACCGCCGTGGTTAGTTTCTCCGACAGCCCCTCATTCTTAGTTCTTAGAACTGCTTGGCACCGGTGTTGGAAAAAAGGATGAGTAGTTCTATTGTCGATTTGGTTGATTATGTGAGAGTTTTCGGCGTGAATTGGTGTATACTCTGGTGAATTCAGCTAGGTTCGAATTGGTTGATTGCTTGTTGGTGATCCTTGGAACGCATTTCTGATAATCCTACTAAATTAGACAAACTCTTGTGCATCGTTCGTTTTTAAATCGCCAATGGATCGAATTCTCGCTGCAATTGCGATCATGAGAGCTGTGTTTCCCCCTGTCTCTGACAATTGAGATGGTTGGCGAATTAGATTGTAATCTTTGTGATTAATAGATACGTGGTAGTGATTTTTCTGGTAGGAGTCACTAATTGGAGTTGTGATTTACTGTTAAATTAGGCTGGGTCTGGCATTGGTGCGATGCTTAGTGCAGTGCATGGTCTTAATACAGGTACTGTTTATTTCAGCTGGTTTCATTTCTTTATCTTTGGGACTCTATGTTAACTGTCGTGTTATTTCAGGGATCCCACTCCTCCAGAATCGTCTGAAGGGGCCCAAGTGGCTTCCTTTCGTAGTTGGGGTTGGTGTTTTATCCTGATCCTTGTATTCTTTGAACTTCTCTTTCATTTTGGTGGCATGCCGGTAGGGTTTCCGTCTTGTATATGGTATTGAAATTTGCAAACATTCTCATTTTCGTCTTCTCCTTGCTTTACTTGCAGGTTCCTCCACTGCTAATGTACTCTGGCGCATCTGCTGCTTTTGGAGGTACAGGATCAAACCTCTTTAACTTAAGTTTTCATTGTTTATGTAGCATTCCTTAATTTGACCCTACAAAGTACCTATATCCACCGTCGACTACTCAGATCCCTTTTTGGAGATGGCCATTAATCGGGAAGTTCTCCTTGTTTCTTATTGAGACGAACGCTTTTTTCGTTCGCTATGATTTCTAGGCACCACCATCTACCAAGACTACTTGAACTTCTGCTCTCCTATTTTGTAGCAGATTTCTATTCTGAGTGTGCCCAATCTGCTAGGAAGCCATTTCATCTCCCATAGTGTAAAATTTGCCCCATTTTCTGTGTTTGGGCTTGAGAGAGGAGGGCTGGGGTATGATGGTCGCTGGAAGGACGACAGGTTGCTTTGATGACTGATAGTAGCATCAGTTATGCTGGCTGGATTTTGTAATATCATATCTGGTTTTGGAGCCTTGTATGCTATTTAGTACACCCTTGCACGGGTTTATCATTTCAATGGATTTTTTTCAATCACTTGTTTGCACATTGTTTCTTTATACTGTGTGACTTTGAATGCTCCCAACTTTGATGGTCAATCTGATCCCATTATTAGCTGTAGTTCTTCGACCCATCAAAATATCCATAGTTGCAATGAACATCGCGTGGGTTGGTGATTATGCATAATTGCAAGGACCACTTTTGATGACATTTTTTTTGTAACTGTGGATGTTTCTGTGCATCTGTGTGAAAGTTTGCAGAAATCTTTTCATTTTTGAAATTCAAGCTTGCTTTCGGTGGACACAGATTGGCTTTCTACATATTCTGGCTTTTCGCGTTTAATGTTGTGGCTTCCATTTTTTCCATTGTAGATGAGAATGCCAAGCATATCCTTCCATTATTAGGAGTAATCAATTGACTGATGTGCATCTTCAATTGTCTCCAAGCATATCCTTCCATTAGTAGGAGTAATCAATTGACTGATGTGCATCTTCATACTTTATGTTCAAATTTTCTGATATTTCAATTCTTGGAGGACCTCCATTTATTTGAGGACTTACTTTGTAGGCTATGTGCTTCCAAAGTTCACTCAACTCACAGTGACATCCTACTATGCTGCATCAAGTGCGTCACATTATGGGATTTCACTGCTCACAAGGAAAATTGAGGAGGGCCACATTTCAAGATTCGAGCAAGAAAAGTGCTGATGATTCTGGAGCCCCCACACATAATGAGATGACACTTCTCGATTCTTCAGTTTTTAACTAGATTTGTATGTGTAGGACTTGGTGCATGAACTTTAGGTGGATCCTATCACCTGGCAATTTCTTTTTTCATAAGGAATATTTTGATTCAGATGGCAATGGTTGGTGTACATGCAGTGTCTACAGTAGCTACCTGAAATCCCTATAGTTTTGAGAGGAGTGAAAGTTAGCCTAGAGCTGCTGCTAATCAAACTATCTGAACTTTGTAAGATTGACATTCAATGTTTTGCTTGCAGTTTCGATGGGTTTTTTTCTCCGTGTAACTAGTTAGCAAAGACTAACAGCTTGGTGGTGGCATTTGCATAATGTGCTGGTACATTTTATCTCCAAGTACTCTATTAGCGCTCTTAACTGCTAACATGGTGTTCCCCTGCTGGTTAGATGCTCCACCAAAGATGTGCCTTTGGCTTGTGGGTCCCTGCCACTCAATTACTGTGGAGTAGTCAATGCGTATGCACATATAGGCAATGTAAGTATTCATTTTCCTCAGCATTTGTCCCCAATAGGACAGTTTCAAGTCAGCACCGATGGACGTGAGACATTAGTCTTTACTCTGTTTACTGTGTTCCTCATAGTAATGAATTAGTGGAAGTGAGATAGGGGTAAAATATGTCCACATATTGCTGAGGTTAGCGTGGGTCTTGCTGATGTTTAAAGAATGAGAAATACCTTCAAGCTGCATTATTGTTATTTCCTTTATCTAGATTCCATGCTGGATCTTGTCATGTACTTATGTGGGCAGAACATCAGGTGGCTGAGACCCCAGAGGAGAAGTGGGTTAGCTGTGACAGTTGATAGTGAGTTGCCAATCCAATTCAAAATGGTGAAAAAAGTTTGCGAAAACTTATTGGGATACAGTAAGGAATCCTCTGTTTTGCTGATATTTATTTGTGCAAGTTGCTAGACAGAATTTATTGAGGGAACCAGAAAGATACAGCAGAGCAGTAGACATCCTAGTGGTTAATGTGTAATGGCAAGCATCCAGACCAGAAACTATGGATGATCTGACTATATATGCCGAGTCTGGTTGCATTTATGTGCGTAGCTGATTGCTGCTATAACCCCTCCACACTAGTTCAAGCCACCGAGTCAGCCAATAGATTACATTGTAGTTAAGGAATTTTGAGGAATGGGCGAAAGCAGAAGGCCTTCCTTTCTGGCTGGCTGGCTGAGAAGGCTTTGCTTTTTGTTCCAGATTTGGAGCCTAGCTTTAACAGCAACAGCTACTAGGTGCAGCTTAGCGAAAGTATGGCTGAGCAGCTACTGTATAAACTGTCAACCTCGTTGAGCAACTTTATAGGGTCGTGGGCCGCTGTCTCTTAAATCCCACTGCGCTTTCATTTTCTCTTATGTTAGAGAGTATACATTTGTGGACATATGTAATGTAACTGCAGGCCAAAGCTGGAGAGAGACCACTGATGAAGGGGGGGATGTGAGAGATACAAACAACTGATGAAAGTGGAAGTGGTCCTAGAATTATACATAATGGTAATGTACTCTTTTTGCCCACTTTCTATTCCTTCTTCATCTCTCAAAACTCTTTTATTGTGTCTCTTTATAGCATCTTCCTCCCATCACATGCCTCGTCCCTCTCTTTCCTTTCTCTGGTGATATATGGCATTTTACTTGTGGACCCCTAGATAGTTGGGGGCGTGGGGACAGGTTGATTGATTTTAACTGAGCTTCTTTCATCCCTTTCCCTCTGGGGGGTGCCCTTAGCTTTGAGGGCAGTCCATTTCAGTTTTTACTGAAGTGTTCAACTGGGTTGTGTTTGAGAGGGATAGAAATGTCTGCTTGTGAAGGTATTTTTGTAGGTGTTGGGTGGTGCCAAACTCCCCTTTCATTTTGTTTAACCCAGTAAAGGAAAAGCAAAAATCTGGGTGTGTGTGGCTAGTAGGAATTTGAAGTGGGGTGGATTTTTTTGGTTAGAAGTTGTCGCTATACCAATGTCCCAAAAAAAGCATTCACACCATCATCACCATCGATGTCTGTACAAAAATCTTCATAAATGCTTTATTCTTATTATTGCCCTTTTGATGCTTGCAACCACACAATGAAAGAAAGGCGGGTGGGTTGATGGTTGTAAGCTACTTCTTTTAACATGCCTTTCTTCTGCCATTCCCCTTAACTATTGGGGGTCCTGCTGTTTCCAGACTCAGCAATTTACTGTCCTTCCTTTTTATCATCATACTTATACACATTTCTTGTCTTTTAACTTCTCTCTGTTTTCAAACTTTTTGGCACTCAGTTCTATCATGCACTTAGGGTAAAATTTTCAGAATAGTGACAGTGCATTAGGGGGTCGTAAATTTTTTGGTACTTTGTGCAACAGTTGTAGATTGAATGCAGTAGATTAGGAGGATAGATACCAGAGCCTTATACAGTTATACGTGGAAACAGACTGACCACCTCCCCTTTCCCCCTTCTCTCTCTTCCCATTTATGGCATATCTAGGCACAATCACTGGAACAAGAGTTTTCTCAATCTAGTTTGACAACAAACTTCCCCCCTCCCATCCACCTTGATCATGATTGTTGATAGACTCCGTTAACTTCATCATCAATAATACATATTAATGGATGATTGCTTGCTATGAGGGCATGACTGTGACTGCATTTTACATGGCTAGTTTGATCAAATCACCACATTATTTATGAAGACAAGGAATTTCTCTAGATGGGATCCTTGTAGGGTTTACTGTAAATGGAAATGTGGTGGTTTATAATGCCCTTCCAACACACTGTTTGCTGATAGATTTCTTGTCTGTATTTAATGAAGTTTAGCTGGCTGGCTGTCCACATTTTGCAACCCCTTCCCTTATCTTTTGCTTCATTAATGACTAATCTCTTGTGTTGTATTACTTCGGTTTGGTTTGAGTTAAGATGGTACTTAGACTTAGCTGGCTTAGCCTTGCTGTCAGTATTGTGGTTTAGCTAATTATATCGTGTTAGTGTGATTAACAAGTTAAATTAGTTAGACTTACCCATCTGTGTCTGGCCTTTTCCCATCCTTGCTACACATTTTGAGGAAATTGTTTAGGAATTGGGGCATACTTTGAGAAGCTCAGAGAAGCAACACTTCAACTTGGAAAAGAACACCAACCTCACTCTTTGCAGCCTCTGCTTCTGAGTCAGGTACGATGGCGAAGCCGTGAAGCTAAAGCTTTCGTTTTTTCGTTTTGTGCTCTATTTTGGATGCTACAATGTGAAGTCTATTACTAAATTGTTTTAGAGAAAAAAAATAATGACAGGAACTAAAAATGGTTCCTGTAACAGACTATTTCATGTTATGAACATAGATTAACATTTTCTCTTCCCTTCCATGGGCGTGACCTGATGGTAAAGCTATCGGATTTTGATCGCGAGACCTCTTGTTCAAATCCTCCGCCGCATCATCGTGGAGAATACCTTATATTTAGAGTATTTGTGAGATTATAACACCTTGAATCACTTGCCTTCATGGTTGAGCTGGTGATTAGGTTTATCCTAGTTTCGACGAATGATCCCTCGTCATTCTCTTTTCTGCATTTTTGGAATCTACATCTTTATCGATATTTGTTCGTGCATGAAAAAAAGAAAAAGAAAAAAGAACAGTTGGTGCGAGAATGAATTTGAACTTGTAACGTTATTTCGAACAAATCGAACACCTTAACCAGCAAAGGCTACAACTTTGTTGGCCTTTGGTTTTATGTTTGTTTGTAACTTCATTGAATTGACATTGGTCTTGTTACTAAATGTAGTTACAAGAGAAAAGTTAAAAAAATGTAGCCTTCCAATCCGATTCTTCTTAATTGCTCAAACTCTTATATATGGTCCTTCTACTTCTTTCTCGCTGCTTTTTTTTATGCTATCTTTCTTTCTTTCTTATTCACCCATCTCTATCTTCTACAGCTAATTTACACTGAGAACTAACCCCACCTTTGCTGCGGCTATCAGCTGGTCATCTATGATCTCTCTCCATCGCAAGCCAGAGTAGTGAGAGACCTTACATTTTGAACCCAACACGCAGGAAAACTTGAAGCCATAAAAGAGAAGAGACCAGAGTACTTTGGCAAAGTGAAATCAATAGGAAGAGTCAGTGGGACTGTGTGAACCACTCCTTGTTGGTTCATATATGTTTACTTAAAGTGCCATGGCCTCACTGGTAGGACACATATTTTTCTCCCCCTTGGTTGGTTGGCTTTACTATTTATGTAAACCCCCCATCATTGTATATGCTTCTCCCACCAAATGAAACCAAAGAAAATAAACTATTCTACTTTGTAAGCTTGGATCTTCATTTTTATTGACTGAGTTGAACTAGCAGGAGTATTCAACTTTGTAGGTTTACCAAACAAGTTTTTGATAGCAGCTCGAAGGAATGACAGATGAATCGACTCATTGAGTAATTTGACTCAATTATCTATCTGAATATTGGGTCGGATCTATATAGACCCAAATGCAATTTTAATGGTTTTAGTGGCGTTGGGTTGGCTTTTTAATATTTCTAATTTGGGTGGGACCGGAATGTGTTTATTTGAGTTCAAATGCTCGTCTACAAAAATAATAATGACCATCCCACTAACTACCTTCAATCTAATTCACGGTTTTGATGTTTTCATATTTTTGTTTGTTCAAAATTAAAGAAGAATGCAAAAATTGTATTGGAATTGAGTATCCAATATAATAGGTCTAATTTATATCAAAACTAAGAAACACCCAGAATGAAATGAGTTTGAACAATACTGGGTTTCTTTTACCATCCACATATGTGATTAAAAACCCTCTTAATACATCTCATCCACGTACCATAATTACAACAAACAATCTTGGTGCATGAATGAAGCAATATAAAAAAAGCTTTGCTATAGGAACATACATAAAAAAAAAAAAATGTGATTGATGAGTCCTTCAGAGTTCAGATATGTGCATCCTTTAAACAAAGCTGGTGTACGCCAAATAGCCCCGCACACAATAGTATTTTTGCACAGAGTACGTACGTATTTCCATCTACAGACGGACCACACAGTTGGTGGAGTCACAAAGGCACGGCCATGTGGAATATATTTGCACAGTACTACTCGTAAGTTAGAAAAAATTGGACAAAAACACATACATTAAATTCACGACCTCTGTTTCTACTTTCGAGTGCTACCTTTGTTTGCTACACTAGTGCATGAAATCGTACCGGAGATCGTATCGGGAAAGTCAGCAGTATGGTATTTTGTATTAAAATCGTGGTTTAGCCGTAGTTCAACCATTAGTATTGTTAAATACTGCCTAGCGGTTTAGCCTCCAATACTGGTATTTCGTGGTTGAATTGAACTGCTGGTACGATACAGTTTCATGGACCATGAACCTACACATCCCTTTTGTATATATTGAACGTGTTTGCTTTCTAAAATGGTTGGTTTGTTTGTTTGTTTATAATTTGGATTTCATTTGTTGGGGTTAATGATTGAGTAAACTATAATATAGCTAGCTAGGCTGCTGCTTCGACGGGACCTCTCGCCTTTTACATCAACTCATCGGTTGCGGCTCCTGTTCCTTGACAACATGTTGAGCATAGATGTGGCATGCATGGTTTAAACGTTTGACAAGCGTCGTACATAACCTTATCGACATGATCACTGAATTTACGTTATTGCTTCTTCATTGTCTAACATGCACATTTGATATCTTTCTTCAACGTAAACAGAATGTTAGGTTCGATTGGGTTGTGCATAAGAGAGTAGGGGCGGAGGTAGAGTTAAATTGGGTGGGTCGGTCCCAGCTAGGAATGACAATTTTGATCTGAACCGTTTTACCCGACCTGTTTGGCCTGTTTTGGGGCGGGCATGGATACTCTCATCACCCGGCCTACCCTAACACGCCCCCATTCTTGCCTAAGTTACATGTAATCTTAGTCTAATTACTTAGGATTTTTCTTATATTACATCATGTGTTAGCTATAATAAAGTTCCAAATAGGTGAAAATCTCAATTTCTCTAATAATTTAACTACATTTATCATATTATGGTTTGTTTCTTGGTCTTATAATGAAAATAACGAATATTTCTAATAGTTTCCATATAAATTACATACCCATTGGATCGACCTACCCCGACCCTCGAGCCCCATAATAATTATCCAACCTTCCAAGGGGTCGGTATGAGTATCAAGATACCCGCTCCTGATCTGTCCCATTGCCATTCTCTAGTCCCGACCAACCCTAAAGAAAATTGAGAGTAGTTGTAAATTGTCTCAATGCAATATCATTAGATAGAGATAAGTTTCACATGTTTGCTTGTGGGCTATAATAAATTTTGAAGTTCATATTTACCTGTTATATTCCATATATACAAAACTAAATTTTACATACATAAACAAACAATAACATAAACCTAACTCTAATTATTAATTCCAAATTCTAAACAATTAACTTATTCCCCACTTCTCCTTCCTCTCGAGCGAAAATCATCCGACAAACTCTCACGCATTCATCTAGGTACACAACCCGCAGAATCTCGAATCTATCTTGAGTGAAATCCCGACGCTGAGGGTAGTGATGGCAATTTCAATCCTCGCGGGTATTACCCGACCTGATCCACGATGGGCGGGTATTATCCGATCCGCAGTAGTGTGGGACGGGGCATGGGTATCTACTTCCGACCCGTCCTGCCCCGCCCCGCCCCGCCCCGTTGTAGACTCATTTTATCTCAATTTCTTACAATATCTATACATATTTCTCCTATTTTGACTTTTCTTCAACTAGTTAGAGTCGATCTTTCAACTTGTTAGGCTCAATTATCTATTCTATTATCAATATTTTTCATTCTTAAAGTGTTTTTCCCTATGTTTTATTGTAAAAAGTAAAATTTACTTGTATTTTTTTTAACAACATGTAAGAGTGGGTGGACCCACCCCGCCCTTACCCGCGCGGATTTTACCCGCCCCTACCCGTAGTAGCATGGGGCGGGGCATGGGAATTGAGGTACCCGCCCCGCCCCGCCCCGCCCCATTGCCATCACTAGCTGAGTGTAAATGTTTTTTTTTTCCCTACCTTCTAAGTATATACAAAATAAGAATACTGAATTTTATAAGAGAGATAACATGCGATAAAATACATAAATTCAGATTTGAACCACTTTGTTGCATGAGGTAGTTGGAGTTGGGGCACGAGGTGGAAGTATGGGAATTTATTATACGTACATTTATACGTATGCATGGGGCTTTTCTTTGCCGTCATTCATACGAATATCTGTACTGTATTTTATACACATGCATGCGTACAGTACAGTACAGAAAGAGGTATAAACAATTAATAGGAATGTCGGGCTCACAAATCCTCGTCATTATTTCTTCTGGCAACTACTAATAAAATAATATGTTCTATTAAATCCTTATCCCTCTGACTCTTGCCCATAACCCCAACAATATATATAAAATAGATTAATCTGTACGTTGTTTGTCTTGTCTCCACATTCACGTACATAATTCATTAATTCTTCGTGTACGTGCTTCGTCTAAAAAAAAATAATAATAATAATAAAAACATTTCTACGTGTATGTGAACGTTAGAGTTCATTTCTTCTACAGTGTTCGATTCATGCACACTCCAGTTTCAGCATCTCTGTTTCTGTACCACATTGTTATTTTCTGTATGTTTTTTTTTCCAGCACACGTGTGTATATACAAAATTTTTGATGCTCGATTATGTTTCAATCCGAGACACAAATTTACAAGTACGTAGCTTATGATTTTGAAATTTCTTTTATGACGAGTAATTCCCTTACCTATACTTCTCATTTAAGTGAAGCTACCGTACTTTCGGACCGTTTATTCGATACAGTCGGTTTTTTTTTAGTTGAGGGAGGGGGTGCTACTAGAGGAGACGAAGATGCACATTTATCGATGACCAGTAAGGCGAACGTCAGAGGTAAACTTCGAACCATGTATCGCGACGAGAAGAACAGTAGGTTTACACTCACAGCCATTAGGGCTAACCCTTGTTCTATCTAATCTTGAAAGTAAAATGTTAAAAACCAAAATAACTTACAACTAGAGTCCATTATCGAACCGATATCATAATTGTCATGTTCATTCCGTGTAAATAAATAAAAAATTCCTCCGAAAATGAAACATAGTTTTGTTACGATAAACCATTCACTCAGTCTGTCTTTGCCTCTCCTGGAAATAAAAGTATGAATGCGGTCACATTTGATCGAATCCCTCAATATCTCTCGTCTCCTTCATTCTAATTAAGTTCATGGGGGAATTAAGCTTTCAGCATCTCATCCCTGATACAATCAGGTCATTAATCCTTGGATGGGTCTTGTATAACCAAACATTTAACATTCTTCAAACTAAAAAAAGACAGCGTTCAATTTCAATTGACGTGATTTATTAATACGAGTAATTATGTCTCTTCGAACTCAGCATTAATTTTCTAAATGTTCAACTTTTGAAAAAAATGAATTTGCTGAGAAAGAAGGAAATTAATAACATGGCGTGCAAGTGCAACTGAAAGCTGCTCAATCAATTAAAATTATTAGGCGTAATTACAGACAAATGGGGAAGAAGAGTGAAGCTCTCTAATCTCGAACTTGCAGTGCAAATTGCGATAACTAAATTAATTAATTGATTAATTATTTTTATTAGAGCTAGAGCTATTGTAATTTATATGAAAAATGTTACAGATGGAGATCTAAACTCACGTGAAGATCCTGCTGCTGCAAATTCGGTTTCGACCCGGGCCCGAACCCGACCCGCCCGCCCGACCCGCCCACCTGATCCTCTCCTCCACGTAACGCCAACGGCGCGTGCTGCGTGGCCGCCGCCGCCGACCTGTCCCGAAGAAAAGCAGCAGCAGCGCCGCCGCCGTGAACCGTCGACGACGTCGTGGGCGGAACACGCCACAGCCCCAGCGGACTGCCCGTAATAGGCTGCTGCTGCTGCGGATGCGACGAGGAGGAGGAGGAGGAGTAAGAAGATACCACGCCGCTGCCGTAAAACCTAGAGGAGGAAGAAGACGACGTGGTCCCGTTGCCGCCGCTCCACGAAGAGTAGGAGGAGAAGGGCGCGTGGTGGTGAGCGGTGGTGGTTCGGTAGCTGAGCGGCGCGTAGAAAGGGTGGTGGGCGACGTCGGCGAGGTAGGAGCTGGTCCCGGCGCCGCCGTGGAGGTGGGCCCGCTTGGCGTGCTGGCGCTCCCGCTTGTGGGCGTTCTGGTGGCCGCCCAGCGCCTGGGAGGTCGGGAAGTTGCGGCAGCAGTAGTGACACTCGAACCTCCTGTTGTTGCTGTTGCTGTTGCCGTTGCTATTGGTGTTGTTGTTGTTACTATTGCTCTTGTCGTTGCTGTTCTCTTTAGCGACGGGATTGTTGTTCCCGTTGCTAATGTCTAGTAGGAGGTCGTCGCTGGCTGGCGTGTCGCCGTCGCCGGTGCCGAATTCGATGCCGAAGAGGCGAATGGGCTTGTCGGATCTGGGGGAAGGGCGGATGAAAGGGAGTTGGGAGAAGGACTCGACGTTCATGAAATCGTGGGTCTCCCTTTCTGTCCCCATTTTTTTTTTCGTTGCTATTCTATGGTGTGTTGTTATATGTAACACTATTTGTGACACTGCGCACACGGCCGCAAAGATGTGTATATGAAATTCTCCAAGAAGGAATTTTTGGGTAGTATGGGAATGAGCTAGGAATGAAGGAGATGGGGAAATTGGGGAAGTTTTTAAGGATTGATGGGTGGGAAAAGAGGTGTTGTTGGGAGGAATGAAGTTGTGGGGTGTATAAAGGGGAAGGAAGAGAGTTTGGTTGTTTTTTTGGGGAGGGAGAAAGAAGAGGACAAATGGAGGGATGACCCATCCTAAAGGAGCCTATTGATTATGAGAGAGACTTAGGTGTAAGGTCCATGAAAGAAAGAGAGAATTATGCAAGCAAAATGCACAATTCCATCTCCATCGCATTCATAAGTTCTGTTCGAGTTCAAGGTTCTTTTTTCTTTGGTGTTCTGTGATGGGGTTCTCTGCCTTTTCTTCCCTCTTTGGATGCATGCCAATTGTTGAGTTGTTAAACTCGTTGTCATGGGAATCAAACCGAACCAGCGATTGGACCGGTAAATTTTGTAAATAAGTTACAATAGCGGTTCGGTTCGTTTATTTGGACGGTTGCGTGGATAGGCCGAACTTATTTTAAGGGTTTGAACATGAAATGAGACTAATAAATCCCAGTTTGACCGGTTCGCTATTTTAACAAAAAAGAAATTAAGGTAAAATAATAAACTACAACGTAAACTAATACCATCAAACTTTAATTAACAATTTTATTTCTAATTCATATTCTTAGTTTCCCTACCGCCTTTTTCCCGTCTTTTCGTGGTCCTCTAGTGATTACCACCCCACTTACTAAGTTTAAATTTAGTAAAATTTTATATGATTTCTATTGTGAGATAGTTTGAATGATTTGTTAGAATGTTTGATAATGGATGATATGAATTTGAAATTATTTATGGTCAGTGACAAACCCACTTCTAAATTAATATATTATATATGTCTTATTTTATAGTGCATAAACGGTTCAATCAAGTGTTAACTAACGACACTAAACCTTAAACCACTAATTTTTTCGGTTCGTGTCCGATCCATTTACGAATACATAGATTAAAGTATGAAAACTCCATTAATCCAAATCGCAAAAGGATTTGGAAGAAGAAGAAGTTTCGGATTAAGAGCTCAACAATAGAGAGCGTTTATCCTTGAAATGTTTCGAACCATATTGTTAGTAATACTGTGTCTTTTTTATTTATTTATTACCCGCTAAGAACAATGTTTAGTGTTTAAAGTAGCAAATGAGTGAGGGCCAAGTGGCCGCAAGATTCTGTAATCCAGTTTGCTTTAACTGTTATATTGTTGATATATATAAATGAAAGTGTGAGCAGTAGCATCGACTTTCAGATAGCCGTGCAGTGGCAGCAGCAGGAGAGGCTCGAGATGAAAAGATGACGACAAGTTGATGATGGCGGAAGGAAGAGGTGACTATTGGATCGATGAGTATGCGACGACAGGAGGAAAGATGAAGAGATGGTCGAGGAGGTGATGACAGGAGGAAACTGACTATCTTGATTCATTTTCTTTGAGGTCTAAAATCAGAATATAAAGTTATTAAGAAGAAAATACTGATGTTCAAGCCCTCTTCCTACAGTTCTAGCTGATATAGATGACCTCATCTAGTATGGCTAAGAGCTCAAAGCTCATGTAACTAGAAAGAAAGGTCAATAATTGGTTTTGGCAATAGGGGTTGGAGTACCCGGAGGAAATGATGTGTTAGAAACTCGCTTATTTGGAATTCTTAGAACCGAAGTAACCGGATAGATAGAAAGGGATTTAGCGATTGAGAGAAAGAATTAGGGATTTAGATAGAAGAACATAATTGAGAATTAGGAATTCGAGGCCGATTGAGAGGGGAAGAAGTGATAGGGAGATTAGGGATTTCAATATATTCTTTGCTTAATCGTAATGGAATAACAACGTACATAATTATAGGAAAATACCGAAAAATTCTAGCGATTAACCTAATACTATTAACCCTAATAAAATTAATGATCATAAAAATAATAAAAGAAACCCTCAAGGGTTGGGTTTCTAACTTGATGCTGGTGAATAAACACATGAGAAGAAATCTTGCAGGTTCTGCAAAATCACTTAAAAGAAGAATGCTGGAGACTAAAGAAGAAGAAAAAGGAGAATGAGTAGGAAAGTGGTGGACAAAAGAGGTAACAAAAAGTTTACTGGATATGTATCTTAGAGAAGCTCAAGTGGGAGTGAAACACAGAGTGAGGTAAATGACCACAATGACGCTTTCTTTGTAAGTAATTCAACACTTGGATTTACATATGAAGAGATGAACAAATTAAATTATATGTTGCAGACTGGTGGTAACATGTCCTCACCTATGAAAACAATCCACTCACATCACCTCCCACTTCACCTTTCATGTGTCATCAAACATATTTTGTTTTGCTATGTTTACCTCCCTTCTCAAACATTGCAAGTAAATATGTCCTCTCATCCCTTTCCAACTCAGACAGTAACCACCTATTAAACTTTTGGATTCAAGATACAGGGGCATCAGATCATGACATAGCCTCTTCTCTTACAATATATTTTTATTACAAAGAAGTTTTTGATACCTCACATTTTCCAAATTCATTAGGGACTATCAAGTTGCCCACAAGATTATGGCTATACAAGGTTCTTTTTCCGTGTTTTTCATTTAATATAATATTAGTTAGCCATCTCACACATGACCTCCCTTTAGCATAACATTTTCACTCTGATCTTTTTCAAATTTAGGACCTTATAAACAAGACGACGATTGGTTTAGCATGAGAATCTAAGGGACTTTCCATCAACCTCCAAGTCATCATGTTCTTCACTCACCTCAAACATCAAGTGTACAATTTACAACCCCATCAAGTTGATCTATAGCACTGGAGATTAGGCCACCCTAGTTCTAATCGACTTTCCATGTTGCAATCTCTAGATTCCACTGTAATATTAAATAAAGTACAACATTGTAATGTTTGTCACTTATCCAAACACAAAAGAAAACCTTTTCTTGTAAGCACCAGTCATGCTAATGAACCCTTTCATTTATTTCATGTTGATATACGAGGTCCCTTGTTTGTTGACTCTTATGATGGATTATATGCGTATTTCTTAACTATTATGGATGATTATTCGATACTTTTCTCGGATTATTTGATGAGGTATAATAGTGAAACTAGAGAATTATTTAAAGGTTTCTGTTAATTGATTGAAAACCAGTTTGGCTCTACTATCAAAGCAGTCTGAAGTGATCAGGGTAAGGAGTTTAACATGTGTGAGTTTAACTTATCTGAAGCCATTGAACATCAAATGCCATGTGTTTACACTCTTGAACAAAATGCAAGGGCTAAAAGAAAGCATAAACACATACTTAATGTTGCAAGATCACTTATATTTCAGCCTTGCATACCCTTACAATACTAGAGTGCGTGTATACTGCATGTCGTTTACCTAATCAATAGGTCGCCTACAACTACTATGCAAAACAAATCACCTTATGGGGTTCTCTATAAGAAGCCTCCCTTTTTAGGTCACCTCAGGGTATTTGATAGCTTGGTTTATGTTAGTACTCTAGCTCGAGGCATGGTCAAGTTTGCTCCCATAGCATGACAATGCATATTACATGGTATCCCTTAAGAGATAAATTTCTTGATCGTTTAAAAAAGCAAGTTTTTATCTCTAGTGTTGTTTTCTGTGAGTCTATTTTGCCTTTTAGGAATTTTCATGATTCTCCAGAGTCACCTACTCCTTTGTCTCATGATCATGTTCCTTCCACCTCCTGTCATGCTTTTGACCCTCACATTGCCACTCTTCCACACTCAATCATCCTTCTCGTGTACATGGCTCAGATGATGGGGGCATAACATGGTGGTTGAAGACGAGCTAGGTGGGTCAGGGGTTGAATTCTATAATCACATAAAAAATCCTATACGAAGGAGTTGGAAAGTTACGTATAAATTGAATGTTATTTTATAAATACGCTTTGTTTGCAACAACGTACGGATTTGTTGTTAGCCTAGTGGAAAGTTGAATTTCTTACTAAATGGCCGTGGTTCAAATTTTGTTTTGCCAGAGGCCTTATTTTATGGCTAGTACTTTTAAAGTAGGCCAATTAAGTTCTTCATGTTATAAAAATAGAGAACAAAACAAGAACAAAAGTAGAGGAAAGTCACAAGAGAAGAAGGGAGAAGTGTTCTTCTTCTTATTCATTTTATTCATTTGTGTAATGGGGTTCACTATTGATAGACACATATACATAACCTTTACAATCTTCTCTATCAATACACATGAATGTGATATAATAACCATGAAGAGGATTCATTTCTATGATCAATGTAGGGAGGTAAATACCTCCTAATGTCCCATCCCATATGTAATCCAAAGTAGCATCCAATATGGAATCCAATGAACATCCACAATACTACATAGTTTTATAACACTCCCCCTTGGATGTCCATTTATTAAGAATATGCCTCATTAAAACCTTACTAGGAAAAATCCTATGAGGTAAAATCCTAGTGAAGGAAAAAGAGTGCATAATCATAATACTCTATCTGAAACTTCCTCGTTAATAACCTTACTAGGAAAATCCAGTGGAAAAAACTATGGTTAAGGAAAAAAGAGTACAGTGCCTATATGCCCCACTCATGACAACATCAAAGTGTAGTTTTGTGAACAAAACTTTCAAATATAGTCATGGTAAGTTTCTTAGTGAACAATTCTTCTAGATTATCACTTTATGCATAATCTATTAGGACCATTTTCATCATACATGGTCTTCATGATCATTTTCTATGAAGATAGTCCACAACCACAAGTCATTTAGACGTGTTGAGTCATAAATCTCAACCAAACAACTCATACAATGTCTCATGAATGCTAACCATTGTGCATGATCTGATGGTGTAGCATTTATGATTTGGAGGACAGAGGAGGAAGAACAAGATGATTGGCCTTGTAGGCTGTCCTTGATGATTTGGTTCATCTGGAAACATAGAGTTGAAGTTACTTTCAAAGGGAAAAGGATGGCAGACTCATCCCTTATTAACTACGTGACAGCCAAGGCGGTGGACTGGTTACGAACTTGGGATAGAGCTAGCCTTCACCTGAGCAACATGGAGAAGCCGCAACGAGAAGACTGCCAAATCGGTTGGAAGGCTTTGCCTGGTAATTGGAAAAAGATGAACACAGATGGAGCGGCGCAGGGAGGATCAGGTTTAGCTACTGCGGGAGAGGTTCTTCGTGATAGAGATGGTGTTTGGATGTGCTGATTTTGCTGCAAAATTGGTACAGGGTCTGCAATTTTGGTAGAACTATGGGGAATCCACCAAAGCCTTCATCTAGCCTGGAAAGTAGGAGTCCAATTTCTCATTCTTGAAACAGACTAAAAATGGCCATTGAACTCATCAAGAACCGATAAGATCCTGCTCATCCTCACGCGACTATACTAACAGCTATTCGTTGGATGATGTCTCAGAATTGGTTGGTGCAATTAGTTCATACGTATCGCGAAGGGAATAGAGCCGCATACTGGCTCTCGAAGCACAGTCTCGTCTTTCCCTTCAGTACACATGAACTAATGAATCCACCAAGAGAACTAGACAAGATCTTGCTTGAGGATATGGTGGGGGTCTGTTTCCACAGAATGGTACTGCAGAATCAAGTTTGATTTGGGCAGGGGTTTTTACTTTTGTACTCTGAGCTTTTTCTTCGGTTTCCCTATTCTGAGTTGCTGTATATGTGCAGTAGCTTAGGAATGGTGGTGTTTTGTTGACTTTTGGCATTATTGCCTCCCTCAATTCAAAAAAATAAAAAATAAATCATCTTTGATCCACATAGTTACCTGAAGGTAATGAAGTAAAAGCTCAACTTTGTTTGATTGTCATATACAAAGAGACAAATATATCTTGCTAATATAATACTACTGAGTGAAATGCTAGATGACATATGGCTAGCAATACACATTAGTGCTCTAATGACACCAATATCCGGTACTTCAGGACCTAATCATTCATTTCTATCCAAATGCCTAAATGAACCCTTTTTCACTTCTAGTGACCTTATGATGATTAGGCTGCGAATGTATGTCATTTTTCATACAAAATAGCTCTTTCACTTTTTCGATTTGATCTCCTTGATCCACAAAAAAAGGATCTTCTTAAATCATTCATGTTTGATTTCTTTCTCTAAGCAATCTATTGCTTTATGAAGCTCTTTTTAAGTTTCAACAATATTTCTATAGAAATTATATTAGATCATTATGAAATAACATCTTGACTCTTCTCTTCTAAATAACTATAAAAATTAACTAACAGAATTGTATGCAAGCAATTACTTCATACCACAAGGTAGGGGTGGCTATACGGTCTGGTCCGGTTAAATTGGACCAAATTGATCCGGTCTCAGTCCGGTATTTTCGAGAATATAAGGACCAAAGATTGGATTGGATACACTCCGGTCTTGAACTTGTGGATATTTGAGTGTTGGGGGTCTCTTATCCGGTCTTTATCCGGGTTTTTTTACCTCAAATCTAAGCCTGAATATGAGATTGGATTGTTTGCTATCCGATCCCAGTCCGGTTCGGTCCGGGTTATACGGTCCGGTTTCGGGTAAAACCAAACAGTCCTGGATCAAATTGCCAGCCCTACCACAAGGTCACAAGCAAAAGTCACGTCACACACACAACATCACTTAACCAAATCACACTCATAAATCAAAACACATACATAAAACTAAAATCACAATATCATGCACATAAACCTAAGTGTCATTACACAATCACACATGTCAAAGTTCAAATGCAAATGCTCTAATGCACTTTATTCGAATTTAAGCACGTAAGTGTTATTCAACCACTTCCTTTAGCATATATGCACTTAGATGAATATACCATATCCATCCATATTATCTCAATCCATACAAGGGATGGTTTTATCCATCGATATTGTTGTTGAGAACGTCACATGTTTGCTTCCAGGCAACCTAATCCTTCGGGAAGTTTTGTACATATATCATTATCAAGGGATCCATACAAATAGGCTATCACAATATCTACCTTATGCAAATTTCATACTTCTTGAACTGCCAAACTATTTAAATTTCACAACATAGTTGCATCCACCACAAGAGAGTATGTCACCTTATAATTAATGTTAGGTTTCTACGAGAAATCTATTAAGAGATATTGTGCAATATCTCTCACAATTTCACATATTTTCTTGCGCGTTTGCACACAACTCTTTTGTATCCTATTAGTTTTACATCTTGAGGTGTAAGGACTCCTGTCCCAATATTTTTACCAAATAAGCCTAAGGCTTTATTTTATTTTGGCCAATAATTTATTCTGTTGCATGCATTAATATACTTTTACTTTTGATCCTCATTTGTATTTATCACATACAGCGCTGCAGCACATTCAAAAACTCTCGTCAACGACAAGATCACTTTGATTCCAACATTTTCTTCATCTGAGACATAATGAAGACCAGACAAATTCGTAACAAGTTGATGAATGATGGCGTGATCTTTATGCCGAATGTCAGTGCATGCCAGAAGGTTAGTCTAGTCAATGTCCCTCTATCATTAAATTTCGAAAGTGCATTTGTTTGTATTCGATGTTTATAACATATAGTGAGTGTTTCGTTGCTAGATATTTATGCCAGTTCTTGACGATGAAGCACGTCATTGGTTTCTGTATCTCGTCAATGTCCAGCAAAAAACTGCATTTTTGCTTGACAGTCTACCTTCAACTAGTGAGGCGAATCGTAGTCGTAAATCAGCACTATGCAATAATTGGACACTTTGATAGAACACTTATCTTCTATCTGGTCGACCTCTTTCCTCATCCGGTCGACCATTTTGTTAATGACTGCCATCAAGTGGTTGACCTATATACCTTAGGTGGTCGACCATGTTGTTTCTTACGCCAACGAAATGGCCGACCCAGGTTTTATTCTGGTCGACCAAAAATAACAACTTAAACTAAGTGCGGTCGACCAGGTGGTCGTCGAGGTCGACCGCAATGATTTCTCGGGGTGCCCAAATTAGTCGATTCGGTTGACCACCTTCAGCAATAGGTCGACCGAAAAGTGCATGTTACCGTGACATGCATGTCATAGTAGGCATACCCTTAAAAATTAACATTTGTTTTTTATGACAAATTTCAACGCAGATTAAACTGCTTAAATTACTATAATCATTCCAATTTCCACCTAAATCTATATGAAATTAAACTTTGTTTTCTTTATTAATTAATTACCTTCCTTTAGCTCATCCTACTAATTAACGAAATGGAATAAAACGTTGCTTTCCATCTTTTTTTTAATGTGTTTTAATTACTTTCCTATACTATTAGACGTTGTTTAATTAGAGAAAATTTGGTATTTTATAATTAAGTGTTTCCTTTTTTAATTATGCAAATACAATTACTGTTAGTAATGGGGTAGGAAACTAGGAATCAATAAAAGTAAATTAAATCACGCTTACTCCACATTTAATTTGATTTAGTAATTCTTACCAAAAAAATAATTTGATTTAGTAATCCTTTTTATTTTATTGACTCTTTACATTCCACCATTTATTTTATGGGCTTAATTGTGTTAATCAATGCAGTCAAAAGCGCGATTCTACCTAGAAGCGGAAAATGGGTAAAATCGTAAAGCGTAGAATCAAAGCGTAAAAACGTAAGTTTTTGACGCATACTTTAATATTACGAAAAATGTGTTAAGTACGATAAAATATGAGTGGACATAGTTTAGATAAGTTAATAAATACTTGTAATTCATGTCTAAAGTTGAGAAACTCATAACATTTTAACAATAAGTTCATAAACATATATCTTAACAATAAGCTACATTCCCCTTTATGCTAGTTTGGGAAGGGCCTAGTTGGTGAATTAGATTACTCTATTGAAACTAAGAATGCACCCAAGTACTTGATATGTATTTTTAATCTCAAATATATCATATTTTTTGTGATTTACCTTTAAAATATAAGTATTTTCATAAATAGAATACTCCTTTAGTGAACTAGAAGCGTAAAAGTGTAAAGCGTTTTAGTGAACCAGAAGCGTAAAAGCGTAAGCTTTTAAGCTTTAAAGCGCATGTTAGTCCCGATTTTATACACTTAAGATTTTATATGGAAACGAAAGCGTTTTGGTGTCCTAGAAGCGTAAAACCGTAAGTTTTTAAGTTTTAAAGCGCGATTTTGACTGCATTGGTGTTAATTAAGGGAAGTTTTCCTATTGTTAATACAATATTTAATACAATATTTAAATTCTTAATATTAATTTGGAATCCAATAGTTTTTCAGGGAAAGAAAATCGCAGGCGAGTGGCGGCAGGTCCGACTCCGGCAGGCGATCCCCGTCCGAAGCCCGGTGGCGGACCCCGTCCGAAATCCGGCAGGCGATCTCCGTCCGAAGTCCGGCAAGCGGACCCCGTCCGAAGCCCGGCGGCGGGCCCCGTCCGAAATCCGGCGGCGATGCAAGCGTCTTCGTCCGTGCTACGTCGGACCACCCATCTCCGATCGTACTCCGGCGACGACCACCTATCCCCGTCTGATTATCGCAGTCGGACCAACCATCTCCTTCCGATCCGGCCAGGTCTTGCTCCCATGGGGATTCACTCGCCGCAACCGCCACTCAAAAATGGGGAGATTGGGAGCCTAGAAAGCGGATGAAGATGGTGGAGTGAGGGATTGTCGCGGAAGAAGAAAAAAAAAACGTCGCCGGAAATTGCGGAGATAAAAATGGAAGGATAGGGAGAATTGTCGTCGGGATTTGCAGAACCAACGAGAGGTCAGCGATTCCGACGGCAGGAAGGGCAATTTAGGTAGGTTTCTAAAATGTTGAAGGGCAAAGTAGACTTTTTCACTAAACTATGGGCGGCAAATAGTAAATATACGGGCAGCAAATAGCGATTCATTTTAAGTATAGGCCCATCATTTAGTTAGTGCTAGTCACTTTGTTTCCCAAATAATTTGAACAAAAAATGATTACTTATCTGGAGGCCCGTTTAAGCTATAAATTAAGGCATATAGTTTAATCTTTAATTAAAGCTAGTCATTTTGTTTTCCTTGGGCCAAAACAGATTACTTATCTGAAAGCCCGATTTAGCTATACATTTACAGGAGGCCCATCATTTAGTTCAAGCAGCTTTCCTTGTTTTCTAACCTCCAAAACTCAAAGCCGATTAATTATATCCAGTGTTATTAAAGCCGAGCCGCTCGGCCCGACCGATAAAACCGCCACCCGGTCACAAAATCGGCTCGAAACAGTTTAAAAGCCGCTCTTATTTTATGTAACGGTTGACGAGCGGCCGAGACGGTTAACCGCTCGAGCCGCTCGTCCGGTTTTTGTCATTCAGTCGTTAAATTTAATTACAAAAATTGCAGAAAATTGAAATAAACCAAAAAACGTCGGGCTCTCAAACTGAATCCTTATTTCCATTTCACAATTTCGAAGGAAAGAGACGAGCTCTGATTAAGAAATATCCACTATTTATACTGATAACGTTTATTAGGTATCGGTTCGCTAACGGTTTTTAAATGGTCTAATATCGGTGCACCACTAAAGTTAGAGCCATTCGCATTACCGGGTCATGCTCCGGTTCGGTTCTGACAACATTGCTTATATCAATGGGCCCATTAATAGATTTAGAGAAATTAGTTCTAATGAGGCCCTCATTCTTTTGAGGTTCTGTGCTGGCGGGCCGGCCAGCACAAACATAGGGTCGGGCCTGTTCAAATATATACTTTTATCGTACACCTTTTCATATTGGAATCATTATATCATCTTTTTTTGTAATCTTTTTTTTTTCTTTCTCACTTCTAGTGTCAAAATACGTTCATGGATATTTCATTGTCGTCATCCGTACAATGAGATTGATATTTGTATAAATTATTATGTCCAACTTTATTCACTTTTGTGAATAGTTTGTGCCAATATTCACTTATGGGAATAACCCAATGACTCTTCTCTCTCTTTTTCTTTTAACATTTTCACCTTTAAGAGATAAGAAACTAATTCATAATATATAAAAATTCTTTCATAATAATGCTACTATTGGAGCACTTATTAAAATTTTCTTTCAAAGATCCTTAGTGTTGACTTTGGGAGGTCAAGAGGCTGTCCAATGAGGGTGCACGGGGTCAGGTTGACGCCGAAGTACTAAGCGAGCTAGGGATGTAAGGGCCATCATGCATGGTCTTCACCCAAATTTTTTTTTTTTTTTGCAGACATGGGTGAAGGTGATGGCCATCACTGACTCCAGGTGAATATCGTAAGTCGGGTTCAACATTGAGTCAAATGCGTCGTTGAGTGACCTAACCTGGGGAATCCAGGCTGGGAAAATGAATCAGGCAAAAACAGCGATGAGGATATGACATGGAATCTAGAAGTTAGAGACCCTCATCTTACCGCCCCGATAAGTGTTTCCAAAGTTTTTCAAAGAAGAGTTATCACTCTGCTGCTTGATCGAACCAAGCCTCCACAATTTTGTCGCAAAGAAGTGTTTTGACTGTTTCAGGTAGCCTACTTTGCAAGTCTGGTTCTCTCAAATGGGTCGATGAACATTCAAGATTAAGGGTTTGTTTTGAAGCTGGAGTGTTCCTTTACAAGCTAGAATGCGTGGATGCTCTAGGAAAAGCCAGGAAGGTCATTTTCAAAGTTGTTCAAAAGCCTCTTCCAAAACAGGGAAACTGTCTGAAATGGCTAAGTCTGGAAACGTGTCTGTGAAGCCTACTTTGAAGCTCCTTTCGAGGAGGATGGTTGAGAATTGAGTTAGGAGCTTTATACCACATGAAAGTAGTTACGTTTTACTACAGAGACATGGGATTGGATGAAGGATTGCTTACCTTTAAGACTTCGAACAAAGAGCTCAAAATTAGCTATGAAGCCTGTGTTGCAAGGCATCTTGCTTGTGCTAGAAGAAATGAAGTTTGGACGAGTTTTTTTCCATATTGGATTCTTACCTTAATTGTAGTTTAGTTTACTTACATTTTCCTTGTTCTATTTGTAGTTGAATTAGGTTTTAGTTTGTCTATTTAAGCTTAGAGGCTCACATTGTATTGATTCAAGTTTAATCGAAAGAACCTTTTTTTCATGGAGTTTTTGTGCTCTTGAATTGACCTTGTTGCGTAAATTAATTCGAGTGACGAGCAATCTTAGTATTGATTGAGTCACCACCTCAATCGTGGACTAGTTGCGACTTTATTTGGATCGAGCCTCTTCTCGAGAACTGGTGTTGAAGTTGAACCTTCCAACTCCATCATTCTTACTTTGTTTTCCCTTTTAATCCGTTGTCATCGAGCAATTCTTGAGGATTTGTGGACGGATTTGTGGACTGCGTGACTCTAATTAGCAAGACTCGAGGTACATTTCTACGATTATGCTTCGGTACATTTCTTGCGACTAATCGATCTTCTCGGCATGTTAGGGATTAGAGATTTTGATTGAAAAAAGAGAAGGAGACATGACGACCCGTGAGAGCAACTCTCAGGTGAGCCATCAGGACCAAACATGAGGTAGGGAAACACTACCGGGTATGGTAGGAATCTAATTTTTTTTTACTCAATCGAGATCCATTCAACCCTTTTTGAACCATGTATGACCAGATGGGTACATCAACGAGAGGAAGATTGAAACAAAAGGGATATGAAAGAAATCGGTAAGAAGTAGGGATGACAACAAAACCCGAACCCACGGGTACCCACCCGACCCAACCCGGTCAACGCGGGTAAAATTCGCGTTGACGGGTTTTGGTCCGGGTTTGGGTTTACCCGTTTACTATTCATCGAGTTGGGTTGGGTTTGGGTTTAGGTAAACCCGCCCCATGGGTAACCACCCACACCCATATAATTAATTTTCTAGGTATATTTAATATTCTAAACAACTAATCTTATTTATGTTTGTGGAGACATGTTTCATTTTTTCTTTCCAATTCTGTAGAATGAAGTTGATGTTATCGAGTGGAGAGTGAAGAAATTTAATTGAAAGGAAGAAGCTTTCAATTAATCATGTTATTTATGGATAATTTGTGATTTGCTTCAATTTTCTTGAGTTTTCTAGATTGGTGTTGAACAATTTGTATAGTTAATTTGTGATTTGCTTGAATTTTATAGAATGGTGTTTTATATATGGATAATTTGTATTGAGAGATTGATATTTGACTTTAATTTTGATAGGAACTTGTTATTGTAAATTTTTTACGACAAAAACCCATGGGTACCCATGAACCCGCGGATACCCAACAGGTTGGGTTGGGTTTGGTTTTTCATACCCAGTGGGTTTTACCCCCAAATTTTTTTCACGGATAAAACCATGGGTTTAGATTTGGCAAAACCCGACCCAACCCGACCCATTGCCATACCTGGTAAGAAGAGGAGTGGGTGGGTGGGAGGAAGAAGGATATTTGATTACATGGAGATAGGAAATTGAAGAGAGTGAGAAGAGTGGCGAAAGTAAACAGAGGAACGTGTGAACAGAGGATTCTAGAAGGGATTTTTGTTTTTGTTTTTTGGTTGCTTTACAAAGCCACTCCACTTAACGAGAAAGTAACCGAGGGAAGGATTAGTTTCCTTATTATTTAGTTTCCCAATCAATTTATTATTAAATGTACGTTTTTTTTTCTTTCACTGACACACCTATAACCTATTGCATTTTCATTTAAGCCCAAATATTTTTATTGAGGAAGGAATTAATTTTCTTATATATTTAAGCTCAATTCTTCCCAAAATTGTCAACACGGGTCGGAATACTTGACCCTCATCATGTTCGAAAAATGGACTATACAAATTCACTGCCCTGCCCGTTGCAAGATTTTTTTGTTAGAGATTATGGTGTGCCATTTTTTTCTTGGTTTTGTGAAATGCGCCTCTTTTCTGGGTTTTCTCTTGCCCTATCTCTATTCTTGAATTCTGAGTTGAAATTTTGAATATTATAAATTTTTACTACATGTTGGATTCAAATACAATATGTTATTATGGTGCAATGTTATACGTTACTATTTATATGTTATATGAGATTTGATTTAATTTATAAATGTATAGACATTTTCTATGTATCCAAATTAAATCATACTATAACAATCGAATCATTAATCCACAATACACTTAGTCGACCAGACCAACAAATTAAATGGGATTGACCACTTTGATTTCCCCCCTTCACATATGAAGACGGGCTATCGTACAATTATAAATTGAAAGACGAGCGAAGTGCTGCATAGAATCCACAATACACTTAGGGGTCGTTTGCTTGTTGGATTTGAAAAATAAGGGTTTTGGCCAATAAAAACCTTAGGATTTATGTTGGATTTATTGGATTATGGATTTGAAGAGTCTAATGTTTGCATGATAGATTTGATGATGGATTTGCAAATCCCAAATCAATATGTGGGATTTACAAGTCCGTGGGGTCCACGAATTTGGTTCCAAAATAAAAACCAAATCCATGAACCCCACGGATTTAACACCTTTCAACAAACAATGAACTTATGTTAAATCCATCAAGCTAGGATTTGGGTACCAAATCTATTACCCAAACCCAACAAGCAAAAGACCCCTTAGTCTACCAGACCAACAAATTAAATGGGACTGACCACTTTGATTTTTTCCCCTCACAGACGAAGACGGGCTAGCATACAATTATCAATTGCAAATCGGAAACCGCAGCAAAGTGCGGCCTATGCCACCCTAGGGCCTAGTGAACCGAACCTCTTTGGCCTGCATAAGCACTGTGTATCACAGCCGCACGTTCATGTTGGGTGCTAATTCCACAACATCGATATATTAGTTTTAGCTTCTTTCTCCATTGTAATTAAACTCGTGGATGTGAATGAAGAAAACACTACATCCTTTGACGGACATGTCACTATAGGCTTCTCTCTCCATAACTCACAATTTCCATTGAACTCTTAACCATGGGCCCATTCGTACGTCGACTCTCTATCGCACAGTTGTTAGCTAACTGTAACTACCCTTTCATGAAGCTGTTAGCTGTATTCCTTGATATCAATTACGGTTGTGAGACATCTAATCTAATTCTTAGCGGGTAAAGAGAAGAAGTGGAAGATCAAATGATAATAGATTAAGTAATGATATGCAGAGGTGTAAATTGGGCGGATTCGGTCGGGTTCAAATTGGGTCTAATCGGGTTGGATTCAATCGAGTTGCGAGTTTAATCGGGTCGGTTTCAATTGGGTTGCGGCTTGCGGGTCAATTGGGTTACGAGTCAATCAGGTCACTGGTCAATTGGGTTACGGATCGGGTCGGGTTACGGGTGCATCAAATTATGGGTTTATTGGGTTGCACGTTAATTCGGGTTCGGTCAGGTCGGATTATGGGTTATTCGGGTCTACCCATTGGATCATTTACTTCTTGACAGAAAATAATGTTTTACAAACTATCAATATATGAATATAAATTGTAGGTGATGATACAACACTTAAGAAAATGATAATATGATAATATTTTACACATACAAATTAAATATCCACTATGTTAGTATAAAAACTAAATATAAATAAAATAGTGTATATAAAAGCTTTGTTGTTGGTTATAATTTTTTTGTTTACGGTGAGAGATTGTAACTTCACTTATTTTGTTAATTTATAAAAAAATTAAATCAGTAAAAATTTGAGAATGAAATAAAAAAGGTAGACTATATGCTTATACATCTTGATATGACTCGTCTTAATTAAATATAGTATGAGCTAGATGTGTGTCTCTTCATTTTCAAGAAGACTTATGAACATCATTTCGAATCACCCACTTATATATCTTCACAATTTTTTGTATATTCAAGATAACATCTCATCCTAAAACTCATGGGTCGAACAACAGTTCACTCAAATATGATCTTATTATCTAGTTCGAATCATTGATTTATTAATTTATAAAAAGTAAATAAAATCAGTAAAAAGTTGAGAATGAAGTAAAAAGGATAAACTATCCACTTATATATCTTGATAGGGATCATTGATTTTGGGGATTTCATTGATTTTCAAGGGTTAATTTTTTTATAATATAGTTATGGGTGTTGGAGATACGAATTTGTGTCTAACTCTTCCTATTTATCTTCAAAAATTTATCCTTTGAATTTCATAAAATAAAAAATGAATGAAAAGATATTTCACATATTATTATTTTAAAAATTAAATATTTAAGAAAAAACCTCAATTTATACCACCAATTCTACAAATAATTTTCAATTATTATGAGAACAAAAGTTCTTTCTTGGTAAATTTAAAAGTATACTAATGTATACGTTGAATTTTTGTACAAGCATTTGGGTCAAATGGGTTATTTGGGTTATTCGAGTTGGATTCGGTTCGGTTACGGGTTATTTGGGTATGAATCATTTGGGTTATAGATGGATCGGGTTATGGGTTGGATCAGATAACGAGTTTATCGAATTATGGGTTGATCGGATTACGGGTCAATTGGTTTCGGGTTACGGGCGGGCTTCGAGTGGTTGACTTTTTGTTAAATCCGGTGACTAACTGGTTGTGGGTCGGGTGGGTTGGACGGGTTAGTCGGGTCGGGTTCAATTTTGACAGCTCTAAATTGATATGGTCTCAATTTTGACGTTTTCTTCTCTATCCAAGACACGTGTATGATTTATAAGGAAGATCAGCTATTCAGATGTGATTTAAATGGGACCGTATTGAGATTGCAAATACAAAGTCATCAATAATATTTGACCCATCATCTTCATAAGCTATCTCTACCCTGAAACCCTTATAGTTTGATTTCTCTCTCTCCCTCTCTCTCTAAAACTATGTGTTTGATTATATTGTGTATAGGTTTGGAAGCCTTTGAACTAACATACAATACGCTAGGGATAAATCCCAAAATACCTAAGCTATAGAAAAAATTCCCACAATATCTCACTTTACAAAAAAAATTCCCAAAATACTTAAGTTTCGTGCAGTTTGTCGCACAATGAAGCGAACCAGTAAGCAATTCGCTTGACACTAGAGCGATCCACTTCCGAGGAGCTCGGATAGCGGCCGAGACAAGCGAAACAACCATAAAATCAGCACGGTTCGCGGCTGACACCAACGAACTACTCTTAATCTACTTCAAACGGTCATAACTTTGCACTTGATTATTTGATCGTAACGAAATTTTATTTGATTCCACATAACTTTTCAAGATCTAGAAGAAATTTCCAAATGAAGACATTATTTCAAAGCAAACATACGAAATACTAAAAAGAGCAACAAGTAAAAGAAAAAGGTTTCCCAAACATTCTTGTTGGATCTTCCACAGATACATACAAGGAACCGCACAACTTCACATTTGAGGAAGAGAAAGGGATACTGATATTTTTTTCCTTTTGAAGGAGAAGATGGGAACAGAAAGGAGGCATTCATGTGGATGCAAAATATAGGCAAACAAACATGTTCAAAATAATAAATTATAGGTACAAGTTGGAGGAGATGATGATGATGGCAATTAAGTGATTTTGTCTTCAAACATGGATGATCCTGACTGTTTGGAAGCCTTTCATTCATTTATGTTTTTTTTAATGCTATTTTCTTGGGAGGCTTAATTTGGGTTTTGAGTAGAATTGAGGATGTAGCCATGGATGAAGAGATGAGATGGGATGGGATGGATCTCAGAGACTTGGACTGTCAAAACCAGGATGATCAATGGTTTGATGATGATTATTTGTCTTTGTCTCTTGAAACTTTGATGGGTGGATGAGTTGATGAGAGATGGATGGAAATTGGACCACATGACATTGATGAATGGGCATCTTTTTTCAGATGTTGCATTTAAAACAAATGTGGGATGGAGGAGGGGACATCTTTCATTCATTAAAATTGCTGAGTTGATGTGTTTTCTTTCACTTCTATGGTCCCATTCCATAGATGCCATATTTTTTCTTGCCCAATGCCTTTACATCCCCATTTAATCACCTATATATGCCAGACTTGCAGTTACTTCTTCTTTTCGTAACAAAAAAAAAAAAAACTTCAATGTGTCATCCAAAACTTTAATGTGTCTATCTCTCACTCTCTCTGTCTATCTCAAATCTCAGAATTACGGGAGACATAGTAGTGTCGGCAATCTCGACCAATTTTTCTATGAAAGTATATGCAGAATGCACCAACCACATGATCGGTGCATCCTTCCGGCAGGCCCTTGACGCACAACCGTACCGGAGAGAATACTGTTATGATGGAGATATACACTTGTAAAAAAATGGGCCATTTTCACCCATATTTGCAGCATTTACAACTCACTTCTCAGGAAACACTTGCATTCACCACTCAAAGAAAACCTCACAAACCACTTGTATTTCCAAAACATGGATGAACTTGATGCATCATAGCATTGAACATGTCCATGGGCCGAGTTAGGGAGAATTAGTGGTTGTTTCGCATTGCAATTTGAGATCTACGACCCCGTGAATCCAATCGCATCATAACTTAATCACTCATAACCTTGTTCACAGTTTTTTCTAGATTTGGTAACACAGGGGTCGTTTGAAAGTTGAGATAGTTTTGTTGAGATTGTCATTATGCATGTATTGTTTACAATGCATCATTTTTTTTTTTGTTTTTTTAGCAGAAACAATACATGGATTGTTTCTGTGATGTGACAGAAACTATCACTCATTTTGAGTGATTGTTATATCTCAACTTTTAGTTGTGATTGTTGAGATAGTTGAGTTGAGATTGTTTTGTCTCAGTTTTTAGCTGACGCGACATACACAATCACACATACCAAACGTTGTATTCTACAATGCATCAAATTCGACAATACATGTATAATATTATACATGCATTCTCAACAATACATCTATTTAACAATCGCAACTTCCAAACGACTCCGCAATGAAAGTAAGAATTGGGGAAATGACACAGCTTTATAAAATGTAAAATGAAAGCTTGAGTGCAACCAAATCCCATCTCCCATAACCACACTTACTTAGCTAACAAACTAACCCATTATAGTGGTTTTTCGAAACCCATTCCTAACTGAACTGATCGACGAAAATATCTTGTTAACTTGACTATATATGAAGCCAAAACATTCAATACTACGAGCTACTAAAAATATAACAAAACATGAAGTTCAATGATCAGATTCATAAAGACAAAAAAAAAAAAAATGCATGATACTGACTTAACCCAAATATTTATCGAAGAGTTTCTACAGTAACGAATCAACTCGGATTCAAAACCCCCATGTTCCAGCGCAACTTGCAATATACAAAATCTATTGTCACGAGTGATGAGGTTAACCTAATAGTAATGTGAATGATAATGTTTTTGTACATACATCGCACTCTATGCAGTTGTTTGCTTGATAGTTTTGAAAAACTAATGATTTGGTAAATGTAGACATGTAGATATGTTGACTTTTAGAAATGCGTACATTTTCAAATATCTTGTTTGTTTATAATTTTTTAATGGGTGGATTGTACCCTTTTTGTTTCGTGTGTCTTTACTATTTAACCCAAATAATTCATTTAGTAATCCCCTTGCTAATTTATTCTTTACTTCATTGAATAGAAAACCAAATTTATTGGTGTGTCTTTATTTCGAATGTTATAGTTATAACTGTCACCAATACGAAAGTTGTAGTTAAAAAAATGTATTTTTTTTTATCTACGTGGATTGGTGGGGACGAATTATCGCCAACTCAATATTTCTGTCAATCCAGTCATACTGATAAGTGACATCATTAGAAGGATAAATGAAATTGACTATTTTGTATATTTAGAAAATTATGATTAACTGGCTATAACTATCACAAATGTAAAAGTTGTGACCATGAAAGTGTAGTTTCCCCATAATTAACGATAGAGTTCTATAAACTTGAACTTCCACAGCACCTAGCGCCCACTTTTGTAGCTAGAAATTCAGTAAATTTCGCTCAATTTTGGAGCGTGACTGTACGTGGGCATCCGGCAGTGTCGCCCACGGGCTAGTACGGCACGACACGGTTAGAGCACGGCACGAGCACGGACACGAAATAAATGGGCCAGCCCGGCACGAGCACGAATAATTTATGGGTCGTGTCGGGCCTAAACTTCATTGGCACGGGCACGAGCACGTTATATAAGTGGGCCGTGTCGGGCCTAATATTTTTGAGACTTTATTGAGTATAAGAACGAACATGGCACAAAAATAATATTTATTTGATAGAAAATAAGTATAAAAAGAATTATAGGTTCAAATATTACAAAACACAAGTAGAAAAATAATTATTTGTTGTTGTTAAAAGTGTCATAAAGATATATACGTAATTACTAAGATAAGTAAAAATGAACAAAGAATTAAACAAAGCCAAATCACACTCGCTATACTTTCAATTTTCTTTTCCCCCCTATTTGTTACTTTTCTCAAACATTATCGGTTAATACTATCTTTCCCCGTCCAATTTTCACCTTCTTTTTCATCCTCTCTTTTGTTTTCGTCCTTTTCATTAAACACGAATACGAGCATGGCACGAGCACGAATAGGCACGGCACGATTCGAACCGTGTCGGGTCTGGGCCGGGCCTAGCAAAGTTGACAAATGAGCTTGCATGGCACGACACGAAAACTGACGGGTCGTGCCAAGCACGATACGAAATAAATGGGCTCGAAGCGTACCCGTGACGTGCCGACCCAAGCACGGCCCAGCACCCATGTACAAGCGTGACTCGACACTTATCTTTCTAAGTTTTTTTCATAATGATTAAATGTTAAGTTGTCGATCGATGTTTCAAAATTGGTACTTTGTCTGAAGCAATCAAAGTCCCAACCCCACATTACATTTACACATCGAGAAGTGATAGAGATTGAAAGTTAAAAAAAGAGAAGGGAGTCCATTCATTCAGTTTGGAAGGTGAGAGGTGTGGGCCGTTAGAAGTTGTACCTTTGCTTCATATGATAACTCATGCTCTCTCTTGGCATATATATATATATGGTGCCTTCTATCGTACCCCGGGTGAAATTCGGGGTACCGCATACCTTTAGTATGAAAACGCTAACTAGACCTCGATTTAGCAGGATTTTTGGGCATGATACTATACCCTAACCCTTAATGACTGAACCCTAGGTTCTAATTATCTAAATCATAAACTATAAACCCTAAGATTGTGCATTGATATTTTTTCCTATATTTGGACGAATCATAACCGTCGATTATTGTTTCAAATTAAATTGATCTTGGGGTATAAGATTTAGAGAATTAAGACCTAGATTTTGATCTTTAAGGGTTAGAGTATAGTATCATGTCCGAAAGATCAGTCAATTCAAGTTCTGGATAGCGTTTTCTTACTCAAGATATGCGATACCCCGGATTTCACCCTGGGTACCGTAGAACTCCCCATATATATATATATATATATATATATATATATATATATATATATATATATATTGTGAAACTCTCTTGGCATCCTTAACGTGGTCCTAAATGAACAAAAACTAGAAGAAAAGTCTAGAGAGAGAGGCAGATCTCATTATTCATATGGTCATCATGTGCATTTTATCTTTCTTTAGTATCCCTTAATTCTATCCACACAAACACCAATCACTTGACCCTTTTCCTCTAAGGTGTTGCAATACCACATGCTACTATGGTAGGTCTTTCAATTGAGAGCCAACTTTACTACTTCGAGCCAATCAATCTTTTCATAAACTTCCCCATAAATAGACCATAATTTCTGTTGTCCGCAATTTTAGCATATTGGATTTAGTAAGCTCGCATATAATCTCCAAAGCAAGCTAAAAAGTTGGATTGAGAAGGGATTAGCACCATGCTTACTAACTTTTCAGCTATTAGATGTAAAGTTAATCCTACTATTAAAATTTAATAAAGGGTAATTTGGTCACAATTCAAACCAATTCCCACAAACCCTAACATATATAGTGGCGTTTTCGGTGCACTCACTTTTTTGGGTGCATTCAGTGCACTCGCTTCATAATTTTCATTTTAAACATGGGATTTATGTCAAAATGATCTCAATCATCACTTATGATGTGATGAACAATAACACACATGAATTTGCATAAAAATCATTGAAGAATTACTTTAATTTGAAGGATTTAGGGTTTATAGATTTAGGGTTAGGGTTAGGGCTTAAAATTTGGGGTTTAAGTATAGAACTTAAAATTGGAGGTCTAGGGCTTAGGGTTATCCACTAATTAGTTATTTTCATATGTTACACTAATTTTACAAATTAAAATTCAAAATTTGACACCTTAAGACTAGTTTCTGAGTTGGGTGCACTGAACGCACTCATTTTTGTGAGTGCACCGAAGTAGTCATATACATATATATATACTAGGTGGCGATGTCGCGGGCGGAGATGGCATATGGGCATGTATTATGTGGCCCGTTATGGTGTTTTGTTAGTATTATTATGTTAAAATTAATTTTTTGTTAGCAGTTTTGTTAGTAATATTGACTTGACAATATGATATTAACTGAGAAGAGATATATGACGGTAAACATCCAATTTAAAAATTTAAAAATTTTGGCTAATAAATGATATTTACCTAAACCCAAGTAGACCCATTGATTATGGGTAATGTATGGGTGAGGTATATATGAGTTTGGAAGTTTGTTGATGGGTTTGGGTAGTGTATGCATATTTACTTTCATAATCTAAGTATGTATGAGTTGGGTATGGATACCGTTCATACTTGTGATTAGAATTCATAAAAATAGTATACTAATTAGGGTTATGGAAGGCAAGTGAAAAATGAAACGAAGAAGAAGTAGATGATGGAGCACAAAGTTAAGGCCGCCCAAAGTTTGACGAAATAAAAAAAGGCTCGTTCGGGGTAGCAAATGACAATTTTTCGAGACGAAGGTGGGACCAAACCGCCTACGGCCGTTTGCGGCTTGCAAAATCTGGAAAAGTTATTCGGATTCAAAAAAAAAACGCTACGATCGGATACCCAAGTGCAAAGTTACGTTTGTTTGAAGTTTCGACCGAAGTTAGGAGTTGATCGGAAAAAAAAAATTGGACCAAACCGCTGGGTGGGGTGGCGGTTTGGCCCAAAACCGCCGCCCCACCCAGCGGTTTGGTCCGGTTTTTATAACAGCCCCTTAGTCCAGCGGTTTGCATAGAAAACCGTGCCCCCCGCCCAGCGGTTTTCGTGTAAACCGCAGGGTGAGGTGGCGGTTTTTGAAAAATGTGGTATTTTTTTGAATTTTTTGGGGTTGGGTGGTATTTTTGGAATTTTTTTTAAATAGTGGTACTTTTGGATTTTTTCCTAAAATTTGTAGGTGAGTGATGGGTCGATTTCATGCCACCCGTATATAGGTAGGATTCAACGACCTAAAACACACTAAAACATCAAACCAAACATAAAACTAGCAAAAACATAGAAATCTTGCTAGAATGACAAAGCAAAAGACGTTAACAGGAAAATGGAAACATGTACAGAATACAAGTCATCAAAAACCTCTCCAACATTCCTTGCAAGCAATTAGGGAACAAATTGACTTGAAGGAGGGGATGCTAATGTGATCCTCTGCACAGAGGCATGGTTTAAATCATATAAAGAAGAAAGCTAAATAATGATGCACTTTCCAGGTTCAATCCACATCCTAAGTATCAATTCTCATAAGTTCTTCGACCTATTTCCAATGGTTCAATCCATATCCTAAACATCATTTCTCATGAGTTCTTAACCCGAGTCCAAATACCAAAGCTACATCATTTCAATAATAAGTGCAAGACACCAAACAATCTCAATAACAAGTCAATCTCGCCTCCACTTCAAGTCCACAAAATGTTGACTATATTGATCATCATTCAAGAAATTTGTAGGAACCAAAAAAAAAAAAAAAGTTTGCTCGCCCAAGTTCAAGTTTATCCATCATCACGAGTAGGGATGACAATCAAACCCACATTCTTGGGAATCCGATCGGTATGGGGCGGATATGATTTAACCTCCCCACCCCATATCCATGCCCAACCACCAAGAGCGTATCTTCAATAATAAATTAGATGTGAATCAAATTCTAACCTATAAATAATAGTGAGGGTACCTCAAAAAAAAAAAAAAAATAGATTTGCGATTGAGTGATCACCCTAATCAAAAGCTAATTCATTTCCCTCGATTATTCCTTCACCCTTTCATTTTCCCTTGTTAACAAGATTATTATAGTTAACTATTACTTTGTAGATGTATATGAGTTAGACAATAATAATTTGGAAATATCACTCTATCTTATGGATTAATAGATGTTTTAGGATCATATTTTTTGAACCATATAGTAGATCCGTTTAGTGTTATAATTGAAATTTTATATGTAAACTTTTAGATATAATCATGTTGGATGTACTTGAGTTTCGGATATTATATACTCACTTAAATATACTTAGTATTATATAATTATATAGTAACTCGGATTATTCGAATATAACAACTTCAAAATAAAAATATAGTATAACACTAAATAACAGACAAAAACGTAAAATCCAAAGTTGGCGATAAAGTAGCTGGAAGACACAGGAATAAAGGCATCATTTAAAAAAAAAATTGGTGTATCCTACTTTCCCGCAATTCACAAGGTTCAACAAGCAATCGATATTTCACGATCAAGGGTGTAATGCTATTTGTAGTAGTGGTCCTTATATATCGTCACTATTATCAATATCGTCACTATTAAGGGAATTGAAACCTATTGTGTTCGGAGTCCGTCAATGAGCCAAATAAGGATTATTTTGTGGAGAAACTATGCCACTGACCCCACTTCAAAAAGAGCTTGATCTAGTGGTAATACCACTAGTTTTCAACCTGGAAGTCCCAGGTTCGAATCCTTTAGTACAAAGTAGACGAATGGGTTCAATTCTTGCTACATGGCCTTTGGCTAATATTTTGTATTTTGGAAGGTCAAATCTTGATCACATTCTGCAAGTCCTGCTTTGATGTAGCAGAGAAAATATCTAATTAGGTTGATAGAGTGCCTTCAATTGGTGGTAGTGAATCGATTATGCACTATTGTGTTCGTTTTTCTTTTGTGTCATGTTGAATAATATTATTGTGTAATAACCTCGCTTTGTGCGATATGTGTTTGTGTTTGTCCCTCAAATTTTTGAAATTTGGGCATTCATAAAGGCTCCAAAGCATTCATAGAATAGGCCATAACATTCATCTACACCATTTATTCACACACTCACATATAATGAAATACCCTCCCCCCACCCCACACTTAAGCTCGTGGCGGGTCTAGTCGCAGAGGCTTTTCTGGTGAGCTTTTTGGATTTTCGTTTGTTGGAATTTGTTTGGTTGGTGCGCGCCACGGGAGCAAGAGCCGGCGGAAGCTAAAATCCCCCAATCAGAAGTGAGGATTCCACGCCTGGGGGATTTAAGGCGCGACCCGGGGATTTAAACAAGAGGATTTCCCCGAGATAGAAGGTGAAGTCCATGCCTTAGGGTTTGATGATCCCGATTCTCAGATATATATGGAAATGGGTTTGCAAAACCTTTCCGCATGGGATATGAGGCGAATATAGATTTAGATATTTGAAAATAAAAATGAGAATAATTTAGACAAACCCAAACCAATGCATCAGCATAATATTTTGATCCAAAAAGCAAAGAGAGTTGGTCTATTTTCTAATGGGGACAGTTATCGTCACTTTTTAAGAGTTTTTATTTTACCAAATGTGAACATGATGAAAGCCAACGTGAACATTTCATGTATCAAAATAATGGTTTAGAGCTACAAAAGTTTTTATGTATTTAGAAACGGGATTTAATTATATATCTTGCTTTTTCAAGTAATTTGAGTAATGTAAATAACCTCATCACCATTTAGTACGGAATTTATCAATCAAACCTAAGGTGGTGTTCTATTCGTAATGAAGAGTATCAGACTCTAAATTCAAATTTTTGGGTCCAACAACCATCTAAAATAATCATCAATCAAAAAATTAATCAGAGAATATAATTAACTACTCTTAAACCTTAAATCTTAAGACCATCAATGAAAAGAAATTTTAAATGGATTTTGTGAAAATTCATGCATTTTCTTATCCATCACATAACAAGTGACTATTGACATCTCGTTTTGACATGAATCGCCTTCTCAACGTGATGATTGTGAGGCAAGTGCATAGCATGATAAAAAATATAAGTGCACCGAAACCATAATCGTGAATATTATTTATTTAATATATATAAACGTAAACACACTTTACTGTTCACTAAAAACACGATGATTACGTCAGTTCTTACATAAGCATTGGGCTTTTAATTTGTTGGCCCAAATAACCACTATTGCCGCCTGCAATAAAGAAGAAGAAAAAAAAGAATGAGCCTTGTGCCATTAACTAGCGAGCATGATTCTTTTAATGGGTAATATATTTACGACCCAAACTTTTTATAAATTAAATATCCTGATCAATTTTTTTATCTATAATATCGTGGTCTCAACTATGCATCAAAATTATGAAATTGGCTAAACTCAAGATTTAACCGTTATGTTAGACGACGGTCAACGCGACATTTCACTTCCAAGTTAGCTCAAACCACTTAAACTTTTAGATTATGTCCACCTAATACCATTTATATTTTATTTTGAACAAAAGAAGAAAAAAAACGAACGTTTGTTTTTATTTTTAAACATATATATGGTAATAGGTCGAAAAAACCAAAAAATTTAAGTGGTCTGTACTGATTTGGCAGTGACGTGGCGCGTTGACCGTTAGTCAACGCGTTCGACCGTCTAATATAACGGTCAAATCTCGGGTGTGGTAAATTTCATAACTTTGATGCATAATTGAGTTCACGATGTTATAGATCGAAAAGATTGGCTAGCATGTTTAATTTGTGAAAAGTTCGGGCCTTACAAATATATTAACCCTTCTTTTTGTGACTTATTAATACCGTACTAGATTCGTTGACCGGACCAATAGAACCTCCAGCCGGTTGCAGCCGTAGAATGATTTATGTGTTTAGACTATCAGTTAAGTATCGGTCTTAAGTGATTTACCGAATGGATAGTAACGATTAACTATTGATTCGTGCATCACTAATTTCAAAAGGTTGTAAAATCGCACCGAAGGTTATATCGGACAAGTCAATGTTAGGATATTTATTCTTAAATCGTGGTTTAACTGTAGCGGCACGGTTTGATACTGTAAAATCTATACCGATTTGAGCTCCGATATCCAATTGAACCACTGGTATGATACGATTTACTACTGTTTTTTTTCATTTAATCATTCAATCCGGTTCAAAAATATTGTTTCCTACTAATTATTGGGCTAATGTGGAGTTCCACTTTTTATTTCTTTGTTTCTCTAGAGTGTTCCTTGCCACTTGTGCTAGGAATTTCCAACCACCATTATAAATGGTAAATAAAGAACCATTTATAAACAACTATCACTACAGATACATCGTTGAAAAATATTAAATCTAAAAAAATAACCATAACAACGCAATAGGTGATAAGTGTATGTAAAAAAAATATTTGAAGAATTAGAATAGAAAACAAGTCCGTTTTGTGAATTAGTATATCAAATAAGTGCATACATGCATTAGAAATATATATTGTGAATTAGTATATCAAATAAGTGCATACATGCATTAGAAATATATATGTATGTATTTGTTAAATGAACACTCTATCATTGCCTAACTACCACTTTAACTACGTCAATTGCTAGATAGTTATACATTTGTGTATTAATAAGACCATTCACTATTTTTTGAAACTCGGTCTCTCCTCCGGACGAATCATGGGGAGTACTGCTCGATCATTTCTAATAATTTAAAGCCCCAATAAATATTCTTTTATGCATAATTTTTTTTGATAATTTAGAAATTCTCTCTTACTAATCCTTTGTGTATCTTGGTCTTTCTAACCATCTACTCATATTTGCTCAATCACTACTTAGCATTAGGGTAATAAATACATCTAAATAATAGTGAAAACTAAATACTAAATAATGGTAACAACAATAAAATTACACTACAAACAAATGACAACCACCCCGCACAGCGGCAACGCGCATCATCATAGCCTAGTTTGTTTTTTAAACTCAAACTTTGTAAGATCTGGATCCTGTCTCAACTTTCTTTTTCTTCCCGCTGATATTTGGTGCTGTAATGAATGTATTATACCAACGTTGGCATGCATGTAGCTAGGTCGGTAGTAGGTCGTTGTTCTCTACAACTTGCACCCACCAATTAAGTTGCTAGCCAGCTCTTTGGTGGAAGCAGGTAAATTCCAGCTACATCCAGAAAAGTCTAACTATTTTATATATAAGTTAAGGCCCTTGTTAGCTAGAATTAACAACTATATTGAGCAGACATCCCAACTACGAAAACAGTCTTCATGCATGCTGATTAAGTCACCTAAACCCATTTGATATAAGAATCTCGGAATCAGAACATGGAGGCGGTTATCTTGTCTGCATGAAACATTGTTTAAAAAATTCATTCATTAGAAGCAACTGAAAGAGGGGTGAAATGAAAACTGAGTGGGTAATCCCAACATTTTTCTCATTAAGAAATTGTTTGTTGTGGGTTTATACTTTATACGCATGGTTTTGTTTTCTAGCGCATCATGGTAGATAACCATCTTAGTAATACTTTATACTGCGCACTTTTAATTTTAGAGTTCTTACGAGAACTTATCAACGAAAACTGGGCATTTTTTGTTTGTTAGGATTGAATTGTTCATTATGAATCATGGGCATCTTTTGTACTTTGTCGACGTGAGATTTGTCTAAAGTGTTACAGTACTCCCTCCTTTGGGACTCAATGTCTTCGTTGAGGTATCTCCCACCCGTTCAAGAGGGACGCGAAGAAGTTTTGTTATCACTTAGCTTGTTACATCTCAACCCTTTTATGACCAAAATATTGCCTACTTTTGGTCTACCCTCAAGAGATTTTCTTTTGGGCACATTATGGTGGCTACCGGGGACCATGCATCTTTGCATAGTGCTCCAAAATGAACATGTTCAACTTCAGAGTTCGTACAAAACTCGTTTTTTATATAAGGGTGATATAGTATTAATTAAAAGGAGAAAATACAACAATTTACAGAAGTTCAAAAATACCCCATTGGGCCAGAACCCACACGCGGGAACTGCCTTCTTGAAAGCACCAATGGAAACAAAAAAACAAACGTAAACGCCCAGGACATGAGAGGCAGCAAAACGCACACAGGGAAGACAACAGAGGATCCGAGACAAACTGACAAGCCCATTACAGGGGAGAAACAACTAAAATAGCAAACCGACTAATCGGTTAGTGGTTAACCGATAACCGCTTACTAGTATAACCATATAGTTTTGGTCTTTGACTAAGAAAAAAAGTCCAATGTTTCAGAACCAACCAAAGTTACAATTCCAGAAATCTAAAAAATTTCACTTATGAAGGACCAGGATTCGAAGGTTCCTTGGGGGCAATTGCAACATTATTGATCTTATGGTCTTGTTAGACTTAATTTAATCATCTCGGACAAAGATAACATACATGATAGAGATGTCCATTATTTTCCACCGTTAAAGTAACATAACTCAATATGATTTTCAACGGAACCGGTACATAGGGATAGGACAGCATATTGATCAACTTGGTAGGATTAGTTGACTGCCAGGCTATAGCTGCCGCCCACTTGATCATTTTGAAAGGGGATGACAGAGGTACGTTGGTCCGTAACTATGATTTTTAAAATGGGTTAGCTTTATTTTTATTAGAGGTGCTAATCGGTTCAGTGTCGATTAATCAATGAACAAAAAATTCATATCAGTAATTGAACCATCTCTTATCGCAGTTCGGTTAGCAGTTAGTTTGGCGATTAACTACTAACATACGTTCCAACACTATAGTCATATGATCAGATTTGGCGAAGAGCTTTTCGACCACTAGATGGACCGTCCTATTCACTCTATGGTGAACAAAACGAAAGCAACAATAGTGAAAACATCAATGTACTAGCTGAATTTCCTCGAGTATGGCCCCGCCATGCATCCTGTTGCACTCCATCTGTCACCTTCTCAAGTACCATCTATACATCATCTACAAAGGCTAACTATTGAACGTTACTAGACAAACACTAAAACACTACCAAATTGCATCTCGAACTGCTAGAAGCTCAACCAAGAACAACTCTTCCATATCATTATACAACTCTTCCCACATGAGATATCAAAGAAACCCTAGCATGTGGCATAGCCTCCCACTCCCCCAGTCTTAGAGGCATACTGGGACTACTTGTTCTGATTGATTGCATAATTCTCAACAAGATTAGGAGCCAACAAAGTATGAATACAAACTAAAGCTGAAGTCTTATAGTTTGGTTTTGGTTTAGAGGCCCAACTCGTCCCCTAACAAGTGCGGTTTGTCCAATCAGTTGACCCATCAATTCCTTTATACAAGATTGACATTGGCATTTGTTGGAATTTTGGTTGAATCAAACTAAGCGAGTCAAACCGGTTTTTAGGATTGCAGTGACCAAACTAGTTTAGGGTTAGACCGACCAAATCAAATATTCTAATTAAAGGAAGGGATACATCACTTTGATTTAGCGGCAGTTTTATTTTCATGGATAAGACAAACCTTATGGATAAGGATAAACTTTCATATGGATAAAGACAACATTTCATTAGACAATGCATGGATTCAAACCCTAAAAATAGATGTGCGAGGCGGATGATTCAACACATGATCAAACTAATTTTCTTCTTCTTCTTCTATCGAAAAACTTCTAAGTTTGTTTAACATTTTTAAGTCTAGAGCCTAGATTGGTGATAGTGTAATTCTCGGTAGAAATTTCATGTAACCCAAGGTTTCGTGGGACGTGGAGCGTAGAAATATTCTTTTCAGAAAGTGAACGTAGTTCATGACTCTATCACTATCCTAGTCTCTCGGTTTCGGGAAATCGTACGTACAACCTCGTCTGTAAAGACCCAACAATCGAAAATAATAATTTCTGGTACGATGGCTCAAGATACTCTTTAGAAAAAAAATTAGTTATGGTATATGGAAATGCTGAGAATTTTCGACGGTGAGAATTTTAATTAATGGTAGTAAAAATGTGTTTTCTTTTTACTACTCTTAAGGTATATTCCATGTCCGAAATGTAACTTGGAAGAGGAAGGAGTCAAAGATGAGGAACAAGGAGGATGCTTTGTGAAACGAAGAAATAGAATAATATATACCTTTGTGTAGATCACATACTTAATGGTTTGTCTCATTCCTTATTCGACATTTACGAAATTCTATACGGATTTGGATATGTCTAGTGGTTTGATGATGTGGTTTTGTCTAGTTTTCATGTTAAACTTAGGAAACAAAAGCGTATATACAATGTGTGATGATCTAACAGTGGAGCCATCATATGCTTTTATGTAGATGATGTGCTTATCTTTGGATCCATTCAGATAAGTGAACTTTACTAAAAAGCTATTGTCATCTAAACTCTCATGCACAACACGAGGGAGTCATATGTGATTCTGGATATCAAATCAAGTGAACCGATAAAGAAGTTCCATTGACTTAATCTCGCTACATTGAGAAAGTGCTTGATCAATTCCATAGTGAAAATTGTCGGTTAAGACCCTAGGGATCTAAGTATGAAACTTATGCTTAATAATGACCCACCAGTTTCACTACTGGAGTATTCCATATTAATTGGGTGCTTGATGTATTCAGTGAATTGCATAAGACTAGATGTCGCATATGCGGTAGGACAATCAAGTAGGTATACGACTAATCATAATGCTCATCATTGACATTGCAATGAGGCCTGTACTAGAATATCTCAAAAGGCACAGTGCATTATGCATTGATATATAGTGTGATTTTCATTCAATTTGGGAGGATACACTGATCCTAGTTGGATTTCTGATCTTAAAGGTAACCTGACACTAAAAAGAACACGTGCATCACTAGTTCCACTATGAAGTCAAAGTTTGTGGCTTTGACTTCTTGCGGAGGAAAGGCAAATGGATGGAAGACTTGGTTTATGACATTCCTTTTTGGTCGAAACAATTCTTACCTATTACTATATTTTGTAATAGTAATGCAACTTTGGCTAATGTATATAGACAAGTGAAAATGAAAATTTGATCATATGGGAGTTAGACGTGGTAAAATCTGAGGATTGATCACTTGGAGTTGTGTTCATAAAATATGACTGGGCTTAAGAAAGTTTAGTTGATCGTTTGATGAAATGATTGGCTAGTGATTTGATAGTCAAATTTGCGAAAGGAATGGTTTTAAAGTCTATATAATTTATGATGAAGTGATATCCAATTCCCTTAATACAATGTTAGAGGCTGAACGAATTAGTAGGGCAATGGGAGGAGGTGGAGCCGGCCGAAGCAGGAGCAGGAGCTGGGAGGACGAACGTCGTTCGGAGCAGGGACAGGACAACAAAGAGAGGCAGCAGGGCTGGAGAACACAGATCGACGAGCGACGAGCCGGGAGGATGGACGTCGTCATCGTTGCTAGGTTGGCTGAGGGTTGCGCTCGCCAAATAGACAAGCGACGGGGAGCATCGACCAGTTTGGGGTGGAGCTTTCAGAGCTCGTCTCTTTCTGTTTCCTTTCCAATTTCCACGAAATGGTAATTAGGGTTCAGCTTTAGAGAGAGAACCCTATGTTTTTATATTTTTATATTTTCTAATTTTTTTAATTAAACTAAACGACCGAAGGGAAAAAAAATCAAGCGAGCAGCTCAAGCGGTTAACCGCCTCGACCACTCGCCGACCGCTTTACAAAAAATTGTCGCAATTTTTTATTGTTGCGAGCTGGTTTGGAGGTCGGGTGAAAGTTTTACTGGTCGGATCAACTCGATTTTAATAACAATGATAATTACCATAATACTCTTACTAATTATATAAGCACCCTATTCGATCTGATCCGGCAAGCAACCCCTTCCCCAAATTAGCTTATTTCTCAACTTGTAGGGATCGTAACGGGTCGGGCAGAGGGCGGATAGTGCATATCCGTTATGCTATCCAAAGTAGTTCGGATTTTACATATACCAATACCCACGTAAGAATCAGACACAAAATCAAAATCATACCCATACTCGCTCGGATTTCGGGTATCCATAGTTATCCATGGATAATAATTTATTTTTATAACTCCAACCAACATGTTAACATTCACACGTATGTTCACGTTACAACATAAGTGAATAAGTACCAAAATAATTCATTAGAATAAAGAAAAATAATTTCAAATAACGCAATTTTATGAAAATATTATATTTGTATGCTAAATATAAGATATTGTTGGAAAAATAATGATAATTTCCTGAAAAGATATATATTGATTGTGTATAATCAGGCGGGTTCGGGTTGGATAGTGAGAAAATCATGTCCATCCATTTCCCCCAATATTCGAGTTCGAGTTGTACCCATAACCACTAAAAATTCTTCAAATTCAAAATTTACTCTACCCAATTAAATCGGATTCGGACAGATATTTTCCAATTCTAAGCAACGCCTTGCCTAATTAACTAGCAATACTAATAAATAATGAATAACAGTTGTAGTATTATTGACCACATGTCCCTCTCAATGACCCATGCCTTACTTCATCACAAGAACCAACATGAAATATGGAAGCTGTAAAGTATATTTGAATGATGATTCCGCATTTAGCCAGACGCAAATTAACAAAGACAAAAGACTGCATCATTAGTTTCGGTCACTGGGCATAAACTCATTTAAAATTTTAAAAAAAAATTAAGGGGTGGTTTGCTTGTTGGATTTGAAAAATGAGGGTTCTAACTAGGGGTGGGCATTCGGTCGGTTCGGTTTGAACCGAACCGAAATGCTATATACCGACTTTCCGAAGCTTCCCACACCCCGACCGAATTCGAACCGAAATATATTTCGGTTCGGTTTGATCGAACCGAAATATATCTCGGTTCGGATCGGTTTTATTGCCATAAACCGAAACTGGCAGCTCTTTGCGTTTTGCCCTACTGACTCTTGCGTTTTGGCTCCTGTCGCTGGGCAAAATGGATGGAGGCCTCCATTTACCCTATCTTTTCAATTCTCCCTGACTCCTCAATGACACCCTCTCTCTCTTCCGCCCTCTCACTTCTCCCTGCCTCCTCCGATCTTCCACCCTCTCTGTCCCTCCAACCAACTAACAAGGCGGCGGCGACCGGCGATGGCGAGCACAACACAGCTGAATCCTCTAATCTTCCCCCTCTCTCTCCCTCCAACCAATTAACGAGCTGGCGGCGACCGACGACGGCGAGCACAACGCAGCTGCCGCGACGATAGAGATCTCTGCCTCCAGTCTCGAAGCTACACGGCGACGGTAGAGATCTTTAAGGGTTCGAAAGTGCAGAAATCCAATCGAAGGGCGGCGGCAGGCAACGATTGACGACGGCGATGGTGATAACTTCAATGACGAAGGTTCGTACAAGTTCAAATCCAAGCATGCATGACATTTTTTGGGTTTGTATTCTCATTCGAGCTTCAGTGTCATCGCCTCTGTTTTCGATTCAGGTGGAGATAACTTCAATGATTAAGGTTAACTCGGCGGTGAAGGAGGTGGAAGAGCATGATGGAGAAGACGGTGGAGGTGGTGGCTTGATGGCGTCGGTCGTTGAAGAGGGAGAGGCAGGGGAAGGAGGAAAATGGCTGACGGCGGCGACTACGCCTGTTGTGTTGTGAGACGGGGATGGGTGATAGTGGGTTAGATCTGGGCTAGGGTTTTCACTTTGCGGGATCTGGGCTAGGGTTTCAATAGGCAAAGGGTCTTTTGGGCTTGGGGTCCATGACATGTCAACTGTTGGGGCAATTTTTCGGTTTTCGGTTCGGAATTCGGAACCTCGGTTTCGGTTGAGAGAACCTTGGTTTCCGAATTAACCATGTTTCTCTTCCGAATTCCGAACCGAATAACAAAAGTTCGGTTCAATTCGGTTTCGGCTCGGTTTCGGCTCGGTTCGGTTCGGGTTTACCGAACCGGATGCCCACCCCTAGTTCTAACCAATAAAAACCTTGAGATTTATGTTGGATTTATTGGATTATGGATTTGAAGAGTCTAATGTTTGCATGATAGATTTGATGATGGATTTGTTAAATAAATAACTAACCATCAAGGATTTGCAAATCCCAATTACCCGATGCAGGAAACCATAACCAGCCGTCATGCACAAGTCCCGATAATTGGCACGCTTTCGATGACCAGCATCGGTAACAACTCGGCCTGACACAAAACCAGTCATACCAGTCTGAGTCAAAGGTGAATACCCAGTCATATCGACACACACATATCACCCTCTGTCCCATGAATAAAGCAGCAAAGTCGCAAGACGAAAGGCTTCGTAGAAATCCAAAACCTGTAACATATGTCACATAAGGTGTCACGAATGAGGTTATTTCGATGCGTAATGCCCACAGGTAGAGGTGGCAATTGGATCGGATTCGTGGATTCGTGAATTGGATTGGTGGATCCATGGATCAAATAAATTGGATCCAATAGATTGGTGGATTCATGGATTGGTGGATTGATCCATGAATCAAATGACATCCAAGACTTGGACCAATATGTAAGTTTTGAAAAGTTTAGGTACTAAAATGTCATAATGAAAATTTTTATGTACCAAAATGTAATTTTCCAATGATTTTTGTCGTATAAAAATATAAATTTTAGGTACCAAAATGTAAAATATAAAAAATATAGGTACCAAATCGTAATTTGCCATTTGAATCCATGGATTGATCCATGAATCCACCAATCCAATTGGATTTGGATCAAATGAATTGGATTAAGTGGATAATTTGGTGAATGGATTGGATTGAATTGGATTCATGGATTTGGATCCTAATTGCCACCTCTACCCACAGGACATGCCACATTATTATTATTATTGTTGTTGACCACTAGTCCCTCTCAATGATACATGTATCACTTCATCGCCAGAAACATTATGAAATATGAAAGCTGTGAAGTATATTTTAATGATGATTCTGCATCTAGCCAAACTCAAAATTAACAAAGACAAAAAAAGAAAAAACTGCAGGCATTAGTCTCGCTCAAACTGGCCTATAAATTATTACTCATTTCAACTCCCAGTACCATTGCAATTGACAGTCTCCATTATTCCATTTCTCCAGTCGCCAATCCCATAAACTATATCCATAACCATGGCCAAACTACTCTCTCTTCTCCAATATTTCTTCCTCATTCTCGTGATCACTTTCTCCACCGCAAAATCCCATAGCTTCTCCACAAAATCGTCCCGAGAAGCACTCGGACTGATGACGAACCAAGAAAAAATAACCCACCTCCATTTCTACATGCACGACGTCTTCGGCGGCGCCAACGCCACCGCCATCCCCGTCACCAAGATTCTCGACAACAACACGTTCTACGGCGGGATGTTCGTGGCCGACGACCCGTTGACCCTGGGGCCCGACCGGGACTCCGACCCGGTCGGGACCGGTCGGGGGACCTACACGTTCCCTTCCCGAAACGACTTCGTTTTGGAGATGGTGTACAATCTGCGCTTCGCCCACGGGGGCTACAACGGCAGCTCGCTCTGCCTGCTGGGGAACATCTCCCCGACGTCGATCGTGAACGAGGTGGCGATCGCCGGCGGGACTGGGGTTTTCCGGTTCGCTCGTGGATATGCCGTCGCCAAGAGGATCGTGCTTGATTTCAAAGCTCAGCTTGTTGTCCGGGAGTTGAACGTCTATGTTTCCCATTATTAATTGAAGGGGTGTTGACTTTTCTTTCTTTCCTCTTCTTTGTGTTGCAATTAAGAATAAGTTAGTAATGGTGGAATCTTTACCAGTCACAGAGTGTGCTGCCAATTCCGATGATGGTCAACAAATTGGTCAGGAATATTGATGAGATTTTTGTGTTTGCTTCTCTTTGGTCAAATTTTGGATTGTATTATGGATTTTGAAGAATCTATTGCTTGCTTGCCTGTTATGCATGTATCGTGGATTGTTGGGTAATACGTGGTAAAAGTACAATTATGGATTTATGACGATATTCCAAATATCACCAAGTGTTACACTTGGGATTTATAGGTTTGGAAATTACAAGTTTATGAGACCTACTAATTTGAACACTCTAAGTCTATGGCCCCTTAAATTTGGTCTCAAAACATATATAATTTGCACCGGAATCTAATTATAAATACATGAAACAAACCACTCCTTGTAATTTTTTTTTGTTGAAATATGAGTGGCTAGCTACTCCGCTTAGGCCACCAATTGTGTGAAACAATAACTTTGATCAACTGAATACTAAATGCGACTAAAGTACCATATTTGATTACCATTTTCGTTGTTGCCAAAATTTATAGGTTTGTTGGTGGTGGTTGCTTTGCTTGTTATAAAAACTTCATTAGAATGATACATGATATGTATGAATCGAATCCAAGAGTATGTCATGTCGATATATACACTGAACTACATCTTATTGATTATAAGAATTTTATATGTATGAATGCTATGTCGTTTGATTCATTCATAAATTTCTAATTATGAAAATGAGGCTTACTTTTTCAAAGTTTTTTTTCTTCTTAGGATGAACTGTATCTTCCGTAAAAATGAGAAAAAAAGAACTACTTATCTAGAGATAGTTGTATCATGGAAAATTTTGCCTAATAATGAGTCGCATAGTGTAGCCAAGTTCTTGCAGAAACTTTTCTCCAGATTTGGCACCCCCACGAGCGATCATCAACGATCAATATACCCATTTCCAAGAACATTCCAGAAGAACTAGCTTCCAAAAGACAATTATTTTGACAACCTCCACTTTGTATTGCTAGTAAATCGATAGTTGACTTAATTGGCAACCCAGTTCTCTCAGCACCATTTACAATAGCCTTTTGAACATAACTTATCTTTCTGTTGGATCTCACTCACCTTAGCATGTGCTTCATTGAAGTGGGGGGCAAGTTCATGATTATGATTTGCTCCAAAAGAAACAATCTCCAGCAAGCCATCCTTTTTCAGTTGACAAGTCATTGTGCTAAACAACTGATTCTTGTAATTGGTTCACAAAAGCCACATTCTCACGGCTTTTATCAAAACCTTTTTGCCTTCTTTGGAACAACAAAATGTTATTCTCCTCACTTGACCTGCTCGCGTTCGCTTGATATAGCGCTTCTTTACATTTAAACCTATACTGTGGGCATATGCTTTATAAAATTCATACGCACTGTCATTGCCATCGAACTTCATACCTATATATGACACTTCATTTTTTCGGCCATATTATTCATACCTCGTGTTTTGGGACTCATATGACCTGTACTTGGAAGAGAGAAAATAAAATATAAATTATAAAATTATAAGAGCTAATTATACTGCAACAAAATGATCGAATGATCACTCGTATCAAAGCAAGCAATAATACATGGAAAATAGTACCCAACCAAAAATAGTTCCTCAATATCAAAATTGAAAACGTAAAAAAAAAAAACACAAGAACAAATCATTTAACGAAGAATCACGGAAGATTATTCCTATTTGCAGCAACTTTACAAGAACACATACATCATTCCTCATCCTCAATACTCACTAGCACAAACATAATCACAGAAAGAAAAGAAAATAACCTGATGTTGTTGGTAGAGACATGTTCAAATAATTCCAGCTTATAGATAGAGAATCGATTTCTTTTTGTTAAGAGGGGAAATTGAGAGTTACGGCTTCATTGAGGACGGCGTGGGAGGTGTGGTGTGGGGACGGCGGGGGAAGGGGAGAAGGCGGGAGGCTGGGGAGAAGAAGAGCTGTAGTCGGGTGGGAGGGGCGGCTACAATTTCTTGTCCGGAGAAGAAGGGCCGCTGGCAGATACAAGGGGAGGAGAAGGAGGAGGCGTTTGCATTAGGGTTTGCGGTACAATATATAAAAATAATTTTTTAAAGAATAGTAATCAGGTGTGGTATTATTTTCGTTTCTAAAATTATCCTTCATATAATCTTCACCGTCAACTTAAAAATAGGATGAAATAGATATAATTAAGAGGGTAGATGTTAGTAGCCACCGTGGTTACTCAAAATTGAGTAACCACTCTAACGCATTCCTATAGCTAATGGGTGGAAATCCAAATCTAAAAAATTATTAAAAAATAATACAAGCAAGTTGTATCTGTTCCAAAACCCACTCCTTATTAATTGGAAAAAGGAGTAGCACTAAAGGTAAGATAGGCTAATGGTAAAACTGATGGAATAGTGAAAGATTGAGAATTGTATATCCTAGGTTCGATTGAAGCGAGTTTCGTTGGTGTTTCTGGAGGTATGAGGCTGCTGATAGCAAAACTCGGTTGGCATCGAAATTGATTGTAGGTAACCCCAGATTTAGTAGAACCCGCTATAACAAAATGATACGTATTGCCAAAATTCTGGGTAATAGAAAAAGAGTAGCAAAAACTTGTAGTCGTTTCGTTTCCTACTTCTTTACACCGCAACTAAACCAGTGTTTCTTCCTCTTGAGAGCCTTGAGATCCATCTATCTAGGGCTGGCTATCTGGTCCAGACTGTTTGGTTTTACACGAAACCGGACCGTATAACCCGGATCGGGACCGGATAGCAAACAATCCAATCTCATATTCGGGCTTAGATTTGAGGTAAAAAACCGGATAAAGACCGGATAAGAGACCCCCAACACCTAAAATCAAGATCAAATTGGGATCGGATCGGATCAAGACCGGACTATATCCAATCCAATCTTTGGTCCTTATATTCCTGAAAAAACCGGACCGGACCGTATAGCCACCCTACATCTATCCAAATTATACATTATATATAACAGGGAGTGAGAGGGATATAAATGTTGTTTCCTTTTAGAAGAGGAGAAATTTTACAATGCTATATAGTATTGGTACTATATGATTTTGCCTTTATGGTACAACTTAAAATTGTACATTTACGTTATGGTACAATTTCAGATTGTACCTATACTTTTTGTATAAATTTTTTTATGGTACAACTTGAACTTGTACTTTTATGTGATGGTATAACTTCAAGTTGTAAAGTTTTACCATAACATAATGGTACAAATTGCTTTATGGTACAACCTAAACTTATACATTTAATGTTATGGTACAACTTTAAATTGTACATTAAAGCACTAATACTATATAGCATAGTAAAAATTCTCTATGAGTGGCTACTCCGCTTAGTCCACCATATGTGTGACACAATAATTTAGATCACTGGATACTAAATGCGACTAAAGTATCCATATTTGGTGACCATTTTCTTTGTTGCCAAATTTATAGGTTTGTTGGTGGTGGTTGCTTGTTATAAAAACTTCATTAAAATTATAGACAATATGTGTGAATCGAATCCAAAAGCATATCATGTCGATTTAAACATTGAACTACATTTTGTTGATTATAATATTTTTTTTACAAGGTTAAATCAAAATTTTCATTAAGAACGAGCGTCCAAACAAATTGTTTGGTGCATCTCAAACTGATAACACAACCATCAAACAGGGTATCTATCTACTTAAACCATCATCAATCTAATTACCATCCCCCAAGCCCAGCGTATCCAAGCCTTCATTCAATGAATCTATTGTTATCAAAATTACTATTCCATCAAATGATTTTTATTGATCCCTACTAACATGTTGAGTGCTCATCTTACTTTGAATCAATGAATCTAGGAAATGTCATTTGATTTTGGGAAGATACTAATACTGTAAAAAAGTTTGAATTAAACTAAAAACACTACCACCCGTAGAAGAAAAATAGCATACTAGAAAAAGTCCATGTAGATTTATCTAAAGATTGAGAATCAGTCATCTAGTGGGTGGTGAGTAACATAGCCATAGGTTATTCACCTGAAGTAGTGCCCTTAAATACGACAATGATTAATATCCCTTGTTAATGAATGAACAATAATTTTGTTGACATCCTAATGTAGGGCGGTCTGCGAGGGAAGGGGAAGTTCATCCTACAATCCGAATACGGAATATATAAGTTGAAAACTAGTGATTGAAATCGCTTGATCAAGTCTTCGTTCGCGAATAAAACAATGGAATAATAACGGCTAGAATTAGGACTGGAAGTTTGGTTTTGAGATCCGGGATAGCCAAATTCACCACTATTACCTTAACTTCTCTTACCAAGATTTTCGATTATGAAATTAGATATACATGCCAACACCATATAAAATGTTTGGTGTTTGAACCATTATTTAGATTTAGGGCTAATACCACTAGGAAACCCGAACTATTAACTTTGTGTCATTTGTGTCCTAAAGTACTCGATATGACATTTGTGTCATAACGTATGGTTGTTGTGTGTCATTTATGTCCTAGCAATTTTGTTGACCGTTAAAGATAACGGTTGACCTAACGGTCATCAGTGAAATCTTGACCGTTGGTTACATGGCACATATGTGGCGGCCACGTCAGCTGACACATCATATCATTTATGGAAAAAAAAAGTAAAAAAAAATTCTTAACAAAAAGCTTCTTCCCCGGCACTTCCACCATCCTCCGCCGAATCCGACCCTTCGAATCGCGACGTTGAATCCGGACGTCAGCGCTGAAGGAATCCCTTGCGACTTTGAGCTCAATCAGAGGACCCACTTTGCTCGTTTGCCCAAAATTCGCATCTCTAGAAATTATTGGATATGAAATTAGGTTTTGAGGTATTCCTCTTCCCACCTCAAAGCCTATCTCTTCTAGACCCATCTCCCGTTCCCAGCCCACCACCATGAACATCCTCAACAAGCTCGGGTTCGGCGTCCGGTCCCCCAACCCGTCCGCCATGGACCCGACGATTCCCCGCCCCCGGCCAGCAGTTCGGCCAATTCGGAGCTGGGTGCTTCTGGGGAGTTGAATTGGTGTTTAAGAGGGTTTCCGGCGTTACAAAGACGGAGGTCTGGTATACTCAGGGTCTCCTCCACAATCCTACCTACGAGGACATCTGCACCGGTACTACAAGCCACTCTGAGGTGGTTAGGGTTCAGTTTGATCCTAAGGAGTGTAGCTATATACGACGCCCTGCTCAATGTTTTCTGGGCTCGACACGACCCTACTACCATGAATCACCAGGGTTGTTTCTATGATTGTATCTTTTCGATTCTTGGCTACATGTGAATGATTGGGGTTGGATTGTCAGATGGTTAGCGGTTCTTGGGGCTCGTTTGCAGAACTGGGTGATATATGTTTTTCTTGTTTTTGGTTGCTGTATGTGATCTATGTTAGTGAAAGCTTGTGAGTCCTGGAGGAAAATTGCAGAGGAAGGAGAAAGGGGAGAGGTTGGAGGCGGAGAAGGGGGTTGTGAGAGGTGTGATTTTTTTATTTTGTAATTTATAATTTATTATTAGATGAAAAGGTAAATAAAAATTAATATTAAAATTCCATGTCAGATGCCACATAAGCGCTAACTAGACTTTCTGTTAAAAACTAACGGTCAACGCTAGTCAGCTCTAACGAAAAAATAGTTTAGGACACAAATGTCATATCGAATACTTTAGGAAACAAATGACACAAAGTTAATAGTTCGGGTTTCCCAATGGTATAAGCCCTTAGATTTATTTATTTGTTAATTGTGCAGGTATATATTTCGTATATATTTTCAATCACATAATAACATGAGTTGGGTTGAACATGTGAACCAAACCCATTTTTAAATGTGATTATAAGAAACTCTATGTAACATTATCACCTTCAATTCATATAGAACCAAAAAAGTGAAAAATGCTTTTTTGAAGTACAAAATGGAATACAATAGCATGATCAACGAACTCAAATTATATGCGAGTTATGGAAGTTTGCTCTATACGATAACTATACTAGTTCATAGAGGTGTGAAAATAATAGTAGTATAAATGAGTAGAGACTTGTAGTAGCAAAATTTGGGAAAAGGCCAAATGTGAAAGTGTGAAATTATATCAGTAATGGAAGACATAAACATTATACTCCACCACAGCATCTCCGGTCGTCGGATTGAAAGTCCGGGTCCTGGCCTGAGCGTAACCCCTAGCAAACCTGAACACCCCGCTCCCGCCGATGACCGGCATCTCCCTCACCGGCAACATCACCGCGTTCCTCCCCAGGACGCTCAGCGTGCTCCCGTTGAACTTCCCTTCCACAAAAACGAAGTTGAGGGCCATCAGCAGCCCATCTTCGTTCTGCGCGGCCGACCCGTACATCCCCTGGGCCCGGCCCACCACCTTGGAAGTGGGCTCGGGCCCGGCAGTCAGCGGGTCGTCGATCATCGCCAGCATGCCGAAGCCCGTGGACAAGACGCTGGGCGGAGGCGCCCGTACGATTTGCACCGCCGTTGGGTTGGGCCCGGAGACGATGTCGTGGAAGTAGAAGCGGAGGTGGCTGAGCTTCTCTTTCTTGAGGCGGAGCGTCGCCGGAGACAGGCGCCGGGAGAATCCGTCGTGGGATTTCGGCTTCGCGGCGGCCGCGACGGGAGAGAAGGAGAGGGCGGCGGAGGTTAGGAGGACGAGTAGAGTCAGGAGGGAGGAAGAGATCTGGAGAGACTTGGCCATGGCTGAAGCAAAATGTAAGCTAGCTATATGCAGCTGCTAATTACAGTTCTAGGAGATGGGTTATTTATTTGCATTGCTTTCCCGCTTGGAATAATTAGTGGCACGCCACCACTTGGAATGCGACTTGGTGCGTCGGCTTCGAATAATGCTCAGAAATAACAGTGATGGGGAAAATGTAGTCCACACATTGAATATATGGTATTCTTTTCACTGCAAAAAGAAATTACTTTATTTAGGGGTCGGGTTTGGCCTGGTTTGGTTAGGTTTGGCTGACATGGAGGGTTTAAATGACGTGGCGGGTCGGGTCTGGTCAGTAAATTTTCGGGTTAAAAGGTGATAATTAGGCGAATCCATCAGCCACGTCATCACTTAACTGAACGGTTTTTGTAAAGTTAGTGACCAAACATGCAATTAACCCAAAGCTGAAATGACTAATCACGTGCTGCTGCTCATTTGACCAACCTCAAAATTGGGGGAAAACGGGACAACAATAATTTCTCCTTTCCCTTTCCTTCGACGTAGAAAGCTAAAATGAGCAAGACCACATATAATTTCTACATCATATGGTGAACAAGAAGCTTCCGCCATTGCGGGCAGTCAAAGCTTCCGCCACAAATCAGAGAGACTTTTAGAGGAATGGTTTGGACTTTTCGGGTCAGAATTAATCAATGCCATCAAGAAAAATGAGTTAATTAATTTGTAATAACTCTGACATTCACATTCCGGCCTCACCGCCACCTTGTGGCAAACTTTCGGCTGAGCTGGCCCCAAACTCGCATTGCCTTCTAGAAAAAAAATATATTACTCGAGACTAGTTTAGACTGAGTTCTATTAGCGTCACAAAACTTAATACATATTGACCGCTACTAGGGACGTCGTAGGATCATAGAGAAGGGGAATCGATCCATTCAACGGTTACGTCGTAAGGATTGCAAATAGAAGATCGTACTGTAAAAATCAACGATAGAATATTTTATACTAATATCATAGTCAAGTTCTGATTCAACCGATTCATATACCTTCAAATATCATCTACCGATTTAAGCAGCGGTGATAGATTTTTCCGGTTTGGATCGCTGATACGGTTTCACAAACATTGTTTTGTTATCACTACAACAATCTGCATCTTCTGTGACAAGTATTTTCTGTGATGAGGTCAATTCCATCACAAAGATATCTAATTTGATTGGCATCTAACAAACATAATATGTGACGAGAATATACTTTGATGTAACGAAGTTGAGCGTCACCTTTTTTTTTTTTGTGACGAAAATTCCTCATCGCATATAGTGATTGACCTTGCGTGACGAAACCAATGGTTACATAAAATTATTTATAGTAAACTCTTTTTATTCTTTAATAATAATAAAATAATTGCTAATTGCATACGTATTAAATTATCAATTGCATACGTATATATTTCAATATATTTTTTCAATCACGTACATGAGTTGGGTTGAATATGTGAAACCTTTTTTAGATGTGAATAATACAAGAAAGTATATGTAACACAGTCATGTTCATCAGTTCATGTAGAACCGCAAAAGGGGAAATGCTTTTTCGGAAGGAAAAAAAAAACGAGTGTAGATATTAGCAAAATTTGGGATATAAGAGGGCGGCAGTAAACAATCGGAAAAGGGAACTCATGGCGGCCGACGATCGGCCGGAGGAACCAAGTTTGTCAACGTGAAGGTGAAAAGCTAGCTATCAGTAATGGAAGACATAAACATTATACTCCACCACAGCATCTCCGGTCCTCGGATTGAACGTCCGGGTCCTGGCCTGAGCGTATCCCCTAGCAAACCTGAAAACCCCGCTCCCGCCGATGACCGGCATCTCCCTCACCGGCGACATCACCGCGTTCCTCCCCATAACACTCAGCGTGCTCCCGTTGAACTTCCCTTCCACGAAGGCGAAGTTGAGGGCCATCAGCAGCCCGACGTCGTTCAGAGAGGCCGACCCGTAAATCCCCTGGGCCCGGCCCACCAGCTTGGAAGTGGGCTTGGGCCCGGCCGTCAGCGGGTCGTCGATCATCGCCAGCATGCCGAAGCCCGTGGACGAGAGGTTGGCGGTGGGAGGCGCCCGGACGATTTGCACCGCCGTTGGGTTGGGCCCGGAGACGATGTCGTGGAAGTAGAAGCGGAGGTGGCTGAGCTTCTCTTTCTTCAGGCGGAGCGTCGCCGGAGACAGTCGCCGGGAGAAGCCGTCGTGGGATTTTGGTTTCGCTGCGGCGGCGATGGGAGAGAAAGAGATGGCGGTGGAGGTTAGGAGGACGAGTAGAGTGAGGAGGGAGGAAGAGATCTGGAGAAACTTGGCCATGGCTGAAAGGGATATGTTGCTTTCGCAGCTGGAAATTAGAGTTCGAGGAGATGGTGAAAGTGAAGAGAGGGAAGCTACGATGAGTGGCTATTTATTTTGGTTTCGCCACCATTACTCCATTACGCATGCGTGATGCGACTTGGTGCGTCGGTTTCGAATAATGCTGAAAAACGAACAGTGATGGGGGAAATGTATAATGTATTCCATTTTTAGACCACACATTGAATGCATGGTATTCTTTTAACTGAAAAAGAAATCTAATTTTATAGACTTTATGGTCAACTTAACTAATAAGTAATAATATTCGTTCAACTATATATTGAATTGTTATGCAAGGCAAGAACATTCTGATGGAGGGTTGGTGTGCACTGCATGAGTTGAGAAAGGCAATTGATGCGCAATATTAATCGTCTGACAATCGTGTTAGATGAAAAGGATAGTAGTTTGAATGACGAATCGTAATGCATTAATTTGACTCAATTGTATTGGTTTGAGATAATTTGTTTGTCGGGAGAAGAAAATCAGGATGAACCAAATCGACTTGGAGAATTCGAATTGATCCGTTTTGAGACAAAGTCCAATGGATCGAAAAGTGTCTGGCCGCTTCTAACTAGCATCAAGCAATTCCACATTGGGGTGAACAAAACTAACCGCAAACCGACCCACATCTCCAACCCGACCGAACTCACCCTTATTTATAATCGAAATTAAAGTGTAAGGTTGGGTGAGAGTACAACTCACCTCTATTGGGTTGGATGTGAATTTCAGATAACGCAACTCGTAAAATTCGACCCAACCCGGCAACCCGTGTTTGGCTATCTTGTCATATTTTTCTTTTGAGGTTTTCCTAGTCTAATACATTTTTCAACTTAATATTTATGCGTAGATTTAAAATTATGATTCACGTAACCTTTTTCTTGTATACAATTTTAGAAGAACAATATATTATGAATGTGTTAGCTTATAACTTATGAAAAAATTAGATATATGTTGAAGTAAATTGCATTTCATTTAAATCCAAACAAAATTTTTACATATTGATAATTTTTGCCTCGATTTATTTGTTGAAAATTTAATTAGTTATATAATATATTTGTAGTGTAGAATAATTGTCTTTCTTATGTTGGGTTGGGTTTTTTAATTAAAAGTATATGTAATCCTACCCAACCCAATTATAAACAAATCGTAGAGTTATAATTTTTTACATATGTTTAGATTAATATTTCTAAAATCGTAGTATATGAGTCGGATGATTAAAATCATCGAATTCAAATCACCCAAGCCAAGAAAAGGTAATTTAGTGATGGAACGGGCAACTAATGAATAGGTATTCTGTCAAGCTCATTTGGAACACCATGCGTCCTCAGTACAGCAAGGTTGAATGGTTTAAATTGGTTTGGGGGCAGTTCAGTGTTCCCAAGTTCAGTTTTATTGCCTGGCTTATCATTATGGATGCCATTACTACAAAAAGCAAGCTTATGAGATGGGGAAGCTAAATGAAGACCGTTGTGTGCTCTGTCATAGTGCTAGTGAAACGCGGGATCATCTGTTTTTCTCCTGTGAGTTTGTGAAGCAAACAGTGGTTGGGTTCCTTCGCACCGAGTAGATATGTCGATCTAATTGGGCGGAATCGTTGGGTTCCTCTTGCCAAGCTGCTGTGCGTGGCTAGGGAAGTTTCTTCGGAGTAAAGTGGTGTATGCTGATTACATACGTTTGGCAGGAGCGCTGCCGACGAATCCATCATAAACCAAAGCGGGATGTGAATGTGCTGCAGGACTTAATGAGGAACGACTTACGAATGTTGAAAATTTTGTAGCTGTTTGTAGTTACATGTTAGTAGAGTGAGTGGTTAGATGAGGATCTTTCTCTTTTGTTCTTTCCTCAGGGTGGCCACAAATCACAATGGCAACCCTTTTGCTGTATTGATTTTGCAAATTGCAATTTCGATTTACTTAATAGTAAAAGGAAACTAATTCAACGACAAAAAAAACTTAGCCCAAGAGCTGATAAGCAAGCGTGGTCTTTGTCTACTAATAATACGCATGCTTTCAAAAGAACTCATGACCTGCTGGCTGCTGCTGCTCGTTTTCGTTTGACCGACCCCCCAAAGCAAAATTCTCCTCTCCCTTTTCCTTCGATGCAGAAAACTAAAAAGAGCAAGACCACATATGTAATTCTACATCATATGGTGGACGGGAAGCTTCCGGCATCCGCCATTGAGGACAGTCAAAGCTTTTTCCAAGGTGGACGGTAGGCAACCTCCTGCTTTCTAGAAGCCAGAAAGAAAAGAAAAAACAAAGGGACGTGGGAGGAAAGTGGGTTGGTGGAGAAGAAGATTTGCTGGGATCACAATCAGAATTCAGAGAGACTTGAGAGGTTTAGTATCGGTCACGTGACGCGTTTAAGGGAATGGTTTGGACTTTTTGGGGTCAGAATTAATCCTCACCACCGGGCTAGGATCAGGTGATTAGGGGGTCCCCTTAGTCACATGGCTAAGTGAATATCAGTCACTCAACCTCATTAAAATCTAATGGCTCCTATTAGTCCAATTTAATGAAGGGTAATGTAGTAATTTCATGTTTATTTTTAATTTTTAATTATAAAAGAAATAAAAAAAAATTGTTTCGTCCCTTCCCTTTTGCGTCGCCTCCCCGCGCCGCCTCCGGAGATTTTCCGTAGAAAGAATGGGCGCCATTATTCCCATTCCCCGGAGAGAGAGAGAGAGAGAGAGATTTTCTGGTCGGAATTTTTTTTTTCCGGCGACCGGCGACAGTGCTTTGTGATGTTTGTTGACATTAGGGCTGTCAACCGGTCGGTTTCGGTTTAACCGAAAACCGATTTCTCGGTTTTTGGTTAAACCGAGACCAGACCAGCCCTTACCGCCAACCGACCGGCCCTGTGCATCGGTTAGCCGCGAAACCGACCGGGCGGTTTCGGTTAATCTACGGTTAACCCGGCGCAACCGAAATAGAATGGGACAGTTCGGTCTGCTGTGGAACCCGACCGAAAATCGACCAAAAACCGAAAGAAAACCGACCAAAGACCAAACCAAAACCGACCGAAGACTGAAAACCGAGAACCAAGACCGAAAACCGACCTTTAACCGGTCAAAACCGACCAGACAGCAAGGGGAAAAAACCTAAAATCGCCTAAAATTAAAATTTCAAACCTACATTTCAATTCTTTTCGCATCGAAAATACATCTAAATTAGCAACTTAATGTCTCACATTCATTAATTCAACAACATAAACTACACAAATCACAATAAATCCTCTAGATAACAACAAATCAACAACACATCACTTATCACCAGCCTTAGAAGAACCAACATCTGCATAACCCTGTTCCTTCAATACGGGCAACAAGTCATGACCATAATCATCATATCCATCTTTCTCATACTCTTCCTCCGGTGCATCTTCTTCACCCTCCTGCTCATTCTCCACTGGAATGTTGAGGCTTGCATCCGCATTGCCAACATTGCCAGTATTCGTTGCACTTTCCATTCTAGTTTGGAAAGTGACATTAACTGAGTAAGAAAAAAAAACGGAAAACAAAGTGTTAGTACATTCATATATTGAATTAGGTGAAAAGAAGACAAAAAATTGAGCAATAAGAGAGTTTGAGAACTCACTATTTTCCAAAGTCAAATTCTCTTCATCATCTTCCTTGTCGTCAATCTCCCTGGATCCGGGATACCTTATCCAATCCTCAGCACAAATCAATGCCTCCACCATTAGGTCGCTCAAAGAGGACCTGAATGGACTGAGAATCCGCCCGCCACAACTGAATGTTGCCTCTGAGGCAACAGAAGAGATAGGAACAGCTAGGACATCCTTAGCCATCTCAGCAACAATCGGATATATTCCAGAGTGTCGAGACCACCATTCTAATATGTCAAACTTTGCATCATCACTCTCTTCATTGATGCCATCAGTTTGACATTTCAAATAGATGTCAAGCTCAGCATAGCTACCTCCTGTTTCCAGCAGAAGTGCTTCCCTGTTTCCAGCAGAAGTGATATCATCAGCAATGTTATCATCAGTGGTAGGCTGAGATGCTAACTCTGATCCATACTTCCTCTTATAAATCTCAAACATCTGGCGCATCTCCCTTTTAATCGTAGCCTGAATTTCCCATCATTTGGTATTTCCATAAATCATTACCAACACTTCAGACACAAGATCACGCTTACTTCTAGGATCAAGCACACATGCTATATAGATCAAATGATTCACCCTAGGATTCTCCTCATTCATGACAAGTGTATCAAACCAATACTTTTGTACCTTTTCTTCAACCTTTTCTGCCATCCTTTTGAGCTCTTCACGCGGATCATTCTTCAATTCTTGAATGATGTCATAAATTGGAACAAGTTTCTTGAAGAAAAGATGGATAGTCACATATTTAGTTCCTGTACAAATTATAATAGAATACAGGAAATTAGTATGACAAAGCGAAACCCGTATGCATAAACTGCTTAAACCCGTCTCTTTCCACAAAGCGAAAAGACAATTCATCCATTATAATCATCATGGTTAAGGAATATCTTGCTTTTGCTTGATCAAACTTCCATAAAGCACTTACTTGACTTCCACTACCATCGGCGGCCTGCAAGTTTAGAACAGTCTGATCCTTGGATGCTGCAACCTTAGCCAAACAGGATCTCCGATGGTTATTCATTGCAGAAGTGCCATTCTTGGATGGATGTGCTTTGATCTTAGTATGACATGCTTGCACTCTCCAAACGGATACTCATCCACTGCCACCTTCATAAAGTCCTTCCAGCAATCAACTCCACCCTTTGTCTCCAACCATCTCTCTAGATTAAAGGGATCGTCTTTAGTTTTATTTGAAGCCGGATTAATCGTTGATGCTGAAGGAGCCTCAGCAGCAGGTGTACTTCCACTACCGACATGGGCGGGAGTCGATGCAATTGATGCCGACGCTGATGGTTCACCAGACTGAACATGCCGACTTCCTGTACGTCCACCTCCACCACGAGGTCCACGACCCCGATTCTGAGTAGGAGGGGCTGAGGCACCCGCACCACCACGACCTCGAGGAGCCGGAGGTCTCCCACCACGAGAAGCAATCTCAGCGGATGGTGCACCTCGTCCGCCATGTCCACCACGTGGAGCCGGAGGTCTCGCCCTACATCAAATCATCATCATCAATCATCATCAGCAACTAACAATCAATCAATCATCATTCGACATTCATAAACAATCGCCCTAAATTCACAAATTCTAACAAATAAAAACTAACAATGTTGGCAATCCACCAAAATCATCACCAATCCACCAAATTAATCAATCATCATCATCAATCATCATCAGCAACTAACAATCAATCAATCATCATCAATCGCCCTAAAATCATCATTCAACATTCATAATCAAAAATTCAAAATATAAACATCATTATATTAATCACAGAACATCACCAATCCACCACAATCATCACTAATCCACCAAATTAATCAATCATCATCATCAATCGCCCTAAAATCATCACTAATGTCTAATTGGATAATTTGATTTTGACCTACATTCATTCGACGAGCTGCTGCGGCTGCCTGCTGGCCTGCGGTGGACGATCTGGGACTGCCGCGCCGGAGCTGGGAGCCTGGGACTGCTGCGACCTGCGACGAGAAGGAGGGCGGCGGGGCGACGAGAAGTAAGGCGGCGGGGTCGGATCTGGGGCCTGGGACTGCCGCGCCGGTCGTAAGGGTGAGGGAGAAGGAGGGGGTCGGGGTCGCCGGTCGCGAGGGAGAAGGAGGAGGTCGCCGGAAGGGGTCGCCGGTCGTGAGGGAGAAGGAGGAGATCGCTGGCGGGCGGCGGCTGAGGGACTCGGAGCTGACCGCTGGGACTGGGAAATGGGAATGAAGAAGGAGGCAAGGAGCTGCGAAGGGCCGAGGACGAAGAGGCGAAGAGTTAGGGTTGGGGGTCGTTTTTTCTCTCCGGCAAAACGACGTCGTTTCTTCGGTCGGTTAGAGACGGTTAGCCGGTTAACCGGCTTTGGTTACTCGGCTAACCGCCGACCCTATTCAGTCTGCCGGCAACCGACCGCCCCTATAAATTTCGGTTTCCGGTTAGCCGTAAACCGGCGGTTAACGGTTAAACCGGCCGGTTAACCGCTAACCGGAAACCGAATTGACAGCCCTAGTTGACATATTTTGTAATGTTTGTACGCTTTGTTATTTTGTAATGTTTGTAAACTTTGTTATTTTTGTCAACCATGTTTGTAATGTTTTTTATGTCTGAAAAACAACCTGGTTGACTTTTGGATGGAACTTCTCTATATAGGGATGAAGCCTCCAAAGTCAACCCGGGTGTTTTTTCAGTTCGTATGGATTGTCGGTCTAGTTTGTCATTTTTGTCCACCATGTTCGTACTGTTTTGTATGTCTAAAAAACACCCGGGTTGACTTTGGGAAGGAGCCCCTCTATATAGGGATGAAACCTACAAAGTCAACCCGGTTGTTTTTTCTTTTTGTATGGTTTGTATTGTTTGTCGGTCTAGTTTGTATTGTTTGTACAGTTCATACGTTTGTAATGTTTGTGAATCTGTTTGTATGTTTTGTCGCTCTAGTTTGTATTGTTCGTATGTTTGTACTGATTGTAAATCCGGTTTGTATACTTCGTAATTTTCCATAATACCCAAACTACCCCTGTCATTAATTAAATAGCCCTTCCCACTTTTTAACCATTGGATTGAAGTGTCCAGATCTAATGGCTAGGAGGGGCTTAGTCAAGTGACTAAGGACCCCCCCCCCCCCCCCCCTTAGTCATGGGATCCGCTCTCCTCACCACCGCCACCGTCCACCGACAAACTGTCGGCTGAGCTGGCCCCAAACTCGCATTGCCTTATGTATATATATATAAAAAAAAAAATATTTACTCAGAGACTGGTTTAGACTGAGTTCTATTAGCGTGAAAAAACTTAATACACATTGACAAGTAGCAGGGTCGTAAGATCGTACAGACGGGGAATCAATCCATCCAGCAGTTACATTGCAAGGATTGTAAAACCACATCGAATACTGTACTTCAAAAGTCAACGATAGGGTGTTTTATATTTAAACTATGGTCAAATTGTGGTTCGACCGATTTATGATCATCAAATATCACCTACCAATTTAAGCACTGGTAGGAGATTTTGGCACTCGGGCCGCTGATAAGGTTTCACAATTAAACATTGTTACATCGATGTAGCTACATTCTATATAAAATAGTCCATCTATAAAGAATTTTCTCTCTACAACATTTATAATGTTTTGTGCCGTTTATATAATATATAAAAATTATATATGTGTAAGTATAATTTTTTCTATAATCAACAAAGCTTTAATCAAACAAACTATTGTTGGTTCAATTATCGTAGAGTTGTGTACAATGTTTTTGTTGTTGCTGAGACTACTCGAAAAGTACTAGTTTTTCCTTACATTTTATTTGGACAAAACTCATATCCAGTTGATCCCATCTTAGATTTTTACGATGAGAAAGAGAAAAACGGGAGACTCATTTTAAATTTCCTGCAACGAGAATGAAAGTAGGAAGGACATTTTGGTCTTCACAATTACTTTTTTTTATTCTTTAAAAGACACGTACTGGGATTCGAATCATAACCATTTTAATATTAAACAAGGATCATAACCAATCACACTAAGTACATTTGTTAAATCTTTTTAAATTAAAAACATATAATAGCAGGGAGGAAAAAACTCTTCCCCCATTTCATATTCCCTGGTCCAGGAGCGTTTGTAGGAATGGTAGAATAGGGAGTGTCAATTTTTTTTCTCTTTCCTCTGTGGAACTGGCCAACTTACCGTACACATGCAAATTTAAACGGGTCCAGGAGTGTCAATTTTTTTCTTTAAGCTCTTTTATTTCTCTGTGGTGATAAAATATATATGAAAAGGAAAAAACAATACTCCTTTTTATTGCTAAAAATAAAAAATTTAACAATAAACTAATGCATGGTATCTAATGGGCTAACCGCTAACCAAAAATAAAAGAGTTGAATGAGTCTGACCTACACGGGATTTGACCATCAAATAAAACAAATGAACATCATTGGTTTGTCATTCTAAAAGCGTTTGTAGGAAGGGTAGAATAGGGAGTGTCAATTTTTTTCTCTTTCCTTTGTGGAACGGGCCAACTTTCGGTACACATGTGGATTTAAACGGGTCCAGGAGTGTCAATTTTTTTCTTTAACCTCTTTTATTTCTCCGTGATGATAAAATATATATGAAAAGGCAAAAAAAATACTCCTTTTTATTGCTAAAAATAAAAAATTTAACAATAAACTAATGCATGTTATCTAATGGGCTAACCGCTAACCATAAAATAAAAGAGTTGAATAGGCCTGACCTACACGGGATTTGGCCATCAAGTAAAACAAATGAACATCATTGGTTTTCCATTCTAAAACAAGCTATTTTCTCTGGCATAATATATATTATGCTATTATTTTATATCTTAGTGACTAAAATATAATGTATTTTAAAGTTATTCAATGGTTCAACCTCGACCAACCCAATTAGTCCAATTTTTATCATTTCAAATATATGTTATATAGTTATTTGATATCATAATGATCAAATTATAGTGTATTTTACAGGAAATCGTTTGGTATTTGTTAGTAAAAAACTAAACAGAAAGATCTATTTGGTTATTTTAAACATTAAAACGATCCTAAATATTTTCGGTTCCTTTTGAATTTCTATGGTTTTATTACCGAACAAGTGATGTGCAAATGGCGAATTGCAGTCATCTCTTTTCTTTCACTATTTTTTATTTTCAAATAGAAAGTTTAAAAATAAAGAATAATTAGAATTTGGCATGGGTCGGTCAAACAGGCTGAATTTCAAGTTTTGACCCGTTTTGATCAAGTCTAATTTATAATCACATGGTTCCCTGATACTCGATAAAAATCTCAATCCAAACCAGTTTGGCAAGTGAGTCCGTGTTTACCACCATTTTCTAGGGATACGACAACGGCGGTTCCTATCCCAAATCGTGTTGTTCGTTCTTGATTTTCTTAGATTTTATCATGGCCTGACAAAAACCAGAAAGCACAATGACGACAAGATGAAAGTTTTATAATGCAAATTAATCGGCCAACGGGCCGAGTAAAAGCTAGCAACGATTGTGAGATGCTCATTTCCCGAAAACCAATGAGATATGTGATTTTTATCTCGTGTTTCCCAAAAACCGACGAGATATGCGATTTTGCATCATTCATGTCTCTTTCCTACTAAAATTCATTATTTTTATCACGTGTTTCAAAAAAAAAAACTATACAGCAATAGCTATACACCCCATTACATTATCAAATTTCATAACTCATCTTCCTCCGCCCAACTGGCCGGGGCCCACGCTAGTACTTATAATACGCTGAAGGGGAAAATACTACGCTGAAGGGGAAAACAGCTTCCCCATTTCAAATTTCCTGCAACGAGAGTGAAAGTAGGAAGGACATTTTAGTCCTCACAATTACTTTTTTTTATTCATTAAAAAGACACGTACTGGGATTCGAACCATGATCATTTTAAAGAAAAGCAAGGATCATAACCAATCACACTAAGTACATTTGTTGTATCTTTTAAAATTAAAAACATATAATAGCAAGGAGGAAAAAACCCTTCCCCATTTCAAATTCCTTGCTCGAGGCGCGTTTGTAGGAAGGGTAGAATAGGGAGTGTCAATTTTTTCTCTTTCCTCTGTGGAACGGGCCAACTTACCGTACACATGCGGATTTAAACGAGTCCATGAGTGTCAATTTTTTTCTTTAAGCCCTTTTATTACTCTGTGGTGATAAAATATATATGAAAAGGAAAAAACCAGTGTTGTCGAAACCGGACCGGGCATCGATTCGGATTAGCGAGAGGTTTAAGGTTTATCGGATAACCAGTGATTAACCGTATATAACCGGTCATAAAACCGATAACGTACCAATCTTTCAATTAAAATAATCATACCTTAGTTGTACATTTTAAAAGTGGTAGTAGTTTTGAAATTATGAATTCTGTATCTCATATACATATTCAATTAGTACAATTCAAAAAGTTAACCATAGTGCTTATAAATAATAAAGCGTAATTCTTGGTGGAGTTGATTGGGTCTATTTTTTATTTAGAAATAGATATAGGCAATTGTCGAAGAAGAAGGGAAAAGAGAGAAAGGAACAGACAAATTCAGAAATGGAAAAGTGGTTTGTTGTTAGGGGTGACAATCGGTAAATGGTTTATCGTTTTACCAAATCGGTAACCGGCGGTAAACGATAAACCGTTTATCGACGGTATCGGCTGCCGAGGGTCAAATGGGGAAGCTCGGTTTACCGGCCCCAACATTGGTAATACCGACGGTAATTCGGTAATACCGATACCGGACCAGTTAAGACATTAACTAATAACATATACTTCATTATTCACAAATATTACATACATGAATGAAAGTAAGTAGGTATAGGCCTTAAAAATATTATAAATAAGAGTTAATAATAATGTATTAATTACAAAAATGAAGAAAAAACTCATAAAAATCAAAATATTACAACATCACTCCGTTGCCCAGAAATTCGGTTCGGTAATTTTCCGGTAAACCGAACCAAAAAACCGTCCGCAACTACTCTTTACGGTAAGTCGGTAAAACCGATTTGTAACCGTTTACCGGTAATTCGGTAACCGGTAAACCGATTACAAACCGATATCGGTAATCGATTCCCACTTACCCACACTCTGTATACCGAAAACCGTTAAAGTCGGTAACCGGTTTACCGGTTACCTACCAAATACCACCCCTATTTGTTGCTACTTGCTGGGCTAGGATTTAGGAATAGAAGTAAATGTTCCCTTTCCCTTACCATTTTTTCTTTTTATTCTCTTTCTTTTTTTTAGTTTCTTACGTTAGGTAAGTTCAGATTTTTATAAAAGGAAAGACAACTTTAAAGGTAAAAGTCATCAAAACCGCCGGTTCGAGTTTGCCGGTTCTGCCAGTTATCTGGGTGAACCGGTTAATATCGTTTTTGCATTGTCAAGACCGGGATTATGAACGGGTCCGGTTTTTTCGATCAGACCGGCCGGTCCGGAACGGTTTTGACAACAGTGGAAAAAACAATACTCATTTTTATTGCTAAAAATAAAAAATTAACAATAAACTAATGCATGGTATCTAATGGGCTAACCGCTAACCATAAAATAAAAGAGTTGAATGAGTCTGACCTACACAGGATTTGGCCATCAAGTAAAACAAATGAACATCATTGGTTTGCCATTCTAAAATAAGCTATTTTCTCTGGCATAATATATATTATGGTATTATTTTATATCTTAGTGGCTAAAATTATATAATGTATTTTAAAGTTATTCAATGGTTCAACCTCGACCAACCCAATTAGTCCAATTTTTATCATTTCAAATATATATTATATAATTATTTGATATCATAATGATCAAATTATAGTGTATTTTATAGGGAATCGTTTGGTATTTGTTAGTAAAAAACTAAAAAGAAAGATCTATTTGGTTATTTTAAACATTAAAACGACCCTAAGCATTTTCACTTCCTTTTGAAATTTATGGTTTTATCCCCAAATAAGTGATGTGCAAATGGCGAATTGTAGTCATCTCTTTTCTTTCACTATTTTTTATTTTCATATAGAAAGTTTAAAAGTAAAGAATAATTAGAATTTGGCATGGGTCGGTCAAACAGGCTGAATTTCAAGTTTTGGCTCGTTTTGATCAAGTCTAATTTATAATCACGAGGTTCCCTGATACAAGATAAAAATCTCAATACAAACTAGTTTGGCAGGTGAGTCCGTGTTTACCACCATTTTCTAGGGATACGACAACGGCAGTTCCTATCCCAAATCGTGTTGTTCGTTCTTGATTTCCTTAGATTTTATCATGGCCTGACAAAAACGAGAAAGCACAATGACGACAAGATGAAAGTTTTATAAAGCAAATTAATCGGCCAACTGGCCGAGTACAAGCTAGCAACGATTGTGAGATGCTCATTTCCCGAAAACCGACGAGATAGGCGATTTTTATTCGATTTTCTGAAATTCGGTTTCAATAAACTTACTCCACCTCATCATATTACCAGAAACAATATTGTTTCACAAGGTACGTAACAAGTACTTGATTTTGGTTCATAAGGCCGATTTTTGATTCGTTGCATCATTCATGTCTCTTTCCTACTAAAATTCACTATTTTTATCACGTGTTTCCCAAAAAAAAACTATACAACAATAAGCTATACACCCCATTACATTATCAAATTTCATACTTCACCTTCCTCCTGCCAACTGGCCGAGGCCCACACTAGTAGTTTTTATTATTATTATTATTATTATTATAAGTAACTCAGATAGTGATGGCAAAGGGGTGGGGTGGGCAGGTATTTCAATGTCTATACTCGTTTTGTACTAAGCGTTTGTCAAGTGAGGTAATACTCATGCAGGTGAAGGTCGACTCATTTTTATATGTTATTTAAAAAAATGTTAATATGTAATTATTTTACAAGAACCCATAGGGAAACACTTTATAAATGAACAAGAAATATAGTAAAAGTAATAATTGAGAAAATAGTTGAAAGATAGAGCCTTAAAATTTCTTTGGGATGATAATATGATTTTAGAAAGATCAAAAGAGGGAAATACACGTAGACATTGATGCAACATCATGATAAAACGGGTCGAGAAGACGGGAACTATGCAAAATGAGGCAAATCAGAAGTAACACTCATGCTATGCCCCAGACTACTGTGATTCGGATAACACTCGCTCCAAACAGATCGGGTCAGCACGAATCACGTGAATCAGGTCAGGAATTGACATATTGAATTGTATTTTTATTTATTTACGTTGGGGACTTTGTCATTTACAGGATTGTTTACCATTATTAACCAAAATACATACCCATTTGTTCATCCAATACGAAATTCTGCATATATTGCAAACGGACAACCAAACCATGCCATCACAACTGAGCACTCCTTTCCCTTTTTCCTGCAGATGATCATAGAAAAAAAGTCCACCCAATTTTCAGAAAAATACAATAGTCCATTGTTCATCCAAATCAAATTTCTGCACATTTTGCCAAGGCGCCAAACCATGGAAAATCTAATCAATTTGAAATTTTTCATTACCAAAGAAATGGACAAAGCAAGTTTTGCTTTCATTTAGGGTGGATTTATATATTGAATTAGGGGTCGTTTGGAAGTTGCGATTGTTAAATAGATGTATTGTTGAGAATGCACGTATAATATTATACATGTATTGTCGAATTTGATGCATTGTAGAATACAACGTTTGGTATGTGTGATTGTGTATGTCGCATCAGCTAAAAGCTGAGACAAAACAATCTCAACTCAACTATCTCAACAATCACAACTAAAAGTTGAGATATAACAATCACTCAAAATGAGTGATAGTTTCTGTCACATCATAGAAACAATCCATGTATTGTTTCTACTAAAAAAACAAAAAAAATGATGCATTGTAAACAATACATGCATAATGACAATCTCAACAAAACAATCGCAACTTCCAAACGACCCCTAGATATGCGTGAATATCAGAATGTCTAGTATTTATTGGTATCATAGATTGATGCACTTGTTGGATTTGTATAACTCTGCATCGTTCCAATTTTAATTTATACAAACTGCATCAGATATCAAATTTATATCGTACATAGTTCATGTACATGAAATCATCTACATAAAATGAATGGTGGGATAGTTTTTTCCCTCATACACATATCTTAAAAAGGAACTAAATCATAAAAACAATAATCCAGATTTAAAATTCTAAACTAGTTCATATCAACTTAATTAAAAAAAGATTGTTAATTAATAATCTACCATTAAAACAAAACAGCCCATGCTATCAATAATAACAAGTCATTTCCTGTTTCTATCCCATGGGATACAGAGCTCACCAAAAAACGCTAACATGGACGAAGAAGCAAGCAAACATCAGAAACACACTTCTCGTCCTCCTAAACTGCTCGCTACTCGCCGTCGGCGCAGTTGGCAGCCAACTCCTCTCCACAGCGGCGAATCCAGAACACAGAAGTGCACTGGGCCGCATTTTATTAGAAAATTAGAATAGTAAAAAAAATATAATGATTATAATTTTTTTACAATGTAAATTGTACACGACGGTATTTTAATTTAGCGAATGCATTAATAATGGAGTCCACATCCATACCAATAGTATACACTGTTTCAAATAAAATACTTGAGCAATCGACTAGAAATCCATCGCTCATTTTGTTGCACAAATCAATTTTCACATGTTTCGTTGTTGAAAAGGTTCTATTCGTATTAGCTGTTGAAACGAGCAGCATCAACACTAGACAAATCAATCTACTAATCAATTTGCATTGTGTTTCCATCCCTATATCCACCAGCTGCTCTAGTAAATTTTCCAAGGTAACAAACCCCATATATGTTTTAGTCTTTTACGTTTTAAACTTTTTGAATTTTTAGGTTTCATTGTTTTTTTAGACGAATAACCTTTGGGGTTAGAATTTATAAGCTAAATTTAGAGTAGTGATTTTGAATATGTTTATCTGAATTATTTTTGTAATTATACCCAATCTTATTTTAAAATAACAACGACCCTAATATCTAAAATCGAAAAATTCATAAGGCCTATACAACTATGGATCCAGAGGAGGGCTAGGCCGGGGCCCGGGGTGGCCACCCCCTGGATCCGCCACTGATGAGAAATACGCCATGAAAGATGTAGCCTCGAACTAACTCAATCTCAACATATGCATATTTTGATAAAGTTATTTATAGAAACACATCCAATAAACCGAATAAACATGAAAAATTCATGTTTATACCCAATCTTATTAACGACCCGAATATCTAAACTAAAAAAATTCATAAGGTCTATACTAACTATGGATCCAGAGGAGGGCTGGGTCGGGGCCAGGGGTGGCCACCCCTGGATCCGCCACTGCCTCTCCAGAATGTACTTCCTCCACGGCGGCCACAAGCGGTGGCTCTCAGCCTTCACGGTAACCACCGGCTTTCCAATCCTAATCCTCCCCATCGCCGTCTCCTACAAACGCCACCGTTTCCTCATCACTACCCGGCTCGCTGCCGCGAGTGGGCTTTTGGGCCTCTTATTGGGCTTCAACAGTTACCTCTACTCCTTCGGCACCGCCTACCTCCCCGTCTCCGTCGCTTCCCTCGTCGGCTCTTCCCAGCTGGCATTCACCGCCGCCTTCGCTTTCCTCATAGTGAAGCAGCGGTTCAACCACTACACCGTGAACGCCGTCGTTTTGATGACGCTGGGCTCGGCGGTCCTCGGATTCCACATGGACGGCGACATCCCCAAGGGGGAATCAAAGGGTAAATATGCATTGGGCTTCTTCATGACCATTGCCGCCTCTGCCACGCATGCTCTGTTCATGACTCTGCTTCAGTATACTCAGGGGAAGGCTCGTGTCCCCGTCGATTACGTCGTCGTGTTGCAGGTTCAGCTCGTCATATCCATGGTTGCTACCCTCTTCTGCGTCGTCCCCATGATCATCAATGGTGACTTTCAGGTAGACTACTGTCCATTGTGACACAATCAAATTTTGTTGTCTCCTTTTCTTTTTCTTTTTTCTAGTAGATTTTGTTATGCAATGGTGAATTTGTGTCCTGCAGAATCTAGCCAGGGAAGCAGCAGAATTCCGCCTCGGGGAGAAGAAGTACTACATGATTGTAGTACTAGCAGCCATTGGACTTCAGGTTATGATAATTGGGAGCCTTGGATTGGTTCTGTGTTCTTCGTCCCTAGTAGACCTTAGATGCGCTTTATACTTTTTGTCAATGTTTTTAATTTCCAACAACACAAACTGCAGAAATGCAATGTAACAGTGTAAAACCAGAAAAACAGAATGGTAGAAGAACAGTTTTGAACACAAACAGTGGCTGAGCTTCAGTGCATCAGATCCACTTTTCCATTTCATTTTTAGATCTGTTCTCACACATTACACCAAAAGGAAGGGGCATCAACTTTTTAAAGGCTCAACAACAAACCCTAGGTTGATCTGCAACTACTAAAACAAACAAACAAAAGCTTAAAAACAAAACCAAGTACAAGGGTCACTTTCAATGTTCCCTAGAAACAAAACAAGAAGAGGCATTGGCAAACATGCCCTTCACAGTGGTCCCTCAACATCCTTAGCTTCAATCCAAAGTTGCAGACAGTCCAAAACATCTTCCAGCTGGTTCCATCTTCATCTTCATCTCTTTCATGCAAGCTTTCTCTGTTTTCTCTGTTTCTTCAGCAACACTCTTCATTTCTTGTGCTCCAAGGCACAGATAGGTTGAGAGTGATCCACCTAGTGACATATTGCAACACTCCTCCTTGCCAATGCCACTGATCATTCCAACCATGGTTTTCAAATCTTCAAACCTTGGTTTGCTCAGTGCCTTGGTAAAAATGTCAGCAGACTGGTCTTGTGTAGAGCAGTGTTTCATAGAGATCAATCCTTCTGCTTCAGCCTCTCTAAGCACATGATACTTGATTTTAATGTGCTTAGTTCTTCCATAGAACACTGGATTTTTAGTTATGGCCACATCAGACTGATTATCACACCAAATGACAGTCGGTTTTGTTTGCTCAAAACCCAAATCTGCCATGATTTTCCTCAACCAAACAGCATGGTTGGCAGCTTCTGAACCAGCAATGTACTCAGCTTCAGCAGTTGACTGAGCTACAATGCTTTGTTTCTTTGAACTCCAACAAAAGATTACAGATCCCAGTGAGAAGGCAAAACCAGAGGTGCTTTTCATGTCTTCAGAAGATCCTGCCCAATCACTATCACGGAAACCTTCCAAACACACTTCCTTACCCCCTTCAAACTTCAAACCAAGATCAGTGGTACCTTTGATGTACCTTAGCAGTCTTTTTGCTGTGTTATAGTGGATTTGAGTTGGAGATTGCATAAACCTTGCTAGCAAACCAGAGGCAAACATTATGTCTGGTCTGGTTGCAGAAAGATACAGCAGGCTTCCAATCAAACTCCTGTAGACCTTAGGTTCAAATGAACCTGATCCATCTTCTTTTGTCAATTGAATTTTCACTGGAAGTGGTGTAGCAGCAGCCTTGGCATTCTCCATTCCAAACCTCTTTAAAACTTCATTTGCATACTTCTTTTGGCATTTTTTTCTCAGTCTGTTCAACTTGAATGCCAAGAAAGTAAGTCATCAAACCCAAATCATTCATCTCAAATTCATTCATCATACTGGTTTTGAAGCCTTCTATCTGCTTCACATTGCTTCCTGTGATCAGAAGATCATCCACATACAGAGAAATCATCACAGTTCCAACCTCATCAGTTCTCACATAGATGGTTGGTTCACTTGGACTCTTAGCAAACCCCAATCTTACAAGATAATCATCAATTATGGAATACCAGGATCTTGGAGCTTGTTTTAGTCCATAGAGAGCTTTCTTCAGTAGGTAGACATGATCTTCTTTCCCTGGAATCTCAAAGCCTTCAGGCTGCTCAACATATATCTCCTCCTGTAAATAACCATTCAGAAAAGCAGATTTCGCATCTAGCTTATGCACTTTCCAGTTCTTCTGAGCAGCAATAGCTAGTAGGAGTCTTATAGTATCTAGCCTTGCCACTGGTGCAAAATTTTCACCATAGTCAATACCAGACTGCTGAGAATACCCTTTAACCACAACTCTTGCTTTGAACTTGTTGAATGAACCATCTGAGTTTAGCTTGATCCTGTAAACCCATTTAGTTCCTATCACTTTTCTTTCAACAGGCCTTTTAACTAGAATCCAGGTTTCATTTTTGTCAATCATTCTGCATTCTTCTTTCATGGCTGAGTTCCAGCCTTCATGCTTCAGAGCTTCCTGAACAGACTTAGGTTCTTCAATGGCCATGTTGCATCTTTCATACACATTGGCCAATGTTCTCATGCCTCTTACAGGCGTGTGATCATAGTTATCATGATCACTCTGATCATCTTCTTCAGACTCCAAATCCTCAGGTTGATCTTGCTCAAGAACATGGTCTTCATCAGCCTGAGGTTCTGGCTCATCATCTACATCTTGGTGATCTTGAAATTGAACTGTCACCAGATCATAGATGTCTTCAGATTCATTTTGAGGAGATGACCAATCATGAGTGGCCTTCTCATCAAAAATGACATCCCTGCTCAATTGGAACTTCTCAGTTGTTGATTGAAGATCCTGTAGGCCTTAGACTCAGTACTGTAGACCACTAGAATTCCCATTTCAGACCTGTGATCAAGTTTGTCCCTTTTTGGAGCTGGAACATGAGAATAACACACAGATCCAAAGGTCCTGAGATGAAATAGACTTGGTTTGAATCCATTCCAAGCCTCATAGGGAGTCATCCCTTTAACTGACCTTGTAGTTAACCTATTGAGCAGGTAGACTGAAGTGTTCACAGCTTCAGCCCAGAACTTCTTAGGAACATTCTTCTCAAACAACAGGCATCTAGCCATTTCCATAACTGTCATGTTCTTTCTTTCACTTACTCCATTTTGCTGTGGAGTATACTTGACTATGAGCTGATGAAGTACACCCTCTGAAGCCAGCAGCTTCTCAAAGGCTAGAGAAGTGTATTCTTTCCCATTGTCAGATCTCAAAATCTTAATTCTTTCATTGCTTTGATTTTCAACCATAGCCTTAAATGTTTGGAATCTGGGAAGTGCTTCAGACTTGTTCTTTAGGAAATAGACCCAGCAGTATCTTGTCAAGTCATCAATGAATAACAAGAAATATCTACTTCCACCCCAAGATTCCATCTTGAAAGGTCCACATATATCAGTGTGAATCAATCCAAGCTTCACAGGAGCTCTCCAAGTGTGTTTCTTAGGAAAGGGCAACCTGTGTTGTTTTCCAAGCTGGCAGATTTCACACACACTTTCATTCAACTCAAGAGCAGGTAAATCCTTTACCAAACCCTCTTGAGCCATTTTAATCATAGTATGTTGACTGAAATGACCTAGTCTACTGTGCCACAAAGCAGATTCATCATTTCTAGTCACTACAGCCATGTTGGCAGTTTTCATTTTCAGGGCAAAACTCCTTTGAATCATAGAGAGATCAAACATTTTATCTCCCTTTGAATCATACACAACACAGGACTTGTTTTGCATTTCCAAAGAGTAACCCTTTTCAAGCATTTGTCCTACACTAAGCAAGTTCTTAGCTAGAGCAGGAACGAATAAAACTTCAGGGATTACCTTAAGTCCAAAGGCAGTTTGCACTTAAACTGATCCTTTACCTTCAACAGATAGTAGATCACCATTTCCAATCTTTACTTTAGACTTGTAGGACTTGTCCAGATCAAGAAAATACTCCTCATTGTTGGTCATATGATTTGTACAGCCAGTATCCAGAAGCCAGTCCTCACTGCTGCTTGTAGCTGTGAAACAGGTAACCATAAACATCCCTTCTTGCTTGTTCTGTTCATTGGCTTCTGCAACAGCCACTTGTTCCCTGATACTCTTGTTTTTGCAGACCTTTTCAACGTTCCCTAGTCTTTTACATGACCTGCACTGCACATTAGGTCTATACCAGCAGTAGTTCTCAGTATGATTAGTTTTCTTACAGATGGGACAAGGAGGATAGACCTTCTTTTCAATTGGTTTTTCAGTCTGCTCCTCCTTACCCTTTTTCTTCTTTCCAGGAGTTTTCTTGACTCCAAAACTTTGCCCTTTTGCCTTTTGTTGTCTTACAACCAAAGCTTCTTCCGAGTTGTCATCATTTCTGATGGAACTCCTCAACTCAGTTGCTTGCAAAGAGTTGATCAGCTGAGTTATGCTCAGTGTAGACAGATCTTGAGTTTCTTCCAGAGTTGAGATCTTAGCCTCAAATTTTTCAGGCACAGTGACTAAGATCTTCTCAACAACCCTAGAATCATCAAAAGTCTCACCAAGCAGCCTTAGTTGATTCACATTTTTCATGATTCTATCCAGATAGTCCTTGATACTTTCACTTTCTTTCATTCTCAGACTTTCAAACTCTCTTCTCAGATTCAGAGCTTGCATTTGCTTACCTCTGTCAGACCCTTGGAACTCTTCTTGAAGTTTGTCCCAAGCTTCCTGTGCTGTTGTGCAAGTCATGATTCTGGTGAAGACTTCCTCAGTGACTGCAGCATGGATGTAGGTAAGAGCTCTGTGGGTTTTAGCTACCTCTTCAGCATATCTGGTTTGCTGATTTAGAGAAGCATTTGCTGGAAGTGGATCCACCACTCTTCCATTCACAGGCTCCATATGTCATTCCCTTGCATGAATGACTTCATCTTAACAACCCAGATCTGGTAGTTTTTACCATTGAAAACTGGGGGTGAGGTCAGAGAGAGGCCAGTTGAAGTCATTTCTGAGTAACTTGCAACTGGCAGAGGTCAAGAAAAAGAAAAAGAACACTCAACCCTCACAAAGCCTCACTGATTCACTCCAAAGAAAAAACCTCACGATCCCTTTCAAAGATCAAGAGGGCTCTGATACCACGTGTTGTTTAAACACAATGTTTTTAATTTCCAGCAACACAAACTGCAGAAATGCAATGTAACAGTGTAAAACCAGAAAAACAGAATGGTAGAAAAACAGTTTTGAACACAAACAGTGGCTGAGCTTCAGTGCATCAGATCCACTTTTCCATTTTGTTTTTAGATATGTTCTCACACATTACACCAAAAGGAAGGGGCATCAACCTTTTAAAGGCTCGACAACAAACCCTAGGTTGATCTGCAACTACTAAAACAAACAAACAAAAGCTTAAAGACAAAACCAAGTACAAGGGTCACTTTCAATGTTCCCTAGAAACAAAACAAGAAGAGGCATTGGCAAACATGCACTTCACAGTGGTCCCTCAACATCCTTAGCTTCAATCCAAAGTTGCAGACAGTCCAAAACATCTTCCAGCTGGTTCCATCTTCATCTTCATCTCTTTCATGCAAGCTTTCTCTGTTTTCTCTGTTTCTTCAGCAACACTCTTCATTTCTTGTGCTCCAAGGCACAGATAGGTTGAGAGTGATCCACCCAGTGACATATTGCAACACTTTTTATGCCATTTTGCGTATTTCTTCATATCTTCAGATAAAATCAAACTTAGAATGAATTGTGAAGCAAAGAGGGACCAGAAAGAAACAAAGTCGCAACCCATTATTAGAATGCCTTATGGTCAAGGTCAACTAGCATGGTTGTCAAACCGGGGTCGGTCTGGCCGGTTTGACCGGGTTGGGCCTGAACCAGACACCAAAGGGGCTAGAGACAATCATATTTTGAGCTGACCGGTCAAAGCCAGTCAAGATCAGTTAAAATCGGGGTCTGACCGGACTTATCCGGCTACCGACTATTATGGATATGATGACGTTTTGGGATTTTCTCATCTAACCCTAAAGAGCCAACTCTGACTCCCTCCCTTCCGTCGAGCGAGGTAGCAGCCGAGTTGTCGCTCTCGTCTCTCCTCCGTCTCCTCCAAAATCACCTCCTCCTTTTGCCGACATTAAATCTCGGCCCCAGCATCGGCGCCTCTCCCGTCTCGATGCCAGTTCCCCGCTTCTCGATACAGCTTGCCGCCCACCGCCACGACGTCAGCTCCCCGCACCTCGACGCTGCACCCCTGCCGCCGCCTCGAAGCCGCATCGCACCGCCGCCTCGACGCCAACTCCCCTCAATCGGCCACTCCGGTGGCTTCTGTTAGGTATTTCTTAACAGTGGGTTTTTCTTCTTCTTGAGATAGAGAGAGTAGAGGAGAAAGGAAGATAGATGATTTGTTGGGTTCTCAAATTGATCACTTGTTGTAGTTGTTAATTAGAGTGGAATGCGACAGGTTGATAGATGATTTTTTTTAAGAAAGGGTTACCTTTTTCATGTCCACATAAATGGTTATAGATGAAGTTGATTATGTTTTGTTGTGTAAATTGCTTAATTGTTTTAATGCGAGGATTGATAATTTATATAAATTTAGGTTGTATTGAGAATTTGAGATTGTATGATGTTATATATTTTGTCAAAACCGGCTTAATTCGGTTAAACCCCAATCCGACCATTAAACCTCAAACCCCCTGTCAAACCGATTTGACGACTTAATCCGGTTTGACAACCTTGTCAACTAGGCTAGCATTGCCCAAATCGTCTCAAATTTTACAGAGAGACTTGTGAGCCTCGAAAGACCATGTTCACATAAAATAAGCCCAATGGGAGCACAAGTTAGTCAATGGCGATCCAGACATCTGTTGACCTTGACGCTCTTAGAAACTTCCAACCGACTTTGAGACAAGCTGTGTCTAGTGAGTATGTGTTAGTACCTTAGAATTCAAGTATAGGGGAGTTGGTATAAATTGGACATCTTGAGTTTTGTTGTAATTTGTAAAAGCATATTGGATTTAATAGATCAGAGTATCTACATGTGTTGGGGTAACCACGAATATATTCAAGCCATAGTCTAAACTTTGTCGTTTGTTTTTGTGGGAGATAAGGAGTTATCGATGTCTCCAATTATGGTGATGCATGCTTATCGATACTAGTTAAGTCTGCAATACTATTTAATTAATATATATTATTTATATCAACTGCATGTGTGTTTGACATGACCACGCACATATATTTTATTAGTGTCGTTACTCATGCGTGTTGGACTTGAGGTGACAATCTAAATTCAATCCATCAATCCAATTCATCAATTAAAATCCAATTATTTTAAATTCATTTAATCCAAATCTAACTGGATTTTGCAGATTCATGATTGAACTTATGGATATTTGAAAAATTATAGTTTAGTATCTATATTTTTATTTTATTTTTACATATTATACCTAAATTTTAATTTTTTAAGAATATATTATTCAAGAAGTACATTTTGGTACCTAAATTTTTTATAATGACATTTTAGTACCTAATACAACTAGGATCTACTCCCTAAGAACAAGGGGTGTTTAGCACCACATATAGAGGGAATACATTACCGAGATTGATAGCATGATGATGACTTCTTATCTTCCACGATATGAAAGATGTGGAAAGTACAAATACACACCTATGGACTAACAATCGCAATTTGGACAGATAGTTAACATTTCTATCGTACTAAGATTTCATCAAATAGATATGGATTTATTGATATAAACTAAAATGGGGAAGTAAAAATATCACTTTTTTAAGTGTTCTCAAATTGTCCATGCTTTTAGACTTGATTCTCCCTAAGCAAGGACAATCCACAATCCTACAAATCATTGAACACCAAAGACCACACTTGGATTCACTAAACCAAATAGTATTTTTCAAAGACTATTTAACATCACTTTACAAATATTTACCGCACAAATTTGTGTTCGTCAAAATGAACATTGGATGAGCGTATTTGTTAAATTGAGATAATGCAGGGACTAATTTAATATTTTATTCCGCCAGGGCGAGTTCGTTAAACTCGGTAGTTGTGAACCTCGGTGAGTGACTCGGCACCGAAAGACGAAATAATTTCTCGTTCAATTTAGCTCGCCCGGAGTTCGTCGGCCTCCGTTGCTTTCCCTCGCTTCTACCGCCATCTTCCACTGGCAGAGACTGATCGGAGCTGGGGTTATAACTGTAGTTCAACTAGGGAAGAAAACCGGAGGGCTGATAAGTTCAGCCTCGCCGTCAATTCCACTTCGTCTCCAGTGGTATCTTTTTCTGATTCCTTCTTTGTCCTCTGATAACGACGATTCGAAATTCAAAGTAGAGTAGGCATCTGTTACTTGTTGCTGGTGTAGGATTCATCTTTGAAATTGTCCTGGCTAGATGCTGGGAGTGCTTCATTTAGGAACAGTTCCGATTATGGAGTGATTTAGTGACAACTGTTCTTGGTTAGTTGAAGAAACGTGGTCCGGCTTGATTTTGTTTTTTGCTTATTTGAGTATGGGTTCAGCCAGATTGGTAAAAGATGAAAGAAAGGTGTTTGTTTCGACAATCTGCATCTGGTGGATTGGTTGTATTTTTAATCTTCGCATGATTTAGGGCTGCCAAGCTTTATGAGTAGTTTGTAAGTATTCTTTGATTTGTGTAGCATTGTGGCTGAATTTGGTTCCAATCTGGCTTGAAATCAATATGTCAGATTGCACGTAGCGGCGAAAGCAGCTGCTCCATCACTTGTTGTGGTGTCAAAGATGTGTGTATCTGTTGTCATGTTGTTTACCCTTCAAGTGGAAACAAGCAACCATCTTGACTCGTTGCGGTAATGGAAAATATGAGATATAGGATTTGTTTTCTCTATTGGCTTATTTCTTCATTTTCCTCTACAGTGATGTGGAAATGAAAGAAAGGAACACTACTTCAACCCTCAAACGCATATTGGTCAATTGTTCTTCTCAGGTTTGTTACGCTACCAGAACCAGTAATTCTTGGAAATATTGGATTGCTGAACTTCTTTAATGTCATTGTACTATTGCATGATGTCATGGATGATTAGTTGCTTTATGTTTTACACACTAGGTGTTGGATTTTAATGATGAACCTTTTTTTCTGTACAAGAGTATATGCATATTAATATCAAGAACAGATGCACTATCTGGGTTTCTTAATGGATTCCCGCAATACTTAGCGGGAAACAGAAGACAAAGGTTAAAGAAAGTAGGAAGGGGCTGGGGGAGGGAATAGTAATATATATGTGAAATAAGCATGATGCCCAGGAACCGTTTACCTTAAGTTTCTGTATTCCGTTTGCTATTTGTTGCTACAATTCTTTTTTCTGATTGATTTATATTGCAGGCAAAAGAATATGGAGGTTGTGTTGCCAAAAAGGTTCCTGAAGTTGAGCGGGATATGTGTCTGAAGGAATTTCTTGCCCTGAAGAATTGCATGCAGAACGTGGTAGCTTTTTCCCCCATCATAACAATTTATTGTTACATTTATTTTTTATCTGAAAGATGACGACATAATTGTATTATACTGGGTCTAGTTTATTTTCTCAACAGTGGTTGCCTAAGCCGCTGACATCATTATCTAATTATTTTTTGACAGCTTCGAGGGAAAGTTTGAGCTCTTGTAGTGAACTTTTGGGATATGCTCCATAGTAGCATGATTCAAAAGGTATGAGTTTCGTGGAAGTATGCTTCAAGGTTTGTTTTAATCCAATGCTAAAATGACTTCAATTTCTGGCGTAAGTTGTGCGTGTTTCCTCAGCTTCCAGATTTGTATGTTTTCCTTATTTCATGTGGTTTTCTGACAGGAATATTGGAGCTAATGACCTCCGTATGAAGATCCTTCATTGTCAGTTTATAAAAGTGCCTTACTAGTGTTTTCTGATACATAAAAAATTTCAGCATGTCAGCAAATGCATCTAGCTCACAGCTTACTGTTGGGTTAAGTGGCTCTGGTGGACTGTCCCATGCATACGTTCAGTATCCTCCCTTAAAATGTAATCTGCCAGGATCAAGGGGTTTGTATTATGATGATGCAAATAAATTGCTTCTCTCTCCGACTTCTGATCAGGTGGGCACCTCCACTGTCCTATACAGTTTCAACATTATCTGTGTGTTCTTAGTTTCTTTTTAGTTTCAGGTTGACCTTGGTTCTTTCCAGTTCCCATGCCCCTTTCACATGGCTCCTGATGCTTCATCTGTTTTAGGTTTTTTCATGGAAAACTGTTCCCTTTTCTCCTCATGTTGCTGCTACTGCCGACTACATAAATGAAGGCCCCGTCTTATCTATCCGATATTCTTTGGATGCAAAGTCCATAGCAGTCCATCGGTCTAATCAGGAAATACAGTTCTTTCAAAGGGAAACACGAGAAACATTTACTCACATGTGCAAGTCGGAATCAGAGAGCATACTAGGATTTTTTTGGACAGATTGCCCAGTTTGTGATTTGGTGGTTGTCAAAACCAGGTATGAGTCCACTTTCAGTATCTTGTTTTCTTTGAATGCCAGAGGTGAAGTCTCAATTAATCATGTTTTGATTGTATCTGAAACTTCAAAACAAATGATGAAATAGGACTTGAAATAGATATATTTCCCTCATTTTATTGTAGAAGCATAATATACATCTGGTTAAACCCTCCATCGACAGAGGATTTCGCTTTTACTAGTTTTTACGTGGTTTTGTGTTTTCCAAATCATAACATACTGAATTGGCTAGTATAACATCTTTCCCTAAGCTCTTGCTCCAGTGCTAAACGATATAGGTGTCTTTGCAATTTGATGATGTTATATTCTTCTATTGTGGAAAGGGTGTGGTCTTTCAGGTACTTTCAGATGATAATGGTACTCGGATTTTCTTTATTATGACGTTCCTCCTTGCAAATATGGGGGGTTTTTTTACGGTTACTTTGGAAAAGTTATTTGGTAGAGCATTTGGGTATTTTCAGATGTGTAATTGTACTGGGAATTCTACTGTTATGAATGGTCCTCCATGCAAATATGGTGTATTGTTTTTGTTTCTCAGTATAAATAATTTATATCTGCTGCTTCTCCCTTTTCTCCCTTTATTTTTTTCCTTTTCAGCTTTCTTTCTCTCACACTACATTTCCCCACCTTAAGTTCCACTAAAATGAAGTTTTGCCTGCAGTGGTCTGGATTTGCTTACTGTCAGCTTTACTTCGAAATCAGTTAACTTGGTAGAGACAAAGAAGTTGAGTGTGAACTGGTATGTTTATACACATGGCAGTCGATTGGTTCTTCTTGCTTCAGGAATGCAATGCAAGACCCTTACCGGATTCCAGGTAGACGAGAAAAAGCTAACAGTTGATACTGCACTGCACTGTTTTGAAACTCTAGCCATTGTTTTCATTATTCAGTATGGTTAATTCTGATATCAGTTGAAGCGTTTTGCGCTTTCTACAAACCAACTTTATTTTGTGCATGATTGAGTGATGCATCAACATGAGGTTATTATTCCTAATCTGTTTTAGGAAGAGCACTTCAGTAATAACGGCTTATTTTAAATAACCTGTAATCTTGGCTATTTCAGCTTTCATCAGTGGGAATCGTACGTTTGCCAAGGTTTGAGATGGTAATGGCTAAATCTGATGCTAACAGTAAGCCTGTCCTAGCTGCTGAAGATGTTTTTATCATTACCGTGTATGTTAACTTGTCCCCCCTACTCACTCTTCTACCGAGTAATTTAAGTCTTTCAGCTCCGCTCACTATTAATATTTTTTTCTTCTAAATTATCAGCTATGGAAGGATATATTGCTTGCAAATTGACAGAGTTGCAATGCAGCTCCACTCGTATAGGTTTTATCGTGATGCTGTCGTTCAACAGGTAATTGCAGCTTCTCGCACCTCTTGCCATTTTCGGACTTCTAATCTGGAATCAGTTAATTGCATATATACGCTATTGTAAATGGGCTGTAATCTTTGGTACCTTAAGGTATAACTGATCTTAACTGTAAACATTATGAATATTTGGAGAGCAATCTAGGAAGAACAGCTGTTTTACCACAATCTATTACAGGTTCAGAATTTAGCAATACAGAGTAGATATGTATGGCCCCACTGCCAAGGGAGACATGTATAAATCATGTTTGAAGAATCATTCTTCTCCATTTTTATCTTTTAGTAATTAGAAATATACCTCCTGCATTAATGGTGAACGTAATCTATTACATTACTTTTTTTTCTTCTGTAGATTAATAATCCCGTACATGAGTTTTCAACGAACCCGGACACTTGAGTAGCACACATCATTTTATTTTCTTATGAAACAGATCTAGGTTGTGTACCTTTTTATTTTCTCCAATGCAATTCCTGCTGCCATTTTGAACATACTACAAAATTATTTATGACTGAAAGCATCTGTAAATGTCGGTATGACTTTTGCAGGGTTCCCTGCCAATGTTCTCAAGCAAGATCTCTGTTAGTGTGGTTGACAATGTCCTACTCGTTCATCAAGTAGATGCAAGAGTTAGTATACTGTATGACATATTTGAAGATTCTCGAGCCCCTATATCTGCCCCTCTTCCTCTGCTGCTTAGAGGTTTACCTCAATCCCATACTGGCCGGCCAGTTAATGCGGGTGAAAGTTTAGATCGAAACTCAAGTAATCACGAATTGATGTTTTATGGAGACGACTGGACCTTTCTGGTCCCCGACCTTATATGTGATGTTGCTAGCAAGTCAGTATGGAAGATTCATCTGGACTTAGAGGTGTGGTTTCCCTGTTTAATATTGCATATCCTTTTTCAGCATAAAAAGTGGGTTTGAAAGTAAATGTTTTAGCTCATTTGCCATGCAGGTTATCTCCTCAAGCAGCTCTGAAGTTCCATCAAATCTAGAATTCTTGCAGAGAAGGAAGCTGGAAGCAAGCAAGGTACACAATTCATGACCTTGTGTTATTTTTAAGAGCTTGCGAAATGACTACTGATATCATTATTCTGTTTACTTTGAAAACCTGATGCATGAAGGACTTCATAATGAAAATCCTTCATGAACTTGAGTTATTTTGACAAGCTTCGCTATTGTTGTTTCAGACTAAACAGTTGTGTTTGGCAATAACACGTGCCTTTATCTTGGAAAGGAGGCCAGTAACCATGGTTTCAAAAGCAATAGACGTGTTAGTCTCATCTTACTCCCATTCCGTAAAAACATGTAGCAATCTCAAAGAAACAAAAGTGGATGAAGCCTCAGCTTCTGTTGGGACAAATGCCAGTAACTCAAGTAGATCAGCGAAAGATGAGTCTAGGGTTGGTGTCGGGGACAAATCCTTTAATCTTTCAGCTTCAGATTCAGATGATCAATCACGGGAAATAGACTCCAGAGATCTTCAGAAATCAGGGAAGGAGAACTTACTAGGTGCTGAAAGCTCTAGGGGTGAAGTCCAGTCATCATCTTTATACACTCAGCAACTTGGATTGGGTAATAATCAATTAAATGCTAACAATTCCGAGAGGCAGGATTCTCAGCTTACTTCACCGGCAATTTCACCTGATGAGATGTATAGTTGTGTGTTTGTTCCTGTTGGAGAAAAGATCGTGGGAGATCCCTCATACTTGGTTGCCATAATAGTCGAGTTCCTTCGAAGGTATGAGCTAGACCATCTGGTATAATGGAAGCCAGTTGAACTGCCTTGTGTGAGCTGTATTGTTCTTAAGAGTTGACAGTTCATATTTCTTCCATTGTCACAGCACGAATTCAGAGAAGATTAAGGTTCGTCCAAACATATATGTGTTCACTATACAGCTTCTAGTACGCTATGAAAGGTTTGCAGAGCTGTCCCTATTGATCATAAACAAGGTAAGAATTACCTGATAGCTGTGCCTTTGTGAGGTCTTGAAAGGTCTTGGTCATTAACAGGGTGTCCAAGATGATTTGTTTTCAGGTTCTTGAACCCTCAAAGGAAGTGGCAATGCAGCTCTTGGAATCAGGTCATCAGAATCCTCAAACGAGGAAGCTGGCCTTCGACATGTTGCGACAGCTCTCTTTGCATCACGATTATGTGACTTTGCTTGTGCAAGATGGTTGTTATCTTGAAGCTTTGCGTTACGCAAGGAAGCATAAGGTAATCTTTAGAATCTTAATCAAGGAGTGAAACTATAAAGTATTCCGTATAGTAAAATTAAGGGCTGTGTGACACAGGTGGTAACCTTCAATCATACTATCCAGAACTTTCTTTTATGTAGCAGTTTTTCTCAGTAACCTCCGCATGCATTTTTAGAAATCAAATATAACCTTAAAACTGGGAGTCGATCCGGTTTCAATTTTCTGGTTACGCTGACCAAAGCGTTTAGTTGCCCCTATCAATAGGAACCCTCTACATTTACAAAATTTTCGTAAAGGTGGATACCTCTTTCAATGAGGAATTTGGATTTCTGGTTATGGAACACAATAGTCTATAGACAAAGCTGCCAACCAACTCCCTGCAAAATCTGGATTTCGTTAGTGTCCTATGCTCTTATGACTGGTGCGAGAACAAAAAACATCCGGCTATCAAAATGCTCTGGGATGCAGCTGCTAACACAGAGAATTTGGTTGTTGTTGCATTTTTTTTTCCAGGTGACAAGTGTCCGTCCCTCGCTGTTTCTTGAAGCGGCACTGGCTAGTAAGGATTCGCAACATCTGGCTGCAGTGCTGAGATTCTTTTCAGACTTCATCGCCGGGTTTAGAAACACTCCAGAGTACCAAGATTACTTCCGTATCCTCAACGAGATGAACACTGGTCTAGCTGTTTGAACTTGTTACCAGCCAGAACTGGATCTACATCTAGGGTTGTACGTGAGCAATGGGTTTTGAGAGTCCTTTTGTGTGGAGTCCTTTTCAGACTTCCTATAAAAGCAAACCTTAACGAAAAGGCACCAAGTCCTAGCAAAAAATAGAAGTTGCAGGAAACAAAGAGAAAAAGAGTGATTTCCTTTTCCCTAATCTGTTTGTTTCTTGTGCTTTCGTGGTGACCATTTTGTTCTCTTCCCTTGTGTTTGTGAGTTGTGAGGACCAGCTTGGGGTTCATTTCATTTTCCAGTGGGGGCAGGGTTGTTCTTCCGTTTGTTATCTTTCGAGGATTTTCTCGTATAAAAGACAGTTGAGTTGGGCGCGGAATATCTATTTGTCTTTGTACATCTGGTCCAGAAGTGTCATGTTCAACTGTCGCGTTTGTCTTTTCAAATTTCTACCTTCCTACAGTTATAAGCAAAATGCCTGAAATAGTACAGTTGGTTTACGCAAAATGTTGTATCACTTACTTTTTTCAGTACAACCACGAAGGTATTACAATCCTTAGATTAATGATTATAAGCTGTTACTTGCTCTTATTGTGTGGCCCATTTTGGCATACTGAATTTTGAGTAGTAGTGGGAAATAGAAATAATATTGGAATCATAAATAATATATAAAGACGGAGAAGATGCTGCTTTTGCATTCGGTCACTTGTCCAGTCGGGTGAGGTCTAAAAGAGTTATATTTATTTATGCTAATTCAACAGCTTTCCAATCATTGATCTAATTTGCTTCAGTTCATAAAGAAAGGGAAGTCTGTAGGGTAGGGTAGCCCAACAAGTCATCAACTCATCATCATTCCTTTTTTGGATAGAAGAAATCATGATTATTTGGATGGTATTACTGTGGGATTATTATTCATCGTATATAATATGAAGCTTTGGTCATAATATTTTCAGGCTCCAGCCAGCTAAGCATTTGCTTCATTGTTTATAATTATGAAAGCTTTATTTATTAGCAAAATACAAGTTATACCGATTTACATTTTGACAATGCAATTTATAAGTCAGTCCAATTTCAATTTCGTCCAAAATGGGTTCGTTAGGTTTTGATGGTAGTTAAGTTGGTACATTATCATCAATGCGTACATGTATATAACGAAATTGGTGTACTGTAGTTTACATCATTTGGATTATGTGATAGTTATTGTAGTTTACATCGTCGAGCAGAATGGAAGGAGATCCAGAGCCCAGAGGAGAGCATTTGACGATTCGTATTGTCTGCTTCCGAGGGAGATCTAGAGGAGAGGAGCGACCGACAATGTCAGGTGTCGGGGCTGAGATATAGAGGAGAGGAGCGGTCGGCGGCGCCAGGATTCGTCTTGCTCTAGGTCTGCTGCTAGCCTGGTCTTCTGTGCGAGTCTCTCTCAGTCTCAATCACGAGAAGTCGTCGCCGCGCCGAGTGAGGGAGAGGTGGGGAGATGCCGAGATGGGCCGAGGTCTGCTGGTCTGGGCGTCGGTTGGTAATTGGATTTGTGGTGGGATTGGGTCCATTGGGAACTTATTTCACAGATCAGATTTGGGCTAATGTGTATTGGGTATAACGAGTACCCATATTACCCAAATGGGTATTTCCGGGTACCCAATATTGAAATTTACAATCCCAAGTCCCATCCGCAATAAATAACAAGGGTATTTGGGTACTCGTAACCTTAAAAAAACCGGATGGTTATGGGAATACCCAAATGCCTGTTTTCCGTTGCCCGCCCCTAAAATTCAGGGCTTGGACGGACAACAACGAAAGAGAATCGAGCTCCATACAACATCAGAGGATAATCGAGCGCCAAATGCAGTCTAGGTGGAAGAGACCAATCAAATTGACGCATGATTGTTTCAAACATCGGAATTTCGTAAATGATAAACTAAAGAGAACCTGAAAGTAGTGGTTTATTGTTTTCGAGTGAATAAAACGTAGAGACAAAGTACATATTTATAGGAGAAATCCTATAAACCCCTTCTCTCCCGAACAAGGTAAATGAATCCTAATCCGACTCCTAAACAATTACTTCCTCAACAAGAAGTAATTATACCCCAAAGTAACCAAACTAATATCCAAATTAATAATAATAATAATAATAATAATAATAATAATGGAAATAGCTAGGGGACCACACGGCCTAAAAACGTGCATGCATAAAAAATCCTCCCTTCAAGCGGCCTCGTCCCGGGGTTGCTCATCATTGTCGGCACCCCTGCTTCGTCCTCTCCAAAATCCCCGATCATGATGAACACTTGATTGTTGGCACAACGATTGCCAAAAGTAAAGCGTTCTTCGCAGTTGTAGCAGAGACCGTCACGGCGACGTCTGGCAGCTTCCTCCTGAGTCATATGGCAAATGACTCGCCTCCCAGCTGGCGGCGGTCCTCAATTCTGCAGTGCAGGCGGGGAAGTGGAATTGGTGTCGAGTTGGGATCTGACTCTTGTGGAACTACCACCGGTCCGCATACGGTCACTCTCGTAGCTTCCGCTCAATCAGAATTTCTTCCTCACAAAATTTGGCAAAACAATACGCCTCACAGGTATTCTGCGGTCCGAATGTGAAGATGTAACCAGAAATTTTGGGTTTGAGACCCCCATGTACGCCCCCATCACTGTTTATTTACTCCATCTGTGACAGCAATTAAGCAGCTTTTTGAAAGCCTGCTGGTAATCCTCCACTGTCCCAGTTTGCTTAATCTTTGTTAGGGATTCATGTTTGGCTACATTTTTTATGCTCTATATCTTTTCCAAAACTCCGCTTGGAAGTCTTCCCACGTCATCCCCGTGTGATTATGTGCAAACTCCTCCTCGATCCACATGATCCAATGGTTCGCATATCCTTCCATGTGGAATGAAGCTAGCGCCACCTTCTGTTCCTCTAGAATGGCATGATATTTGAAGTACTTTTCAACATGAGTCATCCATCCCGATGGATCCTCCTGCTCTGTGAACTTGGGGAACTTCAAGGTCGCAGTTCGACCTCGAAAAAGAGCGACAACCACCTCTTCCCCACCTCGCGTCTTGCCCAGGTCGTCGCCCCGGGGTTCGGTCTGCCCGATCTGCTCGCCCCACCTCCTTGGCCAGAGCCCGCGCCATGAGACCTTGGCCACCTCCAAGCTTCCTCCCGACCCTCCTCCATCTAGTCCAACTTGTTGATCAGGCCCCAGTACTACCCAATCGACTCCTCGCAAACCAAGGCCCACCAACCTCGATTCCTCTGGTGAAACTCGCCCCAAGCTTTTCTCCTATGTTTTGACACCCCCTGCTCGGACAAACTCGCTAAACCAACCCCCTTCTTCTGTGGCGCGCTCACGGCGGTCGTCACCCTTCCCGATTGACTTCACATTACCTCCATCTTCACCGTCGGAGGCTAGATTTCCTCAAGCCATCCAACTCAAGATGACGTCTTTGTCCTTGCCTCGTGGTCCGGTTGATAAGCTCGCCCTTCCTTCCCGGTACCCGAGCCCTACAACGGTGGTGTCTGGAGAGCCCCCTCTTGGCCTCCCCCCTTTGGTGCCTCTTGCTCGGTCTTCACCCCCTTAGACTTTTCCTCCGGCGAGATCAAATCTGTCATACACCTCTCTTCATTTTTTCCCTTGTCCGAGCTTCTAGAGAAAAGCGCTTCCATTTTTTTTATGAAAGTCTCTTGGTCTTGTCGCAGCGCGCCCCGACCCGCATCGATTCACATCGCATCTCTACTCTCAGCGAGTCGGCCATCTGCTCCATACTCTGCTGCAACTCTTTACGTGTCTGTCGAATTTCAGTTTGGAGGGCAGGTTGACTGTTTCTTAGGATCGAGACGTCAGCTCGAAGCTGCTCGCATTCCTCCCCAGTCGCACGTAGCTGCAGGTCGAGCTCGCCGACCCGATCCGCTGTGTCCCGGATATGATGGCCAGCTGCATCGGTGGTGACTTCCTGGAAAAGCAGGCAGTGTTCTTCTTCGGCGCGGCAGCATAGCTCGTGGCTTTGTCGAAACTCGAAACCAGGCTCTGATACCAATTGACGCATGATCGTTTCACGCATTGGGATTTCATAAATGATAACTAAAGAGAAACTGAAAGTACTGGTTTATTATTTTTTGGTGAATAAAACGTAGAAACAAAGTACATATTTATAGGAGAAATCCTATAAACCCCTTCCCTCCAGAACAAGGTAATCCGACTACTAAACGATGACTTCCTCAACAAAAAGTAATAATATCTCAAAATAACCAAAAGAATATATGAATTAAAAATAATAATAGTAATAACGGAAATAGCTAGTGGCCCACACAGCCCAAAAACGTGCATGCATCACGAATCTATCCACCACCGGGCATAGCCACCTCGGATCAGATTGCTTCTACCTCCCTCCGATTACAACCTATCCACCACCGAACCCAAAACCCTACTTCTCTCTTTAACTCGACCAAGAAGTACCTCAAAACCCAGTCGAGGTGGAAGAGCTGCGAGCGGCCGTGTCGAGTAAGAATCACAGTCGTAGGTGGGACGGTGGTTGCAATCTAGGTGGACATGATGTGTCGTCCAGGTAGCAGTCACATTAACCTAACGTTCACTTAACTCATAGAGCCCTTGATGTTGTTAAAGTATTTGACGAAAATGAATAAATTAGTCAAACAGGTTTTAAAAGTGTCAATACAAGTAGTATTTTTTTCAAAAAGTGGCTATCATTGCACGTAATTCATAATACTAAAATTCAACACTTCATATTCACTAGTTTTATTTGTCTACCAACATATTGTAGAGAACTTTGTAGCGCACATTAAACTTGCATGTTATTTAAATAACAATAGATTTTTTAAACCACCATAAATACACATATTTATTCCATCATTTCTTGATCGTTTGGAATCAAATTCTTGCATTTTAAGCCAATTTTATACTAGGTTGTGCCTATTTATGATATTTGAGGTCCTTGAATGTGAATGAACGCTGTGTAGCAAGTTTTGAAACAATTGGAGCAAGAACGGATCAGAGTACGTGGAGCAAGAGAGAGTTACGACTAGAAGTTTGAAGTTACTGTCGTATCGAAACTCTCCACCCCGGGCGTAACCATGTTTCCAAGGACAAAAGCCCGTCTGAAGGTTACTGTTCAGCACTCCAGGTTATGGCCTGGATCGTAACTTACCAACCATGGTCGTTAGTCGGGCTGGAGAAGCAGAAGCATCTGCGACAGTTACGGGCTGTCCTCTCAAGTTACGATCATGCCCGTAACTCTCTGTTCATAACCCTAGCCCTCAATTTACAGATTCCAGCCACGACAACATTTCGACAGAAGTTACGGGCCGGAGAAGTAGGCTATGGTCGTGACTTATACTATAGCTCAGGAATCTCTAGAGTTTAAGTCACCGACCTGGCAAAATTGGAGGGGATTAGAGTTTTTGAGGGAGAAATAGAGTTTTACACCCTAGAGAGAGAAAGTATCGAAAAGTCCACCCTGGGAGCTGATTTGAGCATCCGGTTGACCATTGGATCTTGGATTCTTCTTGTTCGAGAGGTAGACGATGTTACGGAACATATTTCACCACTAGCTTGATAATTTCTACTCCAGCCTTCGTGTTTTCATCTTTCTCAATGGAGTAAACTTCCTCTTCACTTGATTAGGAAGAACCCTAGTTCTGGATGTTAGGATAACATTGTATGAACGCTTGGTTTGTTGAAATGATTGATTATACTCAATTGAAGCATTTTTCTGAATTGATTGAGTCTTGATCACATTTTTTTATTACTATTTTAACATAGAAGAGAGAACATCTGATTAGGTTAAGAGAGAAACTTCAATTGGAAGTAGTGAATTGATTGCGCGAATAGTGAATTATTCATTGCTTTGTACTGGAATCCATTCCATTATCTATCTACATTACCTTAAAACTTGACTCCGGTCGAGGATAATCTCCCTCCGGCTATCTGTTTAAGAGGGTTTGGTCTGATTTAGTCGAGATTCGAAGCTAATACCAGATCTTCTGCAGTATAATTATTGGTAAATGAACTAAGGGAATTACAACTCTGACCTAATTACACACTAGGGGGACACATAACTGAGTGAGCTTTCTCATAACTGAATTCGAATAAACTTTCCTTGCTTTGTAACTTTAGCTTAGTAATCAACATTATGACATGGTTGCTAGATAATAGACTATTTGTTGAGTAATAGTACATCTAGGCCCCGGTTGATATTAGAACTTTGTGGTTACAATTGGCGAGGCAGGGTGTTGGTAAAAACGAGTCAATTTTACATAAAACTATGTCTTTAATTGTTTGTTCTAAGTTTACTAATTCATAATTTGGTGTCAAATTCTCTACCTTCAAAGAAAAATTAGTTGATAAATTAAGAACACACGACATGGATCATTTAAATATTAATTTATTGTTTTATTTTTATGTCGGACCCAGTTTAAATGAAATCCTAGCTACGCTATTGGGTCCACTTAGTATTATAGTTAAAGATCTACATGTTGAATTTTAGATAAATAATGTAGGATGTACGGAGCGTGTATAACCACGGGTACCTAAAATCCATGGGTATGGGGATGAGGATGCAAAAACTCCTCACCTAAAATCTTCATGATTAAATTTTAAACCACAAACATCAAACTTACTTGCTGAAACTAAATTCCGGGAAATAGTTGAAACATAAAGTGTCTCAAATAAATCTAACTCAAATCCATTATCTAAAATAAGGCGACAGTACCAATAGTTTCAACTAAAATTGTGAGCCGGTGGATCAGTTAAATTGTGAGTGTTCATATGGTTTATGTCAAATCGTTAAAAATTATTGGATCAATTCTAACTATCCAATCAAATAAAGCAAACTGCTCTATTGTAACTGGTTTAGTGGTTCTGCAAATCAAATCGTTGATTTGGTTCAATTCTTATAACAATTAGCACTCTAACATCAAACTACTCAAATACGATGATTTTTTGTTTTATGGAAACCTGTATAAATACGATGATGAAATGAATAAATACTATGTATTATGCTATTGCCAGCTTCCCTAGAGTAACAGATCGAGCTAGACCAACAGTTATAAGACAAACCACCCGTTCTCCCCACCTAAGCCCACGTACGTAGGTGCATATAAAACAAACAGAGTAGTTAGTTTCCTGTTTCTCCCTCTCGGCATAATTTCTTTCTTGGTTAGAAGCTAGAACCTCTTTTCCTTTGGTTGTTCCCAAAATAGATAATTTGACACACGATTAATAAAACAAAACGATTCTTTTCAGCTTCAGCAATTGAACATGTGCTTCAGAGACTGGTCGTTTTCTTCGAAAACCACATATGTGTTCTTGTCCGCTGCAAGAACTTGGATGGATAGGCTCACATGGACAGCCTTCAACCCTTTAGATGTGTTCCCATCTGTGAAATTAGGGTGGAGGTTGATGGAATTTAGCAACTAAGGTAATTTATGGGGTAAGAAATTATATATCAAGGAGAAAGAGAAGGAATATCTATTTGGATTTATATAATTACTTGATCACCATCAACCATAACAAAATTATGGCGATGAGAGATTATATGAGAAGAGATCAAATTCAAAAGTTAACCCTCTTTTTATCATACTAGGACAATATGTGATTCTCACAATTCAATCTGTAAGCAGCAACAATCAAATATAAGAAAAGTGTCTATTAACAAATAAGGAAGTGTAGGGTATGGTAAAGTGTGAGGCAATCATTCACTGCATAAGAGATAAAAAAAATATCCGATTAAAACTCGATTCACGAGTGTATGAAGTTGTTTGCTTAGTACAATCCATGTTGAATGAAGTACCAATTTCATACTAAGTCTATGACTGGGATTTCCATAAGGATCAAGGATAAGAAGTTAATGAAGTCCTTATGCGAGTGCTAAAACACATAAATTGCTCTTACTCAATCACTAGTAGTAAGAAACAAAAACCCCTTGTACTAAATATGACAACTTGGCAAGCAAAATAAAAAGAGGGAAAAACTATAGTTAATTATCATACAAATGTAGAGATGTTCTTAAATTCGAAAAAAAAGTTTGCAAAAGACTTCACTATGCGTATTGGACTCTCGTGCTTAGTTGATTATTCATGATTGGTGTAAGTAGGTCAGATTGTTCTTACGAGATATGTACGTAGTTGACTCACAAAAACACAACATTTCCACAATGACCTAGTATAACCAATACGGAAGACTACAGTAAAGTGGGTGTGGTTTAAATTATCAACCTGGGTCCTAGCTATACTGTCTACTCCGTGAATGTCTATTAGCAGTCAAATTATAGTGAAAATGCATAGAGTAAAGAACAAGGAAAGCAAGTAAATTGTTCGGTTTTCAAAACCAGAAGAGTCACTCGGGCATACGTCCTCCTAGCTCCTCAATTAGGTCCAAGTTGTATTTTCCTTTTGTTGTTTTAATATTGATTAAACTGCGGAAAATTCGAAAATAGCTTGGAATCTCTTAAGCCGACCAAGCCCTCTTAGCCAAAACACCCAACAGGCGACTAACCTTCACCAGAATAAAATTTTAGGCAATACTTAAAGATCTCCACTACTGGAATAAATTCCAGTACAAAGTAGTAAATTGTCTGACTCTCGTACAATCAATTCACTACTAACAATCGAAGAAGCTCTGTTAACCTAATCAAATTCTATCTATCATAGGTCAAAGCATAAATCAAGAGAATGTGATCAAGATCCAATTGATTCAACAAATCATGTGTCAATTGATTAAAACCAACCAGTGTAGCATCCAAAGGTCATTACAAACAGATCCCTAACATATGGAACTAGGGTTCTTCATATCCAAGTGACAAGGAGGTTTACTCCATATATATATATATATATATATATATATATATATATAGAGAGAGAGAGAGAGAGAGAGAGAGGAAAACCAAATAAAAAGCAACCATACTCATGGAGATGTGTATAATCATCTTTGGAATGTCAATCTTCACTCCTTGGGACAAATCCAGGCTTCAATGGTGAGAAATCAGCTCAAGATAGCTCCTAGGTCGTGTTCTTCGTTACTATCTCTCTCTAGAACTATGTTTTTGCTCTAAAAAGTCAGTTATCTTCCCAAACACCCGAAATTGGATTTAGAACCAACAAATGCTCGATTGCACGGTTGGTGTTCGACCGTGAAACTCCATCATTCTGCCGTGCAGGTCAAAACGTGCCATTTCATTAGGATTCTTTAAGCGCTCGTGCACGGTCATGGCACGAACGTGCATAACCGGGCTTTGCTCGTGCCAAATCTATGGCCACTCTGCATGGTCGAGGGTCGAATTGCACATCCCGTGAACCCTTGACCGTGCCATTGTCCTTGCACGATCCACCTTGCGCGGTCGTGCAGGATGGTCCAGGCCGTGCAGACCTCCTCTGCTCATGTAGAACGTCCCAACTTCGTCCAATCATCCCAAACTCATTCCTAAGCCTTCATTCACCTATTAGGACCTGAAATGACACAAAGAAGCACAATCTAGCATAAAATAGGCCAAGAAATCATCAAATATCAAGCTAAACAATCAAGAAATGTCGGGGAAAACATGTGCAAATATTGTGTTATCAGTAGCTCACTAATGTGGTCTGGTTCTCTAAGTGCGAGAGTTGACCTTGTAAGTTTCTTATGATCCACTACCTACGGCTACGATCCAAAGTTATGTGTCATCATAAAGGTCAAGTGAGTTGTATGATTTTGATTATGGTTTAGTTGAGGACAAGCAAATTTCAAGTATAGGGTTATTTAATGACACATAAAATGTACATTTTTACAACCATATTTCATGGCATGTATTACATGACTTAAGCATATATTCTTCCATATTGACTTGGGTTTTCTTGATAATTGCTCAAAGGTGAGTTTACCTCTCCTCTAGGGATGTTTTCACAATTTTTATACCTTTTGGATAGTATTTTGTGCATTTTTCCTGTAATGAGACTCTAGTGGAATACCTTGTACGAGCTAGAGACATTAGGACTAGAAGGATGGACGTCAGAAATGGAATTGGAATTCAAAGTTCAGAATGACAACCCCTAAATTGTCGACCAAAAATGCCTTGGGCACATTCTCCATAAGGTTTATTTCAGTTTAGTTTGATCATATATTCCTTCCTAATGGAGCATTAAGTTGAAGATATTTCAAAGATTTGAGATCAAAGGGGTTACCTTCCTAGAAGATCTCTAAGAAAGCCTTATGAAAAGGTGTATACATAGATCATCTCGACCAGAATTTGAAGACCAGTCTTTACATGGGGTTATTCGGCCTCTAGAGCAACTCACCACATACCAGAAGCAATCGTAAGCTCGAGGGAAGAATGACAACCATAATGGCACCTTAATTAGGTGCCATTTCCCTTGTTAGGTCACCATTTACAAATGGTAGGTATCTCATCTTTTCGATTGATGTATCTCCTAGAGTTAATTGTGTAGGTTGGCGAGGTTCTTTAGATCATGTTATAGTTGATTCTTGATCTCTCTCTCTCTCTCTCTCTCACACACACACACACACACACGCACACACACATACACATATTTCGATTGTTTCATTTTCACATCTCTATGTTTATTGCATATGCGTATATTCTTATATGTGTTCATATGAATGGATTGTAGCAAGGAAGCCCTTATGATTGAGTGCACACCCAATGCAATACACGATTTGGTAGGCAACATATGGTATGGATCATCTTGGCAACACATGACTAGATTGGCTTACCCACGTATCTCTTTAGTCCATCTCTAGAGGAGGGATCCATTGGTAGATGGTAGGACAATAAACATAGTGAGTGGAGTGTGAACTCCCTAATCACCTATATTTTTTGTTGCCTATCATTCTAGAACAAATCTAGCGAAATTCTAGGGGGAGTTTGCCTATGTAACAATCTTCCCTATAGTTTCTCTCGTTTAGTTTTAGTTTGTTTTATTTCCTGCACTTCTATTTTAAAAATAAGCTCGAGGGGCACCTCTACCACAAAGACCTGATTTTCAATCCAAGAACAAAGCCCTTACTATCTGAGTAGCGAGATTCAAATGTCATGAGACAATACGGTCTTGGTTGTCTACTAGCTGAATTTGGCCCCTGTTTTATAGCATATCAGTCTTCCCTCTTTAAGAGGTTCGTGGCACTGCCTCGTAATCGCGCATAGCAGAGCAAAAGTCGGTATCCTCCGGTAGGGGTGGACATTCGGTGGCTTCGATCAAATGAATTGAACCAAAAAAACCACCCTAAACACCTCAGCTTTTTTTAGCCGAACTATACCCCACATCATTTTAGTTCGGTTTGTTCCGAATCGAAATAAAGCTGGTTTGAAATGGTTTGACCGAACCCAGTGGCAGAGCCCTTTGAGACCAAGGTAGGCCATATGCACCACCTTGGCTCGAAGAATATAGTAGTAAATTTTTTATGTGACTGTTAATTGAATACAAGATCTCCCTATTATTGTAAATAACTTTACGAAAATATAATATTTTGAGTAATGACTATTTATTAGCCAAACCTTTTTCGGATTCTTTTTATTAGCCAAACCTATCGAAATACTAAAAATTAGTCAAATGTTAACTTTCATTTAGCAATTTTGTTAGTAATATTGACTTGACAACGTTATACTGACTTGTAAGAGACACATGAAGATCAACATTCCAGAATTTTAGTATTTTAACTAAGAAAGGAGTTACAAAATTATTAACGATAAAGTAAAAATGACTAATATTTTGATGCATTATAAAACGTTTGGCTAATTAATAGCATTTTAATAGGTTTGGATAATATAAAAAAATCTGAAAAACGTTTGGATAAAAAAATAGATATTACCCGAATATTTTTTTATCTCTTTTTAACTTTTAGTTCATATATTATGTAATTTACTTTAATATAAATGAAAACTCAAAATTTTGGGAGTTTGTTGCTACTATTTGCCATTGCAAGTGTTGAAAGATCACTTACTGCGATGACAAGCGTGAAAAGACAATTCAAAATTAGATGAGTGATGAAATCGTGGTCGATGAAGTATATCAACGTCCCTCATAATTGCACGATGAATGCACTTTAATTTTTTTTTTCCCGGAATATGAAAACACATCCTGAAACGTACGTTATATATTGACCACATTGGATCTAGCTTAGATGAATTCCAGACTACGCCACTGACGGAATTGTCGAACCAAAAACACGTCACCAGCCAAGTGAGAAATCGGCCGAAAGCTAGCCAAAAATCTCAAGGCTAAATCCAAGGCGAGCTTCGTTCGAACCATGGCCGCACGGAGTACGAGTTTCGGTTTGCCCCAGGTCGAAACGAAGCCTATCGTTACCCGAGTTCAAACGAACTCTATATCCTTGGTTCTACTATGTGTCCATATGAAACCAACCTTCGGTCCGACCTATTTTTGGCTCCTAGTTCGTCGCCAACAATCTGGTCGAGTCTGACGGTTTTGTCTGTATGGAATATGGATAGGTACACCAGAGGACTTAAAGAGAAGATATATTTGAATTGATTGTTTGTTTTGTTGTTAAATTATTAAGAATAATTTAGTTAAATTTACGATGTTATTTAGTAAAATCATAAAAATAGTTTGGGCTTTAAGCCTTCGGTAACAGAAGCCTTGTTTTGTAGCATGATTGTTACGCCGGCCGGCGTGTCACTGATTGAACTTGTTTCAACCTGTACTGGTTATAAAATCGGTATGACACCATCGGTATAACCGTCATGATCAATATATGAATCTCTAAGTAAAATGATCTTATATTAGTGAATTTATTTGATAAAAAGTAATTTATTATTTATTTTATGTGTTAAAAACTTAAATGTTGATGTTATTTATTGAATTCAAGTACAAATATTTAGATATTGACGTCAAATGTCGTGCTTAAATATGAGTATTTGTAATATTAACCGGCATGAACCCACACAAACCGATATATACCACCAATCGAACCATTCCACTTGCTAAACCGGCACACTGGCACAAACCGGTTTGACAACCTTGTAATTTGTAGTAGCGGGAGAGGGTGGTCTGAGCTGGAAGAAGAGTCCACCCTAATCCCCAACTTCCACGCCCGACACGTCGTGAAAGCTGCGTAAATGGGACCCACAGCTCCCGCCAGCTCCCAAAAAAAATCCCCGTTCCCCAACCCCAGCGTGAGTCCTGTGATACGCTGCCGGTTGAATCACCGGCGGCACGGTGAGTGAGTCCCCCCCAACTTTTCCCCTTTTCTTCTTGTAGGCTGTAGCATATTCCCACTTTTACTTTTCAACAACACTAAAAAGGCCAAAAGCCCATGATTTTTTGTTTACCTGCTGAGCCCAAAAGGAAAAAAATGGGGTAGATTCCGTATTCTATGTTTTATGCTAGATACGACTGTCTTGACTTTGAAGAGTAAAAAAAGGGAAATCTACCTCACGACCACAAAAAGGTAAAAACATTGCGAAAGAAAATACTCCACCCCATAAAGTCGGAGTAGGTAAAAATACATTTTAATGGGGTCTCTCACCATATTTATTCCGTTCCGTGCCTCTGCCCGCCTGCCGGTCCATTTCCCCCCACCACCACCCACTGCCCGGAAACAAAGGGTAAAGTAAAATAGACAGAAACCGTAACCGCTAATGGGCAAGAGAGAGAGAGAGAAAGCAGCCCTTTGATTTAGGGCATCTCATTGCTTCCAAGGCAAGCACTTAATCCAGTCCACCCTCAGTCTCTCCACCATTTTCATTTTTTGCATTTTCTCTCCTTCGTCGCCATGGGAGGGAAGAAGAAGCAGCAGAAGCAGTAGCACCAACCAACTCCTGGTCGTAGTAATTATGGTGCTGACAATGATGACCGCCATGATGGCGTCTTCTCTCTTACTCTCCTCTTCCCCGGCTGCTGGTGGATCCGATTAGGCTATCGATTCGCTTTCCCAGTCCTCCTCCTCCTTCATCTTCTTCTCTCTCTCCCTGCTCCCAACAAGATCTCTGTTCCACCAGCACACACAAAATCAAGCTCGCAAAGCAGGTACGCACTCTCTCTCTCTCTCTCTCTCTAGCGTTTTCTGTGCCGTGGATTTCATTTTTTGCATGTACGGAGTCTCTCTCCGTCCATCCGGCCATTGTTGCCTTCTTTCGGGAATGTTCTTCGCATTCTCGACGTCTCTTCCTTCTGTTTCTTTTTCTTCTCGCTGTTCTGCTCTACTTTTTTTTCCCCATGGTCAAGCCAGCTCACTGAGTTCTCTTTCTTTCTCTCTCTTCAATTTCTTATTTGTCTTTCCTTTATGTGTTTGGTAGCTGGGGGAGGGATAGGATTGGCTTTTTTTCCGTTTGGTGTTCCGAGTAATGGCGTCCAGAAGCGGATCAAAATCCAAAAAGTTAGGCTCCGCTGGCTCCAGTAAGGCTGCGAATTCCCCATCTTCCTCCACCACCTCTTCCTCCAAGCACTTCCCCGAGACCTCAATCGACGGCCAGAGCTCCCCTGCATCTTCCTCTGCTCGCAGCAAGCCGCAGTACTTCTACTCCGAGGCTCCGCCTATGGATGGTGGAAGATCCAAGGAGAATGTGACCGTCACAGTTCGATTTCGTCCTCTCAGGTTTCCTCTGATTTCTATCCTATTCTTTTTCCGTTTCTAAGCGATTCACTGAGCTTTGCGCTGAAGCAATTTGCTTGTTGATGAGGCAGCCAGAGGGAAGTTCGTCGGGGAGAGGAGGTTGCCTGGTACGCTGACGGGGAAACTATTGTACGGAATGAACATAATACTTCGATTGCCTACGCTTATGGTAACTTTCTGCTTGACTTGCCTGGAATTTGTTTGATTCTTGAATTGTTTTTGATGCAATGTTGATGAACTTTTAGTGAGGGATGCAATTCTTGTAGAGTTGAGTCAATGCAACCACCAAGGATCGATCAATGGGGTTCTTCTGGAAGAGCCTTAGATGTTTTGTTGTTGGAAAACGTTAACGTCTAGGGAGAGAGTGTGCAATTGAACACCTTATGGCCCAAGATCCAAGATTAGTGTGTTGAGTTGCTGATGGGAGAATGGAAGTTGTACAGAACTTAAAGCCAAATATACACTTTTTTGTTTGTGTTTTGTTTTTTTACCAATAGGTTTATTCCTGCATTTGTGACTTTGTGTAGTTGAATTCCTACTATGAATTGGTCAAACAGAATTTACTCTACTGTGCTTGATTGTTTAGGGGATTGTTCCTATTAGGAATTATCTATTGTTGCATGAACGAGAGATTGTTCTACTACATACATGTTGCTAGTTATGTCTAAATGTTGTTGTGAGCTAAAATGGATTAAATTATGTATCTTACCTACATTGGACTTCATTAGCTCATCTATGGTGTATCAGTTTCAGCTAATTATGTTGGCTGATGAAACAAAAAACTAATGTACTTTGCATTCATGGTCTCCTAGATCGTGTGTTTGGCCCTACAACTACAACGAGACATGTGTATGATGTTGCTGCCCATCATGTTGTTAGTGGTTCCATGGAAGGCGTCAATGGTAAATGATAATGATGTTTCCCTTTTTTTTTTTTCTTGAATGAATGATATTACCCTATTTAATAACTGGTCTGCGGTGTTTTTTTGCTTCCAATGTTCTTACAGGCACAATCTTCGCGTATGGTGTCACAAGCAGTGGAAAAACACACACAATGCATGTAAGATTTAGGATTAGATATTTGTAGATTCATGCATAATTGTACATTCAACTGTGTCTGCTACTTCGTATGTTATGAATGGAAATTTTGTAAATATAGAATGAGGAGAAATCAATATTTCCATATCTTGCTCGACGCCAATGACATTGGTGCTTAATTCTGATCCCCTCAATTGAATAAGATTTCTGATTTCGGAGTTCAAGTTGATCTTTCGCTGCCCTGGCATTAACTTCTAGTACATGGATGCATCTTCTGTAAAAAGCATAATTCACCCTTGCCTCTAGAGAATCATACTTGTTGAATGTGGATGAGTTATTTATGGTACTCTCCAAGGATTTTCTTCAGTTTTTCAAACACTTGAATGATAGCCATTCAATATGTGCAATTGACAGGGCGATCAGAGGTCTCCAGGAATTATACCATTGGCAGTAAAAGATGCTTTTAGCATTATTCAAGAGGTAATTTGCTCGAGTATTCTTGCTGTAAAATTTTAGGGCTCATGACTTTTTTCCTTCCTTTTTCCCGATTCCTTGCCCTCTAATATTTTACCATAACCTCTAGACTCCAAACCGAGAGTTTCTGCTTCGAGTTTCATACTTAGAGATTTATAATGAGGTAAGCTTCTTGCTTTGTCGTGTACTTAGTCAGTTTTGACCATATTATGCGTCTTAAAAACCAATGGTCAGCTACAGTCTTCTTGTTGCTCACTGTTTTATCTTATGGTTTTCTTGATTTCAGGTCGTGAACGATTTATTAAACCCAGCTGGACAAAATTTAAGAATCAGAGAAGATGCTCAGGTATTTTTCCCCGTGCAGTCTATGTTCTGATACATTCATCAAGAGAAGTTACGGAGTAAGAAATATTACTGTCAGAGTTCTCAAAAATGGTTCAGAACACAGTCAGTAACTAGGCATGACCATATTTCTTTTCACACTTGATGTTGCACCCAACATTGAACGCAGGGTGGATTTGATGTTTGTCTTTCTTCATCGTCACTAGGCCAACCTCTAGGCATGACCATACTTAACTGACTAAAGTGCACTTTCTAGTGTAGTATTGTAAGCTATTCCAATTTTGACTGAAATGCTTGTGAATGACTTGAACTGTCAGTCCTGTCAAAATCATCAAGAACCATCTGTTCAGTTTGTGAGTCTGAATAATTCTTTTCATGTTGCGACATGAGGTTTTACCCATCCAAAGCTACTGCTTTACTAAGTATGCTACATTTCCTAGAATGTTGAAGAAGCTTCTGCTTCTTATTCTTATGTGTCAAGCTTAAAAACTTGGGTGAATTCAGTTTATTTCTACGTGGTTCAGCCATCCTATGTTTGTGTAGGTTCTGTGGTGATGTTTTTCAACAGAGAAGTAACTGATCATTGTTCATTGATATCTGTAGGGAACCTTTGTCGAAGGAATTAAGGAAGAAGTTGTCTTATCCCCTGCTCATTGCCTTTCCCTTATTGCAGCTGGAGAAGGTATCTTCTTTAACGTGTCAGTAAGTAATTTATTGTTGGTGTCCTAGTAAAACTGGGAATTCGCCCCCTAGTCATACAACCCTGATACTTAAGAACACTGATGAGTAACCACTTTATATGTTTATATATAGCACATGGTAAATGTTGGAAAGATATTTGGATGCGTAAAAATTGGAGTTAGGTTTTAGGTTGAACTCTGTACTGTTCCATTCATGACCGTTCTGATACCAGCTTTCCAGTTTAGTATCTACTTGGCAAAGACAAACAGCTCTCTACCAATGAGATCTTATGGAATGTAGTAAAACATTTCTTTAACTGTCTTTCAATATTTATTAATACGTGATCTTTACCAATTATTATCCACTTCACAAAGACGAACAACTCTCTACCAATTTGATCTTATGGAATGTAGTATAACGTTTCTTTATCTGTCTTCCCATAGTTATTCGTGTATGCATCTGCATGTGCATTCTATCCACGTTAAGTACGATTCCAACTCTTTTTTCACTCATCTTACATGTCTTTGTGTTATTATGTTTTCACTTTTGGGGCAGAGCACAGACATGTTGGTTCCACGAACTTTAACCTTCTCAGCAGCAGAAGTCATACCATATTCACATTGGTAATTTTAATGAGTTTGCTGCTATGACATGAAATTTTGGTCTATTTATTTTTAGCTGTATAATATTAACAATATATGTAAACACTTCTAAAGAGGAATATAAAAGCCTTAATGCAATTAGATACAAGCACAATTAAGTTTCATTCATATGCTGTAACGAGGACCCCCACAGTTTTTGCTATGTTCTTGCTGGTTTATGTATGCATCTCTTTTGTATATTTCCTCTCAATTCTATCTTGCGTACCTTGATTACAGACAATAGAGAGTAGTCCATGCGGAGAAAACTGTGAAGGAGAAGCTGTGAATCTCTCCCAATTGGTAACTGCCAAGGCTTTTGTTGTTTCCAATGCAAATTTTACATCTTGAACATCTTAAGCTTGGTTTTTTGTTGTCCACCTGTGAAATACAAGGATTCGAGGTTCTGTATATTTCATATGAAATTTTCTTACAACTGCCTCTTTCTTGTACCTGCAGAACCTCATCGATCTCGCCGGTTCTGAGAGCTCAAAGGCTGAAACTATAGGGATGAGGCGTAAAGAAGGAGCGTACATAAATAAGAGCCTTCTAACTCTTGGGACAGTAAGCTTTTATCATTCATACAACCCTGTAGCTTGACCCTGATTGTTTTGCATTAATTTGACCACATGATGAACGCTTGCCTTGCCTGATGAATGTTGCATTTATGTATTTTCTAGTTTCCAGTTCAGTATTTTGTCGCTCAACTTGCGATTTGATTGGTGAAGCTAGCTAAAAGACTTGATTTTGTGCATCTACTGCTATTCTGTTCATGTGATGTTGATTTTCAATCAGATTGAGTAACCAGAGTCATTGTTGATGATTTGGTTTCTGTGGTTCATAAATATGTTTCCATGTGTAGTTTTATTACCTATAATACATTACTATTTTTTATGGTTGATAAGCTTGGAACTTCTTGGTAGGTTATATCTAAGCTGACAGAAGCCAGGGCAACTCACATACCATACAGAGACTCAAAGTTGACGAGGCTCCTTCAATCTTCTTTAAGTGGTCTTGGACGTGTATCAGTAAGGCTTTATAACTTCTTTGAATACAGGAAATCTGCACATTCATGCTTTTCGTTTCGACCATTGATTGATGTTTTCCCCTTGTAACATAGTATGTCTAACTCAAAGATACTATTCCTTTTGTTATTCTGCTTCAAAACTCTAGCTGATTTGCACCGTAACTCCTACATCAAGCAGCTCTGAAGAGACGCATAATACTTTGAAATTCGCTCACCGTGCAAAGCATATTGAAATACAAGCAGCACAGAACAAGGCATTCTCTCTTTCCCAACCCTTAATTGTATGCAGCTGTCCTTTCAGATTTGGGTTAACATTTTATCAACTTTGCAGATTATTGATGAGAAATCACTCATCAAGAAATATCAAAATGAGATACGTTGTCTGAAAGAAGAGTTGGAACAACTGAAGAGGGGTATTGGGACGGTTCCACAACTGCAAAACATTGTTGAAGATGACATTGTTATTTTGAAGCAGAAGGTACAACTAAAGAGATTTCGACATCTGTGACAACTTTTGCTTAGATGGTTGATCCAAGTGCGAGAAAGTTTGTGCTCCATGTTATCTTTCTCACAGACTCATACTACATTTTGTTTAATTGATGGGATATATGAAGCTGGAAGATGGTCAAGTCAAGCTGCAATCTAGATTGGAACAAGAAGAAGAAGCGAAAGCTGCTTTACTGAGCAGGATCCAACGGTTGACTAAGTTAATTTTGGTCTCAAGCAAAGGTTCCCAACCGTCACGGGTTCCGCACCGGCCTCTTCCAAGAAGGAGACATTCCTTTGGAGAAGAAGAGGTATAATTACTTAAATTCTTGTACAAGATTTTCGCGTATACATTCTTTTGGGAGGTTCTTTCTATTCTGATTCAGTTGACCTAATAGTTGTGTAATTTTACATTCTGTGAAATTAATGGGGTACTTTACACGTACATGATTTATCCCTTCTCTCTGTGAAATTTGTTCTTACTTTTCTTCGCATTCTTCTACTTTGCAGCTTGCATATCTACCCTACAAAAGGCGGGATTTGATACTTGAGGAAGAGAACGTTGACTTCTATGTTTCCCTTGAAGGGAATGCTGAAACTGTCGATGGCACCCTTAAAGAGGAAAAGAAAACCAAAAAGAACGGATTGCTGAATTGGTTGAAACTACGGGTATATTTGCTATTACTCTACTAAGTTGTTTTTTTCCTTCAAACAAGATTTTGTGGTTTATTGCCGACCCTTATGAATTTGGCACCATACAACTTATTCTATCTTGCCAAATGGTGATATTTATTGTCTTAAGACTGGATGTAGTTTCAGACGTGGTACCTCTCAATTAGTAACCACCTTCACACTACTGACAAATACCTGTATCACTAGAACAAACATAATAGAATGTTTTCTGAATTTTGTCTCGTAATGGATATATTTATTTTGCAAACCTATATTTACTCTTCATTCATGCCATATCTATCCATCTCAGAAACGTGACAGTCTGGGAACAAGTGCCAGTGATAGATCAAGTGGAGTGAATAGCACACCTTCAACACCTCAAGCAGAAAATAGTAATCCCCACTCAGAATCCCGCCATGTACACTCATTACTCATGGAAAGTTTTTCACACTCAGCAGAGCTTCATTCTGATGTTGTACAAGATAGAGATACTCCAGATGACACTCTACTTGGGCATGAAACTCCTTCGGTAAACCGACAAGCCCTTTTTTCCTGGTTTCAATTTCTTCGCTTTAGGTGTCTGAGTACGGGAATGTAAAAATAGCTACAGTTCTGAATTCGCCGCTCTTCCTTTGTCTCTACTCTTTTGTTTCTAGACTAGCATAAAAACTAGTGATCAGATTGACCTTCTAAGAGAGCAGCAAAAGATTTTGTCTGGAGAGGTGGCGCTCCATTCAAGTGCTTTGAAGCGATTGTCTGAGGAGGCCTCACAGAATCCCGAGAAGGAACACATCCAAGTACTTATTTTCTCCAGTGCCCTTGTTATTTTTCTGATCTTCCTGATGGCAATGTGATTTCAAATGTGTCTCTTGAATTTGTAAGCTGGAGATCAAGAAGCTTAGCGATGACATCAAGATGAAGAATGAACATATTTCTTTACTGGAAAAGCAAATTTCTGAATCACTAATCTGCTCACCCAATAGAATGGATGAACTTGATGTTACGCAGGTAAGTCTATTGGCTGCTTAGCTACTGCTTATGTTTTGTGGATACATTTGATTTTATCCCCTCTCTCCTTCTGCAGAAGCTTGCTGAGCTCACAACACAATTGAATGAGAAATCATTTGACCTCGAGGTTATTATTCTCTTACATTTCTATAAAAAAATGCTGTCCTCTGCTAGTTTGTTAGGGTCCTTCGACTTTTCTTGTCATTTGTTGTTAAGGCCTAAGGTTAGTAGGGTACATCGAATCTTGCTTGTCCTTTGTTTCTACTAGCCATATAAGCCAAACTGTTGGCACAAATCTTGCCCTTGTTACCATGTTCACCTCTACTTCATCTTAAGTGCATAAAATTCAGTTGGCTTTTGGAGCCAACGACCCAACATCCAGCTTGTCTTAGGATTTCTATTTAGTGTTTCCCTTTTCTAACTGTGTATATTCTTTCGTGTCTAAATTCACTTTCCTAAGGTCAAAGCTGCAGATAATCGTATAATTCAAGAGCAGCTCAATGACAAGGTACGAAAAATAATTTTTCCTCGAAAATAGTAACTCGTGTAAAAGTTCGATGCAATATGCTAAGCTTCCTGTAATACTGGCTCGCACCTCCTAAACTGGAAATTGCTCGTCATGCAGATATTGGAATGTAAGCAGCAGCAGGATACGATCGAATCATTGAAGCATCAGCTTGCAGATGCACTAGATCAAAGAAATCATAGCCCTTTGGACAGTCACGCCCAACAGTTTCTTGAAACGAAAGGTATTCATATCCAAAGTCATATGGATAAGGAAACTCCAGACTCTAAAGAGAGAAATGAGCAACTGCTACTACTGCAACAACAGGTTTATTTTCTTTCTGCTTTATTAGCCATGCAATTTCACCATTTTGTTTACTTGCATTGAATTTCCATATTGAAATGGAAGACATTCATTTTGCTTACCTTGCTAGATATTCAGTATATCTTAGTCTGTCAATGCAGTTGCTCTTATTTGTAGTGCACTCCCATTTTCCCTCTTAAATCAGGCTTCCGAGATTGAAGAACTGAAGCAGAAGGTTGGCCAGTTGTCTGACGCAAAAGACGAGCTAGAAAATCGGAATCATAAACTGGCAGAAGAGAGCACCTATGCCAAAGGACTAGCCTCTGCTGCCGCTGTTGAGCTCAAAGCATTATCCGAGGAAGTAGCAAAACTCATGAATCAAAACGATAGACTCTCCGCCGAGCTGGCAGCTGCGAAGACCTCATCGCCTACTCATCGCAGAAACAGCACCGGAGGTAGCACATTGCGAAATGGAAGGAGAGAGACTCAAGGGAAGCGTCTTGATCACCAAGCAGCTACTGGACTCACTGCAGATCTCAAGAAAGAGGTGGCCGCATTCCGGGATAGAGAAGCCCAATATGAAGCTGCGTTTGTCGAGAAGGAGCAGAGGGAGACAGAGCTCCAAAGGAAGGTCGAGGAATCTAAACAAAGAGAAGCATACCTAGAGAATGAGCTAGCCAACATGTGGGTACTCGTAGCCAAATTGAAAAAGGCACATGCCAATGCGGAATTGGAGGCTCCTGCTGCTGCTGCTGCTGCTCCTGGTCCAGAAAACGACTTGCTCCGGATCGAAGGTTTCGGCATTTGAAGAACTGTACGTATTTGAGCCAAGTGGCGGTATTTTTGAAATTGTGGGAAATGGCGGGTGGATTGGGTTTTTCTTATGTTTTTTCTTTTCTTTTCTTTTCCTGGTTGTTTGTGCTTCGTCTCTCGATTCTTTGGTTCCGTCGAATGTCAATGTAAGTATTTAGGGGGGAAAAAACTGAAAAAAGCCACCATAAAAAAAGAACGAAAACGAAAAAGGAAACTAGTAGTGCTGTTGTGTGTTGGGTTCCTCATATGATGTTTGATTTTGCGTGTACAGTTATCACTGTAATGATAACAGCTGATATTTAACCCGTGTTTGTTTGTAAATTCTATCCATCATCCAATTGAAGATTATTGATTGGTTTGAAGTTGGGTCTTTGGTATCTCAAGTGAACATGGAAAGATTCAAAGCAATTCCCAGGCCTAGACCAACCAACAACAAAAAAAATTGCCTGGCCCAACTATCTGTGGGGTACATTTCGAGCAATGAAGAATGAACCCAAATAAAAGAACCAAAAACCAATGTGCATAAATAAGAATAACAAATGATCAATGCCCTAACTTCAGCTTCAAGTCAACCTCGTTCCGATCAGCATAGTTACCGCGACACCATTCTTCTTTCCGATCGACCTCATTAGTGCTTCACGAAGAACCGAATCATTTCTCTTCCACCTCTATTCTTTCAATCTCTTATACTCAGGCTGCTGATACGATTTTTCACCTTTAAATTAGAAGTAACTATTTGTGGCTTCTTGTTATATTTCGAATAATAATGGGGTGGGAGCTCAAAGACCCCTTTTCCCTCTTCATCCTAACGCACCAACATCATCATCTTCTTCTTATCATCGTCGTCATTACGCCTTTTCAGAATTTATCGAACGATTCGAGAACTTCAAATTCGTGGTACCGGAGGGGCTCGCAGAAGGTGTTTGTGTTGCTTACATCGTCGGGCGCACTTGGAATACGATCAGTTGCTGCTGGTTACAGTCAATTGACAATTGCTGATGCTGATACTGATGATGAGTGGCCTAATTTCTCCATTATGTGGAAGAGCTGCCTAGGCGTTTTTTTAAAAGGTGCGATGGTTTGGTGATTATTTTTGTAATTAAACTTTGTTATTTTGTAATGTTTGTCGGTTTCTTTTGTAATGTTTGTAAGCTTTGTTATTTTTGTGCACCATGTTTATCAATTTTATCAACCATGTTGAGAGAGAGAGTTTTTTGCTGATCGGAGGAGATTTTTCCGGCAACCGAAGGAGACTTCCCAGCGACCAGTGCCGATGGAGAATGATTTTTCGGCGACAGTGCTATATTTGTGGTGTTTGTTGATCTATTTTGTAATGTTTTTATTGTTTATCATTCTTGTTTGTCATTTTTAGTGACATTTTGTACGGTTAGTAAGTTTTGTACTATTTTCCGTTTCTTTTGTAATGTTTGTAAGCATTACTATTTTGTAATGTTTGTCGTTTCTTATGTAATGTTTGTAAGCTTTGTCATTTTTGTCAACCATGTTTGTAATGTTTTTTATGTCTAATAAACAACATGGTTGACTTTTGGATGAAACTCTTCTATATAGATATGGAGCCTTCAACGTCAACCTGGGTGTTTTTCCAGTTTGTATGAATTGTCGGTCTAGTTTGTCATTTTTGTCCACCACGTTTGTAATGTTTGTATGTCTAAAAAAACAACCAGGTTGACTTTGGACGGAGCCCCTCTATATAGGATGGAGCCTCCAAAGTCAACCTGGTTGTTTTTTCTTTTTGTATGGTTTGTATTGTTTGTCGGTGTAGTTTGTATTGTTGAACAGTTCATTATGTTTGTAATTTTTTGTAAATCTATTAGTATATTTTGTCGTTCTAGTTTGTACTGTTTGTATGTTTGTACGGTTTGTACTGTTTGTAAGTCCATTTTGTATACTTCGTAATTTTTCATAATACCGAAACTAACCATGTCATTAATTAAAAAAAATCTTCCCATTTTTTAACCATTGGATTGATGTGTTCAGATCTAAGGGCTGGGAGGGGCTTAGTCAAGTGACTAAGCACCCCTTAATCACAGGATCAGCACTCATAATAGTGTAGCCTATGCATCTTTTTTCTAATTACTTCCGAATATAAAATATTTTCAAGTGTATGAAATTCGTGATTTTTGCACATCATTTTCCGGATGTTTTCAATGTATAAATGAAGTAAAGATGGTAAATAACATTTTGATCATATATAGAATAACAACTCACTCGCCCAAATATGTATTTTTCCTTTATATGCATGGATGTCATTTTACTTATTTGTTTTTCTTATAATAGTTGCTACATTAATAGTTGCCATTTTAATTTATGAAATTTATGTATATCTTTATTTCATTATAAAGGTTTTTTCCCATAGGAAATGAAAGTTAATTATAAATTTTTTTTTAAAAATCTGACATTTCATAGTTTTCTTACAACGAGGAGAGTTGGACATTGTAAAAAAAAAAAAAAAACGAGAAGAGTTGGACAATAACGACTTTTGGCATCTCAAGCGACAATGAAAGTAAAAAAAATGCATTGTAAAAAAACAACCTCTACGTATACCTAGTTTTAGTTTGGTGAACTCTGTAGTTTTTTTTTTTTGAAAGAAAACTTGGTTCCATTAATTAACCATAGATATCAGTTGCTCTACAATCCTCTTTGAGAAGAGGTTCAAGAAAAAACGGTGGTCTATCCATCCATATTTCTTCTTCATCCCAATTGCAGCTCACATGTGCCATAAAATGGGCTGGTTTTTTGAATTCCCGCCCCACAAAACTCCAGATGACCCTGTCAAACTCTTGGGCTTTGGCCCGAACCTCCTCACATAGCAGCACATTTTCCGTTTGTCTTTCTTCTTCTCGTCTAAGCTGGGAGATGATTCCCAAGCTATCTGATTCCATTTCCATTTCTCGAAAGGTCATCCTCCTCGCCAGCTCCAAGCCAAAATCAATGGCCATCACTTCAGAATCTTCAGGGTTCCACTGCACTCTCGATCGCTTTACTGCTGCAAGCAGGCATCGGCCGCCGCCATCCCTAATCACAGCTCCCCAGCCCGTTCCTTTCCCCGACATGCAAGCCGCATCAACATTCACTTTCACCGGTATCAGTTCCGGCGGCCGCCATCGGAGATCAGGAGCTCGTTCAACCCCCTGTGTCTTCGTTTGTTTCTCCAGGTAATCCTTCAGCCATTCATTTGCCCTGGGTGCTATCTCCCATTCTTCCAATTTTTTCTTATTCCACAATTGACAATTGCGCTGATCCCAGATGTACCATAGGGCCACAAGAAAAGACCCCAGTTGTTCGTCCGACTCCGTTTCCTGCAGCTCACAATACCACTCCTCCGAGGTAAGGTCCTCCCCTCTTTCTATGTATGAACCCATCGAACTTGATCTCCAAACCCTGCGTACCCATCCGCAATCGCGGAAAATATGTTCATGTGTTTCCTTTAGGTCACAGAAAGGGCATCCTTCAGAGCCCTTTTGAGTTTGTTCTACAATCCTAGCTCCCGTGGGAATAATGTTTCTTAACCATCTCCATCCAAACACTTTCACCTTTGGGGGTATTTTAAGATTCCGGAATCTCTTCCATCCGACTGGCGTGTATAGTTCTCCCTCCTCCTCCTCATTCCTGCTCTCCCAGAGTCTATAGGCTGATTTAACTGAGTATTCACCCCTTTGCTCCTTACTCCAAATTCTCCTATCCTCCATTGGCTACTTGGGGATGGGGATTTTTTGAATCAAAACTCTATCCTCCGGATTGAAGTGCGCCTGCAGTAACTCAGTTCGCCAACTTCGTGTCTGGTGGTCGATTAATTCAGCTACTGAGGTTGATGCCCCCCAAACCGTAGTTGGGGATGTTACTCTTAAGTTTTTGCTCGCTGGTACCCATTTATCCAGCCATATGTCAATCTTGTTTCTATTTCCCAGCCTCCATCGCATCCCTCGCTTGACCAAATTCTTCGCCGCCATAAGTCCCCTCCAAATCCAGCTAGGATTACTCCCCACCTCTGCTTCCAATGGATCCCTGTCATGGAAATATTTTGCCTTTTGTACTTTCGCCTTGGTGAACTCTGTAGTTGACCATGAATGAAATGTCAAGGTCCTACTCCTAGGTTAAACTTGTAAACGGTGTATGTGCTATTCTTTTTTTTCATTCCTCAAAGCGTGTAGATTGTAGAATGACATGATATGCCGATTTCACATGGCTCCGTCGTTACTATCAATTGCCGAACCATAAATATTCTATTAAAAATAATGATTGTACTTATAATTATTCATTATTCAATTCGGTTATGAATAAACGTCACTACTAAAAGACCACGCGTATGTGTAAGACATGCATGCACGTAGCGCGCTCTTTTAATATTACGCACTAACAATAATTTCTCAATCTAAAAATATGTTTCAACGTTTTATTCTCACAGTTCTGGCATGATACTTCATCAATAACTAAAAACTGCTCATTATTTTCTCTCTTTTATACCTCATGAGCATTAAAACCAAAATCTTTGTCTTAAGATTCCAATGCCACAACCTCTCAATCAAGTCTGTTTGGCAAATGAAAATTTCACAGGAAGTTTTAAGGATAAATACAATTTAATATCCAAACCTTTCATTTTAAACAATATAATAGTCAAACCTTTTCGAAAACAATCTAATATCCAAATCGTCAACTTTCCGTCCGTTTGACCGTTGGTTGACACTTCAAAAACGCTTTGTTTAGGGGAAATTGTCACAATACAACTTTGTTTTCTTGTTTTGGCATTGCAGATGACTGAATATTTAGATATTCTATACCATCATGGTGGAGTCATGGACTTCTCGGGTTTGGAACCACGATATGTTGGTGGTTTTTCAGAGAAGATATCGATGGATATTGATGAAGCGTCGTATTTCGAACTTTTTTGAAGTGTCAACTAACGGTCAAACGAACGGAAAGTTGACGATTTGGATATTAGATTATTTTCGAAAAGGTTTGGCTATTATATTGTTTAAAATGAAAGGTTTAGATATTAAATTGTATTTACCCAGGTTTTAACTAGTTCGAATTCTTAAGTATCATTACTCAGTTCTCTTTGAAATCTGGCTAAGTTTTGAAGAAAGGTCTGAAATTTGCATCCAATTAGCCAGCGAAAAGATCCAATTTACCTTCAAACACATAGCGATAAGAGTCGCAATTCAATTCAATTGAATTAAGTTGCTTCATTATTAATTCCTCATCACAACATCAATTCATCATAACATGGCGATAATAATCAAACCCTAGAGCTTCAAAATCTACTAATCCGAATTCTTCGGCGGCCGTGTCGGCTCCGGATCCACCACATCAGCAGGGGCCGCCGGCGGCGGGTTTTCCTCGTCGCCATCATTACTTGGGCCGTCGACGCCAGCAGGGCCGCCGCCGCCGGCCACCGAGTCCTTGTCATCAATAATAATGATTGGAGCCGCCGCCGCCGCCGCGTCTTCCTTGTCATCATCATTAATAACAATTGGAGCCGCCGCCGCCTCCGCGTCCATCTTGTCATCACCACTTATAATAATTGGAGCCGGAGGATGCTCACCACTCGGAGGAGTACCGGTAACCGCCGCCGCCGGAGGTGCTTCACCGATCACAATCCGACTCCCAAACAGCCTAATCTCATTCACACTACCGCCGCCGCTAATCGTCGAACCAAACAGCCTAACAATCCCATTCCCACCACCATCGCCGCCGCTGTTGACGCCCTGCACTCTCCCGGAGAGATTCCTGGTGAGCCGGTCCCGCCGCCACGCGTCCTCCTCGTCCTCCTCCTGTCCGCCGCCGCCGAGGATGTCCGACAACGTCCTCTTACCCTGCCGCGCCATCGGCGGCGGCAACGGCAACGGCAGGGGCAGGGGAGGCAGGGGAATCCCCATGATAACCGGAGCGAACATCTGCTGCTGGCCTCCTCCAACCCTAAAAAGCTGGTGCTGACGTGGCGTCGGAGGAGGGATGGACGCGAGCGGGACCACCTGGAGCGGTGGTGGTGGGCCGGGCCGCGGGCTTGGGGGCTCGTCGGGTAAGAGCTCGCTGATTCGGGCCTCGATGTCGGCCTGCAACTCCTCCTGGGACTGGGCCGCAACCACTTCAAGAAGCCTGCGGTCGGAGTCGGCGGGCGGTTCGAGGCCGGCCCACGACGAAGAAGACGACGGCGTATCTGATGGCTTCTTCGTCATGCTGCTCTGCAGCGCCAGCAAAAGCGTGAGGAGGAAGCTGAGGTTGGAGATCAGCTGGTCGTTGGAATTGGAAGGGCCGGCGGTTTGGGGCATTTGGTAGTACTTGTTGTTTTGTTTTCTGCCTGAGATGTAGAGATGGAAAAAAGGGAAGGCAGGCTCGGGTTGGATTATATATATATTTGTGCAAGTGTAACGGCGAGGTTGAGATAGGCCTCGAGTGAAAGATTGTGTATATAAGGAAGGACGTCTAAGCATTGGATATATTGTTACCAAGAGTGTTGGGAATTTTCATTTATCACTTTTTTTTTTCAGGGGGTGGAATATATGTTCATTACAATGCCAAATATGTATATGGAAAGAAATTAGAAGGCTTTGGGGGTATGGCCTATGGGGTATATATGTCAACTCTTGTTTTTTCAAAGATATGGTTTGAATGTATGACCAAATATATATGTGTTTATCTGAAATTCGAAACTATTGACGTCGATCTGTGTAGACAGTTATATAGATTAACTTTGTTCTTTCGATGAACAATGGGTTTTCGGAGAGACCTAGCTAGATATAACGTGATCTTTTTGTCTGTTTGTAATATCGGTTTTCTTAGGGTTTTGGGTTGAAGATTAGTGTAGTATGAATTTGAGGTCTAAATTCATTTATAAAGATTTTGATCGCGTCGGTTTGATCAGGAGACTTGCGACGATGGTAAGTTGCTAATCGATCAATGCATATTAAGTTTTACTATAATGTTAACACCCAAGTCGATCGATTAGTAAACACACGACGATAATAATAATTTTTCTTGCAATATAATCAATCAATATGTAAAAAAAGATTTACAATCATGTTAACATATGAACGATCGATTGGTAACGTACGTTAGTAGTAAACTTTCTGGCATATGGATTAGGGTTTATAGCTAATTATTATTCTTTTCGGTATCGTTCGACTTACTTTTACCTTTTATCAATCAACTAGTTATAAGTATTCGACCATTCACTAATTATGATCATTTGGTTGATACGGGAAATTTCAATTGAGATAAGTGCTTGAGAATCAATAATGATCAACGTCTAGTTGATCAGCCATGTATGAGAAATTAAATAACAACACCTTACTGGTTAGAAACCTCTAAGAAATTAAGTAGTAGTATGATTCAGCAGTAATATGTGAACAATTAAGAGAGGCTGTGTTTTTATTTGTATTTTTTTTTTATAATTCACCTGAATTTGTCATTATTGAATCATAATATTCATATAATCAATCCACAATGAGGTTCAACAAAAAACCAGAGATGAGTTGTTCAAATCTTCTAAATAAACACCACCAATCCTATCAGACTCATCTCTTATCTCTCTTCAAACTTCCCCAATCTCTGTCAAGCTCATTTCTTCATCTCTTAGTCTGCCGTAGAGCGTCTATCAAATATTTTTGACACCAAGTTGGTCCATTAGTAACACATGATAATACTAATATTTTTTTTTATTAGTTAATATACAAAAAAGCTTAAAAGAATGTAGCATATGTTTGATTGATTGGTAACGCGCATTAATAATAGACTTTCTAGCATATGGATTAGGGTTTATAACTAACTGTTATTCTTTTCGGTGTCGTTCAACTAATTGTTATTCTTCATTCGACCATTCACTAATGGTGATCATTTGGTTGATACATGAGAAATTTCCATTAAGATAAGCGTTTGAGAATCAATAACAATCAACATCTAATTGATCAACCATATATAAAAGAAATTAAATAACAACACTTTGCCGGTGAGAGACCTTTAAACAGGGAAAAATTTCCCACAATACAATGGTTGCTAAAACAAATTCTCATTATGCAACACTTTGCAAGTAATTTCTCAAACTATAAGACTTTGGCGTGGATCGCTGGACAATGCAACGAGCTAGAAAGGGGTATGTAGGAGAGATCAACGAACTAGATGATTCGTTGGCATTACCAACGATCTCTTAAGACCTTTGTCTCGGTTCGCTGCTTTGACTTGTTCGCTGGCGGGGAACAAAGGTAGTTCGTACTTCGTAGGATAAAGAAGCAACATGAGCACAAAAAATATGGCAAAGGAGATCGAGGTTCATCGAGCTTTTGCCATTTTAAGGTATGTTTTGGTTATATTGGTTGTACTATGGGTAGGGTTGTTTTATTCTCGGGTAACCGCATAACCAAACCGCCAAGCTTAGTTTCTTGGCTGACCAAAAGCTATTGGGTATTGGTCTGAGGAGCATTCTAATAGATGTTGGCGCAATGCCACATGTGGAGAAGCTATGTATTCAGAGGTGCAAGTTACTGGAATAGGTGCCACTACAAAACTGAAGGTTTTGCAGTTCTTCGACTCTGTGATTTGATCAAGGAATTGTCGTTGAACGAACCTGAGGTAACATTACTGGAGAGTTGCCCACATCCCAGAAGTTTATGCATGCTATATTGGAGAGAAGCTGGCTGGGAGATCCATTCTCTAGAGAGTGGCAACTGCTCGCCCAATGAAGAGCTCCACCTTTGCTGGAAATAAGTTCACAAGTGTGAAGGGTTTGTTGTGAAACATCCCATCACCATGGTTTAGAATATGTTCGACCGAAGGAACGAAGTGGTGAGCCACCTTTCAACATGGGAATGCAACCTAACTTACATATCAAAACCTAGAACTCCCGACAGGTTCATCGCCGTTAAGGTGAACCTGAAACTGGTGCAGGTTACCACAGAGACATAAGAAAAAAACCAGTATCTACAGTCACTTTTTTCCTCCACAAGAAAGAGTGCACCAATGGATCATCGGATTGACTGTGTTTGTAACATTGAAATGCATTTTGATAAGCAAACATTCAAACACAAGTCTTGCTATCAAAGTGCAATATAAATCAACTATATGCAGCAAGCTATGACGCCACTGATAAAGAAATCCAGCATTGATGCCATGAGCAACAGATAGATAACTAAACCATACACAGCAAAATAGAATGCAATGGCGTATAAATGAAACCATATATAGCAACTGTGAGCCATGGAAATTTACCATTATAAGCATCCCATAGAGTGAACTGTGAGCCATAAGGCATCCTCTCAATGCACAGAACTCACTGTCAAACAATCCAACCCACAACTTAAGCTAAAAGTTCCTTATATAATTTTCTCCCATTGTTCTCTCATCTTCTATTCTGATGACTGGAGTCTCTAAGCAGTCATAAATATGAAGAGCATAGCATAATTGAATAAATAGCATCCATGGCACAATCAAACCAACAATTTAAGCAATGGTGAGCGAACACAGAGAGAGGAAAGGGAGAAACTTTGCAGAAGAAAATGCAATTTCCACGGATGTATATCTTGTTTCAGTAACTTTAAGCCATAATCCTGATAACCAGAATCCAGTAAACATCATGTTCCCCAAAGTTATCCACCATAAACATTACAGAAGTTTCGGAATCAGAACATTCATTGCCTATTCAACTCAAATTACCAGGCACCTTCCACAATGAACTTGAAAACTGGCCAAAATCCCCAACTAGCAGTTCCTGACTTCCTGTGATGCATTTCAATTACCCAGACTAAACGAACCTGATCAATTGGTTTTGGGATCCGGCATGGGGAACAATCCAGCTGCGGCAGCTCCACGCGGGGGAGAGAATCCCAGGAACTTCTGGAGATTCGTACGGATGCTAATCGAGCACAGGAAGTACAAGAACGCCATGGAACAATCCGTCGGGTCGTCGCCTTGCAATCCCCTGTGGCTCATCTTCTTCACGAGCGCAATCGGGTGGAACGGCAGCTTCGCGACGACTTTCCCTTGGAACATCGAGTTCAACAGGCCGAAGACGATGAAGAGCACCAGCGCCACGACGGCTCCAGATTTGAACTTGAAGAGGGAGAGGTCGCGGCTTGACTCCTTGAGCGAGGTCTCCACGCGATTGATCTTCTTGGACTTGGATTTCTTCGTCACGATCTTGTTGGTGTCGGTTTTCATGGTCTCCAGCTTCTTCGAAGCTTTGTCGATGGAGGACTTGAGCGACTTGTAGGAGCTTGTTCGGTAGATCAAGATCCAGGAGATTGCCTCGCAGACCACGGCGGTGCAGAGAGAGATCCCGACCACCGTCAGGCTGTCGCCGTACTTGAAGGAGGAGAGGAACTGAGGCGTTGCCATCCCGCCGTAGAGAGTGTTTGGTACCTAGGAAAGTCGGAAATCGGAGAAATTGGAGATATCGTCGGAGAAGTTAAAGCCGAGTTACTCACCGAGTCAAAGATAAGAATAGAGTTCGATTTCGATCTGACAGTGGGAAGTTGCGTTGCTTTGGTTGGAGACGGAGTGCGTCACAACAAGGCTGGGCCGGGCTCTCATTTAATGGGCCTATATGGCTTCATGGGCTTACTAGAGAACAACAACAAAACACTTTTGTTTGGAAGGAAAATGTTCACCGTTCTGGCGTTCTCCTAATTATCCAGTCGGCCGGAATTAGTCCCCCAAAAATTGGAGCTCTGCAACTGCAAATCCTTTTCTTTTTCCAGTCACTGAAAGTCCCGCCGCCGTCAGCCAAAATCTTCCGCGCGACTGCCGATCTCTCTTCATCTGATTACAGTCGTGAATCTCCTTATTATTCCTGCGTATGGTTTGAGTTAATTTTCGCATCTTCCTGCTCTGCCTTCGTCTCTGTTTGACTACGGATTGCTTCTATTCGTCATTTCATCATTTGATCGATCGATCGATCGATTGATTGTTTGTTCTTTATGTAAATAGGTAGACAGCGGCTGATGGGAAGAACAAGGAGAATTCTCAACGACTTGGACGGAGAAGACGACAGTTGGGTGATTGTGAAAAGGCAGCGAGTCACCATCTATATTCCTCCGCCACCGGATGCTGAGAAACCCCCACCGGTGTTGCCGTCCCCTGCACCTACCAGTGAGAAAGCCACGCCTGCAGAAATTGTGAACGCTGGTGAATCAACGGATGCTGCTTGTGCGAGGATCTCGCCCGAGGAGGCAGATGTGGTTCGAATGGATCACGGTAGGGCTGGTACAACTGCCACTATGGTAGGAGTATCAAGAACATCAAGAAATGTCAAGCAGCCGAGACTGTTTTTGCCTAGGCAGAGTATATTCGACAGTGGGGCGGCATTGAACCAGACGCTGAGGGCATCGCTCGTGGAGAGGAAGATCGAGAAGGCTGGTGGGTTGAGCAACTGGTTGGCGTCGCTAGGGTTGGGTCAGTTCGTGAGGATCTTCCGCGACAGGAGCGTTGGTAAGTTTCAGCTGGTGAACCTGACAATGAAGAAGCTGAAAGATATGGGCGCTGATGCTGTTGGTCCAAGGAGGAAGCTGATGCATGCTATTGACTGCATTTGCCAGCCATACTGCTTTGGTTCCAAGTGAAAAAGTCTGTCCAGTACGATTTTACTTCTTTTGTTCGTGGTACTTCTTCACTAATTAGCCTAAGAAGAACAATAGACTGTTGTCACTCCTGTGCGAAAATTACAGGGAGGGAGCTCAAGATCTCGAATTCTATTGCTTGCTTCTGAAGAAGCAGGAAGAAAAGGACGGATAGAATGTCTCGACGTAATCCATTTACACTAAAATGACGGTAGAATTACTGGAAATACACGTTAGAGCCATTCTTTAGGGTTGATGCAAGCATCCAACAGTTTCCACTCTTCACTTCCTTCTTCTGGTTTCTGTTATATAGCCAAAGATAGCTTGTTTGTTAGGCAGCTCACCATGTCATTCGACCCTGAAGGCTGAAACACAAGCAATACTGGAAGAACTTACATGGTCATACTCCCACCGAGCAGATAGCGGCAACGAGACAAGAATGCTCTCTATTCGACCTCCAGTCTTCAGGCCGAAAGTTGTGCCCCTATCATACACCTTCAATTCCGCCATATAACAAACTCATCAAGTTGACAAATATTCTAGGCAGCGTTGCAGCAATTGTACAAGGATGCGATAGTTTTTCATTTACCAAGTTGAATTCTACATAGCGGCCACGACGCAACTGTTGCCATGCTTTCTGCTGCTCAGTAAATGGCATATCCTTCCTTCTCTCCACGATTGGAACATATGCGGGGATCACAGAATTCGCACACTCTGAGATCAACAAAATACAGGATTTAAATAATTGAGACCTGCTTAATAGAACAATCAGGAATCTACTCATGATTCAGCCGAGACAGAATACCATACCAGTTGCAAAAGCAAGAAGCATCTCTTGATCATAGTCATTAAGATCATCAAAAAATATTCCCCCAAGTCCTCGCCTCTCACCTCGGTGCTGCACACAACAACAAGCAACACATTTTAATTAAGTCGTCTGTTGATCAAAATCTCATTTGCTATAACATGAGGAATACATCTATATGATCACATTATGTTCTTATACACCTACGGGACCATATGCAATGCAGAAGGAATAGATTACAATGACTAACAATGCAATAGCTCTGTAAAAGCACCTGCTTGTCCATAATATCCTATCAGGCAGCCATACAAATAGCAGAGTATATAAAGAACTACGGCATATTTTGCCCTTAATTATTAACTACTACTGATACTACTAACATTTTCTTAAGAAATGGATTTGTGATATGATATAAAGGAAGTAAGAGCCAACACTTGAGATATTACATCGATAGTGATACATCAAACAACCAGAACAAACACTACAGAAATATATTTTCCTAGTACAGACCTTGATGTAGAAATAATCATCACACCATTGCTTGAACCGTGGGTAAAATGTGGGATCAAATTTGTCACATGCCTTCTTTTGAGTCTGAAAAGTAATAAGTAACAAGATCAAAAGCGAAGTGAGCAGAAACTAAATCCAAATTCTAAAATTGTTTTAACAGAAATATGATCAATCTATCCCTAAAAACATGATAAGACACATATACAGAACATTTCAGATACATAAGAGCAGACAGTGAACGATATCAATGGAATGTATACCGAATGGAAATGCTTCACATCATCCTCGAAGATATAAGCTGGGGTTAGGTCAGTCCCACCACCAAACCACCATTGCCGAGGGGCTCCAGGAGTATCTGTATGCAGAACAATGTTTAGTGACACACCAGTATTTGCACCAAAGCATTCTGGAGTGGTGGCACACACTTCACACAGAATGCTCCGTATGCAAGAATGATTAAGTCTAAGCAGTTCAGCGACTAGCCAGCTACTATCATAAGTCCCAAACAAGAAAAAGGTAGCAGCAGGTTTCAGAACATTAGCGCTCAACTTTGGTCAGCGACTGCAATTAACATAAAGAAAGGGCTCACACTGAAGTATGGCACTAATTTCAAGCAGATCATCTAGCAGTCACATGTCTAACTAGTTACGAAAACTTAAAAGCTCGTGAAGTTCATTAACAACATATCTATCTGCTGAATGAAATCAAGTGGATTAAGCATGCATTCACCAACTATCAAACCATATTAGAGCTGAATGTTTACAAACGCAATGTTCATCTTGCCTAGCAACACCAGATTACCAACTTTCTAAAAAAATATAACACTGCTGAGTTAGATTCAGGTGAGATGATTTCATTTTCATTGCATTGCATAGTACAAGTCAGATAGAAGAGCATTACAAAGAGAACTGACGAGATAAGATGAGGAAAGCTAACCTTTGGGAGCATCAGTCTCGAAGTATCTATAGTTAAAATGCAATGTGGGAGCAAAGGGATTCTTGGGATGCAACACCTGAGAACAAAGAATATGTCCACCCAATCGAATCAAAGAGGATAGAAAACGAAAACAGGAGTTTACTTAGCCCTGCATGGTAGAACAACACAAGCACATTATGGATTGTGATGAGTACCCAGAAGACACTAAACAGAAGGCAGAAACTGCTGAAACAGAACAAGTGTGCAGGAAATGGGAGATTACAGAGCTGATTCCAGCTGCGAAGAAAGGAATGGGGCCAGGTTTCTGATCGGTAGAAGCCGACCTTGCAGCTCTATACGCTTCAGGGGGCATAACGCCGTAGACAACGGACACATTGACTCCGGCCTTCTCAAAAACGGCTCCGTCCTGCAAGACCCTGCTAATGCCTCCGCCGCCGCCTGGTCTGGACCAGACGTCTTCTTTAAACTTACCGACTTTATCGACGGCTTCGAGGGCCTGGCAGACGCTATCCTGAGCATCCCTGATCATCTTCTCAAAACGAGCCCTCACCTCTCCGGTCTCCGATTCTCTGAGAAATGTGTCGGGGCGCTCCGCCTCCATCGTCTCCTTCTCAATGGAAACCGCCGCCGCCGGCCGCATTGAGAGAGGGGAGCGGAGGGGAGAGAAATGCGGCTGCCATCGACTGATTTTGGAACTAGAAGGGAAGGAGAGCGAATTGCCTTTGCCAACGAGGAGGGAAGGAGTGTGAGACGGAGAAGGAATGAGAGGCGCGAAGGAGGAGGACGCGGATGCGGAGACGGTCGGAAGCATCTTTCCGATTGCGGCGGCGACGATCAGCAATAGCTGAGAGGGAAAACCTTCTCACGAAGAAGCGATTTTCTCGGCGGCAGCCGACGGCGGGTGGTGGGAAGAATCGAGGTGAAGCGTCGGAGAGCGACGGCTAGCAGCGGTGATTTTGACTGGCGAGTCCGATCTCCCCGATTATCTTCTTTCTCATCTAACGAGGATAAACCCTATCGGTAAACGACGAAAGAGAAAACGCGAAACACAGTTGGCAGAACTGAAACGCGTCGTTTCATCACTATCAAACCTCGAGGAAAACGGTGGGCGGTTTCGTTGCTGCATTGCCGTGCCGAAACCTGGATCCACACTCAAGTCAACGAAACTTGACGAAATGAAAATTAAGGATTTTTTCAGAAATAACAGTTTAAAAAAAAATCAAAAATAGCATCCAACTTCGAAAAATTCCAAAAATAGCACCATTTTCCAAAAACCGCCACCCGTAGCAGCGGTTTAGACCAAAACCATCACCCGGGGGGCGTGTTTTTTGATGAAAACCGCCACCCGTACCAGCGTTTTTGGGACGAAGGTGAGACCAAACCACCTTCAGCAGTCTTCGGCTTGCAAGATCTCAAAAAGTTATGCAGAACCAAAAAAAAATCGCGGCGATCGGATACCCGAACACAAAGATATGTTCGTTTGAAGTTTCCACCTAGGTTAGGATTTTTCAAAAAAAAAAAACAGACCTCATAGTGGGGGTGTGGTCTGCAATCAAACCGCATGGTGGGTGTGCGGTTTGCAAAACCGCCCCCTACCAGTGCGGTTTTCATCGAAAAACGCGCCACCGGGTGGCGGTTTTCGCCTAAACCGCTGGTCCGGGTGACGGTTTTTGGGAAAGGGTGCTATTTTTAGAATTTTTCAGACTTAGGTGCTATTTTTGGAAGAAAAAAATTAAACAGTGCTATTCTGAAAAAATCCCTGAAAATTAAGAACAGCAAGTTCCGCAACTAGCAAAAAGGAACACATTTTAATTTGGAGAACTAGCTGTAGCAATTTGCAAGAATAAAATGTAGTGGACATTTAGTTTTTTTTTTTTTTTTTCTTTCACAAAGAGCTAATTTATCAAAATGATTGGGGACAAGCTTGATCAAGATGTTGAGAGATAAGATTAGAGGGTTGTTATTTATCTTTCAAGCCTTTATTATTTGTCGTCCATGTTTTTAGTGAAATTGTCATTTCTATCCTTATTCGTTTCATATATTCTATTTTAACTTGGGGTGGTTTCACACCAATACAAACCCTCATTCCACCACCAGCAGACCACCACCGTCGGAGCCAACCTTGCCGGCAAACCACAATCGTTGGAGCCGATTTTGCAGGCAAATCAGACTCGTCTGCAAACCACCTGAGCTAACTGCAATTGAGGTAATTCTCTGTCAACAATGAGGATTTTTTCGGCAGCTGGTAACCAATGCAGTCAAAAGCGTGATTCTACCTAAAATCGTAAAGCGTTGAATCAAAACGTAAAAGCGTAAGTTTTTGACACATACCGAAAAATAACTAAAAATCTATTAACACATATACTATATAAAATATGATGCACAAAATTTAGATGAAGTTAATAAATAAATGCAATTCATGCATAAGTTAACAATAAGCCACATTTTCTTCTATGCTAATGAATTTGGGAAGAGCCTAGCTGGTGAATTAGATTACTCTATTGAAGTTGAGAATGCATCCAAGTATCTGGTATGTATCTTTTAATCTCAAATGTATCATATTGTTAGTGATTTAATTTTAAAATATACTTTTATAATTAATTTCATGAAAAGAATACCCATTTAGTGAACTAAAAGCGTAAAAGCGTAAAGCGTTTTGGTTAGCTAGAAGCGTAAAAGCGTAAACTTTTAAGCTTTAAAGCGCAATTTAGTCTGATTTTATACACTTGAGTTTTTATATGGAAACAAAAGCGTAAAACCGTAAATTTTTGTCAAAAAAAGTTGGAGGGCAAAAGCCACAAATTTTTACATAAGATAGGAGTGTTTCGTGTCGATCTTAATTTAAAAAAGAGTTGAGCTCAAAATTCGTTTTCCCATTTATTAAAACAACATTGGATATATTATTCGAGATTAACATCAAGAAAATGATTATTAGCTTGAATTTCATCTTACTTAATTCATTACGTAAAGTTTAAGCCAACTGGTAAAATTAAAACAAAATTTGCACATATTCTTGAATATTAACATCAAGAAAGTGATCATTCGGCTTGACTTTCATCTTACTTCATTGCATAAAATTCAAATTCTACTGGTAAAATTTATAAAAAAAATGCACATATTCTTTAACCTGAACATCAAGAAACTAATCATTAGCTTGAATTTCATCTTACTTTCATTACATAAAATTCCAAGCTAACCAGTACGACTCAAACAAAATTCGCACATATTTTTGGGCATCAACATAAAAAAAAAAGTGATCATTAGCTTGAACTTCATCTTACTTCATTAAGTAATCAAAATTCCAAGCCAACCAGTAAGAGTAAAACAATTTTTGCACATATTCTTAACCATCAACATCAATAAAAGTTATCACTATATAGCTTGAATTTCATCTTACTTCGTTACGTGAAATTCCATACCCATACCCTCTATAAAAACCTACCCCGGCCAAACCCAACATTTTTTGGTACATGCATGCAACGTAAAAAAAACAAAAACAAAAAAATGCCAACATTCGAATTGACGTCCGACAGCGAATTTATCATGGCATCCACCGACGAACGCACGGACGTCATAGTTCTGGAGTACTCCGACGACCCAACTGCCCTAGAGATGATCCGTCCTTCTCCCATCTCCGGCGAGTTGATCGACGGCGTTAGGGTTGGAGCTTCCCCAAAGGCCGAATACAACGCGCTCGAAGTCATGGGCGCGGTGATAAAGAAGAGGAGACTCAAAGAGCTGGCCAAGGACCTCGTCCTTCCACTGCTGGACGGCGGGTTCCTGCCTCTCTTGGTCAACCGCCGCGGCCTCTGCCTGGCGATGGACATCGACCACCCGTCGGTTTGGAGGCTGAGGATCAACGACTACTTTGGCTGGTCCAAATACGGCGTGAGATCAGAGATTTCGGACGCCGGCTGCGTGTGGAACAAATGTGACATGTACAATGGTGCGGTGGTGGTGGATGTGGAGGAAGCCATGAGCGCCGTCGAGGAAGCCAGGGAGCTGCGAGTTGCCCTGAAAGAGAAGAAGAGAGTGATACAGGACGGGAGGTCGGAGCTGGCCGTGTGTAGGAAGGAAGTGGAGTGCATGAGGGAAGTGGTGGAGAAGAGCAACAGAGAGGTGGCGATGGTGAAGGCTCGGCTTCAGGCTTTCAAGGCGGGGCTTAGGTGCTTAGTGGATGATGATCATCATGACGGGGAGTAAGCAACTATACGATTATACTAGTATAAGCCTGCGCGCTAGCGATTCGGCGTTCGAGCGCGCGTGATATTTTAAGGAATAATAATTTGAATGTTGATGAAAAAGTAAAAGGGATCTTATTTTATTTATAATCTTTATTTCCATGGGTTTGTCAGCTATAATAACAACACGTTGTCGGTGAAGCGATGAACTTGCATAAGAGAGAAGAGTTGTCGAGCAATGATTTCTATGTTTAAATTTCTCTCGTGATGCTATTGTTTCAGCTTGTACTCTTTTTTATTAGTTTGTTTGTTTTTTGGATTTAAAGTCATCTTAATTTTTTTTTATGAATTACCGAAACTTATCGCAAGTTTGAGTAGGTTCAACACGCATTCATGACCAAGTTGAATTAGGCTGGATACTCATGGGTTTTAGTGTCATTCTCAAACTAAAAGAAAAGGAAGAAATTAAAATACACTAAAACAGGTAAAACTCGCTTCAGACATAAAACTCGTCAACACCGGGTTCAACTCGTTTTGACAGGGTTGAATCGATTTTTTTAAAATTCACACCCAGCACAACCCGCCAATTACAAAGTCAGATAAAACTCGCTCCCGACCAAAAACTTGTAAAAACCGTGACTCGCACGAAACTACACCACAAATTAATCCCGACTAGAGCCCAAGTTTTTAAACTCTAGTCGGGTGCAGTATAGAGCAAGTATTTAAATTGTTAACCGACCTGATACATGTACCCCTACTTCAATCGCTTAGGTTGTTATCTAGCAAACAACTTTTGGGTTTTCAAACTAAGAAAACTACAAACTAAACAAGCAAAGAAAAGAAAAGTATATAAAAGAAAATTCTAACTAAGGGAGCTTCACCCAGGAGTTACTTCCCCCTAACTAGCTACCATGACTCGTTGGATCGAATGGAGTCGTGTGGTGTAGGTGATTTTGAACCGCGGGGGTGAGCAACTAGTGATCGATTTGTCACGAAATCAAATCACTAGCGATCGATTTGTCACGGGATCGATCCACTCACCAGATCTAGGGGAACCACTAGGAGGAGCAACTAGTGATCCATTTGTCACAGGATGGATTCACTGGAGGTCGATTTGTCACTGGATTGATCCTCTCACTCAGTCACTAGTGGTTGCCTAGGTCTTTCCCTCAAACCGGCGTTTGAGCGGTTTAATCACAACCAACCTAGATGCAAACTGGTAACCGCGAACCACAGAGGGATGCATATGTGGTCGGAGACCACAATCTCAATTGCTAAACTGAGGTAAGCATGAAAGGCCGTGTCACTCGACCCTCTCGGTTTAGACAATCGGCAGTTGACTTACTCCCTCACTCAACTTTAAGGTCGACGACTTAATCGCGATTAACCGACTTGCTTAACTCAATATTGAGGGTTGCCCTAACTTAACCTAGTTTAGGTGGCTTAGAAAGCGGAAGGAAAACCAACTCGATTGAGTCTCCCTTGGAAGGGGGATTTTCCTCTCTAAGCTAGGATAAGATGGCTAATTAGATTGCTAGCACCAACATGCACAAAGCTAAGGGTACTAAGAACAGTTATGCACAATCCTTAGATTGCTAAGCACGAGCATGCACAATCACCATGAAAACACCTCTAATACTCAAATTGATGCAAACCCACACTTAATCATTCAATCTAAACAAGTAATTACAAAGTATTAGTTAGGGATCTACAACACCCAAGAGAAAAGAGTGAGTTTCTAGAGAGAGGGGGGAATACAAATTTGAGCTCAAGATCTTCTTTTTCTAGGCTTGAATCTTCCACCCAAGCCTCCAATGATTGTCCAAGATCACTCTAGCACTCTCTCTCTCACTAGAACTCCCCTTTGGGGTTTTAGGTGGAAACCCTAGAGAAAGAAAGTGCCTCTTCTCCAAAAACCAACTCTCCTTTTCTCTCTCCCCGCTGTTGTTTTCATATTTTCCCGAGAGTGATAAGTTCACGAACGCGTTGGCCAGTTCGCGGCCGTGAATATCTAAATGCGTCTGTGAACTCAGCGTCGTCCAAAACACACCACTTTCGTGTCCTGGGTTCACGGTCAATGGCCACAGTTCACGGTCTTAGTGACCATGAACTGCCTTGTCGTCAGTAACTCCAGGAACCTCGCTGGACTGCTCGATGTTCACGGTTTGTGGTCAATGTTCACGGTCTTAGGAGACCGTGAACTGCCTTGTGCGGCCGTGAACTGCGGTTGTTGCGTCCACATAGTGACTTCGGACTTTTCTTCGGTTTTTGCGCTTTTTGACCTTCAAATATCCCAAAACTCGTCCTCGACCCTTCCACACGTGCTAGGACCTGAAATGTATCAAAACAAGTACAACCTAGCATGAAATATGTCGAGGAAGGATGAAATACTAAGCTAAACGAATAAGCAATGAGGGGTAAAATGTGTACATTTGGGCCCGAGTCAAACCGAGTTCAAGTCGATTTGAACGAGTCATATTAGCTACTGTTATGGAACAATCCAAGTACCACAACGGTAATACAAGGGAAGGAACCCTTATATATAAGTGTCCACTAAACTCATTAGTACGAAGCCTTTTGGGGAGGAGACCCAAAAGTAAATTCGTGTGGGCTTGGCCCAAAGCGGACAATATCGTACTAATTGAGCTGCCTGGTTTTGACAAGTGGTATCAGAGCCTGGTTCGGTGCGGGTTAGTGGACGTCTTGTCATAACCGGAGAGCTCAAATAGTACCATATTTATTGTCCGCTATGGGCCAAGCCCGCACACATTTACTTTTGGGTCTCCTTCCCAAAAGGCCTCGTACTCATGAGTTTGGTGGACACTTATATACAAGAGTTCCTTCCCTTGTATTACCGATGTGGTACTTGGATTGTTCCATAACCATTATCCCCCTGGCCTCAAGACAAGGACCACGAACTTCCTGTCCTCTCTTCAGCGATTTCTTGATCCACTAGACGCCTTGTATCAATGGGCTTCTCGATACAAGGACTTTACCAGACACAGAACTATCTTTGATCTGCTTTCCAAATGCGGAACTCACTTTGATCCGCCAAGTAGGGGTGGGAAACGGTGCGGTTGCGGTTAACTGCACCGAATAAGCGCGGTTAACCGCCACCGCACAAGGGGAAAACCACCCACCGTTACCGCAATGCAAACGGTTTGCGGTTAACCACTAACCGAAATCACGGTTAGCGGTTAATTGCGGTTAACTGCACTTTAAACCGCACACCGCGATTAAGAGTTAAACGGTGTAAAAAACCGCGAAATGAAATAAAACCGCAACAAAAACCGAATTAACTTGTAAAATCCAGCAACATGCACTTGATAAATTAACACTAAAACAAGAAAATGCACCTGAAAAAGTCAGAAACAGAATTAAGTTCTAAACATCCAAAAGAAACCATCCACATTAAGTTCTAATACGGAAAATGCACTTGGAAAATTCATTTTGGGTTGTTGGATGGGTTGGGCTTGGGTTGGGTATACTCTTACGCGGTTAGTTATTCGGTGAAGTTACTTATTCGGTGCGGTGTGCGGTTAGTCCACAAACCGCAAAAGAGCCAATTTCACTAACTGTTACCGAATAAAGACCCTTTTAAACGGTTTGCGGTTAACCACAAACCGCTCTTATTCGGTGCGGTTGCGGTTTAACCGCAAAACCGCAACCGTTTTCCCACCCCTACCGCCAAGCTCAAACGTGGATCTCTCCTTGATCCACCAAACCAGATACATATCTCTATTTGATCTACCAAATCAGATGTAGCCCAGACGTGGAACTCTCTTTGATCCGCCAAACAGACATCGATCTCTCCTGGATCCACCAAACCAGATGTCGATCTCAAATCCAGAGGTCACCAAATGAGGGTCCCACAAAACTGACGCCCACCGCCCCAAACCAAGTAAGGCTCTAATACCACTTGTCATAATCAGATAGCTCAATTAGTACAATATTGTCCGCTATGAGTCAAGCCCGCACGGATTTACTTTTGGGTATCCTCCCCAAAAGGCCACTATTACCAAAAAAAGAGAAATAAATAAACATTAAAGTAGAGAAGCCTGACTTTTTATTCAAAACTCGTCAATAGCGTGTTGAACTCTTTTTGACTGGGTTAAACCGAATTACTAACAAATTCACACTCAACCCAACCTGCCAACTACAAAAGTGGATACTCGCTCCCGATACAAAACTCATCTATACCATGGATTTGGGTTCAATTGTCATTCTTAACCAAAATAAAAAAGAGAAAGTTAAATAATAATAAAGTCGGATTCAAGTCTCTTATACAAGATCAAATTAGGTTCAGTACCTTGGCTTTGGGTTCAATTGTCATGCTGAACCAAAATGAAAAAATAAAAAAGCATTAAAGCGGATTAATATTGGTCCCGATACAAAATTCAACATAACATAGCATATCTGGTATGGATCTTCGGTAGTGGCATTGGAAAACGGTGAAGGGGGACAACTTAGGTATCATTTGCTTGTGGGATTTGGGTGATGGATTTGGTACCCAAATCCCAAGCATAATGGAATTGGCACAAGTCCATTATTTGCTAAGGGACACAAATCCGTGGACCTCACGGATTTGCAAATCCCACATTTCATTTGGGATTTGATAATGGAAGGCAAAATGTGAACAAATCCATCATGAATCTATGACAAAAATAAACTACACAAACAATGTACTCTTCCAAATCCATAATGCAGCAAATCCATTATAAATCCAAAGGTTTTGAAAACTCAAAACCCTCATTTTCAAATCCAACAAGCAAATGAGCCTTAAGGATTCCATCGACAGTATTTCTAGAAGGATTGTGAATTGGTGGGCGATGGCTAGGATTGAGTAGAGCAGATCTGGTATGAATCTTTGGTACTAGTCGTGGCAAATGATAGAAGGGACAACTTACGATTTCACCGAAAGTGCTTCGAGTTAGACTTCCAATTGGTGGAAAAGGTGATGATTTGGGCAAAAGGCCTTAGAAGAAAACCTCTTTGATAATAATTGCACCAATGAACAATAGCTGAAAACCTAATGAACAATAACTGCGATGGAAAATCCAATGAACAATGGATGTAGACTCCTTGCAATTCTAAGGCCATTAGTTTGAGACATGATCAGAAGTTTGAGAAGAAGAGAATTTTTTATTTTATGGAGAGAAGATGAATTTTCTTTGTGATTAGAAGGCGAATGAAAAAATTTGAAGTAATGAAGTAGAAGTGTACAAGTGTCGTGTATTTATTAAAAAAATTGAAAAAGTGTTTTTGAAAGCTAAAAGAGCCATTAGACCATCTCCATCCCCTTTCATATGCAATTGCTAAAACTTAGTTGGCATGTGTTTGGCAATTGCTAATTCAATTGCAAGGATGTGGAGCCAATTGCTAAATAAGCAATTCCACTTGCAATGCCACAGAGAATTTTATTTAACTTTTCTATTTTATCTTTATAGTTTATAAAGTTAATTTATTATAATGGAAGAATTGTTTATACATACATATGTGTGTAGCCCCCACAATAGAAATGGCTAAAACCTTACAAGGACGTGGATGACTTGAAAAAGTTATTGCTTAAGTAGTTGATATGGCAGTGGAACCCATATATGAAATTGCTAAGTAATTACAAGGATGGAGATGGTCTTCGAAATAATAGTGGGTTGCTGTAAAAGCGTTAGTGGGCTGCTGTAAAAGCGTTTGGGAAGAGTAGAGGATTGAAACATAATTCTTGTTTTTAATTAGGGTTATAGGTATAATATGCCCCTCTGCTATGTAGTTTTATCAAACACGCCCCTTTACTATTTTTTACATCAAACATGTCCTTGTACTTTGGAAAAATGATTAAACATGCCATTCTGTTAAAATTTCCATTAAAAAAATCGTCAATCATGGTTGAACCGAGATGTAGACGACCCGACATTGGTAAATGAGAGGAAAAATGTCAGTTTTGTCCCCCATTTTATTTTTTCAGGTCTCGTTAAAGTGAAATTATTAGAGGTATTTGGCTCTACAAAAGAACCAAAAAATTCTAAAGTGAAATTACCAGGGATATTTTAGACATTTGTGTCGCCCAAACCAAGGTACGACCGTGGTTGACTGTTTTTGGATGAAAGTATTAACAGAAGGCCATGTTTGATCATTTTTTTAAAGTACATGAGCATGTTTGATGTAAAAAATAGTACAGGAACATGTTTGATAAAACGACATAGTAGAGGGCATATTATACCTATAACCCTTTTAATTATTAACGAGATAATAACGAGAGACCGCCGCCCCCGTCCATACCTTCACTCAACAGATGGTGGTCTGGTCTCGGAAGTTGGGCTTTCTTTGGCCTTTTATGAGTCAAATTTAGCACCAGGGATCCTCATCTTTTTCTGATCGTTGGCGTTATAGCAACCCGATTGAGAAAAATAATTTTACAGGGTCTTATTTGTTATCGTTCAATAGTATAGTGACTCTACCAGTAATTAATCCTTTCAAATCAGAGAGAAAGAAGGAAAAGCAACTTTGCCACGTTGCAAAACTTTCCCCCTTCTTCCTGTACTTTCCCCCCTTCTCTCCTTCCATTCATACCACAAGATGCGGACCGGGAATCCAGAATCAATGCTGGCTGCTGGGGTTTCCGCTCTCCGCTCCGCCATTAAACCCAAAACCGCGCTAAATTAACTTAGCTCGCCGCCTCTTCTCTCAACAACGCCGCCAAACCCCACAAAAAAAAGAAGGATGGAAGAAGGGCTCAAACCCGACGAGGCCCCTCTGCTCGGCGACCGCCACGAGCAACCGCCGCCGGGAACCGCTTCCACTCTACAAACTATTGGGAACATAATCGTTTCCATCGTCGGCACCGGAATCCTAGGCCTCCCTTTCGCTCTCCGGGTCGCCGGCTGGCTTGCTGGATCGTTCGCGATCATCGTTGCTGGGATTTCTACTTACTACTGCATGATTCTCCTCGTCAGTTCCCCTCCCTTTCTCCTCTTTTTTTTTTCCAATTTTCGTGCAGTCGTTTTCTGCAATGGTTGCCCTGTTTGTGGAATTAATAAAGACCCATTCTCGACAGCAAAACCCTTGATTGTGTTGTTTTTACTTCTTTTTTTAAATTCTTAATTCGTTGCTTTCTCGCTTTAACAAAGATGTCCTCTTTTCAATCCTTTTCCGCCATTAAGTTAATGAAATTGACTGGGTTTCTGCTCTTTTGCTGGCTAAATTACCAGGTCCAATGCAGGGATAAAATGGCAACAGAGGAACCCACCACGGAAACAAGAACATATGGCGATCTGGGTCAGAAAGCATTGGGCAAAACAGGGCGATACTTAACAGAATCCTTGATCTTGGTTTCGCAATGCGGGGGAGCTGTTGCCTATTTGCTCTTCATCGGCCAGAATCTTTCCTCGGTGTTCAAGTTCAATGGCTTCACAACCTCCACGTTCATATTCATGTTGGTCCCAATCGAGATCGCACTCTCCTGGATCGGCTCACTATCCGCTCTAGCTCCCTTCAGCATTTTCGCCGATGTGTGCAACCTCTTGGCAATGGCGATAGTGGTGAAAGAGGATGTCCAAAAAGTTTTTGGTGGGGATTTTAAGTTCAGTGACAGGCAAGCAATCTCGCCTGGTCCTGGTGGCTTGCCGTTTGCTTTAGGAATGGCGGTGTTCTGCTTTGAAGGGTTTGGTATGACATTGGCACTCGAGCAGTCGATGAAGGAGAGGGGGAAATTCCGCGGAGTTCTGGCCAATGCTGTTGCTGGGATAGCTTCACTGTATATCGTGTTTGGATTCTTCGGTTACATGGCTTATGGTGATGCAACTAGAGATATCATCACTCTAAACTTGACCCAGAATTGGTCCAACATTGCTGTTCAGGTATTGCTCGATGACACAACTACACAAAAAATTTCTGTATCTTTTGCCCCTTTTTTGCAGCTTTTAAGCTTTTTCTCCATGTTATGTGCCTCAACTTGCTCCACGCCATATATCTTCTTTGTCTGCTTCCTAAATGTGTCTTCGGATTCTTCATATAGTTTGCTTACTCCAGAAATAACTACTTAATAAATCTAGTGTCTTTATGTACCATCATCTCGCCTCCAATATGCTTTAACCTACCTGTCCACTCCACTGTGTGGCTGTCAGAGGACTGGTTTGGTCCACAGGGTATGTTATTGGGTTGATCTTGTTGTTTTGCGCTTGTTTTTTAATCACAGTGAAAGAGATGTCGATACAGGATTAGTTGACACAGATCTCTCTGCAAGCATAAGCATGTGTTGGTATCTCCAAAACCCTTAGTTCAATGGCTAGAAAAGTCGCTAGAAATAAGACAGAAAGGACCCTGAGTGCATTTTCAAATACTTGCATCCTATGGATTGATACGCATTTGAGATTACATATGTGCAATTTCTGAAACCGTTGTTTGACGCCAGATTGGAATGTGCATGGGACTGGTGTTCACCTTCCCGATCATGGTCCACCCCATCAATGAGATCGTGGAGGGGAAGCTGAGAAACGCGAGATGGTTCCAGAAGATGGACAACGACGACGATGATGATCATCGCGGTGGCTACTTGGCAAGATGGATAGGCAGGTCAGGAATGTACTTGTTCAGGGCAGTTCTGATCGCGGCATTGGCATTCCTGGCGTCGTTCGTGCCAGGGTTCGGTGCGTTCTCGTCGATCGTGGGGAGCAGCGTGTGCGCGTGCATCTCGTTCGTGCTGCCGGCGCTGTTTCACTTGAGACTGCTGGGTCCGTCCCTGCCCCGTTGGAGGAAAGTTCTGGATTGCTTCATCATGGTATGTGGGTTCGCGTTCGCTGTTTATGGCACTATCAGCACCATTATGGGTGTCTGAGAAGTGAAATTCTTTCTTTTAGGTGGATTAGATGTTTAGGTTCTGTGGGGAGAGGGTGTAGTTTCAATACCCTAGCAAGCACTGCCAAGCCTAAAGAATAACAAATACGTTTATCTTCAATCAGCAGTTGAAGAAGGGTGTGGAGAAGCAGGCAGTGATGGAATGTTTTCGGGGATATATGACCCAAATTGTGCTGAGAACAGGGAGAAAAGAAAAAAAAAACAAACAGATCTTTGACCTGCCTGACTGTGAATTGGGTTTCTGTTGCTTGGGCTTTTGTTTAGTAGTCCAAATGGCAGTCTTCAATCTTTTTCAAAACTGTCAAATGTGGCTTTTTCAAGATGTTCGGTGATCCAATTGTCACATTTTCGCACTTGGGGACTTTTTTTTTTTGTTTTGTTATCTCAGATGTTTCACCACGAGACAATTGGACTCAAATGTCTCATTCAACTAGTTCGTGAAAGTTCACACAGCTCATTAGAGGTGAAACGTGTTCGTGCAGAATGGAGTTTAACTCATCATGATGAGTTGTTTATCATGTGAGATTGTCTTACGTCGAGGGGGTAATGAAATTGAAAATGACAACAAGTTGATTCTAAAATTTGCTTACAAGAACCAACCCTTGGTAGACTTGACGCAGTCGGAAACCTTGAAAACTCGCTAGCGTCGAGTTATGAAGAGAACAAGTTTGCAAGCCACAAACTTGCGTGAAAACACCAGATGTCTTCTGGAAGCAAAACCCTCAGGTTTGATTGAATTAAAGCAGCAAAAGATATCCCTCCAAGTTACAAAGCAAGGTCCTTTAAATAGACAAAAGGAAAAGAGAATTTACCCTAACCGATAACAAAAAGGAATAGAAAAGGGCTAATACCGCTACAACACCCGAACTATCGCGAAAATGCCACTTGTGTCCTATTGTTTCCAATATTCCATTTGTGTCCTGAACTATGATTCCGTTAGTGTTGACTTTTGTTGACCGTTAGTTTTTAACAGAAAATCTAGTCAGCACTGATGTGGCATCTTACGTGGAATTTTAATTCATTTAATAAAAAAATAAAAAATAAAAAACAATAAAATTAAACAATATTTTTTTCTTGCCAAATATAAAATTAAACAATCTTACTAAAACAGAATTATAAAACACTAACAATAAAAATAAAAAACTTCATCTCCCCTTCGTTTCATTTCCCCCAAATTCAGCCGCCATCGGCTCCTCGCCTCTATACGCGGCAATGAGCTCTTCTCACTGATCCCCTCGTTTCACTGTGTCAACAATGCCGCACCGAGATCTCCTTCTCGATCTCTTCGTTTCACTCTCTCAACACCGCGCCGCTTCCACCATCAGATTCTTCATAATCTACGGCGGGATTAGGTTTTAACGAGTATCCAGATTCTTCATCATCCTCAACCTCGGCACCGCTGCCGTCCTTTGCCGCTGAGGGATTCCAATTGCTTGGTCAATTCAAGCGATTCGGGAAGGAATTTTTCTGGTTGAATGCATGAATCGACGATGAAGGGGAAGAGTCCAGAAGATCAACTCCCCTGCTTCCTCCGCCGTGGCCGTGGTCGAAGACCAGCTCCCCTGCTTCTGGAAGACTAGCTCCACCTTCTTCCTTTCTCTTTATTCATCGAGTCGGTCGGGAGGGAGAGAGTACAGATCCAGTCGGATTAGCAGCCGCCTACGCCCATCCTTCTCCATATTCATCATCAAAATCTTCAAATGGTGCTTGTGAATTCGCTGTTCCGATTCATGTGGGTCTTGTTGTTGATGCTTTGATTCACTACTCTGATTGGGTTGCTACTTTTGATTGGAACCATAAATTAGGAGGCGAGATAGTGAGAGGAGTTGGAATAGATGAGAGAGTGAAAAGGGGTTGCTAGATCTAATTTTCCGCGTTAGTCTCTCTGCCCAGCCACCGTCGATCATGGCCGCCACCACCTCCTAACCCTTCGTTCTGCTTCCCGAACCCAGAAACATGGTGGATTTGCACCAAGAAGAAGAATACGAAGAGTTTTTTTGTTTTAAAATTTTGGCTCAATAATATTATTAAATTTACATTTTTTTTAATTTTAATTAAAATATATGAGGGGTCAATGACGTGGCATCTATGTGGCAGCCACATTTTTGCCAAGTCAACAAAAGTCAACTTTGCTTTGACCACCGTTTGGTCAACCGTTATCTTTAACGGTCAACAAAATCGGCAGGACACAAATGGCACAAAGTATAATAGTTCAGGACAGAGATGGAATATTGGAAACAATAGGACACAAGTGGCATTTTCGGGATAGTTCGGGTGTTGTAGTGGTATTAGCCCAATAGAAAATAATAATTGTTTAATTAAACTATAACACCCAAATCCTCCATGCATACGGACATAGCCATCCCAATTCCTCCATGCACACGGACATAGCCATCTTCACGTCACCAGCTCCTTCATGCACACGGACATAGCCATCTCACCAGCTAGCTCTTCCTCCGCCTGTACAGCATCTTGAATCTGCTCCGTAAGCTGCGCTGCATCAGGCTCCTCCACCTCTAAAGAACTCGACCACGAGTTCGGATAAAGCGGACCATCCTCATGATAATCGTAAAGATCGGCAACGTTGAAAGTAGGAGAGATATTCATGTGAGCCGGCAAATCGATAACGTATGCGTTGTCATTGATCCTCCGCAACACCTTAAAAGGCCGTATTTGCGTGGCTGTAACTTGGAATAGGAGCCGACAGGAACTCGCTCCTTACGTAAGAAAACCATAACATCATCCCCCACCGCAAACACTTTACGACGCCTATGAGCATCAGCGGCGACCTTATTCTTCAGTCCCGTAGCCTCGAGCCGCTCTTTGACAGCCGCCTTTGTAGCCTGGATATCCCTTGCCATGGAGTCAGCGGTATGACTCACGCCTGGAGCGGGTGGCAGTGTCACCAAATCAACGACATGACGTGGGGATGAAGTATACACAAGGGAAAAAGGTGTCTTGCCCGTAGCTGAGTGCACAGCGCTATTATAAGCAAACTCCACCTGGGGCAACGCGAGATCCCATTGTTTCGGTTTATCTCCACAAATGCTACGAATCATATTTCCCAGTGTCCGGTTAGTAACCTCGGTTTGCCCATCAGTCTGCGGATGTGCCGTGGAGCTCCGTTTTAACGTAGTACCAAACATCCTCCACAAAGTTATCCAGAAATGACTGAGGAATTTAGTGTCACGGTCGGAGGTGATAGTTTTGGGAACCCCATGCAGACGAACTACTTCCTTGAAAAAAAGCTTGGCAATATTGGAGGCATCCGCAGTCTTTTTACAAGCGATGAAATGGGACATCTTCGAGAAACGATCGACCACCACGAACACAGAATCCACTCCTCTTTGAGTTCTGGGAAGTCCCAACACAAAATCCATCGAAAGGTCAAGCCAAATATCGTCGGGAACAGGAAGCGGCTGGTAAAGTCCGGTGTTTTGGGATTGTCCTTTCGAAACTTGACAGATAAAACAGCGCTTGACTATGGAACTGGCATCGCGACGCATGTGGGGCCAATAGAATCGTGCCTCCAAACCAGCGATGGTCTTGTCACGACCCAGATGACCACTGAGACCTCCGCCGTGCAAGTCGCGAATCAGCTTCTCTCGTAAGGATGAACTTGGGATGCACAACCTATCGCCTTTGAACAAATAACCATCTCGCGCATGAAAATCTGCCGTAGGGTGTTGTTGGGTACACTTATACCATAGATCCTGAAACTCGGGATCCGTAGCATAGAGGTCCTTTAATAGCTCGAACCCTAAAATTTCTTGTGACAATGTGACTAACAAGGAAGCCCTCCGGCTCAGCGCGTCCGCCACTTTGTTATGCGCCCCCGACTTGTGCTGAATAATGAAAGGGAATTTCTGGAGGTAACTCACCCACCGGGCGTGCATCTTGTTAATAACCTTCTGACTATGGAGGAATTTTAACGCCAAATGATCTGTAAAAAGAATGAACTCTCGTTGGATCAAATAATGTTCCCACTGTCGAAGAGCTCGAAAAACGGCGTAAAACTCTTGATCATAGGTGCTCCACTTCTGTCTTGCCTCACTAAGTTTTTCGCTAAAATAGGCAACGGGCCGCTTTTCTTGTGATAGGACGGCGCCTACCCCAACCCCGCTCGCATCGCACTCCACCTGGAATATTTTATCGAAATCAGGTAGGGCTAGAACAGGGGCAGTACACAGCTTCTCTTTTATCAATTTGAAACTCTGTTCTTGCGCTGAACCCCATTGAAATTTTCCTTTCTTCAGACACTCCGTAATGGGAGCAGTGATAGAACTGAAATCTCGTACGAATCGGCGGTAGAAGGTTGCCAATCCATGGAAGCTGCGAACGTCCGAAACAGACGCAGGTGTAGGCCAGTCGCGGATGGCGCGGACCTTCTCCTCATCAACTTGTATCCCGTCGGCACCAACAATAAAGCCCAAAAATAGAAGTTGGCTAGTACAGAAGGTGCACTTCTTCAAGTTGACGTAGAGCTTGTTCTCTTGTAATGCTTGCAACACACGCTTGAGATGCCCCAAATGTGCTTCCTTGGTCTTGCTATAAATTAATATATCATCAAAATAAACCACCACAAAGGAACCAAGGAAAGGACGAAGAACCTGATTCATCAATCGCATGAAAGTGCTAGGGGCGTTGGATAATCCGAACGGCATGACCAGCCATTCGTACAAACCATCCTTGCTCTTGAACGCAGTTTTCCACTCGTCGCCAGGTCGGATTCGGATTTGATGGTACCCGCTCCTTAGATCAATCTTGGTGAACACCATCGAGCCGGATAACTCATCAAGCATATCCTCGAGACGAGGAATGGGGAATCGGTATTTGATCGTGATCTTGTTGATGGCTCTGCTGTCAACACACATGCGCCACTGATTGCCTTTCTTTGGTACCAACAGAATAGGAACCGCGCACGGGCTCATACTTTCCCGTATGAATCCTTTCTTCATAAGTTCTTCAATATGCTCCCTCAATATGTCGTTCTCCTTAGGGCTCATGCGATAATGAGGTAAATTCGGCAAGCTTGCCCCTGGGATTAAGTCAATTTGGTGCTGGATGTCACGCATAGGGGGTAACTCATCGGGTAGCTCTTCTGACGTCAACTCGCGGAATTCCTCCAAGATTTCTTGCACTTCAATCGGAACCGTAGGTTCTGGGGTTGCCGTACTGACAAGGCCCTTAACCACCACAGGAAAAATCCATTCGGCTTCTTTAGCTTCCTCCACGAGCTCCTGTGTGTCTTGCGACATCACGATAAAACTAGAATTTGCCTTACCAGGAGGTTTGCTGAACCCACTCACGGGTGCCATAGCTATCTTGTGGGTTCCCCAAGTAAACATCATGATGTTGTCCTTTCCCCGATACGTGATGTCATTGTCGTACTGCCAGGGGCGGCCGAGAAGGATGTGACAAACGTCCATGTTAAGAACATCACATGTTACCTCTTCCTTATAGTGCTTTCCGATGGAGATAGGCACTTTGCAAGTACGTGTTACTTTGACTTGGGGACCTTTGCTCACCCATCCCAGAGTGTAGGGAGCCGTGTGAGGTTCGGTCGGCAACTCCAAATAGGCCACTAACCTTTGGGACACCAAATTTTCGGTGCTTCCATTATCTACAATAAGGTTGCAGACTTTATTATTAATCGAACAGTGGGTTCGGAAAAGATTCTTTCGTTGGCCTTCGTCGACTGTGGAAAGTAGGATCCTCCTGAGCACAATGTTAACCACATCGGTGGAAGCTTCCTCCGCGAACTCAATTCCCTCGTATTCATTCTTTGTTTCCTCTTCCTCCCATTCTTCGGTGTCCCCGTTCACATTGTCTAGGACTGCAGTCATCTTACGAGAAGGACACACGTTGGAACGATGACCTTGGCCTCCACAGCGGAAACACTTGTCTCCAGTGGGTCTTGCATAGGGGTTAGGAGCCTTGGGCGGCGGTGCTTTGCTCGAACCAGAAGCTCCTCCATTAGGTTTTGCGGCGGGAAAGGATTCTTTCGTGCCCACAACCCTTTCTTTATCCGTGATAAGTTCAGGATTTCCTGGTGGAGGGAACCTGCGGAAAGGCGGGAGGTTTCGAGGGGTCTTCTCCATCAATTCGGCTTTAAGCGATAAAGTGGAAGCTTCCGCTACAGTCCACACTGTTTGTAAACCCATCTTCTCCTGTATCGATCCCTTTAACCCATTAATGTAGCGAGTTACCTTCTGTCCTTCCGTTTCTCCCAACTCATTTCGCTCTGCGAAACGCAAGAACTCTGTGGTGTACTCTGTAACAGTCCGCCGACCTTGGACGCAGTCGATGTACATCTTGTATAAAATCTGTTCGTAATCTTCTGGCAGGAATCGCTCCATCATCAGCTGCTTCATTCGCCTCCATGTTCGGATCGGAGCCTTTTGTTGGCGTCGTCGTTGGACAACTAGCTTGTCCCACCACACAGCAGCAGTGCTCTTTAAACGAATAGCAACCATCTTAACTTGTTTATTGTCGGGCACGCCCATTACGTCGAAGAATCTATCAACGTCAATCTGCCAATCGAGAAAATCCTCTACTCCCATGGTTCCGTAGAACAGCGGTATGTCGGCTTTGACACGGTAATCATGACGATTATGTTGGTCATCATCACCATCCTGGTCCCCTTCTAGATCCTCCTCTTCCGAGCCAGAGTCGGAATCGGCTTGAACACCACGTATTCTCCGGGGATGCTCTTCCCTATTGACTCTCCTGCCTCTCTCCCTCCTGTTATGATTGTTGTTCCCCTGTGCAGCCAAATTGTTGTTCACCTGTGCCGCCAAATTTGTCACTTGCGTGGTCAAGGTCGTGATCGCCGTGGTAAAAGCCGCGGTGATAGCCTCGATGTCGGCGCGTGTGACCGGTTGATCTCCCATGGATGTGCAAGCTTAGAAAAGAGACAGGAGAAAGCCTGCTCTGATACCACTTGACGCAGTCGGAAACCTTGAAAACTCGCTAGCGTCGAGTTATGAAGAGAACAAGTTTGCAAGCCACAAACTTGCGTGAAAACACCAGATGTCTTCTGGAAGCAAAACCCTCAGGTTTGATTGAATTAAAGCAGCAAAAGATATCCCTCCAAGTTACAAAGCAAGGTCCTTTAAATAGACAAAAGGAAAAGAGAATTTACCCTAACCGATAACAAAAAGGAATAGAAAATAATAATTGTTTAATTAAACTATAACACCCAAATCCTCCATGCATACGGACATAGCCATCCCAATTCCTCCATGCACACGGACATAGCCATCTTCACGTCACCAGCTCCTTCATGCACACGGACATAGCCATCTCATCAGCTAGCTCTTCCTCCGCCTGTACAGCATCTTGAATCTGCTCCGTAAGCTGCGCTGCATCAAGACTGATCTAATATGATGGTAAACAATTCAGTGGTTCCTCCCTTTGGGGGTAAAAAAAATTCGAACCCAAGTCACAGAAAAGCTAGATTTCGGCCTAGAATGCGGTTGCACTTCTTCTCAAGTTGCACATCTTATATCAGCATTTGAGCGGATTAGATTGGATTGGGTACCGATTGATTCAAGTTCGATTGTCATCACTACTTTGTGGCACTTTGTATTAGAGATTGGGGGGCATAAGAATAAAATGAATACGTAACTAAGCAAGCACTGAAAATGCTGAAACTAACCAATCGGGCCAAGGAACGTTAGTTACTTTACTATATTAATAATGGTGGCAGATACGTTCTGTGAGTTGGAGAATCCTTTTTCCTTGTGGATCGAGTAGGAGCTAGGGGTGGATTCGGTTCGGTTATAACCGATTGTTCGGGTACCGGTTAACCGAATCACCATCTCTCCCTAATACCGACCGACGCCAATGCCTCGGTTAACCAATAACCGACTGATCGGTTATCGGTTAGTTGGTCGGTTAACCGAGATAACCGAAAAAATGATGGTGGTTCGGTTTTAACCGGGTAAAATTATTAGAATCGCCTAAAATGAAAGGTTCTAACTTACATTTCTACATCTAAATCACACCCAAAGTAAAGCCTCAGTCACTTTTGCATAGAAAACACATCTAAATCACCAAATTAATGTCTCAAATTCAACAACATAAAGTTATAAACTTCATAACCAGATATTTTCAAGTCGTTTGGGTGAGGGAGGTGGTCGATCGGTTATTGTCGGTTAACCGGATAACCTATTAGGAGCTCCGACCTCCGACCGAAGCATATAATTTTCGGCTATCGATTAACCGGCAACCACCGGTTATCGGTTTAACCGGCCGGTTAACCGGCAACCGATAACCGAAGCTCCATCCCTAGTAGGAGCAAAAGGGAATGGATCATTGGATTGGATGACTCGAAAGCAAATGCTCTGCACTTCCTTCCCACTGCCGAATAATCATAATCATACTTCACAATCCCTTTAAGGCAGGAACCGAGAGAGGGCGAAAGAAAGAAATGGGCCAAAAGCCCAAAACTTGATGACGGCAGCAGAAAGGAGGAAGAAGAAGAAAGGCATATAGAGATATAGGTAAAGGGTCACAAAAAGGAAACTTTTGTGATTGGGAACAAGACACCAGCACAGGATTCATACTCCATTAACCCACCACCATTTTCTTTAATTTTTCATTTTTTTTTTCATTTTTGTGACATGAAAAATATATATTGTAAACAAAATAAAGACATGAAAGGGATGGATGGATCCATCTCCTCCAACTTGGTCTATTTCTGGCCACAAGTGAAGGCTCTAGACTAGAGGTTAGTAGAACTGTGCAGTAGTTCTCAGTATCCATTCAAAGATTTGGCCTGGAAGATAGATATTGTCCTTAAAAGGGGAAAAAAAATAAATATGTAAGAAAGATATGGGGATTGATTACATTATTATTAAATAACTGATAGATTCCATGTGCCTAATTATGCTAATATGACACAGCAGCAACCAACCTCTCTTCCTGCCCTGGCCCTGCTCACTGATGCAGAGTGCAGACACATGGTTGGATAATTTGAGCAGTAAATGAAAACAACGAGTAACTTACTCTTGTTTAGATGATTTTGAACCATGTCGGAATGGATAAACGAGAATAAAGTTACTGTTTCGATTTATGATGCAAGGAAAGGAGGAGGGGGACTGAGGGAGTGATTATTTAGGGCTCGTTTGTTTGTTGGATTTTGAGTTTTGAAAACATTTTGATTTATAATAGAATTATGGATTTGGAAGAGTTCATTGATTGTTAGTTGATTTTTTTATACGAAGAGTCGTTCTAAAATTAATTGAACATCGTGAAAGATAAGGATGGTTGAATTGCAGAAGAGTCATTCTAAAAATCAAGTCTGCATAGCAGAGAAATCTGCACCCCCTTAGCTATAATGTCATTTCTAGTTCCGGCTAACCAAGACAATGAAAGCGCGCGCGCAGTAAGCGGGCATATTATTTATTCCTAGAAGCCGATCTCCCTCCACATGCGATTCGAACCGGACCAACCAGCAACCAAAACTGTATGCATTATATGAACATACAGCAAACGACACCACTACAGTTTTAAGGATAAAATCGTAGTTACAAATATTCAAATGGCACCATATCAGATATTACAAATACCAGTAATTTACACGCATTTACGTGGCAGTATAATGAGGTGTTCTGGTGTCCGTTCATGTAAAGTGAGAGTATTTATCTTTTAATGTAAGAAGAGTGGGGTTGTGGGCACGTGAAAACGACATCATCCGACCAGTTCTTCGTACCATCTGCTGGAATTCTTTTTGGCTTGCCTACGCCTTCTTCCTGTTCGTTTCACTTATCTACTGTTTGGTAGTATTTTGTGCTACTCACCTCTTTGACTCTTTCTGTTTTTTCAAGTCCTAACTAATTACTCGTACGAGCGTTTCATTAGCAGACACCATCACATGAATTCACCAGACAAGACTCATATATCGATAATCGCAGTTCGACGTGTTCTGTTTGTCTTATCCTTTCGCCCATATGGTCCGGTGGGGGTATAAACGGAAGCAGTCGTTGACCATTTATCTGTTGGATGCCATCCGCTGCGGGTTAACTTCCACCGAGGTTGAATAGAACATAACTGAACGATCGGTAACTAACGATGAAACATAAATTTAGATTGAACGACCAGTAACACGAAATAAATTTAGTGACAAACTATGAAATAATTGGATAATCGAATGGCCAAACCGAGTTATTTATAACTAGATAATTATATTGTTCCATTTCTGAAATGTTAATGACGTTTTTGTTGTCGCCATATAACGACAACATTACCCCCCTGATTTCTCCTCTCATTTAATCATTTCTTAATTGTTTTTTATTCTTCAGTGGGAGATTATTGGGAAGCTCATCAGACATCCATGTCTGATTTACCCAGCTAAGCTCCCTTTTTTTCTGGCTACTCAAAATTTCCCACTCCCAAAAACCTTCCCGGTCGTCTAAATTTCTTTGTTTGCTCCGCCGTCGGCTACAAATCGTTAAGAAACATGCCTCCGCCTACCACCAAGCCCCACAGCTCCACCACTTCATTCTTCTCCGCCATCAAGCCGCCGCCGTCCACTCCGCCGCCGCCTCTCTACACTCTCCTCTTCCTCCTCCTCCTAGTCATCCTCGGCTTCTACTTCCTCCACCACCACCACAGCCCAACAACAACCGCCGCCGCCGCCGCCGACTTCCTCACACCACCCCAACAAACATCCCTCCGCTTCCGCGAACAATTCCTCTCCCTCTCCACCAACGCCACCGTCTCCTCCTACCTCCGCCACCTCACCCTCCGCCCCCACCTCGCCGGCACCCCCGCCTCCGCCGACACGGCGGAATTCGTCCACTCCCACTTCCGCCGCCTCAATTTGGACCCGCACAGAGCCGCGTACAGAGTCCTCCTCTCTTACCCAATCCGCTCCTCCCTCACCGCCCGATTCCCCAACGGCACCGCCGTCGCCCTCTCCCTCACGGAGGAAGGAGCGAAAAAAACAGGGGAAACAGAGGAGGGGCAAAACGGCGCCGTCGTGAGGCCGTACCACGCGTACTCCCCGTCGGGCGCGGCGCACGCGGAGGTGGTGTACGTCAACACCGGAAGCGAGGAGGACTACCGCCAGCTGGCGGCGCTCGGGGTGCGCGTGAAGGGGCGCGTGGTGCTGGCGAGGAAGGGCGGCGAGCTGAGCAGAGGCGGCGTGGTTCGGGTTGCCGAGAGGGAAGGAGCGGCGGCGGTGCTTTTATTCGTCGGCGGCGGCGGCGGTGGCGGAGGGGTGGAGAGAGGAACGGTGATGAACGGAATGGGGGACCCGCTCACCCCCGGGTGGGCAGCGGCGGAGGAAGGCGGCGGCGGAGAGAGGTTGGGTTTAGAGGAAGCGGAAGCGTCCGGGAGGTTTCCGAGGATCCCATCGCTGCCGCTATCGTTTGAGGACGCTGACGTCATATTGCGGTCGCTGGGCGGCCAAACGGCGCCGCCCGGGTGGGTTGGACCCGGGATTCTCGCTCAGCGGGTCGGTCCTGGTCCAACTGTGGTCAACTTGACGTATCAGGTTGGCTATTTGTTGATTGTTGTCCTTTCTTTTTTGTCTTTTAGCTGTCAAACCTTTTCCCGCGTGCCGAGTTTCCCGATCTCTAGATTTTGGTCAAACTCGGTCGGTCGGTCGGTCAATGTTGTTTGTTGATTCATGTTCACCATAAAACGGTGTCGTAGGGGGAGAAGAAGGAGGTGACGATTCAGAATGTCTTTGCTGTGATCAAAGGCTTGGAAGAGCCCGATCGTTACGTGATCATGGGGAACCACAGGGACGCGTGGACTTACGGAGCTGTGGATCCGAACAGTGGCACTGCGGCGTTGCTCGACATTGCTCGTAGGTACGCTCTTCTGCAGCGAAATGGATGGAGGCCTCGACGGACCATTGTCCTGTCCAGCTGGGACGGGGAAGAGTTCGGTATGGTAGGTAATGTTTCATCCCCCCCTCCATTTGAGATTTTTAGAGCCAAATGTTTGGTTTCTTGACACACAAGCATCCTTTTTTTGGGTTTTGTTGAAAATGTTTGATTGGTCTTGCAGGATCTACGGAGTGGGTCGAACAAAATCTTGTTAACTTGGGTGCCAAGGCAGTGGCCTATCTTAATGTGGATTGTGCTGTTCAAGGTCCTGGGTTCAATGCCGCTGCCACTCCTCAACTCGACGAACTTCTTTTCGAGGTTACAAAGAAGGTGAGACTGCGAATGAGGAAATTTCGAGGCACTGTTATATGGATGTTTCTGTTTTGTGTCAATCGGTTTTACAGGGTGGGGATGTGACTAATTTTTTCAGGTTAAGGATCCTGATTTCGTTGGGGCTACGATATATGACAAATGGGCAGCCATGAATCAAGCTACCAGTGTAAGGATTGTGACATGAATTAATTTCGGTTTGTAATTGTATTGCTGTCTACTACATTGTACACTTAGGGTTTATAGAGTCCTCATGGTTGGTGAATTGCAGATCGAGAGACTCAGTGGGGCATTCTCCGATTTTGCTCCGTTCCTGCAACATGGAGGGATTCCTTCCATTGATTTGTTCTACGGAAGAGGTTTGAATATCAAACTTACCGCGTGCTTCTGTGTCTTGAATCTTAGTGTGGAACTACTCCTCTCTTCTGCGAGTAGGCTAATCTGATGGGAATTCTTATTCTGCAGAATATCCAGTTTATCACACTGCATTTGACTCGTACGAGTGGATGGTGAAGCATGCCGACCCACTGTTCCATCGTCATGTTACCAGTAAGTATTCTCCTGAGAACATTTAGCGGTAATTCAATCACGGTCAGTATATTATACAATTCAGCTTGACGATGTGCAAATGTGGTTTGTTTGCTGTTCTAAGTCGCTGAAATCTGGGGACTTATTGCACTCCATTTGGCCGATGACTCCATCATTCCATTCAACTATGTCTCCTATGCACAACAGTTATTTGTAAGAACAATGTCTATTACCCTCTCGTTGCAGTTACTCCTACGGATTCCATGGACGAAATTACTAAACAAAAGTTTTCCCGGTTTCTCCTCACAGAAGTACACAGACGAGTTGAGCCACTTACTGGACGGTAGTACCATTTCTCTTCACCCTCTAGTTTCGGCCATCGAACAATTTGCGTCTGCTGCTATAGAAGCCGAAAATGAGGTCAAGGTAAGTTTGGTGTTAAGGGAAATGCCACTTCGAAAGGCTGATGAACCATTAAATACTTAATAGTTACTCTACCCCCGCATTGCAGCAACTTCGAGAAGGAGACGGCAGAGATGGGTTGACAGCATTGAAGCAAAGGGCCCTGAACGATCGGTTGATGCTCACGGAACGAGGCTTCCTCGATGCAGATGGGATTCAAAGCAGGCATTGGTTCAAACATCTTGTAAGATCATTAGTAGTTGCCAAAATTCCCCCCTTCCCCTTTCTGTCATTGTTCTCTCTGTGTTCCCCTAAATGATGTGGCCTGAAACTTGTTGGAATAGATTTACGGGCCTCATGGAGACTACAAGAGCAAACTGGATTTCTTCCCGGGAATAGCTGACGCCATCCATGAACTCTCGGTAAGCACGACAATGAGCCGGTCACGGCAGGAAGCTGCTATCCAGCACGAGGTGTGGCGGGCTGCTAGAGCGATTCAAAGGGCTGCTTATGCTCTCAGAGGCCACATCTTCGTCCCGTGAACAAAACAGGAATAGACTTTCACTTCGCTCATCTGTGAAAACTCAGAAGGAACTGTTTCTCCTAACCTTGCAGATTTTGGGCCATTTAGAGATTTGTGTATAAACCCACATATTTTTAGCTGTTTGTAAATGAAACAGAAGAGATTTACATTTTCAGAGTTCTGTGACTGAGAATGCAAATGCCATGTTTTCTTTTTTATGATACATTTGCAAAAAAAAATCAAAAGAAACAGCGCGCCAGGAAGGGGTCGAACCTTCGACTTTCTGCTTAGGAAACAGACGCTCTATCCACTGAGCTACAGGCGCTTGAATAGTATTATAATATTACACATAGTTATTTGAATAAGCAAAATGCAAAGAAAGTAAGAGTCCAACTTAAAGGAACGAAAGGGGAATAAGTGATTTGCGTTTATTTTGATAGTGAACCTAATGTTGATGGATCATTCAACTCTTATTTCTTCTCGTGAGCCGCAGCCTGGAAAGGGTGCATTCATCAAAGAGTTTACAAGAGGAAGATCCACTGTATCTTAACTACCTAGTGTCAATATACTATAATGTTTAGCTCCACAAGTTTGGTTGCTGTAGAATCACAGTAGAATGGATGTATTTCAAGGCATCTATGTATGGCTGTTGCCTGTTTGTTCCTTCCTAGGGTTTGAAGGATCGGGGTTTAGTAGCTTTCAGTTCAATGGAAATCCCCTTTTGCAGGGTTTAGTAGCTCTTCAATGCTGTTCTTGCAGGGTAGCCTACTAATATTTTTCAGAGGTTTGCCTTGCCAACTTAACATCTGGAGGTGAGTGAGTAGCACTACTTGGTTGAGTAACAACTTTGCCCTCAATGTTTCTGCTGGTTGGATTGCAAAACTTTACCGATGCTAGTTGACTTGAAAAATCTGAGAATCTCCGTTGAGCAAGTCTGAAGTTGTCTGTTGCTAACATGAAATGTCTGTGTTTTCCTGGCAGTTACGAAGGTTGCTTCATTCATTCTCTCTGCAGGTAATCATGGATTTAGCCATCCACATATGCCGGTGTGTTTGCTTGATGGATTTGACGGGGAACGACTAATGGTTCAATATCCTAACGAATCTTAAGAAAAAATCAAGACCCTTAGGGGTCGTTTGCTTGATGGATTTTGACGGGGAACGCTGCAGACTGAATATCGTTTCCTTCAACTTCAGGAATAAATTCAGATGGATAACATCAAGCTGGCGTCCCATCTATTCCTATCCCAACAAAAAACGAGGAAAATGACGGCATAAAAACGAGGGCAGAATTAAGTGTCAAGCTCTCAAATCTCAATATAACTATACCCAGTATACAACACTCCCACCTCTGCCTCTCAAAATCTTTTTTTTTTTTTTATAATTTATATACCAACTAAATTACACTGGTAGCTATGATGTCTGGAGAGGGAAAAACCAGAGCAAGTGCCTCCAAACAATCTCCCTAACCGGGAAAAAAGGAAATGCCCTAGCTCCGTAACAGCGAAATTTCGGTGGAGGCTAAGGCAGGGTGTGTCATCACCTATCAACAATTTATATCACTTCCAAGGAACAAAGACTGATATAGAGACGGAAGGAAAAGCACACATTACACCAAGGGGAGACATCCTCATTCTTCGATCACAACAGCTGCTCATCGAGGAAATGCAAACGCCGAAAAAATTCACTTCGTTCCCACTGCTGCACTTGTTTGCCTTCAGCATAGCACACTGCTGCTCGCCTCCTCGAGGAAACAGGAAAAATCCCCGCAACGTGGCTGTTTTCCATTGGTCAGAGGAACATAACATAAGACATCCCATCCATTCAGCAGCACAACAGTTTTCGCCCAAATCTTGTATCGTCTCCTGGCTAATTGTAGATTTTAACTGGCTTCTCATATGTGTGACGGTTCTGCAATGTTTAGACAGTGTGACGTTAGGCAATCTGACCTCCAAGGGAGAAGATTCAAACTAAAAATACCACTACTAAAAGACTTCACCTCTACCGCCCTAATGAAATCTAAAAACAGTTGGAGCTGCACAAACCTGATTTGCTGTATGAGGCCTCTTTGGAGTGGTATCCGGGTGCTCTAGTCCAAGGTACTGCTCCCAAGCACCATAGACATCTCTCCTCTGTGTAACAACAAGGACACAATGCTTAAATTAGAATGCAGCAAAAAGAACAGAATTTCACGAGGAAAACGAAGCAAAACTGAACCTTATGAGAGAAATACCTGAAACCGAGCGAATAAAACATCTGAATCGTGCAAATATTCTGGGCGGCCCAAAGATAGGAAAGCAAATTTCCACTACAACAGAAAGCAAGAAGAGAATGAGAAACATAGCTCTGAGCTCAACCCAAAAAGAAAAAAAAAAAAAGAGTTTGAGCTTTGGGGCATTTTTCCTGCTCTTTGATCTAATATAGCTGCATCATGGGGTACCTTGGCAAAGTCATCATCAGAAACTTGCAACTTCTTTTGTATACGCTCTTTAATGTCAGCTAAGGTCTCCCCATCATGGATGACCAAGAAAAATGGTTCCCCAAAATTCTGTATTTGCTGCGGAAACACAGGAAAAAATATTACAATCTCTTAACATCCCCACAACTCCAAAAAGTGAGGTGCCCCCGGTGGCTTAAAAATATCAGTCTGACATTCATGGAAAATTGTACCATTTGATTCTGTGCAGTATCCCTAGTGAAGTGATAGACATGAATCAACCGGTCCTGCGGACCAATATTTTTCTCATCCTCCGGGATCTGTATGAAAAAAGAGAATTAAACTCAATACAATCTCTGGTCAAGATCAGAATTCCCAACAAGCGGACCTAAAGGGAAAGAGAGGATTTACCTCTTCTGCACGCAGTGTCCAGTATTGATCATTGATGTTCTCAATTTTTTCACTGGGAGGGAAAGTCTGACAAAAAAACAGTGATTTTATTTTATCAGTATCATCACAACTACCCAGTAGTAAACCATGCATCAATTTTATCAAAAGACAAACCAAACAGCTGACATTTATACATATCAACTGTGTACGATACCTTGTATATCTTGTGATAGAAAACTTCAATCAGCCGTAGTTCTGCATTTGGGTGAGACAACTCAACCTGTTCAAAGAAAAGAGTAATGTTAAATATACTTGGCATTTAAATAGGGCTACAACAGAATTTTCTGGAAAAAAAGAAAAGATGTACTAAAGAATGTCAAAGCACAAGGTTCACTAAACAAGCTAAATATAGAAACACCCCAAATCAAATTCCAGAAAACAATCAGAGAGAAAGCACTCACCTTGGTTTTAAGTTCATTAATAACATCACCAACCGTACTCTGTTTAGGCAATCTGATATTGTGGATTACAACCTGGTAATAGCTCTCAAACAAAGTCAGTAAAAAGGGCGTGAAAATCACGAAACTAAATTAGGCCCCAAACAGGAAACTCTATATCAAAACTTTAGACATACCTCCTCTTTGGTAGCATGATGGAAAGCAACTTTCAGATTCTTTAAACCTTGCAATTCCGGAAGAGGAATGTCCAGAACTTCGTAATACAAGATATCAGAGGTCTGTTAACAACAATAGCAAACCATTGGTAACTGCTTAATACAGGACGGGAAAACCGAGATGATGGTGACGACAATGTCTCTTCAGAGAGAGAGAGAGAGCAACTTACCTGATTATAGTGGACTAACATATCCGACAAGTGATCAACTCCTCTGTACTTAATTGGTTGCGGTTTAGGCTGCTGAGAGTAGCAGTTGTGAGATGTTAATCTGATTTTCGAGGGGTCGTCCAAGCCAATTTGGCGAGCCACTCGCTCCACAACTTCATCATAAGTATGCAACTTTGACCTGAAAAGATGATCAAAAGATGAGATATCACATCATAAAGGAGTAATTAATGGGCAAAAAATATAGACACTATCATAAAGAAAAAGACAGTTGAGGTTCAGTAACTCACAATTCCAGACAGAAATCGTCCTCTTTCGGTTTTTCGAGAGATCGAAAATGAACTACCTGCAAAGCATTCAGAGCCCACAAATGAACTGAGGATTGATGTACAAGCAAAAGTAGATCATGCTACACAATTTCAAGTTGGAAAATAAATAAGGTTTAAACTGGACAAAAGGAACAAGTTCAATGGAAATGGATATCAACACCAAATTTCCCCTTGACAGAGTACAGCAAGCTACCATGGCTGATCTTCCACACACATACAAATCCCATAAGAAACAAAGTAGGGAAGGGAAAAGGAAACTATCGACAAATAAATCGTGCCAAAAAAGTCTATGGAGTTTCTCTTGTTCAAACATACTCAACATAAATAGTGCCAAAACCTCCAAATTACTAACACACCATCTGCTGCAACTAACTGCTACAATCCATAGGTTTAACTTCAAATCAAGGATACCTGCCGATTGTGCACATATTCCAGAAATGAAGTCACATCAGGATATTGAAATTCCTCTTTCTCAGCAAGTGATTTCTGGAAGCAGATTATATCTCCATCTTCAATCTAAGACAAGAACCAAAAGTTTAGCAACTTCATAGCCAGAAGACAAATATCAACGCACAGTAACAAACTACACACCTGACTAAGCCGAAATGAGGCCCTCTTGTCAAGGTGTTCACACATTACTGAAGGCTCAAATTTTATTTCCTGAACAGAACCATAGCAACAGGTGATATTCAAAGATGAAGAGTTCATCAAAAAATAAAGGAAAAGAATCAAATAGAAAGGAAATATTTTTGCTGCTAAATTTGAACCGAATTCAGCCCCTTGCCCGCAGGTAAAATCCTCAGAGCGTTAAACGAGACCCATACAAACTTCATGATTAATGTATAAAACCAACTAGCCAGGACAAGGAGATCAAGACAACGAACCTCATAGACCTCAATTTCTTCTTCAGGAGCAAAACCAGCCATTTGATTTAGCTTTGCCAGAATTTCTATTGGTTTACTAGTGCTCTTCACAAAAAGCCTACCAACATATCTGCAAAAGAATTAAGATACCAAGTTGGAAATTGTCAGGACTTCACTCCTGCAAACTCTTGAGGTGCAACAGGTATGGGGAATGGACAATAACAAGACAGAATTGAGCACCTTAATTCTACTTTCTCAGGATCGTAGAGCTTGAAGAAGAGGAGAATGTCTTCCTTGGTTTTGTCGGGTGGAGCAATTGGCCGTAAATCCTGCAGGTTTCCATAGAGGTTCTTGTAAGCAACTGCAGAGTCGTCCTTTTGTTTTATCTCACACTTAATAACAAAACAACATAAACTTTTAAGACAACATTACCAGGCCCAGTTCTACTTCCAGAAACAACTTTAGTTCAGCATTGTGCGTCTTATTTGACACCTCCCTCAGCTGCCCAACCTACAACCATTATCAATGATGCTTTCAGTTGAATGCCACATGAGAAACGAAAGCAGAATAACTATTCTTTGCTGCAGATAAAAATTGATCCAAATTCCCCGCTAGTTGATTCCAGGGGTGTACAATATAAGAGAATAAATCAGGCATGAATAGAAGGCACCAGAAATGCATCTGAAACATAGATGGACACCGTCATGTTACCTCAAAACAAACAATGGATAGACAGTTGTTTGACTAAGTACATAATAAAGACACCAAACCATACAACTGCATAAATTTTGGTCCCAATGACGCTGCAAAGTAATTCACTATAATTTCTAAAGCAAAACATTACCGACTGTCCTTCCTCATGTGGCAGTAATGGGCGATTGGGACGGTATGTATGGTTTTGACGCTTTGCCCATATCCAGAACCGCTGAAATTGTACTGGTATACCAAACTCTTTGGCAACTTCTTCCTGTAAACCAGCTCTACATTAGACAAGGAACACCAAAAAGAAATGGGAAGTATCTCAACAGACTACTTAAACTGTTTACAACTTATAAGGTAAGGAGCACCCCTACGCTAACAGACACACAGCAAAACATCAAGTATAAGAGGATAGATATGAGAGGCATAGAACAGGTGTAGGCAGACATCTTTTAGAATACCTTAAACAAGCTGAATGGTGTCTGTTTCTGTATGCGGAAACTACGAACTTTATCATGGTCCACAAGGTCAAAATATATGTCTCTTCCAATCTGCTCTTTAAGATCCTCATCTCTGGCAACCTACATGCTCATGGTCCGCACATTAAGTTCTCACTGTGTGTCACGGAGAGGAAGAATATGGGGGAGTTAGAAGAGGACCAAACCTTTATGATGGTATAGAGGTGAGCTTGTGCTTTATATCTTTTTTTGTCTTCCTTCTCTTCTTGTTCTTTCTTCAATCTTATCTGGAATATGGTGTTGCATGTATTAGGTGCATACAAATAGATCAATATGCAAATACAGAACCAGTGATATTCATCTTCGATACAACAAAAACTTACTCTCAAGTGCTCCGCAATGTCCTTTTCATCCACATTGCAGATAATCTTGTCTTTGTCACTTTCACGTATATAGACAAGCATATATGCATTCGAGTATTTGGTGAACTTAAACGGCGCGTTATTGAATCCTGGATTGGTCTGCGGCAGCTGCAGAACAAGAATGATAAGGTAAGCCAACCTACACTCATAACACTATGGATCACAGATTTTGACTAAACATTACCTCTTCCTCGCCACCATACTGTTCTTCTAATGCCCTCTTCACGTCTTCTTTTGTCACCCGTTCATCATCAAATTTGTACCTAAAGGAACAAAGTCAAAAAAAAAAAACCACAATGAGAGCCAATTTTTCAAATGTGAATTTTTTTTTTAAAAACTTAGACATGAGTACTGGACCATCCTCCCCTGATCTCATTCATTAATGACAGCTATTAATATGAAATCATCGGTAGGGTTCTACTGTGTAGTATTTTATTGCAGGCAGAATAAAATCATAGCCTAGGGAATTCTTATTAGCTTATTATACACAAAACAATTGCATCTTCCGCAATTAATATTGACATGTTCACAGCAGAGGACTATCCTATTATCAACTTAGTAATCTGAAAAGCTAGCTTGCAGGGATCCATCTGCCACATACATTCCACGGACAAAATAAAAGAATCTACCAAGAAACTATCCAGTTTCTTATCTTATTTCAAAGGTTCACAATTTTAAGACAAAAAACATGTTATACCATGTCATTCGGATTCACTCCCAACATACATAAGGCACATTAAGTGCATTACTAATGATCGGAATGGTTTATAAGTACAGTATCGGCAGGAAAGTTATAATAAATCGATGACAGATCACACTCTCTAAGCCGCTGAAGACTTTACCCACGACAACAGCAACAAAAAAGTGAATATGAAAAGAAAGAGCAAAGGCTCCCGTGAAATGCTAGGATATTGAGACACTTGCGAAGTGTTAAAAAAAAAAAACAAGTTGATAACGTAAGAATATCCCACAATCTTAGCCAAATAGCATACCATTGATCTGATAGAGTAGGTCTGATAAATGCATAATAATGCCCTCCATGTACCCCTCCGCTATGAACCAATACACTGTATCACAAACCAGAAGAGCAGATAAGTAGACGTACTAAAAACCTACTATGAGAAGCACATCTCACCACCACGTACTGCCAAAACAAGCCACATCAGAAACACTTGACAATCTCACCTATGAAGAGTGTACAGATTACGAACACTCCTGTCGGCATCTGGTGACAAATATTTACCATCATCTCTATCAAGATCAAGTTGAAGAGGAAATTCATACCGATCATTGATCTGCAGTACACAAATTCAGATTAACAAGCAGAAGCAGGCTTATTATACATACGTTAGATACCTAATAAAACACGCACAATAAAAATAAGTTCTTCGGAGAACACCAAAGTGTGTAAGATGCTTATGACGTACATCAAATGAAAATATTCACCTTTACCATGGTGTCCCGCACAAAATCATATTCAAAGCGCTTTAGTTGCAGTTGAAGAACAGGTGGGAAGTCAATAAACAAGACACCTTTCTTTGCATCCTGAAAACACCAAGCACAGACCATCATGAGCACTGTCCTCAGAAATCATTGGAGTGATTAGCTTGGGGAAGGTAGTTAAATATAATGACTGTAGACCAGGTAATGCACTGGTCTCTTATGGATGACTGTAGACCAGGCCACAAATATATTTCCAAGTGTGAACCCCGAAAATGGGTGTAAGAGGTAAAAACCCCAATTGGATATCCATGCAAAGTGCTAAACCCGAATATATTTCCAATTGTGAACCCCGAAAATGGGTGTAAGAGGTAAAAATCCCAATTGGATATCCATGCAAAGTGCTAAACCCGAAAATGGGTCAAGGAGGACACAAAGTGACAGGCCCGAAAAGGGGTACAAGAGGGTCAGTGTCCCAACATTGCGAAGTGCCAAACCCGGAAAAGGGGTGCAAGAAAGTTATAATCCCAACTGGATATCCTAGGAGAATTTATTTATCATTCACGTGAGCCAGCGGCATAGGTTCGAAAACACCCATTGATGGTGCATACCTCTATACCGAGATGATCTGTCTTCCATCAGGATTTCTGAAATAGAGTTAAGATCCTAGACATGCACAATGATTGACTAACCTGTAGACCATGCTCTTCAGCATGGTATTTGTTATCACCCTCAAGTTGTTCAACTTCCACATACTTGTCAAAAGATGCATAAACATCCTTACAGCCTTTTACATCAAGCTGCAGATCTGCCATATAATGTGCATTTCAGCATCCTACAGTCAGAGTGCTATTCAGAACATTCACATGCCAAGAAAATGTTAGTACCGTAAAAGGACTCCTTCCTAGTAGATTTGTAGTCCACATTCATGCACTCAATGTAGTTCATATGGTGACCTTCAAATAGCTTCTGGATTGTGCCTTCCACGACAGTTCCCTGAACCAACATAAGATTATGATAACAACGACAATTATACATACCGACAACTAATAGCCTATTCAAATCCCACCAAAAGAAAAGACATACACGACCTATTAGATTTTGTTACCTTCATTTTATCCTCCAACTTCTCACATAATACTCTGTTGAGTTCTTGTACATCATGCTGCATGAAAGAATCATATGTATCCCATCCAAATGATTTTGTCAATTCCTTGGTTGCAACACTGGTATCATTATATTGAAGCTTATAGAACAGACTCTGCAGAGCCAACGGAATGCTTCCGGTAGGCATGTCGTTCTCGGTTGTTGGCATGTGGTATACAGCCTACAAAATATTTCAAAATAACATCATTCTAAATGTACAATAATAATTGACATTCAAATCCGGCAGCATGAAAATTGCAATGGCAACAACCTTTCTAAAGTAAGGAATATGGTACAATGTTTGTAGGAGGGAGTTCATGTAACAAGTTGCTCCCTGATTCTTTAGACCTACATAACCTGTCTCTTTCTTAGAATCATAAGACCAATAATCCAGAACCTTCCGGACAACAACTTCTGCTTCAATAAGTACAGTATCATTCACAAGATATCCCCTAGTAGGATCGTAAAGATCACTGAGGGGCATAAAGGATGTGAAACCCCAGTCGCTCTCCCTTCCATTGAACTGGTGTTGAGTATCTGCGGACAAATCAAAGAAGTAAGCATTTTAGAAAAATACTCATTCAATACATTGCGCAAGCCCGCCACTTAATGATATCCTTGACTTTCAAATCAATGAAATCATAGGGCCAGAGGTTAAGTCAATAAGTGCCAAGAGCACTTAATGATATCCTAAATATTTGAGCAGTTAGGAGACGTTATAGTGACATGCTTGAACTGGCATTCCCGGCAAGCAATAATCAATTAACAAATTACCAAACAATTACTTGTGACTTAGTCCTAAATTCATCACACGCATATTTTCCAAGTTTCAGCCCAATATCAAACCACAAACCAAAGGACTGTCTATCAGAACCAGAAACATACCTTTTCTGATTGAGTATTTGTTGTGAATTTGATTCACCACAGCCAAGCTGAACTGAGCATAGCGACTCCAGCCATAGGGCAATGTAGAAGAATCTGCAACATCCAAATACATCGACAGGTGGTCGACATTATTTCCCTTAGGAAATATGAGAATCCGCCTGCCAAAGCAATTTTCGAAGAAAAATGAAACAAAAAATACACACAATCAGAACGAGGTCATCTCATTAAATACAAATAAATAAAGCAAGTAAATCAACAAGTTCAGCAGCAGAGAAAGGAGGGATCTTAACCCAAGTACCATTTGTAACCGCCAACAGCGAATGTATCGGAATAGTGCTTCTTTGTGTTCAACCTTGTGAAATTCTCAATCGTCCACGTGAATTTCAGGGACGGAGGAGGTTCCTCCACAGGCTGAGTCTCCACTGTACTAGCAGCAGGCTCCACTGGTGCCACTATCAGGGGAGGAAAAGACAACATATTTAAAGCCCTTACGCCGGCAACTAACTAACCAAGGCAAACTGCCGATCCATGTTTGTGAAAACACTAAGCAAGTCAACAAGCAAAAAACCAATAGGACGAAGAAATTCAACTTCCTAACCTTCCATTGGCTGAGGACCTTCGACTAAATCTGAATGAGGCACTAGCATCTCTTCGTCTTCTTGCTACGAATCCAAAGAAGGAAGACAAAGCACCAAGTCAAAGCAGCGATCGAGCAAAAGGAAGGAGGAGAAGGAAGAAAAAAACAGACTAACCCTACCATACCGAATCAAAACCCTAACCATGCACCAAACGCTAATGAAACCAAATTAAATCTCCCAAGTGAAAACCCCCCGAATTCAGAGCTTCGTACTGCGGGAATTAAACCAGGAAAAAAAAAACCTAGACGATCACGAGAAATCTCCCAAACCGAATGAGGAGAAAGCTACAGCTTGCTAGCATACGAGCAGTTGCATCAATCAAATGCGGAGAATGACGATGTGTGTGACGCTTACATCCAGCGGCGGAGGAGTCATCATAGTCATGAGTGACGGTGCCGGATGAAAAGCAGCAAGGGAAACGCCGCTCCGGCTCGATCGAAGGAATCCGTCAGCTGAAGCGTGAATCGGGGAGAAAAATGGAGAGAGACGGGAAGGAAGAAAGGCGCAGACGTGAGGGCGGGCTGGTAAGAAAGAGGACACACTCCCGAGCGAGGACGGGAACTGGGCTCTCGCGAAAGCAAAAACCCAAAAGACAAAAGAAAAAGAAGAAAGAAAAAAAGCGATGATGAGTCTTTGGGAGGAGTTTCTCTTTCTCCTTTTTATTTTCTTTTTTCCTTCTTTCCTACCTTGTTTTTTTGCTAATTTCTTTTTGGTTGGCGAAAACTGGAGGGTAGTTTTGGGATTTCGAGTGAGATTGAAGGGGTGATTTCGGGAAGTTATTGTGGGGGCGCTGTTGTGACTGCAGTAGAAGGCGGATCGCTGAAGGACCAATGACAGGGAGGCATCTAAGGTGACGATTGTTACCCAAATGTACGGACAGGTGACGTGGCGAAATAATAATGTTTTTAAGAAGGGGAGGATGTCACGTGCATATCAGGAGGTCGGTGTGACAATTTTTACTGGATCCTAGATTCCTAGCACTCGTGGTTGTCACACCGGCCGGCGTGCCACTGGTTCAACCTGTACCGGTAATAAAATTGGTATGACACTACCGGTATGACCGGCATGATCGATATATGAATCTCTAAGTAAAATGATCTTATATTAGTGAATTTATTTGATAAAAAGTAATTTATTATTTATTTTATGTGTTAAAAAGTTAAATGTTGATGTTATTTGTTGGATTCAAGTACAAATATTTAGGTATTGACGTTAAATGTCGTGCTTAAATATGAGTATTTGTAAATCATTTGTAATATTAACCGGCATAAACCGGCACAAACCGGTATGTACCACCGGTCGAACCATTCCACTTGCTAAACCGGCACACTGGCACAAATCGGTTTGACGACCTTGCTAGCACTACATCCGTTAGGGGTGTTCAAACGGTGTGGTTACCATGGTAACCGTTTTAATCAGTACTATTCGGATAATTTGGTTTGGATAATTTGGTTTGGATAATTTGGTTAAAGTTCTTAGCTTGTTTGGTTTAGGTGGTTTGGTTTGGTTTCAAACACTCCTAACCAGTCAAACCAAATTAACCAAATAAATAATTAGACATATATCTAATATACACACATACTTAATACTTTGAATAACCACTCAAGAGTTAAACGTTCATCCCTTTTAGACTCATAAAATATAAAGTTTGACATTGTTCCTATAATGTATATTTGTATATGTAGAGTGTAGACCGCAACGTATGAACGCCTAGTTAGATAAATCTCATACATTGTGTTGAAACTTGAAAGCAAAGTCATTTTCAGCCTATGAAAATTGCTAAAAAACTAAGTCAATTCAAACAAACACAACAATTCATTAACCCATACCATTGTGATAAATTTTTGTTAGGTGAATACTTCTATACTAACCGTAAGATGATTGTCTTAGTTGCATGTATTTATGTTAAGAGCCAACTATAACTATGTGTTGATTGTTATGTTTTATTCATTATATAAATTGTGAATTGATAAATTAACCGAAAACTTTCTCACTTGATGATAATGAGATTTTATATTGGTTAATCTGGTTAACCAATTAACCAAACCGATTAATCTTTAGTTTGGTTAATTTGGTTGTTGTATTAGTTTGGACGGTTTGGTTATGATATTGTATTCCATGGTTAATGAAATTTAGCCTTATTTGGTTTGGTAATAACCATGGTAACCATTTGAACACCCCTAACATCCGTCACCCTCTCTTGTTTGTCGGTTTCCAGATTTTTACCTTTTTAATTATTACTTTTGACTGCAAATTACGGGAGAGGAGAATAATTAATGAAGAACTAACCCGATCTGTTAGCCGGATTATTTTAAGTTACCGACAGGTGAAATAGAGGAGAGAGTTAGAACATGAGAGCATCTATTTGGATCGAATTCACAATTTAGGTCTATTTGAATCCATATAATTACACATATGAAAAAACGATATCGACCATCTAGCTATTCTTCTTAAACTAATTCACACCTTCGATGTTGGTGTTTCCCCATTCATGTTTGCTATACAATTAAGAAAATTGCAAAAAATTACATTAGAATTGGGTATTCATTTTCTTTTGGGTAGCCAGTGTAATGGGTCTAATTTAGAACCAAACTAAATGGTTGTTTATTGCAATGACCCATAAGTGATATTACCAAATATGATTTAACTAGTTTTAAGGGTTTGGGAAAGATGTTTTTTTGTCATTCATACTAGAGGGAAATTTTTAGGTCTTGTTTGGTATTATTTGTTCAATCGCCACCACATCCACAGTAAAGTATCACTTACACATGAGACTTTTCAATTTACTACGAAATGAGATTATCTTAATTTCTTCATTTTTGGATTTCAAATTAGTAAATTTGCAAACGATGACATGAAAACATAAGCAAAGGTGAGTGAACCACTCAAAATCACAATGCTTGTAGTTTTAGTGGTATAGAGGTATATTTGAACTCATAAATCAATTAAATGCATATCATCTTTCATTGAATACTAAGTGAAATTTAGATAGTCATTTACTGTTATATAGAAGTATTTGAGTAAAACATGTTTGGAAACTGAAATTGCATGCATTTCCAAATGTCAGTAGTGTGCATCAGAGAGCATAGGCGGAGCTAGGGGGCATGGGATGTGCCCCGGGACACAGGTAATTTTTGGGTAAAATAAAATACCCCATATATATGAATCAATTAAGGATTACACTCATCAACTTTAGGTAATATAAAAGTGTTTTATCACTACACTACAAGTTATTTTAAGTTTAAAAGCTAACATAAATCAATGTATCACACTATAAACAAAATTCACGGTACCTAAAGGTCGATCTCTTTGTCTTCTAAAGTTAGTTTTGACTCTACTCATTACAATTGCAAGTGTAGAAAGAACAATTTAAGCTTTGAGCTATATTAAAAACAAGTTTCAAAGTTGAATTGCGACCAATTTGCTAATGATTACTTAGTCGCATACATTGAGAATTTGAAAATGCATTGTGATTGCTTATGAAAATAATGATTGTATTAGTCTAGTATTTCTTTAATATATATGAATAAATGATTTAAATATTATTAGTTTTAATTATATTTCTTAAATATTTATTTATTTATTTTATATTATGGAAAAAAGACACAGGTACTTTCAGATTCTGCCTCCGCCACTGGGAGAGTGCTTAATTTATAGAAAGATATATACAATATGTGAGTACATTATACCTATAACTCATTAAGAAATGTACAATAAATTTGTTTAGTCAAATTTGCTATGATAAAGGTTGTAACTCGATTTCTACCAATTACTCGTTTAAGTGGGTTAAGGATTAATAACTGAATTAGATTAATCTGGTTTAGGCTAGCTTTATCCAGGTATATAAAAAAAGGGTAATGTCTATTTTTTATCCAAACCTTTTTCAGATTTTTTTATATTATCCAAACCTACTAAAATAGTATTAATTAGTCAAATCTTTCGCAATGTATCAAAATATTAGTATTTTTTACGTTATCATTAATAATTTTATAATTTTTTTCTTAGTTAAAATACTAAAATTTTGGAATGTTGACTTTCATGTGTCTCTTCCAAGTCAGTATCATGTTGCCAAGTCAATATTCTCTCTCCTCTTTTGGGGCTCGCTGCTGGGGAGCTGGATCGTTCGATTCGCCTCCATCGTCTTTGAAACCAGCTGGCGGAATCAACAGGCTGACGTTCGGTGCAAGGATTCGTCGCCGGATGAAGCCCAGGCAACGGGATGGCCGGCTTCTCCGAGTTATGGAGACGGCGACTCTGTCGCGGACCACACGCCGGAGAAGGGTTTCAGAGGATAGACGGGCGCGGGTCACGGCGGCGTTGCCTGATGAAGAGATCGTGGTTATCGTCAAGTGCGGAGATTGGGGACTCTGTGGAACAACCCCTTAAGAAACGACGGAGGTTACAGAAAATTCAATGGAGATTCTATCTCCCTCTTTCATCGGAAATGGAGGAATCGGGTGTTGCCCTGTTCGCGGGGGAGAAGATGCAAAACCCAGAAGATGGAATTGGGATCCAAATCTCTTCGGAGGATCCAATTCAAGTTTTCCCCTTCAGGGAGGGGATTAGTCCCCAGGAACCAATTTTTGGTAGATCGATTTGTAAATCCCCCTTGAAGGGTGGGTTTTCTGCTGCTAGCAATTTTGTTACTTTTATGGGTTTTTTTTTTGTTTTTTTCAAATTTTTGACGGACAATTACCTCGTCCGAGTCGCTACTCGTTATTCGAACGTACTCTCAATAATCGCGGCTCCAAAATGTCCACGATGAAGTTGAGAGCGAGGGAGGATAAGTGTTTCCCCCCTTTCTTTAGTCAAAATAGTGTTCTCTCTCTCTCTCTCTCTCTCTCTCTCTCTCTCTCAACTTGTAGAAGAACCCTTAAGCCTCTCTATCTAGAACTCTCTCCAATTTCAACTCACTCTCCTTTATATTAGCTTGCAAGTGCTCATATCACGGCCTCACTTTACGTCCGTGAAGTATGCAATGAAAGCATGAATTCAGCAAAATGCATTGCTTCATTAACATACTTCACAGTCTGGTTACTGACATTGTGGTTGAGAGACCATGAGAATTACAACGCCCATGACCTGTATGAAGGCTCCTGGACGATTGCAAACTTCACAGGTTGGCTGCTCGCATCATGGTTTATAGACCGTGATCCTCACAGTGCCCACGAGCTGCACAAACTCTCTCGGAAGTGTGTAGTTTTCACGGTTTGAGTGTTGATGTCAATGTTGCTGCCCGTGATAATCCCTGGCTGGTCCTGATCCTTGTACTTTTTGTCCATTTTGTTCCCTTTTCGCCCTCTTTTGTCCGACTTTCTATCCCGGTGCCAATTCTACCTGCTTAGATCCGAAACATGCCAAAACACGACCAAAGCTAACACAAAATAGCTCGAAGGACGGCGCAAACCAAGTCAAACGACGCAAGTCAGGGGGTGTAAAATTGTGTAATCTATCCCGAATCAATTAGTAATTAGCATCTTGCTAAGAAATGGAGAAATACCTCGGCATCATTAGATCTTTTGAATTGGGGGACGGATACCACTGAGAAACAAATAAGGCTTAGCGTATCACTGATGCCGATTTTATGCCCCCCCCTAAAAAAATCCGTCTAGCTGCTTTTTATCCTAAAAAATTAATAAAATTATATTTAAATAGAGGAATGGCACCCTCACCTCTAGGGCCATCGCCTTCTCGAACAATTTTAACTCTCAATACCGTTCTTGCTTCTACATCAACTCCATTCGCGTGAAATGATCACCAATCGTCCCTAAGCCCATGCCAATCTTTTTTGTGTTGGTATCTAATTGTGTTTCACCCTGGCCAGCTAGAATTTGTGTATCTCTTTGTTTCTCGCGAGAGGTCTAACGGGAAAATAGTGGTGACCGAATTGCTAGAAAGGGGGGAACGGACAACAAGCAAAAAAACGAAAACTTCGAAGGCGAGAAAAAGAAAGAACAAAAATTCCCCCCCGAAACGGATTGAATCATGCTGACCAACTGCTTCTCCAATGGCGGCGTCCATTTCCATCTCCCTCCAGTCGCTTCAACTGAAAAGGAAGAGCTCGACATTGAAATCATCGATGAAGGCAGAAGCATGAATGGGGCAGTAGCAAGCAGCAGTACTACTAACCACGGCAATGGAATTAATGGAAGAGGAGAGGAAGAGAAGCATTGCAGTAGCGAAATCGAAGCTGGAGTTAGATCTGCAGGAGAAAATGACGAAGAAGAAGAGAAGGAAAGGCTGGGCGAGCTGGGCAATCTGATCGGATTCGAAAATCTGAAAGCTTTACTGGGTGCGGAAGGTGGGCGCCGCGATGTTGATGCTTATCAGGGTCCTGGTAGGTGGAGGAGGAGGAGAAGGAGAAGAAGCAGCAGACAGAAGAAGGTTTTAGCTTCTGGTGATCAGATTCGAGTTCAGCAGCCGCCTGACTTGCCCCTCGTATGTGCCCATTTCTAGATTTGCTTTGCTTCTTATTACTCAACTCTCCATTTCCCTGATCAACAATGTTTTAGTAGCTCCTTGGTTGAAATACCCATGAGCAGAAGTTTTGAACTTGCATTCCTTGGTGAATGTGGAAGAATTGGGCTTTTATAGATTGAATGTTTTGCTAGAATCAGCTTGGAAAATGTTCCTCAGTTCATATCCAGATAGCCTGCTCCTGAATTGTCGATGCTACAGATGAAACGATGATTTTGTTGACCCTTTTGACATTTCTGAAGAATCTCTGTACTTGGTTTGATGCAATGACTTGAGAGGGAGATATGAGAAGTTTGAGTCTTCCAACATTTTGATATCTCTAAAGGGAAAGTGGGTCATTCTTCACAGATGATTATTTCAGAATCTATTGGTTCTGAATTAAATAAGCAACAAGAGAAGAGGGAAGTTGGGTTCTCTTCAATCCAATGCATTCACTATGCAGGAGTTATTAACTTGGGTAGTAGTCTTGTTTTATATAACAATCATTGCCGTAACACTGTTCAACTAATTGTCAAAACTACCAGCCTTTCCGTTGCCATTGCTCTAATCGACACAGTTAACTGTATTTTGAGATGCTGCATTCCTCTACGGCCACATTTTTCATTGTTACTCACTGACAATTTACTGATGTCAACCTATACTTGTCTCAGGATATAGCAGAAGTTGAAAAAAAGCTGGGAAAATCGTCTAATAGAGTAGAAACATCTGCCGAGGACAACCTGGTTCCGCGAAAGCTATCTCAGTGTATAGCAGAAGTAGAAAAAAAGCTGGAAACGTCGTCTAATAGAGTAAAAACATCTGCCGAGGACAACCTGGTGCTTCGAAAGCTATCTCAGGATACAGCAGAAGTAGAAAAAAAGCTGGAAAAATCGTCTAATAGAGTAAAAACATATGGCGAGGACAACCTGGTGCTGCGAAAGCTACTTGTGAGTTCTGTTTTCATCCATTACTGGGGTAATGCCGATTGAAGTGTTTTATGCATACATGAATGGCGATGAAACACATCAACTCATGCAACTGCATTGTCATTTTTAGCGGAGACCAAGATACTTTGATCCTCCAACGGACGGATTGCTGGAAATACTATGCCCCCATTGTGGTGAAGAAGGCCACATAGCTAAGCGCTGTGCTTTGCAGCAGGAGAAAAAACCGTGCTTCCTCTGTGGCAGTTTTGATCATGCATGGAAGCATTGTGTCCAGGTCTCTAAACATGCAACAAGTATCCTCTTAGTCACTTACTGAAAACCCCTATGTGTCTCTTAAGCAGCTTCATCATTCCTTGCTCATGATTGACAGAGCCGCCATGTAGAAGAAGGCTGCCACTTGGAGGAGGAGGGAGATAATTTGAACTCCGAGATCTGCTTGAGGTGCAGGGAGTCGGGGCACGATATGCTGTCATGTAAGAGCGATTATTCACCTGATGATCTCAAGGTCAACATAGCAAAATTGATTGTGCGCATGGTCTCGAGTTTAATTAAGTCCAGCTTTTATCATGGGTTCTTAGCAGCTGCTAATTTGATGAGCAGGAAATGGAATGTTACTTGTGCAAGAAGGTTGGTCACCTGTGCTGTAGTGAGCTTCGACTTGCCGGTCCACTCGAGGTTTCATGTTACCGGTGTGGTGGGTCTGGCCACTTGGGTTCTGTAAGCCATACACAACAACTTCCTCCTTTTCCTCGCCCTATATTGATCATTGCTGTTGCCTGCTGTCTTAGACATTATTTCTATCATTGCTAGGGATGCACAGAGGAAACAGTGGCCAGGCATCAGAAGAAGCCTCGTTTCCGTGCTAGATATCGTAAGAGGACCAAGTTTCACGAAGCCGAATGAGTGCTCTGGTTTTGGTCGAGATTTGGTAAGATCCCATTCCGAAGCAGAAGGTTTCGGGTCATGAATTAATTAGAGGACGATTTACCCGGGTTGTAGTTAAATATTATTTTTCTTTGTGCAGGGTTTACTGGAGAGAGGCGTTTTCAGTTTTGGGTACTACAAGAATCAAGATCCATTGCTGAGGCTGGTGGACAGAGAAGTCTCCCAATGAGAACAGAGTGATGATAACACTATTCTGACCTTTGGTTTAAAGCATCAAAAAATGCAGAAGGGGAATCTTTCTTGTTCTAACTACATGCTTATATATATGAGCTTTTTGGTTTTCCTTTTAACAATGGACTTACTGATGTCCGAATTTGCGACCTGCAGTTCCTTTAACTTGCTTTACAAGACAGATCCTATGGTTCTTTGCACCCTTCTTTCGACAAAACACAGTTATTACACTTCCTCGAAATTTTCTAATTGTTCGACTGTAGTTCCTTTTGACTGTACGAAATCTATCTTCTTCGCATTTCGCACAGTAGTATGCAAACAAAGTTAAAGAAGAAGAAATCCTGATCGATAAATCTCTGCACTGGTTTTAGTTTAGATCACGGGCTGGACTCGCAGGTCATCCCTGCATATCAGACAACGACATGTCAGTTGGAAAACAGTAAACTTGCCCCTGCGTTTATAGGAGGAGAAAATGAATATACACCTGCTGGCTCATGAGAATTTCAACTGCTACATTGATATCCATGTCAGCAGCCGCCAGGGCAACCTCAACCTGCGTCTGCGAATGATTCCATAACAGATGAGTTTGTTTAGTCTGATGAAGCACAAAAAGAAAATATTCCACAAACTTTCCAAACCCAAATCGTATAAAAATTAGAATTCAGTTTACAGCTCTTTCATGGAGCACAAGTTCAGAGCATGTCAATCAAAACATAGATGAATAGAAGATGTTGGACGGAGTAGAGTACCACTCCAGAAGCTCTTTTACCTTTTCGAAACCCATGGATACCAGCTTTTGAATTTGCTCATCAGGAGGAGCTGTACTCTGCATCCAGGAAATCGAGTGTCTAATTTAAAAACCGTGTTAAATCGATAAGGTATAAAGCAACTCCTGTATTTCAGCTAATTTTAAAAGGACCTGGCGAGGAGCAGGATTCTCGAGAGGAGCTGCAACTGCATTATCTAGTCCTGGCCTCCTGAAAACAATGAACAAGGAGACAATACTTAAAGATGGCAGCATTGTGATTACTCGGGATTAATGCTTCACACATTAGTTATACCAAGGAACAGAACAATCAACATACTCAACACCTGGAACCAACAAATTGTCGCCATAATATGACAGAGAAACTATACTCAGTTTACTACAATCCTAATGATCGGATACCGATTCTAAGTATACCATACTCAATGTATCCCAATTCGGTGAGAAAATACTACTTATTAGTATTTTTCTTGAAGAACATACTTGAATCCTGGCGGCGAGAGAAGAGAAACTATACTCAGTTTACTACAATCCTAACCATCACTTTTGTCATAAATAATAACCAAGAGATATGCATAAGTTTTAAGTACTATAAAAAGAAAATAGCATACACAGCTGATAGCCCAGAAACTAATCTCAAGATCTGCCTATGAGAGATGCGAGGGAGCTTTTCCAAAGTGATACCTTCCATCTAAAACTTGCTGTCTTGCAACATTTTCAGTTGGAGAAAGATGGTCATTTTCATCCAGTAGTCGAGCCTGCAGGTTGGCATCTGAGTCACCAGACAGAGTAGTTTGACTTTGACCAGATGCAAGAGTTCTGGCCCTTCCAGGAAACCTACTGTCTTGCTGCGGCATCGACTACAGATACATGTGTATCATAGTTATAAGAAAAAGTTACACAATACAAGGGACACCGTGATTATAAAAAAAAATTTAAGGTCAGAACTTACATCTGACATAAAAAGAACAACTGAAATTAAACAACGTTGTACCTGAGGAGCCGTTTCTCGCTGTGGCATCCACGAGGACAGGTTTCTCCACATATTTCCAGACAAAATTCCACTGATCATTGAATTTCAACAAGTCAATGTCTCCTCGTGAAGAATAGAGAGTATGGAGGTTAACTGGTAAGGAGAGACTACCTGGAGGTTGTAGTCTGGCCAGAATATGTTGGAATATATCCAGTAGGATTTCCTCCAGTACACAGAATGAACTTCGGCCGCCTCACACAAGAAGACTGAGAACCACATTGAATAAATGGGATAGGCAGTCAGTTATTTTTCGCAAATGCGCCAGTGATAAGTAAACCAAATAGAGTTGCCAAAATAGCGTGGTTTGTTTGGGGTGCAAGAAAAAGGAAATCCAGGTCAATCTCTTCAAAAGTTTATTTTAAACTCATGCTGATATCACTTGCGTTTAAAGGAGATGGTAGTGCAAAACTCCAAAGCAAGTGTTGTACAGTATATGTGGGAACCAGAGGGAGATTCAATGTTGTTGATAAAGAGGCAAAAAATCTGCTTAAAAAACTACATAAAACTGATCATGAAGAGATCATTTTGATCTTCAAGTACGGAAAAAGGAAAGTAAATAAGAAAATGGGGAAAAAATAGAATTATGAATTGCCTAGCATAAAGATATAAATTCAAGATAAATGATTCACTAAAAGCATGTGCTTTGTTGTCAGAAATCTCCTTTTTAGTTACAAAAGCACTAAAGATAAGGATGACTGCAAAAGAAATTCCATAGAGTTATGCTACAGTACTTACAAGCCAAGGATAAGCCTCAATTGCAGAGTAGAAGGATGTTCCGGGTATAAGCAAGTTGAAAAACCCATAGGTATCTGGAATGCAGAAAGAGACATTCTTTCAAAGTTTATACTTCAGCTGTGTAGTAACAAAACACATCGAATAAGGGGGGAACCGGAAAACATGGAAATCTGCCAATAGAAGGAGGGGTTAAATACATGCAAATCCAGACAAAATGCCACACAGGTGTCCGAGTAACGAGACATTTGACATGAGAAACTGGAAGACTACCAATAGGATAAAGGCATACCTGCAACACAATGTTTAATCAAGATCATCAAGCAAGCCAAAAAAAAAAAAAATGATAATAAGAAACTGTGTACAACTGAAGCAACTGGTTTACCACTTTGCAGGTACATTGAAGAGGCCAAATACACTGCAACAAGAGAAAGGAGAAAGATATCAGTTGAACCAACTTTACTATTCATATTATCCACCTGCTCATAGAAGTAGTTGTAGCATGATTTCATAATTCACGTAAATTTTTGTACATTTAACAGGACATGAAAAAGTATAAAGAGCATGATCCTAATATAGAATTTGGGGAGATGTATGGCAGACAAAGTTAAGGTCACAAATGTATAATGATGAAACATTGAACCAACCTTCTAGTTTGGGCACCACTCAAATTAGTTTCTATCACAATCATGGAAAACAATATTCCTGAGAAGCCTATTGCACACTCATCCATGAGCTCTGGAAATGGATGAAATGGATTGTGGGATACGACCAGGGCTATGATCAGGTGGAGAATCGCATTGCTTATGGCCAACAAAATCATCACGTACAGCAAGCGAACAGATCCCATGATTCTCTCCAATTCCGACCCCAAAGGCACCAGTGCCAACATGTTGAAAAAAACATGAAGCAGAGAGCCATGAAATACAATGGCAGTAAAGATCCTGTAAACTGAAAAGAGATTAAGAAAATGACAGCAAAGTGATGAGGATAAGATATCAATGAGATAAGTGTTTAGAAAGGAAGCTACAATAAGAAAACTATGCAAGGTACAGATAAGTAAGAGGCATGATTTTCTGTCTAAAATGGATCCTAGTTTAAGAATTTTACTAGATTAAATAGTTTCAAAGGGTAACCAATTTAAGATTAACAGGTGAAACTTTGCAAATAGAACTTATATTTAAGAATTCTAGGGCCTACATCTAAATAATGACACTGAGCTACCAACATCCTGAATATACAGTTGATGTAACTACTAACTACACATATTGCAGAATAAGAGAACACTTTTCCACAGTGTAACCCAATATTCTTGAAAAATATCCAACGTCTATTACTTTACACAATTAGCAGTTCAATGTAAAATCAAAGGTACCTTGAAATCTTGATATAACAGCAGATGGCAAGAAACAGATTTCGTAGAAGGAATCATATCCAACCAAGAGACAGATCAAATAAATAGCCCCACAAACAACCACCACGGCAGAAGTAAGGAAAGGAATGCTTTCCCACCATTGACCAACCCTTGTAGACAAGCCCGCCTGCAGACCAATAGCCAAAGGTAAATATACAGAAACTTACACTGAATAGGGGGTAAGAGCTATAGTTTGGCAGGTGCCAACTGCAGAAGTAAACCTAAATATTATATGGTATATATGTAATAGTGACATCACAATACACCAATTTTCCGAGACGATAAATAATTAGATTACTAACATTAATGTTACGTAATATCCACCTTAGGATGCAGAAAATTTCCTTACGGGACTTATCGAAAGTGGAAGGTACGCATTAAAATTCAAGTCCAAGGAGCCCCTGCCAAGAAAGGGTACATTTTCTCTCTGTTTGAACTGGAAAAGGGAGGGGGTTGAAACAAGGGATTTGTTAGAAGTTGGAAAATCATCCAACAGTTTACCTTAATATTGAAGAGATTTATTACTGACCCACGAGTAATGAGAAGGCTGAAACAATATGAGGGAGTGAATGTCGAAGAATATACAAGCTCAGGAGGGAGAGGAGGATGCAGGAAATGAAGGAGAAACTGGCAGACGCCACAGTAACGAACTCAGTATAGGAACTACCAAACACACACATCTTGAAGCCAGCACTACAACGTCTTCAACTGAGTATAGGGTAGAACTGGAACTATGTTGAACTTAATGGATAGAAATTGATTCCGATGATCTAGAAACAAAAGATGCAAGTCCATATAGAGTTGCAGAAACTGCAATAAAACTTCAAATCATCATGAAATTCGGGAAACATAGGCAGGAAGACACAAAAGTGTAGTCCCCAGTTAGGTTACCCAATTTGTTACTAGCTATTACTTCATTTCTTAAAACTGGCTTTTCAAAGTGGATTAATTCAGAGTGATTATCTTACAGAATACCCAACGAGCCAACTCAAGAGTATGAGCATAACAAATAATATACACTTTCATCACAGAAAAAGAAGATAACTATGGACACTTCGCAGAGCGAAATTGGATACTTCGTGAATGGCTGAATGCCACGTTTGAGGTGATCTTAAAGCTAAAACTTAAACTATGTTCTAACAGGAGCGAGTCATAAACAGGATAAGGAGATACATTGAATTCCTTTATCAGCATCTGTAGATTGCTCCCAGAATATCAATCAAGACTAGAGCACTAAACTTATGCGAAACTATACCCTTTTGCATACAAATACTGGGATCTATGGATTCTTCACCCTCCAGGCTCCAATGCCTTTAGATCTCATGGATAAATCCTAACTTAACAGTGATCCTCCTAGTGTAACATCCTCCTATACTTCAACCAAACAACAGGTAAGGAAAAAAAGAGAGAGTAACACGGTTTACCAAATTCAAGTCCAGATCAACAATTTCTCTTCCGACTTCTAAACAAGTAGCCAAACAACTTCCCAAACTCCTCCTGTTACTAGTCCATAGGAATACGACACAAAATTTCCAGATAACGAATGAAACGAGAGCAGATGGATGGAGAATCTTCTACACAAGGAGACTACGTCGAGTAAAACGAAAACAAGGCGAGGATTCAATGAACTCGCTCGGTAGTAGGGATCAAAGGTTAGTGATAGTCTTTGCTTTAGAATTACCAAGAAAGAACAGCTCCCGGCGAGATTCTAAATACACATTTCCTTCGGCTGGCAACACTTTCTCAGCAACCAAACAACCGAAAGGGGAAAAAAATTGAAGGAGAGGCCAAAAAATGGCCAAGCAAACTTGGTGATTCAACTAGAGAGAACAGAAAACCCTAGCAGAGGAGCATGGAATTGAAGCCGAGAAAGGAAGGAGAGAAGGGAAGAGCTGAGAAGAGAGATCGAGAAGCTTTACCTCAGTGACAACGTTGGGTCTCATTTCCTCCTGTGTAGCGTGAAGTTGAAAACTCTACGGTGACTTCGTCTGAAAAACTACCACCGACCGGTAGGAAACCAACTATTCGTTGTTTATATATAGTTGAATCGGGTTGGGTTTTGGACCCGAGTCGGGATCCGGTGAAATTTCATTTCCCATTGGGCCTATTCTAGGAGGTCATTGAACTACATGGCCCAACTGTCTGAAGAAGTTTTTTAGGGCCAGATTGGATGGACCAAGGTAGGGGGTGTACATGGGTTGGGTGGTCCGGGTTTAGGCATTTAAATCATTCGATTCATACACTACGGTTTGGGAAATATTAAACCCACCCACCCAAAAAAATTTAAACCCTACGGTTTGTTTCTAATTGGCTTGGGTTGGGTTGGCGATATTTTTAAGTAAAAACCCAATCCAACACAAAATATGTAATTATTCTACATCATAAAAATAGATTATAACAAATTAAAAATTCAAACGAATAAACTGTGGCGAAAGATATCAAAATTCAAAAATATTGTTTGAATTTTAATAAAACTTGATTTACTTCAACTTATGTCTAGTTTTTTTCACGATATTTGTTGAAATAGGCTAAAAAGGTTACAAATGATCGCATCTATAATATGATATTCTTTTAAAATTGTACACAAGAAAAAAAAAATTACGTGAATCATAGCTATATTAAATATATGTCTAAACTTTAAGTCGAAGAATGCATTGGATTAATGAGACTTTAAGAGAAAAACATGGCGAAATATCTTAATTTTCTCATAAGTATGACTATATACGACATAAATATTTTTTTGGATACGAACTCATACCAATAATTGGAACACGGGTTGGGTCGGGGTTCTACGGGTTGTGTAATCCAAAATCCAAACCCAACCCAAAAGAAGTGGGTTGTACAAAAGAAAACCCTCACCCAACCCAAAACCTTCGATTTAGCGATAAATACGGGTGGGTTGGGTCGGGTTGGACGGGTAGGTCAGTTTGCGGGTATGTTTGTTCACCCCTAGACCAAGGTAATCTACTAACACTAGTGTTAATATTTAATTTAATTATGTACCAAAAAAATTAATTTATTATTATTTAATTTGTTAACTAGAGCCTAGAGGTCGTTTAGAAGTTGGAATTCCATCAAATCGATGTATTTAATCAATTTGTATATTGTAATTTGATGCATTGATTAAATGTATGAGTTTGGAAAGTATATTGTTTGAAAGTTTAGATGGTGTTTTTGTTATAAAGAAAAGTTGGGTAGACAAGCCCTTTGTTAACAATTTCACATTTTGGTAGAGATTGAGAATCACTTATTTTAAGTGATTGTAGTCTGTAGATGAGCCCATAAAAAAGGTAATGCATGTATATTCAATCTCAAATTTAACCAGAACAACGACTTAATCTTGACATTATATGTATTGGCTAAATATATTATTTGAAATTTCAACCTCTAAATGACTCTTAGTCTATATAATATAAACATTTTATTTTGATGACTTTTAATTTTTAGGATTTGACCACAATTTATGTTGATGTTTATATGAAGGGGCACGCTTGTCATATTTAAAAATTATAGGGGCAACATGCGCGTGGTTTGCTCATTGATTATGTGTCCCGTTGTTAACCTAAGTACATGAGGTAGACAAGAAAGTACATATCAGAAACACAATAAACCACGCCACAAATAACATAAAGTAGACAAGAAAAATTATAAAGCATACCAGAACCTAACCACACCACAAAATTCATGATGCATACCAAAACACTCATAAAACCGACTACAAGTTTCCTGAAACAGACAACCAACCTCATAAAAGTCTACCACAAAATTCCGGAAGTATACTAGAAAACTCCTAAAGCACACACAAGTTCCATAAAGCATACCATAAATCTCATAAAACAGACCACAAGTTCCGTGAAGCAGATTAGAAACCTCATAAAGTCGACAACAAGTTCGTTGAAGCATACCAAAAATCTCATAAAATCCGATCATAAGTTCCTTAGAGCATACCAGAAAACTCATCAAACCGACCACAAGTCCCATGAAACATACTAGAAACCTCATAAAGTCGACCACAAGTTCCCTAAAACATATTAGAAACCTCGTAAAGTCGATTACAAGTTCCCTAAACAAGATCTGAAATCTCATAGCAGATCTTATGACCCACATTAATTCGGAACAAAAAAAAAAGAAGGGGGGGGGGGGGGGGGCTAGTAATTCCGCCACCCCTAGGTTTTTTTGCTGTCAACCTGACACAGACCGAGAGGAGAGAGAATGTACTTTTCCTAATCCCTTATTTTTCTTAATTGAATCATAGAGAATCCATTTTTAACTCGGAGTTTAAAAACATTTTAATTGAAAGAACACATTTATTATGATCTACACATTGATATTGATTTTGCTACATTTTGAGCAAAGAAAAATGAACTCTTCAAAATACGTATCGGTTATAATATTATCACTGCCATATCAATCATATCAACTGATATGATCTTGATATGAACTAATATGATCTTGATATGAATGGTATAGAACTAATACGATCTTTACATGAATGATATGGACTTGATATGAATGACATAGAACTTATAAAAAATAATATGAACTAATATGATATTGATATTATATGAATGACATGGAACTGATACGATATTAATATGAATGACACGAACTTGATATGAACTAATATGATCTTATATGATATGACTTTAAAATATTTTTGCTAAAAAAGTGTCAAAATGGATATCATCTTGTAGAGTACAGAAATATGATTTTTCTAAGTAATTTCAGAATCCGTGCGGGTCAACCCCAAGATCTGGGCAACCATGCAGTAAAATTCGGTTAGTCTCTCCCTCTCTTTGCCTCTTACCCTATTGGGTCTTCTCACCCAATACCCATTGAGTCACGAAGTTGTATCAAATCAAATTACCAACCAAGAAAACGCTCCAAACCCCAAAACCTCCTATAATTTGTATCTCATTCCCTTGTTGCTTTCTGTTGTAGTGGAAATTTGCTTTCGTATCTGTTGATCTCCCAGAATATTTGCACGATTCAGATGTTTTATTCGCCCGGTTTCAGGTATTTTTCTATCATAAGTTTCAGATTTGCGTCGGGTTCCTCGTGAAATTATGTTGTTTTTGCTGCATTCGAATGTAATCATTGTGTCCTTGTTGTTACCCAGAGCCCAGAGAAGAGATGTTTATGGTGCTTGGGAGCTTGGACTAGAGCACCCGGATACCATTCCAAAGAGGCCTCAAATTCATGAAAGATTACGTCTTCCATTGTGTTTTGTTGCTTCCACTTGTATTTCTACTTTTGCAATCTTTGCCTTTGCCGCTTTATTTGAATTTAAGGTCGACCTAGTCAAAACCTCACGTTTCTCGTGCATGCATGGCTTGTTTAATTAGATAAGATTTGTTATCAAATTTCTTATAAAAACTCGAGTTATTTAGACCAACAAGTTCTTAATATACTATTATATATTAGGGAGGTGTTATTTGTAGTCCTAATTTTTTTATTTATAGCTATAAAATAAAAAAAAAACATGGTAATGTCTATTTAATAGTCAAACCTTTTTCGGATTCTTTTATTTTAGCCAAATCTATTGAAACATTAAGAATTATCCACACGTTTTGTAACACGTCAAAGTAGTTAGTCATTTTTACGTTATTGTTAATAATTTTGTAACTCTTTTCAAGTTAAAATGCTGAAATTTTGAAATGCTGACCTCCATGTGTCTCTTCCAAGTTAGTATCATGTTGACAAGTCAATATTACTAACAAAATTGCTAATTGAATGTTAACATTTGGCTAATTATTAGTAATTCAATAGGTTTGAATAATAAAAAATAATCTGAAAAAATTGATTAATAAGTAGTCATTACTCTATAAAATATTCATTAATAGCTCTTACATGTAAATACACTCAATGCACACATTTCAAGACTAAAAATATTCAAACACCTTTCACTAAATACACTCTCATTCAATTTTGTTGTCGGCCACCGCATCCCCTATAGTGTGTTTCTTGGAATAGTATTACTCTTGTGATTATTTTTTGATGATTGCCCAATTTGTATTTCATATCATTGGCATGAGAGGATTTGAAAATATGTTAATTGATATGTGTTAGGTAAACTATTGTCATGCATATGTGAAAATTTGTGTTCTTTAAGAAAATATGATGTTTGATATTGTATCTGAGAGCGCTCATAACCCGAAATCGAATAGGTTGGGTCAATATGTGACCCAAAATCAGCCAACCCAACATGACCCCGACCCGTAATCGGAGGCCTCAGCCCGAAATTACTTAACCTGACCCGATTGCTAGGTCTACAAATTGCATAAATATTTATGAAACAATCACGAAAGCAATACTACTACAAGAAACAAATGATGTTTGATTATCCTTACCCTCCAAACTTGTCTTTTAAATCCTTATGATTATTTTTTTTAAATCTCATCAATTTATGATTGATTTTATCATTTTGAGAGTGGAATATGAAATAAAACGGGTCTAACGGGTTGTCCCGCCAACACACCCAACCCCAAAATACTACGGGTTAAACTTTCTAATGTTAGAATCATGTTAGAATGATGACTAGTAATTGTTGGTATGCTCAATATTTTTATTACAATTGTATATGTTATTACAATTGTGTTTATTTTAGGGAGATCTGGAAGATGAGGGAGACAAAGTTGATTGTACTCAATTATTTATAACAATTATTACAAGATATAAGTCATGGAATGAAGCTATGGAAGCCTTCAAAGTGATTGCAAAAAATCGGGTTCTTTTTGACATATCCATCAACCAAATCAAACGATCTCGAATTATACCCCCAAATATTTTTTCATTGTCATCGTGGATAAAAGAGCAATGTATATGTACCGAATTCAGATAACAAAAGACAATCCAACATAAAGGTTACTTGAAGACCGTGGCGGATACATGGATCAGGGACACCCCTAAAATTTGGATAACGATTATCCAACCTCAAATAATAGTTTCGTATGGATAAAAAAATTATAATCTGTAATCCGAGACACCCTTAAATTTTAAAAAACGATTATCCTAATCTCGGTAGTAATTTGTGTATGATTAAAAAAATATAAGTGGTACTTTATATTATTCAAATCTAGAACACTACTATTATTAAACATATTCTCTAGGTTTCAACTCGTTTCTTGTTCTATTTTAAACACTATAAAATAGTAAAAACATTATTGCTTATCCCCAATCTTTTTCAAAACCTAACAATTAAACTAATTACGGGTTATCCTTAATTTGAATTGATTTCATGGTTACACGACAATAGTTAAAAGAGTCTTTCTACTTTGAGTTACATCAAGAACAAGGTTAGAAATCGAATATGCGATCAGTTCGTGCATTATTGTCTAGTAGGATATACAGATTTGTTGAACAATGTAGATATTGAGTCTATTTTATATTGTTTTTTCCAAATATGAAAATATGTCCTGATCTTTTGTTAAAATATGTACTACTCGGATATTTTCTGATTTATGAATTATTTAATTAAATTTTAATTTAATTTAATTTTTGGAAGAGGACACCCCTATAAAAAAATCCTGGATCCGCCACTGCTTGAAGATGGGTGTCGTTTTCGAGTGAGGCTGTGGCACTTCCAGAGGTTGAGACTTGGATGATTGGAGGTGTAAAGGATAATCACAATCTGAGACAATTTTGTGGGTTTCACAACTATGCATTGGAGCTTCATCCAGAAGGCGACACTAAGAGGAATGCTTTCACAGATGAAGAGCTAAAGAATATCAAGGAGATGCAATGAGCTTGTGTTCCTCTCCGAAAAATGACGCAAACTATCAACCAAAAATATAGTACTCACAACGACAAACAACAGTTTTAGAATGCGACGAAAAAGGTAAGGATTGAGAGATTGGGTGGCATGACCACTTCGGATTGGATGTTACACCATGCCAGAGAGAAAGAGTACTATGCTATCTACAAGTGTGATGATGATTGTCACATTACTCACCTTTGTCTTGCTCACCTTGAGTATGTTTGGATAGTGAGAGCTTAGTACCATGTAATCTTGATTGATTCCATGTACAAGAAGAGCAAGTACAACATGCCCCTAGTTGAGATTATTGGTGTTACCCCCCGTCAAGAGGAAATTCAACATTGGGTTTACTATGATGGAGGGGGAAACCACATAGTATTATGTCTGGCTTTTGAGAGAGCTATAGAACATGTTTGGAGATCGCATACTGAGTGCGATTCTATCTAACAAGGAGAGAAATTAACATCGATAGGGAAGAAGGCCCTTGAAAAAGGGACGGGACTGTGTGGGCAGAGTGAGGAGAGAGAATGTGAATTTTGTATTTTATTAAATTATTAAATTTTTATTAATTTTTATTTTTCACATGGCATTCACGTCAGTGTAGCATGCTGATTCACCAACGGTCAATGATGTTGACCGTCTAATTCGACGAAAATTCACGAGTCAGACCAAATGAGTCTATATGGTGCATAGTTAAGACCATGATGCTAATTTCTGAAATCACGGGCCAAAGTTGGTTATATGGCCATAGTTCGACTCAGAATAAGGTATTAACTCTTTTAAACCTGATAATTTGTCATTTTATTTGTATTGGACTATTTTATTTAAATATGAATAAAGATTGATTACATACTAATTATCTTAAAATAAATTATATAAATGCATTTCATTTTGTGTTCTCTTATATTTTTATTACAACCAACATAAATATACATATAATCAATGTGGCTGAAAGGCTGAAGAGTCTCACCAACGTTGCTTCTCTTCTCTTCCCCGGCCGCGCAGCCATCTAGCTCGCCGCTTCACTTCCCACACTCTCCCGCCCTGTTTCATTCTTCTCTTCTATCCGTTCTTTCTCCAGGTGAGTTTTCAACTTCATTTCTCTTCTCTGCGTACTAGGGGTGCCTAAAATTTTCCATGGCTGCTTAACCTGAAGGCCCTTGCTGGTGGAAATGGCCGTGGAAGATCAGAAGACCAATGCTGACAAATTCACATGGAGGATCGAGAATTTCTCGAAGCTCAAAGCAACTAAGCTCTGCTCTGAAACGTTCCTAGCTGGGGGCCGCAAATGGTGAGACTTAAGAGTACTTCGGCATCAGTATAATCACAAACAGACTCGTTTACTTGGTGCGTGACAGAAACCCTAACCTTTGTGCAGGTCGATTAGCATTTACCCTAAAGGAAATGGCACCATTTATCTCCCTGTATATTTGCACTCAATTGAACTTGAAACAATGCCGGATGGGAAGAATGTGGATGCCGACTTCACCCTGACTTTAGTCAACCAAATCAATGCTGCCTCGTCGCTCCGAAAATGTAACCATGATCTCCTATGCCGTCTTCTTTTCTAGTTTAGTTGATATGTTAGACAGATCATTGTCAGTGGTTGAACTTTGTTTGGAGGGTGAGAAGACTCAAAATTCGATGATGCTCTCTTGCTAAATCTCTCCTTGCAGGTGGCAAGAAGAAACCTTTCCCATTAGGTGGCAGAGGCTGGGGATTCCCATCTTTCGTTATGCTCAGCAAGCTTCTCAATCCTGATGAAGGATTCATTGTGAATGATACTGTGACGATTGAAGTTCGAGTTTCTATGGTATTTGAGTCTCTCTTGCTCAGTTTTGATTGATCAATTAACACGAGCCCCACCTACATTTGCACTCAGGCATTTGTTGTATTGTTGTTTTCATGCTTGCTACAGGAACAATTCACTGATCAGCCTGATAGTGCAAGCAGAGAAACAATGAACCCGGAACAGAGAAGCGCGGCTGATGACCATCCTTCAGATATGGTTTTGAATTCAGCTGCTAAAGGGCCTGCTACTCCATTGTCAATTCAGGTAACGATACTTAACATTTGACACCAAAGACACATTTCACATGTACATGTGAAGTGCAGGCGAGCAGTTTTCAATTGTTGAATAATTTCTCAATGGCTGCAGGTTGCTAGTCCTGCTAACCTTGCTGAAACTACTGAGAGCTCGCACTCATCGCGAAGTGTGCGACTAACTTCAAGAAGCCTTGGAGCGGAAATTTCACGACTGAATAGCAACATGAAGTCCTCTGGCACCGATAGTACTTCTATCTTACTGCAGCAGCAAAGGGAAGCAATGATTGGATTCTTGACCATGTCACTGGAGGCCATCTACCATGCGGATTCATTCGGAGACGTTGAAGAAGTTGCCCTGCAGTTAGCTGATCACCCAACTGCTGCAGTTGACAAGACGCATCTGAAGGGGTTATTGACAGAGCTTAAAAAGGGCGTCTCTGGATCTATGTCCGTTATTGAAACCTCCCATGCCGTCGAAGCTTCTTTGATGCAGATGAGCGAGGGTATGGAGGCGAGGCTTGTTCACAGGCAGAAGCAGCTGAGCTGCTTGGAGGGCGAAGTTATGAGACTTGGGCAGGAGGAAAAGAAGCTGGAGGCTGAAATGTGGGAGATCATTGCTCGCAAGGCCAGAGTTAGTGATCAAAAGAAGTTGACATCTGATGAACTGGAGAGCACGAGCCAGGAAGCCTCAAGGGAATTGGAAGAAGTGAAGGAGCAAAGCAACAAGCGGAAGCGGGCTTCTGAGAACAGGTTGATTGCCCAGGAGAATCTAGCTCAGCTGAACGCGAGTTGGAAGGTTTTGAAGGATACGTTGGGTTTGTAAAGGAGGGAGACATGGTCGCGGTTGGGAGATTTTTGAGAGTATAGTGGGATAGGTATGCAGAAGTTGGTAAGATGATCAGTTTAAGGTGGTCGGGAATTTTGGAAATGCTCGATGGTAAACCGATTAACTTATAGTTTGCTAATGAAAATATCAAAAATTTATTTACCGAGTTTAAAGCTTGCAGTTTGTCATATGGTCTCTATGATGTATCTGATCATGGCATACCTTTCTCGTTCTCCAACCAACTCGACGTCGTCTTCACCTGTAAGATTAGGCAAAAAACTGGACTTTACTAAACAAGCGAGAAAACTTTCTATGTTATTAGTAAAGCGCGCTAGCTTTGAACCAAAAAAAAAAAAAAAAAAAGTAAAGCGCGCTAGCTGCAATCAAACTAAAGCACAGATCCTAGTATTACTCGCTTCAGTATATTTAGAAAACTATGGTATCAGACATATTACGATAGCTAGACGGGGTGGGATTTAATATCGAATGGTTATTCATCAAGTGGATCCTTTCCCTCTTACCTCAGTAGCTGGGCCTGGAAGGCCGTAACCGGCTTCGTTAAAAACTCTTTCAACGCTGCCAAGCGCGCGCCGGGTGTTGAAAGAAATTGATTAGTGTGGTAAAAATCAGAGAATATCATAATTTTTTTTCACAAAAATATAGATTTGGAAGTGTTCAGAAAATAATATTTCGGATTATAAATTTATAAAATACAATATTTTGGATAATAAATTAAAAAGAAAAATATAGCTAGGATAGAGAAAGTAATTGGGGGCGCCAAACAAGGTCTTGGGTGTCAGGAAGTTTTGACTCCAGTAGTAGGAGAGAACTGAACTGTAGCTGGAACTACACTAGTATCTAGCGGAATTGCACGCTCCGTTCCATTTCCCTTCATCCCAAGAGGCCCCCGTTTGCCGTTCGCCCTCGCCGCCATTGCCGAAATCTCAGCTTGCTCTATCCTATCAATTCAAGCTCAGCCACTCTCATCTTTCCTAACCTTCCCTGGTAAGGTTCAGAACCGCATTCCATCCTCCATCTCTTCGAGGTTTTCCTAGTTATATTTCCCGGCCGCAAATGTAGTAGTTTCGAGTTTTCTTTCGCTTAATCCTGATTTCGGCCCCTATTTGTTTCTTCTCTTGTGGCCAATCTACAGATGATACTGCGGGCATCGATGGCGAGAAATCAGAGTGGCGGCGAGGCAATGCTGGATACTAAGGACTTCACATGGCGAATCCCTAATTTCTCGAAGCTGAAAGATGAGATCTATTCCGATGCATTTTTCGCCGGCGGTTCCAGATGGTACTACTTAATTCTGATTCACCTGCTTGACAATTTCCCCCCCATGTAATTTAGTAGCAATGATCAGTAAGTTCACTGCTGTTTGGTTGGGCAGGAGAGTCCTCTGCTTTCCAAAGGGAAATGAAGTTGATTTCCTTTCCCTGTATCTGGATTTTGACGATGGGGAAACGATGCCTGCTGGATGGAGTAAGTACGTAGAGTTCAGCATTACTATTGTCAACCAAATCAGTGGCCGCCTCTCCAGAAAGTTCTGTTAGTTTTCTCCCCTTCACATTCTCGTCTTATTTTCAGTACCTTCGCTTTCGTAGTACCATTGAGTCGATTTGACTGGAAGATAGTAACTTGAAGACTAGAAGACCATGTTAATTGTTTTATGTGCAATAGCTCCAAATGAAAAATGTTTGTATGTCGAACTGGGTTGATGTATGGTTTTATGAATGCTGGTCTCATTCTTGTCAATTCCGATTTCGTTTTTGGATTAAAGGGATTGATGGTTTGTGTTTCCGGGAAATCTTAGGAAGCTGTACATATTTGATTCATCCAAACTTGAATTTCTATTGTAGTTAGAGTAAGCTTGTTCATCCATTTTCCCATTTCACTTTGTAGCTGGAATCGGGCTTTTGTTCTTTCTTGAAGTGTATTAGTTTCATCGTGAGGAACTGTCCTTCCTTCTGCAGGTTCCACACATGTTTTCAAGGAACAAGAGGAGGATTGGGGATTCACATCTTTCATTGGTCTCGACGAGCTTCACAGTCGTAGTAAAGGATTCCTTGTGGATGATACCCTAGTGATTAAAGCTCGAGTCACCACGGTTAAGTCTCACAATAAGATTCCCTTCTATGACAATAAACCCACCATGTGTTGACTAATGTGTCTCCTCCCCTTTTGCAGGAACAAGAGTTGTCGATATCTGCAGGTGATCCAGAAGTTATTGAGCCTGAGTCGGAGACTGAATCTAGAGGTGTCCCATCTACGCCACCACTATCCAGCAACAAGGTAATTGTCAGTAAACTCCCTGAGATGTCTTTCCAATTAAGTATAAGCACCAAACAGTTTCTCACGGCTTTCCCTTCAGGTTGCTCGAACCAACACCATCACAAGTCCATGCTCCTCATCAGTAAAGTTGACTTCAAGGAACCTGATAGCAGAACTTTCAACTATGGCTAGTTGTGGGGAATTGACTACTTCAGTTGATGGAATACCTGGTTCAAATGCAGACGACCGCTGGTCTGGTTTAGTCCAGCAACAAAGACAAATACTGAACAACTTCTTTGGGATGTCACTCGAGGCCATCAGCCAGGCCAATTCCTTTGACCATATACAGCAAGCTGTCCTGAAATTTGCCGAGCATGCTACTGATCCATTCGAGAAGACGGTGCTTAAGGACTTGGTATCACGCCTGGTAGAGTTTAAGGACAGCATCCCACAGTCTCTTACCATTGTTGAAACTTCAAGCGATGTTGAAAAGTCCACTGTGCAGGCAACAAAGGATCTGGAGGGAAGGCTAGTTCAGAGGCAGAAACAATTGAAGTTCCTTGAGTCGGAAGTTTCGAGGATTGAGGAGGAGGAGATGAAGGTGGAGGCAGAAATCCAGCGGTTGGGGGCTCTCAGAGTGAAACTTGTTAATGAGAAGAATTTGACAGTAGGTGAAATGGAGGTGGCCAACCGAGAGGCCTCCAAGGAACTGGGGGAACTGAAGGGGAAACAGTTAGAGCGAAAGCAAGCTAGGGAGAACAAGCTGAGAGCTAAGGAGAGGCTAGCTCAGTCTAATGCTAGCTGGAAGCTTTTCAAGGAGAACCTGGGACTGTAAGGGAGAACAGACTCTTATTGTTTCATGTATGTACAGGTGGTAACTCAGACAGATGGTAAATATAAACCCACAAGAAATGCTACCATTCTACTTCTCTTATGATGCTGCATCAGACTTCTTTGCCATCGCTTTTTCATCTTCTTCCACCTTCCTCATCGTCTCCTTCTCCTTGGCAGCTTAAAGCGCTTCAACCAATTTCCTCATAAACACACCTCTGCTGCATCTTCCTCATCCGATTTTGGCATCAAATTTTCTGCAACATCAGGAGTCATCTGCATCTCCCGCAGAAGCACCTCAATCTCCGCAAACAACTCATGTGCCTCTACATCCAAGTAGTTCTTTGCCAGCAGCTTGAACGCCTCGAAGGAACAGTAAGACATCTCTATATGCTTGTCCATACTCCCTCTCCTAATCAATGCTAGATCGAGTTTGTCGACATAGTTCGTTATGAACACGATGATTTTCTCCCCTCCACATGCTTCTGACCATATTCCGTCGATGAAGTTCAGTAATCTTGATAACGTCACCCTGCTCTCATCGTTGTTCCCCCCCTGCATTTTCTACATCCTTTTTAGCTTTGGCCAGAGGTTCTTTCTCGTTCTCTGCTTCTTCTTCTTCTTCTTCTTCATCCTCGCCGCTCTTTCCTGCTTTCTTTTTGCCTTTTTCGCTGGCCGGTGAGATCAAGCGAACAATCAATGTCCTCGATCACGATTATCAACTTGCTTGTCGTCTCAATCACCAGTTTCCTTAGCTTGGAGTTGTCATCAGCTCCAAATCGTAGATGTCATAGTTCAAGAAATTAGCCATGGCATCGATCATGTTGGACTTCCCAGTTACCAATTTGCTTGCATCTCATTCGCTGCCATCCCTGTCGCTTCCGACCACTCGGGAGCTTCTAGGGCTTGGACACCGAGATGGAGGTTCTCAGACAATGGTGTCGGCGATGGCATCACACTGACTTTCAGCAGGCCGCACCAATTCTTCTAATGGGAAGAAACTGAGAATTGAGCGGAACAAAAAATATTGACCTCCAGTTCGTTTTACTATTTTCAAGGAGTGAGGGGTCTAATTGTAAATATCAATAAGTTAAATTCTTTGAATAAATATCATACATTTTATTAGTTAATAATTAGTTATAAATTCACCAAATTATTATAGCATGCTAACACTTTTTTTTGTTAGCATGGGCCTAACACTAGCTCAAGACAATATGAATATTTCGTTTGGATAACTTTTCAATTTAAATGAGTTGGCTTCACTTAATGAAGGGAAATGGAAAGAGAAGCATGCTGGTTATTAATAAAAATTGGGAGAAGGGGAGGGGAGACCAGCTGTTCTTTTTGCATTAAATGTGAGAAAGGGAGGGAGACCACCAAAATAGGCCGGTCCAGAAACTCTACAAAGTATGTCAGAACTTCAAAGCATGACAGAACCTCCACAAAGTAGGTCAGAACCTCAAAATAGGCAATATCCTGAAAGTAGGTCAGAACCTCCTCAAAGTAGGCCATAACCGCAAGTAAACCAGAAAGTTTTTCATAGCAGGTCAGAAGTTTCTTAGAAGTGGACTTGTTTGTAGATTTTAAAAGCTTCGATACCAAAATGTAAGAAATAAAAAAATTCAAGTACTAAAATGTAATTTTCCATCAATTTATTATGACTGAAATGTAAGAAATTTAATTTTGGATACTAAATATTAATAACTATTAAGTTCATGTGCAAAAACTGTAATTTGTAAATGAACCATAGAAAAACAACATGAATTGATGGAGGAGGGGAAGGGAGATGGGAAGAAAAAAGATATGGTTACTATAATACCCTTATAGTAAGTGTTAGTATGACTGTATGGAGCCAAGACTTAAAGGATTTAGCACCCTATCCACTCCCAAAATATTATCAATGATGCGAGTACATTTAATGCACTGAAAAATTGGAGTGCACTAAATGCCCTATTTAGACCACTAATTTAATCGAGTTTGGGGCAATGATAATATATCCTAACTTTCAATGGATAAACCCTAGGTCTCTATTTTCTAAACCCAAATTTCAATTTAAAAGAAAACAACAATTGAGTGTTGAGATTGGTCGGAGAGCTCATCGAAGTACATCTAAAAGTCAGAGAATCTAGAGCATACAAGTCGTCTCAACACACATATATGGTTTTGTCTTCGATGCACTCACTACTTCAATGCACTCAATTTTTGAGGTGTATTCAACGCACCCAACTCTAAAATTAGTGATACGACATCAAATGTTCGAACTGGTAGCGCTCTAACTTCTCTCTCATTCATTGTGTAACCCTTCTTTTTGTAACCGATTGTTTTAGCATGCAACATATAAGAACTAAACTTCGTAACCCCTTTATTTATGAATTGTCAGGATTGAGCAAGACCCCGCCACAAGTGTGAACAGTGGCCGTTGTTTTTCAAGCACTAGTGTGAACGAAACTGCAGTGCAGATTGCAGAAGATGTGATGTGAAACCGGCCGGGATTAAGAAATTGCAGATTCATACTTATTGTTCTGAACAAAAATACCCTTAAAACTTCTCAATTAGGGAACAAAGATACCTGCCCTCCCCAACTAAAAGATCCCAAATGATATTGTTGATTCGTTGGACCCATGTATAGTCATAAATTTTGGCCAACTTCATAGGTAATACCCAAAAAATTTGGGAATAAGTCCTTCAATTTAACTTCTTACGTATATTGTTTTTAAACCAATACAATTTAATAGTCAATCTTTAATTTTGTACAAACTTGTAATCATATTTATTGAAATAGAATCATTCCTAAAAAAAGAATAGAATTTATCTATGTTATTTAAAACAATCCCTCTTGACTAGTGTGATGTCCTCCATTTAATATGTGTATATATGTACGTACTTATTTTATTTTAAAACTTCTGTTTCCATACTATTTTCATTTGATAGTTCATGTACTAAACACGTATAATTTTTTTTAATATGTTTAATATATGTATTTTCATTGAACTAATAAATTGATAATTTGAACATTATTCATACATTTATTTCTCTTTCAAATAAATAATTTAATACATTTAGAACTATTGGCGTACTATTAGACGTATCATTAGTTTAGAGACGAAATAAAACATATGTACATATTTTACAAGTAACTTACCCGTATCATGTTTTACCAGCTATATATACATCATATTACTCGATGACTTTTCCACGAAAAATTTGTTAATGAAATATATGTAAAATAAATTTGAAGCCAATAAGGCAGTAACCAACAACCCCAATCATGTAGCCATGGGGCATGTATAAAGAAACCACTTTGACTTTAAGAAGAGTACATCCAGGCAGTTCATTTCATGTTTGAAAAGAAGAAAAGCTGACCCATGTGTTGCAATCAAAATTCTAATAAGAGAGTGACAGTAGGATACTACTAGCCAGGATTGAAGTTACAAATTTTAGGACGAGTTCAAGATAAGAATCAATAATGCATGGGAATCAAAACATACACAGAGAAGGAAGGCCAGCCGACATCAGAGGGATCATGATATGAAGAGGAACACTTAATAATGTTTGTTCACACACGTTAATCAATAGAAAAAAAAAAAACGGAAAAAATCCCATGAATGAATTCACATGATTTGGCAAGCTGCAAGCATATGCTATGATTGATTCTGTTTCCTTTTCTGCTATAAATACCCTAATTCCCAAGTTACCTTTTCCACCTCAACCCAAAACCATTCAACAGAAACAAAAACACCAAAAAGTTGCAAAAAAAGACACATGATGAAGCCAAGTTCAGTGGCCCTGCTCCAGGCTTTGGTAGCCCTGTCCCTGGCTGGGCTCTCTGTTTCCAAGGATTTCGATTTCTTCTACTTTGTTCAGCAGGTAATCCAGCTCAAACATTCCAACTGAAAAATACCCTTCTTCATTTGCATTCGTTTGAAGTGTATATATAGTAATAATGGCTGGTGCTGCATTGGTGGTGGTGACAGTGGCCAGGATCATACTGTGACACAAAGCAGAGCTGCTGCTACCCAACCACAGGGAAACCCGCTGCTGATTTTGGGGTTCATGGGCTTTGGCCTAATTACAATGATGGCACTTACCCTTCCAATTGTGACTCCAGTGCCCCATTTGACCAGAGCAAGGTACACACATAAATTGAACTCATTTTTAGTGATTTAGAAGGGCCTGAGAAATTGAATTCCTTTTTCCAATTTGACACCAGGTTTCAAATCTAATCACTACAATGCAAAAGGAGTGGCCAACTCTGGCTTGCCCGAGTGGCGATGGAGTGACATTCTGGTCTCACGAGTGGGACAAGCACGGCACATGCTCTGAAGAAGTGCTTGACCAACATAGTTACTTCGCGAGAGCCCTCGGATTCAAGACACAGACCAACATCCTACAAGCTCTAAAAACTGCAGGTTACAAACATCATTTGCACAACCTTGCTGCACCATCTGGAATTGTTTCCCTTCTTCGCTGCGATTTGTGTGTTTCTGACTCGCGAATTACTTTGTTGTTCTTCTTGACAGGAATTCAGCCCGACGGGGGATCGTACAGCTTGAGCAGCATCAAGAGCGCGATCCAGAGCGGTGTGGGATACACTCCTTACATAGAGTGCAACACTGATGAATCTGGGAACAGTCAACTGTACCAAGTGTACTTGTGTGTTGATAACTCTGGTTCCAAGCTTGTTGAGTGCCCTGTTTTCCCACATGGCAAATGTGGCTCACAGATAGAGTTTCCCTCATTCTAGGGAGCTTTTTTTTTTTTTAAGTGGTTTTCATGTGTCATTTTCATGATCACCAATTGTCAAATGTTAAGTTGTTCTCTGGCTGGCTACAATAAGGAGTATTTAAGCATGTAAAAGAGAAGAATTTGTGTACACCTTGTATGTTTGATTATTGTATTAAACGTCCTCTTAAGTTGAAAGGAAAGCATATAAATCCAGGCCATTGGTCTAATTGTTTTCCCGCACCTTGATTGGGCAATAATCTAACTAAAGGAAAAATGTTTGACATCAGTTCCGCCAGCATTATTTGTAGTACCACTTTATCCAACAATTTTATTATTACTAGGGATGGCAATTTTGGGTGGTTGCTTGTTGGGATGCAATTCTTTTGAGTATGATTATATTCTTTTAATTTTGTTTGTTTATTTATTTATGATAAGAAAAAGATTACGAATGTCCGTCGATTTTCTCGTGATCTTTGTAGATGGAGACTTTTGAAAAAGTAAAACAATATGAATTTCATGAATATATTTTACGAATTATAAAAAAGTGAGATTTGTACTAAATTTGTTCATCTAGTATGTTTCTCATTTTTATGAAACTTACCACTTCTCTAGTAAAGGTTTTCAACCTGCAGGTTGACTCGTTTTAATCTTGATCTGGTGAGAAAAACGTGTGCAACAAGCTCGCGGGTTCATCCGCATCAAGGCTCTCTGGTTCGACCTTGATGCCCACCCCTAGTGTTTATCGCTAATTCATGGAGCTAATTGATATTGTATGCATGTGAGGGTGAGTAGTAACTTTGGTAAAAGTTTCAGGGACAAGAAGAAGAAGAAGTAGTGTCCAATTTATTGATCAAGATACAAAACAGGAGTATCCATGGTTTTACAAAAACCCAAATTTAATCAAAACTTTCATTTTTCAAATTCACAAAGCAAATGACTCGTAAATAATCCCAAAGCATAGAAAATTCTCATAAGCCCATAATTAAAACAAATCAGCCCAAATTTTGAAGTCCAATTGGATAAGAGAACATACAAATTTCCGCACATAATAGTTTATTTTATGAATGGAGAACCACAAGCTTAAGTCCAATTGTTATCAAATTAAAGCTAAAATAACCAAAGTATAAATTTTTTTTGAAAAGGACCACACCCTAATTGCTCACTTAGGATTCACGAAGCAAACGACCTGTAAATAAGCCCACAATCCCGAAGCAAGGCAAATTCTCATAAGCCCGTAATTAAAAAAAAATCAGTCCAAATTTTGAAATTCTATTGGATAAGAGAACATACAAATACTCGCACATAATAGTTTATTTTATGAACCGAGGAAGACAAGCTTAATTCCAGTTGTTGTCAAATTAAAGCTAAAATGACTAAAGTAAAAAAAAAAACTAAAAAGGACCACTCCCTAATTGCTCACTTAGGGATCAATAATCAAAATTTTCCTTTATATATCAATTAATTAATGTTTCAGACTATTCATATTTGATATTTGAGATATCTATAAGAAAAAAACATTTGACAAAAAAACAAGAGTAAATTACACGTTTAAACGCTCCATTTATAAATTCTTTTTAGATATTTGCTGTAACATCTCAGACCTTTTCCCTACACAAATATTGTCCGTTTTGGGTTTTGATCCTCACGGTGTTAGACTTGGTATGCAATTCAAGGTGACTTCCCATAAGGTCACCCATCCTTGTTGTGTTCCATCTTGAGCACGTTTAACTTCGAAGTTTCATAGGAACTCCTCCATTTCACCCCAAAACGTGTCTTGTCAGTTAAGGTCGGTGTCTCACTTATGAACAATGGATCTCTCTCGTGCTTTGTCGATATGAGATTTGCCTAAGGTGTTACATACACCCCTCTTGGGACTCAACGTCCTCGTTGAGGCCCCACCATTGTTCAAGAGGGACGCAGAGAGGCTCTGATACCACTTGTAACATCCCAGACCTTTTCCCGACACAGATATTGTCGGCTTTGGGCCTTGACCCTCACAGTTTTAGACTGGGGATGCAATTCAAGGTGACTTTCCATAAGAAAGCCCATCATTGTTGTGCTCCACATTTAGCACGTTTAACTTCGGAGTTCTCACAAGAACTCCTCCATTTCATCCCAAAATGCGTCTTGTCAGTTAATGCCAGTTTCTCACTTATGAACCATGGATCTCTCCCGTGCTTTGTCGATGTAGGATTTTCCTAAGGTGTTACATTTGCTCCCCACAAAATCTTAATTTTTAATTGGTTACTAATTTTACATCTCGTTGCATTAATGGTCGCTCGTCGTCCAACTATGTTAAGTTCATCTTAAGTAACAATCAACTATAATGTTAATCGTTAAGTTACTGACATGTCAATTAAAAAATAAAATAAAAAAATAATTAAAAATAAATTTAGCTTACAAAAAGTCAAGGAAAACCCAGCAGAGAAAGAAACCCAGGAACATAATCTCCCATAGACTAGCCTTCCTCTTGTTTCTTCTTGTTATTGTCGGCTAGCCGACACCCAATAAACGGTCATAACTGTCGCAACCGTCCCGTCCGGGGGGTCCGTAGATCGTCGCGTCGGCTGTTTTGGGAGTCGCCATCGATCTTATTTGGAGTGGATCGAACACTCTTCAAATCGGCTCTAACCTTAGTGTCAGAACCGAGGCATGGTCTGCGAAAATAAAGTTCTGGGTTCGGGAGTACGGTTACGTGTGGGGAAGTTAAGCAACACCCCCACAACGCCCTAAATCGGTACTACTTAAGTCGATAAGTTTTTATGCAAGTTGGGTGTATTTTAGTAACAATTTTGTAATTTGAGGGTCCCACTGGACCATTGAAGAAACTAAATCGTGTTAGTTGTAATTACATTATACGTCCACTGACGTAAAAGATATAATTAATTGGTTAGTTGGACTCGAACCTTACCGGTTGCCTACGTACCCGTTAGACGGGATCAAAGTCCACGTAGTTCATTTGAACTTTGATAGTTTAATTGTGACATTTTCATCACGTTCCACTGATCGTGATTTTCGTATTATAATTTATGTTAATAAAATTTAATTTGATTACTATGAAATTATGAAAAGAGAATATAGTAATTTAAGTTATTAGGGAGAGGCTTGACTCGTATTGGAAAAGTAACGAGATAAACTTAATCCGCATTTGCCATTTCGTATTAAGAACTATAAACAAATAAACTTAAGCGGGATGGTTAATTTAACACACACGATGGGCCGGCAGCCCAACTGGTATGACTGCGGCTGTTAATTCACGTGCGTGCCACACAACACGAGTTCGAAACTCGGTAAGAGCCTTAATTTTGGTGTTTTTTTCGTTTTGGAACTGAAATGAAGAAGGGTATCTTGGTAAATGAACGAAAACACGGTGGTAGGGAGGGGTAATATTGAGGAAACCCTAAGGGCATTTTTGCCATTTCAAATAACAGGGTATATAACCTTCTCTTAGCAAAACCCTAATCTGCTCTAACCCTAAGCGGCGGCCGCCCTCTCTCTCATCTCCCTCTCATTTTTCCTTCTCGATTCTTCTCCTCTCTTCTTCGCTCCCAGAAAAAAAAACAACCTAGCCTTTCTCCCTCTCGTCCTCATCTTCTCCAGAGAAACCTAGCCGCCCGAAACCCTAGCCCCCAAATCGAAACCGCCGCCTCTTCTCTCGTCCCTCATCTCGGTCAGAGAAACCAACCCTAGCCTCGCTCAAAACCGCCGCCGCTCTCCTCTCTCGGCTCTCTCCCTCTCGACTTGATGAACGCGAGAAACGACCCCGCTCACCGGATTAAAAAGAAAATCGATTTGAGTAAGATACTATCCTTGCATGTTGTATTTTTTTCGTTTTTTTTTTTTGTGAAAATCGAAAGGTTTCTGATGTTTTTTTTTTTGTTTTTTATTTGCGCGAGCGGAAGAGGAGACGAGCATCGGGTCTCGCCGCCGACTACAGCAGCAACAGGCGGGGATACCGCCGTCGGTCACTCGAAAATTACCAGAAGACTCTCGATCTAGGTGAAGCCGTGACATGCATGACCCTTTTTTATTTTCTGTTTTTTTTATATTTTTTGTTCCAAATTTACTAATTTTCTGTTTTTTCATTTCTGGAGAAAACGTCCCAAACCGAGGGGATTTTTTTCGATCTACCTCCTCCTACTCTCTCGGTGAGTTTCTCTTAAACATGCACGCTTAGATCTAATTTTTTTACATAAGACGTGATTTTAATCTTGATTTTTGTTTGGGTTCTTGGTGTTGGACGAGGGGTGAAGGAGGGCGAAGACCGGCGGTGGTGTGACGACGTCACACAGGTGGTTTTTTGCTTGTGATAGTAATTTTTGTGTTTTTTTGGTTCTCGCCGAGAGGAGAGACGGAAATGGGGTCGCCGGCGGCGCGGCCAGCGCCAGAGCCGACGGCGAGGGTCTGGTTTTGGGTAGGTTATTATTATTTTCTATTTTCGCTATTCTGGGTAATTTTATTAACATTATTTTTGGATTTCTGATCTAGGGTTCTTCTTTTTTTACAGATCCCTACGATTTAAAGAGACCAATAGGTGATACTCTTCCTAACTTATGACTAATGGATTGGTTATTGTGGCTAGGATTTTATCTATTAATTCCTGTGGTGTTAAGAAAACAGGGTTTTGGTTCGTACCCCTGTTGGGCTCATTCGGCTTTAATATTTGGTTTTGGATTTGTTGAAAACGAAAGCTTGCTTTATTAGATTCTAGTGTCTATAATGATCCTAGCATAATATGAGGTCAAAGCCACTGCTTATGACCACCATATTGGTGGGAAGCTTTCTTCTAAATTGGGATTTGGTTATATGATTGATTAAAAAACTGGTATGAGTTGGTAGAATCTGAAATTTTCAATAGCATCAGGGCTTTTATGGTGTTAGGCGTGCGAAAATATAACAACTAAAAAAGAGAAGTTTGTAATTACCAAAAAGTTGGTAATTGGGTCGAAAGAGGGGTGCCCTTAAACACAAAAAGAGGTATTTTAAAATACTCTCCCAAGGGTCTGTTTTGAATTCTTTTGTGTTTTGAATGGATTGTTAGATCATCTTTACTACGCTTTGGGTTGCTAATGTTATTTGTGTGTGAAAGAGCTGGTGGACTAACCTAGCTGATTAGAGAACTAAGTTTAGCTAGCAACTTAAAATGAATTATGCTCGCTAGAAAAACTTGAAACGATCCAATAGGATTCATGGCACGCTAGTGATAGCTAAGAAGCTGCCTAACATAGCATGTAATGAAATATGAACGGAGCAAAGAGACAGACAATTATCACAGTCAAAATTTCTCAAAGCTACTTTGATTTGAAACTGAGCACAAAGACAATACACATCAAAACCGTTGAATTTTATGAAGGACTATTTCATACATCTATCGATTATAAAATAAGGACATCATTATATAATCATGGTTGAGTTTCCATCTCTACATGGATGTATGGATGAATATATGCTTGTGCGATTGCTGAGATGAGGAAACACCAACCTGTCTTCTTTGTCGTTTGGTGTTTGATGGCGATGGCCTCTTGTTGTCTTCTTAGTGCTTCTTGTCTGCCCTTTAGTGTTTCTTGTCTGCCCTTTTGTGTTTAATGTCCTGTCTGTCTTTTTAGTGCTTTCGTTCTTTTTCCTCTGCTCTTTCTCTCCCCAAAATTCCCCCCTGCCCCCGTTTGGGGTAAGAAACCCCCCTTATATATGATCACTTTTTACTGTTCATCATTGTGTGCTGGCTCCTCCTCCTTTGCTCTTGAGGTGGTTGTCTGAACCAACTTTTGTGTTGGCAATTTGGTGTTGGTTCTTTGGAGGAGGTGGCCGAATTCCTCTTTTTGAGATGGCAGTAATTTCTGCTACCCTACTACTCTACTACTCTGCTGTTCGGCGGTTCTGCTGTTCTTGTAGATAAGATAAGGATGATGGGTTTGGTTGACCGGGTCGGCCAGAGCTAACCCGGTCGACCCGAGTTGACTGGCTCGACCAGAGTTAATTGGGCTGAGATATGGACCTGGATTGTGGGTTTTTGTTTTGGGATGCCCTTCTAACACTTCTTTTTTCTTTGCAGGTCTCTGGTCTGGCTCAAAATGATGACCTAAGGAGGCCTAAATAGCCTCAAAAGGCTAGGCCTCTAATTCTGATTGGTGCCACCAAAAGCAGAATTTTTTTTATTTTTTTATTTTTATAAAATGTATAATTACAAGGTGTATCCTAAATGTCACAGATTGTAATTTGTAATTACACATTTGTTTATTTATGTCCTTGCCTTTAGAATTAGATGATCATTGTATGTATTACTCAATCATTCAATTGATTATTTCAAACCAATTCGTTAACTACAATTGTGACCAATATCCCAACTTCTAAGTAAATAATTCTTAGTTAAGAATCGTGACCAATACCCCATTCAACCAATTTCAGACCTATATCACCAATCGTTAACAATAATACCGGTATAAGTCGTGACGGCATACTATTGCTATTCTAAATAAAGCGAATTTGGTAGCCATTAGCTACTGCTAATCTCAACCAACCTTATCTAAACTTTCGCTTGGGTTTTCTTTTTGCATTTTAAAAAAGATATTCTTCCGAGTTCTAAGTAGGATGGTTGCTCCGGACAAAATGTGGTGTCTACAGTTGCCCCCCTTTGTATATCTCTTTGTATAAAGAGTTATACAAAGTGCTCATAAGGACACCACATTTTCTAAAAGTATCATGATGGTTGTGTTAGGGTCCTTGAAATAGGATATGTTTTGAGGATGATGTTAGGATAGCGAATGATTTAGTGTGTTTGTATAAGATTTCCGACAGCGAGGACTTCTGTTTCTTTGATAGTCTTCGTCGCCAGTGGAAAATTTACGTTTTTATATAGCGTTCGCCAACGCGAGTAATTTTCTGATACTCACTCTACTGTACTTCTTCGATGATCGACAGTGTCAACGGTATCTTCTGATGCCCACCAATCATCTTCTGCTACATTTCTTTAGCGCTTGCCAGCTCCGGTTAGGTATTTACTGGTAGGGGCGCTCTTTATCTCTTATGCGTTATTGAATGATAGAGGGGCTCGCCAGCTCCTGTGAGGTTTTGATTGGTTGGGGCGCTCCTCAGCTCCCGTGAGGTATTGATTTAGTACGGGTGCTTCTCAGCTCTCGTGAGGTATTAAATAGTAGGGGCGCTCCTCAGCTCCCGTGAGGTATTAAATAGTAGGGGCGCTCCTCAGCTCCCGTGAGGTATTGATTTGGTAGGGGTGCTCCTCAGCTCCCGTGAGGTATTGACTTGGTAGGGGTGCTCCTCAGCTCCCGTGAGGTATTGATTTGGTAGGGGCGCTCCTCGGCTCCCGTGAGGTATTGATTTGGTAGGGGCGCTCCTCAGCTCCCGTGAGGTATTGATTTGGTAGGGGCGCTCCTCAGCTCCCGTGAGGTATTGATTTGGTAGGGGCGCTCCTTATCTCCCGTGAGGTATTGATTTGGTAGGGGCGCTCCTCAGCTCCCGTGAGGTATTGAGATTTGGTAGGGGCGCTCCTCAGCTCCCGTGAGGTATTGAGATTTGGTAGGGGCGCTCCTCAGCTCCCGTGAGGTATTGATTTGGTAGGGGCGCTCCTCAGCTCCCGTGAGGTATTGAGATTTTGGTTTCCCTTTGTGGTATAGCGATATAGAGTACTGGTTTATTCACATTGTGACATATAATAGCTTTGATAGTCAACTAGCTGGTTTGGTACAAAAATCGATAACGAGTAGTCACACGGCCTAAAGGACTTCGTAAGTATCCGATAGGCTTAACATTGATATGTAATGCTTTTGTATCATATTGCTAGATAGATGTGAAAAATGTAGCGTGATATGGCATGATGTAATGTCATGATGAAAATGCGTAAATGGAGAGGGAGGATTCCCTTATGTGGACGTTTACTCGACTGGTGTGCCACCTTGTGACAACCTTTATGAGTACGTGACACAATATGTTGTATGATGAATGCTTGCCGCAAACGTAAAGGCGAATTAGTTTCTTTTATTATATTTTTCTAATTTTCCTCCAAATTGGTCGCCCTTCGAGAGATATGTCATTGCTCTCAACTTAATCGATCCTAGGCCTTGTTCGAAGTAGGATGGCAAGTGTACTGATAGTGTTGCCGTCTTTAATTTTCAGCTGTTAGTGAACAAGTCAACCTTCATTTCGATGTTCGCCTTGTAAAGTTGCTGAACCTCCTTTTGAGTCCCGAAAAAGGTTCAACATGAAAATGTCGTATCCAATCTTCTATTGGGTCTGCAGAACATTTGCGAACCTACCAATTTCTTTCGAGTGGTCTCGAATAAATTTCCTTTGCATGCCCATGTCATTCATAACTGCGGGGGGAATCCCGGGTTGGCTTCTCAAAACTGTAGAGATTATTGGATTTTTCTCTTCATTTGTGAACTATGAGCGTACGGGGTTAGGCCAAGGGAGGAGTGGAAATAACAAAACGAATCCACTTTAGTTATGGATATTTTGGTTAAATTGTTTTGAAATTGTTATTGTTCCCTTCGATTGTGTGCTAGTCGTGAATTGCTTCTGCTTTTTGCTAAGACTGTAGTTGGTTTACGCGACTGTATTGCCACTAGGGGTTTATCATAAGATCATATTTGTGATTGGATGGTATAAGAGGCGACAATCAGTTGCAAGTAGGATGGAATGGTAAGTAAAGGAGAACACGTGCAAGATTGAGGCAAATTCTAGCGGAATTTTATTTCTGGGGTATAAAAGAAAGATACATAGCAACTACGAGATACATCAAAGAGATTCATGATTTGACAGTCCACCCTGCACTCGTCCCATTATTTTCATGGAGTCGACCGAGCATTGCCTCATTCTTATGCATAGTATTTCTTCACTGAGTCGGTGTTGACCGGATATGGTAACTCGTCTCCGTCCATGTTTGTTAATATGAGCGCTCCGCCTGAGAAGGCTCTTTTTACCACATAGGGACCTTCATAGTTAGGGGTCCATTTCCCTCTTGGATCCCCTTGTCGGAGCATAATTTTCTTCAAGACCAGCTCTCCTTCACGAAATTGTCTCGGCTTTACTTTTTCCTCAAATGCTCTGATCAATCGTCTTTGATAGAGATGACCATGATGGATGGCTCCTAGCCTTTTTTCCTCAATCAGGTTTAATTGGTCATACCTGGCATTGACCCATTCGGTATCTTCGAGTTCTGCTTCTTTTAATACCCTTAAGGATGGTATCTCTACTTCAATAGGCATTACTGCTTCCATCCCATAGACCAGAGAGAAAGGTGTCGCACCCGTTGACGTCCTCACTGTTGTTCTATACCCGTGCAGAGCAAATGGTAGCATTTCATGCCAATCCTTATACGTGATCACCATCTTCTGGATGATTTTCTTAATGTTCTTGTTTGCAGCTTCGACAGCACCATTCATCTTGGGACGATATGGTACAGAATTATGGTGTTTGATCTTGAACTGCTTGCAGAGTTCATCCATCATTTTGTTGTTTAAGTTTTTCGCATTGTCGGTGATCAACCTCTCTGGCAATCCATAACGACAGATGATTTCTTTCTTAATAAATTTTACCACCACACTTCTGGTTATGTTCGCGTAGGAGGCCGCCTCTACCCATTTGGTGAAGTAGTCTATTGCTACTAAGATGAATCGATGACCATTTGATGCTTTGGGTTCGATTAATCCGATAACGTCTATTCCCCAGACGGCAAAAGGCCAAGGCGATGACATGACATGGAGAGGGACAGGGGGAGTATGAATTTCATCCGCATACACTTGGCACTTGTGGCATTTCCGAACATAGTTGACGCAGTCTCCCTCCATTTTAGTCCAGTAATACCCCATCCTTAATATTTTCCGAGCCATGACGTGACCACTTGCATGTGTACCACATATACCTTCATGTATTTCTTCAATTATCCTTGAGGCCTCCTTTGCATCTACACATCTTAACAGCGTTGAGTCGTGGTTTCTTTTGTACAAGGTCGATCCGCTCAAATAGAATCCATAGGCCAATCTGCGAATAGTCCTTTTGTCGTTTCCGGATGCCCCTGGTGGGTATTCTTTTTCTTTGATGTAGATTAGGATGTCATAATACCATGGTTTGTCATCTGGTTCCTTTTCAATATTCATAAGGTATGCGGGAGCATCTCGTTTCTCGATTTTAATACATGGTATTTCACCCATTTCTTCCATTTTGTACATCGATGCGAGGGTAGCTAATGCATCTGCGACTTGGTTTTCCACCCGTGATACATGTTCAAACGTTACTTCCTCAAATTGCAATATCATTTCTTTGATGAGCTTCTGGTATGGGATGAGCTTTGAGTCTCGAGTCTCCCATTCACCTCTTATTTGGAAGATTACTAGTGCAGAATCCCCATACACCTTCAACCTTTTTATCCCCATTCCCAGGGCTGCTCGTATGCCGAAGATACATGCTTCGTATTCTGCCACATTGTTCGTGCATGCAAAGCAGAGTTTAGCTGTAATTGGTAGTACCTCACCTTCCGGGGACATAAAGACGGCCCCCACTCCTTGTCCTAGAGCATTAGAAGCTCCGTCAAACTTCATGATCCAACCTCCATGTGGTAGGTTTTCTTTTTCCTCCTCTGTTGTCATTATATTTTCATCTGGGAAATCCATAATCATGGATTCGGGATCCATAATAGCATGCTCTGCCAAATGGTCGGCAACGACGCTCCCTTTAATTGCTTTTCTTGCCACATAAACAATGTCGTATTCTGCTAAGAGGACTTGCCATCTGGCGAGGCGTCCAGTCAGTGCGGGTTTTTCGAATATGTATTTGATGGGGTCCATTTGGGATACCAAATGAGTTGTGTGATACAACATATATTGCCTTAACCTTTTTGCTGCCCAAGCTAGGGCACCACACGTCTTTTCTAAGGCCGTATACCTACGTTCACAGTCATTGAACTTTTTACTGATGTAGTAGATCGCATGTTCTTTCTTTCCTTGTTCTTGTTGTGCCAGCATTGCCCCCATAGAATTTTCGAATACAGATAAGTACAGTGTTAGGGGTTTCTTTGGTGTAGGGGGTGCTAGGACCGGTGGATTTAGAAGGTATTCCTTAATTTTGCTAAACGCATTTTGGCAATCTTCGTCCCACTCACATGGTTGGTTTTTCTTGAGTAGTTTGAAAAGGGGTTCACATGTGGGGGTCAATTGTGAAATGAATCTACTGATATAGTTCAAGCGTCCGAGGAATCCTCTTACTTCTTTCTGGGTCTTGGGTGGCGGCATTTCAACTATTGCTTTGACTTTGTCTGGATCGACTTCTATCCCTTTCTGACTTACTAGAAACCCTAGCAACTTTCCCGATGTGACCCCAAAAGTACATTTTTCAGGATTCAATCGTAATTGATATTTACGCAATCTTTTGAAAAGCTTTCGTAGGATTTCCACGTGATCTTCTCCTGGTCTAGATTTGGCTATCATGTCATCCACATAGACTTCTATTTCTTTATGCATCATGTCATGAAACAACGTGACCATTGCCCTTTGGTAAGTAGCTCCTGCGTTTTTCAGCCCGAAAGGCATTACAATGTAACAAAACGTTCCCCATAATGTGATGAAAGTCGTTTTTTCCATGTCCTCTGGGCACATTTTGATTTGGTTATATCCTGAAAAACCGTCCATGAAGGAGAATGTGTGATGACCAGCCGTATTGTCGATAAGAACATCAATATGAGGTAATGGGAAATCATCTTTTGGGCTCGCACGATTTAGGTCCCTATAATCTACGCATACTCGGATCTTTCCATTCTTTTTAGGGACTGGGACAATATTTGAGACCCATTCAGGATATATGGCTACTCGTAAGAAACTTGCATTGTATTGTTTTTGAACTTCTTCCTTGACCTTCAACAACCATTCTGCTTTCATTCTTCTCAATTTCTGCTTAATGGGTTTGCTATCTTGTTTCAAAGGCAAGTGATGCATTACTATTTTTTCGTCTAAACCGGGCATGTCTTTGTAAGACCAAGCAAACACGTCTTGATATTCCTTTAGCAGGTCTACAAGCCTTTCTTGTGCGTCTTTACTTAAACTTTCCCCAATTTTCACTTCCTTCTGATCTTCTTCCGTCCCTATGTTTACCACTCTGATTGCTTCACCATACGGTTGTAATGCTGGCTCTTCCCGCTCAAGCACCCAATCCCAGTCTGAAGATTCCTCTTCTTCCTCATCCGACTCCATTTGATTAATAGGTAAGTCAAAGTTGATTGTCAAATCATGAAGATCTCGAGTATCCTCCCATTGCTCACATATCCTGAAGCAAAAGATATAAAGGCAAAAAGGAAAGGAAAATAACGTGGAATAAGGAAGGGATAGAAATCCATGTCATGAACGATTGGAATTCAAATGCATATGTTTATTTGAAAACAAAGGAAGGTGCTATAAGTGCGCTTTATTTCCCACTACAGTCTTAACAAAAGCTTAACTAGTCTTTTCGACTACATTTTATTCATTATTATACGATACTTTCGATTTCTCGTGCCCACGACATTACATTGCGTCTGGTATAGGCATGTCTTCAAACTTCCAATTGCACAGCTCTTCATCTGGACGCATCAGGTGGACAAACTCGAACGATTCAGTGTTATTCCCCCCAGCCATGTTGATCGACAAATCACTGAAAACAGTTAACATCATATGGTCCTCTAGGTCTATGTTTGCCTCGACGACATCGACAGTCTTACTATTGATCGTTCCTCCACTTATGAAGGTTTGACTTATGTGGGGTATCTTGATCTTCTCGTGTTCAAAATTGTCCCCTTTTAAGCGAACCAACCTCTTGTTTCGTTTCTCCTCTTGGATCCTTTTCATATCCAACATACTTGGCGAGTACCCCAAACCGCAACGATTTTTATTTTCCTTGATGTTCATTGGCGGCCTGATTAGGGTGTTCCACATTGACTTGTCAATTCCCTTAATCAATTGTTTGGCAGCCATGATGGAGGCTACAGATGGTTTTGGGTTTCGCGTCTTATTTTCCTTGTTGACGTATGCGACGTCTTCAATTTCTAGCGACTGAAATGCACTTTCAAGAGCTTCCTCTGTAGCTTCGATATATGGTGCATCTGGTGCTTTCGTTATCATTATATCATCTTCCCCGTAGACTTCCACTAACTTCTTGTCAATGATGAATTTAACTTTCTGGTGGAGCGATGATGGCACTGCTCCTGCCGAATGTATCCATGGTCGACCCAGTAGGAGGCTGTATGTGGGAGTAATGTCCATCACCTGGAACGAGATGTTGAAGATGCTTGGTCCTATCTGGATTGGAAGCTCGACTTCGCCGATTACCTTGCGTTTAGTACCATCGAATGCCCGAACTACTACAAAGCTCGGCTTGATGTATGATTCATCCACCGGGAGTTTATTGAGGGTTGATTTGGGTATTACATTTAGAGCTGACCCGTTATCGATAAGCGCACGAGCTATCATATGGCCTTTGCATTTTAGCGAAATGTGCAGAGCTTTGGTGTGACCTGTTCCCTCGGTGGGGATTTCATCTTCGTCAAACGAGATCTTTCCGCTAGTCAGGACAGCTCCGACGATATTGTCTACCTTTTCTACTGATACATTATGGCATACGTGAGCTTGATTTAGTACTTTCATTAGAGCTTGACGATGAGGTTCAGAAGTGAGGATTAGGGATAGAAGAGAAATTCGTGCAGGCGTGCGGTTCAACTGCTCTACCACCTTGAACTCACTTTGCTTAATCAGTTTTAGGAATTCACATGCATCCTCATCAGAAACTTGTTTTTGGTACTCTTTTGGACCTTCCATGATCGGTGCCCTCTCCTCTTCCTCATTGAGCTGTGGGTTCGTGAACTCGGGGAGTTTTTGCTTTCCCTGCTTTATTTCTTGCCTTTTTGCCAATTCCTCAATTCTACGCTTTTCAACGTCATCCGGGGTATAATACCTGCCTGTTCTAGTCATACCGCCTATCCCGGTTATGTTTGTCACTTCACTTTGGCGAGTAAAGGTGTTCTGATCTGCCTGACAGTTGTACATCCATGGTACTGCTTTTGAATTTTCATATTTGAACGGTTTTGGGGTTTTTATGACCAGAGGGACCACTTTTGAGGATGGAGGGCTAGGCTCATCCTGTCGTGCTTGGTAGCAAATGAACCTTTCCTGCTTTTGGGGTTCGTCAGTTAGCGAGGACATCATATTTACGTCCCTCATGACTTTGCCTCTAGTTCGAATTAGTATCACTTTCGCATCCATGAGTTGTTGTAACTTTATTTTGAATGGATCACAATGCTGGATAGAATGCCCCTTAACTTCCGCATGATAAAGACATGTATCTTCCAGATTTATGACGGGTACCTCTTCATCAGGGTCCTCCAGGTAATTGTTGTGGGATAGTATTTTATAGATGCACTCCAAAGGTGTCTTTATTTCTTCCACACTTACCCTGTCTTCGTATTGTTCAAATTCTTCGATGCCATTTACTCCCTGCCCCCCATGATTAGGCAATGGATTATTGTTAACATTCGGTCTGTTGGGCTGTTCTTCGAATTTTAGCCAACCAACTTTTATCAACTGTTGTACCTTAACTTTCAGTATTCTGCAATCTTCAGTTGAATGCCCTGGGACCCCCGAATGGTAGGCACAATGTTGATCCGGCTTATACCAATTAGGGTAAGGTGGTTGCAGGGGCTCAGATGGTATGGGGGCAATTAGATGACTTTGGATTAACTGAGGAAAGAGTTCAGTATATGTGATGGGAATAGGATCGATTTGAAAAGTTTTTCCATACATTCGAGTGACGTTCTGATCTCTGTTGTTTGCTTGGGGTGGTGCTTGTGGTCGATTCTGGTTTAGTGGCTGAGTAGCATAATTCGGGCGTTGAGTAACAACTGTAGCATTATTTATGTATGGACGAATTTGGTTGGGTTGAGGTCGACTGTTCCATCTCCCTATTTTTGAGGACTCTCCCTGGACTGAATTAACCTCCGCTTCCTTCTTTCTGATGTGGCTCGCCTTCCGTGAAGCTTCTGGGCTTTCCATTTTCCCTAATTTGATTCCCTTCTCAATTCGTTCACCAATTACTAACATATCAGCAAAATTTGTTGTAGTGATTCCGACCATGTTATTGTAATATGGAGGCTTCAGGGTTTCAAAGAAAGTAGAGATCATTTCTTTCTCAGATAGAGGGGGCTGAACATCTGCAGCTCTTCCTCGCCACCTTTGGGCATACTCTCGGAAGGACTCCTCCTCTTTCTTTTCCATGGCGCGTAGATCTTCCCTATCTGGGGCCAAATCTTGATTATGCTTATAGTGTTTCATGAATGCATCAGCAAGATCTTGCCATCTTTTGACTTTTGACCTTTCGAGCTGCATGTACCACCTTGCGGCTGGCCCAGTTAGGCTGTTTTGAAAACAATGTATCATAAGCTTGTCGTCTTGGACGTGGTTGGCCATTTTATTACAATACATGATTAGGTGGTTTCTAGGGCACGTGGTACCGTCATATTTTTCAAATTCTGGGATTTTGAATTTTGGGGGAATTATCACGTCTGGTACGAGGCATAATTGCGTGGCATCAGTAGAACCATATGATTCTACTCCTTCGATGGCTCTCACTCTTTCGTCCAGGTATTCCCATTTTTCTTTCAATAGTATGTCATTTTCACCGCCTTCTATTTTCTCTCTCTCTTGGTCGTGTTCAGGGGATCCCGTATTGTTTTTGTCATGCACGATGATGACTTTGGGGCCCGAACCTTCCCCTTTTGGAGGAACATCATCTTCAGAATGTACTTCTTCATCATTGGATACTATTTCCTTTCCTTTTGCCGACAGCATTTTTACTATCATGTTCAGCTGATCTTTCATTTCATCAAACCCAACCAGCTTTTCATCAAATCCAGTTATCTTTCCTTCGATGTCATTCAGCTTCTTCTGAAAAGCTTCCATGACGAACTCGGCCTTAGATCTCGTTAAGTATGTAAAGTCTTGACTCTTCCCTGGTGGACGATCAATTTTAAAGAAAATCCGGTGCTCTGGTTCCTGTGTTCTCGTTGAATAGTTTATAATTAGTCGATGCGGAGTGATATGATGTCATGCTTATGCTATATGAGGTGAATGCATGATGTGATGTTTTTGTTAGTGCTTGAATGCAATTCTAGGATTTGCCAATGAGATAACACCTCTGCTTCCAAACTTTATATTTACAGTAGCTGGGGCTACCATTACAATTTATGTGCGCTTCAAGGCGCTATATGCTTACTACATGGCCTCGTACATATTTCACAAGAGACCATGATTACAAAAACAACCCAAAGTACATTGTTTATTCCCCTGCTACCTTACATTACCATATTATAAAGTATTATAATATGATTAGTGAAAATTTCCATAATACATCAGCTCTTGTTGCAGGTTTTCGAGATAGGTTCGAAGGTCGGGATCCGGATTCTCCATTTGTACCAGACGTAGTCTAGCCGCCTCAGCTTCATTGGACAACTCATATGCCCTTCTAGTAGCTCCTCTAACAACTTCCATGAGGCGGTTAACTTTCCGTTCTTCATTCAGCCTGTTGTTTTCCAGTGTTTGTGCTGTAATTTTCCAGTCCGCATTTTCCTTCTCGATAGCCTCTTTTTCAGTAGTTAATCGGCTAATTTCTTCATGATATTTGATAGCTTCCTTCTTTTGCTTACTGATAAGATGCTCCGTTCGTAGTCCCCATTCTTCCAGATGCTCTAATCTTTCTTGCATTGCCCAATTTGCGCTTTGGTGTTCGTTGATTGTAGACTTCTGCTCATGGCTAAGACCTTCCAACTGAATAACCCTTTGGTTCAGGATATAATTTGCTTCTTCAAGTCTCTTTATCTGGGTGAAATTCCCTCTTGCGTATGCCCGCATCTCATCATTTTCTCGTTGTAGTCGGTTTAGAGCCATATCTTTAGCCAAAGATCCTGCTTGATGATGTATCGCCGGTGGCAATCTGGGTTCAAAATCCATTTTCCTCTTGCCTTTCCTGTCTACAGTGACTGCTTTTCCTCGCCCCTGATACCATGGTGCGTATTCAGGAGCCAGGGAATTGTGGAGGTCTTGATCATCTTTCATCATTGCAATGCTCAAACTTCGATTGATTAGTCTCGGATTTTTCCAACATGGTAGTACCCGCTCACTTTTAGCCTTTGAATCGGGATTGAAATACCGGTAACTAAACCAACCCATCCCTTCGGTTGCTGGCACAAACTGCATGCAACCCACTTGCCTCCTGAACATATTAGGTGCGTATGCCACGCATCCCTCGGGACCTAGCAGAGGTACCCATGGGTCGGACCCGCAGCTATACAATACACTTCCCTCGTACATCCACGGGGCTTTCCATTGGATATCTTCACTCCCGAGTGTGGCGAAATAATTTTTCCAATGCTCTTCAGATGCTGACATATATATTAAGTCCCCAGAGGCAAACTCTCTAACTGAGCATCTCCTTTCGTCGAAGACGAATGAGTATCTAATTATCGGGATCCCTTTCCTCGGAGAGGGTTTAAGATGTCCAAAAATCCAGACCACTAGTAATGGGGCGCAACCAAGTAGGATGCCCCCACGATTTTCTCTACATCTTCCCAAAGCAGCAAATGTTTCAGACAGAATAGAGAATATTGGGTTGACATCATGTGTATCTTGCTCAAACACTTTCATGGCAGAGTTGTCAATGTGGTCTGGCATTCGAGGGTATAGGATTAATCCATATAGTATCAGTGCGAATATCTTCAAATCTTTCTCATTTTTCGGTCCGATATTTATCTGAGATATGAGTGTGTCGACGTGAATGTACTCGATCTCACCATCAGATCCTATTAAATGTTCTATCTTTGTACTTTTTGTATCTAGAATCTGGGATAATACATTCTTCGCTTTGAGATAGGGCTTATGGACGTAGATCTTATACGGCTTCTTGGGATCTATTTGGAGGATAGATTTGTACTCTTCCATAAGGGGGGAGAAATCATTGTCATTTATGGAAAAGCAATGATAGAACGGATCCCAATAGTTGAGCATTTCTTGGATCATGTTCGCCGGGAATGGGACATATAACAGATCAGGTATTCTTCCATAAGTGCGAGTGAACACCTTCTGCTCATGTTCTGTGAAAGTTCCCCACATCTGCTTGAGTGATTGGATTCTGTTATCAAGAATCCTGACTGGCCCCATGGGTAGCAAATCAATCACTGTGCCCCTCGGTAGACGATCACCTCCGTCCCTATATCGCTTCATTGACTCGAACATTACCATCTCTTCTTCTTCGATAATGGGTGATATTCCCGCCATGTTGTACATATAAAGTCCTGTAGCAAGGATGTTATTTCGTGGCAAAACCTATCAATGAGATGACGTGTTAGGAACATCGAAATAAAAGAATAGGTGTGAATGCATGCGTGCAATGATATGATTATCGCGCACAGTTAAAGTTAAGCCATCCACATAGACATTAGACGCAAAACACCAAGCCCTTTATTTCATCATTCAGGGTTACATTTGTACTAAGCAAAAACGGCTACCCAACTGGTTGCCATACCCTGAGCAACTCCTTGTCCTTCCGTTTTTTTTTTTTTTTTTTTTTGGATAGGGAGTCTGAACAAAATATGTCAAAATAGTCGACCTATTCCTAACGGTCGACAGTTACTAGGGCCTTCGGTCTTCACTCTAACATACGCGAGGACTCTGGTTCCTCGGGGTCTATATCTTCTGGTATTTTAGAGCATTCGTCTATGTAAGTTCTCATTTTTGCTGCCTGCTTCATATTCTACTTGGCTTCTTTCAAGAAATATTTCTCCTTCATGAACGGTGGGAAACACGCCTCTTTGATTCTTCCGTCAGTGTGGTAGTTCCTGGCGGACCTTAATGCTACTGGCACGTCATTTGGTGATAAGTTGTTGCGCATGCAGAGTCTATCTTTCATGCTTTTCCATGTTGTAGCCATTTTTATTGGTTCCAAAGTGGGATTCTCTATAAAACTCTGCTCGAACTTTGCAGACGGTTTTTCCACCACCACGTATCCGTTATCCACGATCATTATTTCCCTTTCCACATGAAAGGTAAGGAAAAGATAGTCATTATGATTTTCATCAAGGAAGATCGCCCATCGGCGTAGTGATAAGAACTGTCGAAGCCATTTCCCCAGGAGAGTTACTTTATCGGGGAATGTTTCCCATTTGTGAATACAGTTCTTCAAAACTGGTTTGTGCATTATGATTCCTATAGTACATACACGAATCATGCGTCTCAGGAGGCAGTACACAATTTTTGACATGTCTGGGTACTCTTCGAGAGGTATATAGAATACGTTCAGGCACATGAGATCTGGTGTCCAGTCGAGGTGTTTGATGGGGAGATTGTGGCTGCCATACTTGTGTAGTAGTAGATTTCTTGCCCTTTCGATAAATACATCATCATTTCTCCTCAGGCCCCTCGAAACGATGTCCTGAACTATTTCAGATGGCACACCCCTCAGGTTGCGGACTAAATTTTGATCAATCCAGACAGGAGCAAGTTTGTTGGTGGCAGAACGAGCGACCACTGGCTGGGCTATAAAGGTGCCTTCCATCTAATCATCATATGCAAATGGCTCAAGTTTTAATTTTGCGCGATATAGAAATGCATATGATAGTGATGCATGAAAATATGCTCGATCTAACTTATTATCGTTATTATTAATATTATTACATCATTTTTAGTCATTTTCAAAACATAAGTTTTTTATTACGCAAGCAAATGAAGACAAATAATAGAGAATAACCAAAATATTTACTTTTTGTGAGAATATACACAAAGTATAGTATAGCCATACACATTTAAAATACGGAATATCCGAAACATTTATCACAGCAGTAGGAAATATATACGCGACATATACATGTACAAATACAAAAAGTAATGACTGCCTATTTTAGGTATCACCTAGGTGTGTTTGTGCAGCGTAACGACATGGTTAAGGGTGGCTTAGGAAATGTTTTGGACGGTTAAAGGTGGCTTCTAAGCTTGCTATATGCGGGCAGAGGGATTGCTAGGGAATTGGCTCCCAAGTTGTATCTTGCCGTAGCCTTTTCAGACTGACTGGATACCTCGAGATCATCCTCGGATCCGAGTTCAACTTGGTTAGAAAGTTTTGCGTGACTACCACTACTGTGGAGGTCACGGTACTCCTTTCAATTTTCTAAAGGGATAGCTCGGGCATAGAGCTTTTATGCATGAATGCAGAATTAAATTGCGAAAATATAATTGCGCAAATAAGCAAGTAAACACCCAACATTTAATAGGAAAATATAAAACTTATCGAACTTAATTATGTAGCTCGACTCTCGAAGTCCCCAGCGGAGTCGCCAACTGTCGCAACCGTCCCGTCCGGGGGGTCCGTAGATCGTCGCGTCGGCTGTTTTGGGAGTCGCCATCGATCTTGTTTGGAGTGGATCGAACACTCTTCAAATCGGCTCTAACCTTAGTGTCAGAACCGAGGCATGGTCTGCGAAAATAAAGTTCTGGGTTCGGGAGTACGGTTACGTGTGGGGAAGTTAAGCAACACCCCCACAACGCCCTAAATCGGTACTACTTAAGTCGATAAGTTTTTATGCAAGTTGGGTGTATTTTAGTAACAATTTTGTAATTTGAGGGTCCCACTGGACCATTGAAGAAACTAAATCGTGTTAGTTGTAATTACATTATACGTCCACTGACGTAAAAGATATAATTAATTGGTTAGTTGGACTCGAACCTTACCGGTTGCCTACGTACCCGTTAGACGGGATCAAAGTCCACGTAGTTCATTTGAACTTTGATAGTTTAATTGTGACATTTTCATCACGTTCCACTGATCGTGATTTTCGTATTATAATTTATGTTAATAAAATTTAATTTGATTACTATGAAATTATGAAAAGAGAATATAGTAATTTAAGTTATTAGGGAGAGGCTTGACTCGTATTGGAAAAGTAACGAGATAAACTTAATCCGCATTTGCCATTTCGTATTAAGAACTATAAACAAATAAACTTAAGCGGGATGGTTAATTTAACACACACGATGGGCCGGCAGCCCAACTGGTATGACTGCCGTTGTTAATTCACGTGCGTGCCACACAACACGAGTTCGAAACTCGGTAAGAGCCTTAATTTTGGTGTTTTTTTCGTTTTGGAACTGAAATGAAGAAGGGTATCTTGGTAAATGAACGAAAACACGGTGGTAGGGAGGGGTAATATTGAGGAAACCCTAAGGGCATTTTTGCCATTTCAAATAACAGGGTATATAACCTTCTCTTAGCAAAACCCTAATCTGCTCTAACCCTAAGCGGCGGCCGCCCTCTCTCTCATCTCCCTCTCATTTTTCCTTCTCGATTCTTCTCCTCTCTTCTTCGCTCCCAGAAAAAAAAAACAACCTAGCCTTTCTCCCTCTCGTCCTCATCTTCTCCAGAGAAACCTAGCCGCCCGAAACCCTAGCCCCCAAATCGAAACCGCCGCCTCTTCTCTCGTCCCTCATCTCGGTCAGAGAAACCAACCCTAGCCTCGCTCAAAACCGCCGCCGCTCTCCTCTCTCGGCTCTCTCCCTCTCGACTTGATGAACGCGAGAAACGACCCCGCTCACCGGATTAAAAAGAAAATCGATTTGAGTAAGATACTATCCTTGCATGTTGTATTTTTTTCGTTTTTTTTGTTGTGAAAATCGAAAGGTTTCTGATGTTTTTTTTTTGTTTTTTATTTGTGCGAGCGGAAGAGGAGACGAGCATCGGGTCTCGCCGCCGACTACAGCAGCAACAGGCGGGGATACCGCCGTCGGTCACTCGAAAATTACCAGAAGACTCTCGATCTAGGTGAAGCCGTGACATGCATGACCCTTTTTTATTTTCTGTTTTTTTATATTTTTTGTTCCAAATTTACTAATTTTCTGTTTTTTCATTTCTGGAGAAAACGTCCCAAACCGAGGGGATTTTTTTCGATCTACCTCCTCCTACTCTCTCGGTGAGTTTCTCTTAAACATGCACGCTTAGATCTAATTTTTTTACATAAGACGTGATTTTAATCTTGATTTTTGTTTGGGTTCTTGGTGTTGGACGAGGGGTGAAGGAGGGCGAAGACCGGCGGTGGTGTGACGACGTCACACAGGTGGTTTTTTGCTTGTGATAGTAATTTTTGTGTTTTTTTGGTTCTCGCCGAGAGGAGAGACGGAAATGGGGTCGCCGGCGGCGCGGCCAGCGCCAGAGCCGACGGCGAGGGTCTGGTTTTGGGTAGGTTATTATTATTTTCTATTTTCGCTATTCTGGGTAATTTTATTAACATTATTTTTGGATTTCTGATCTAGGGTTCTTCTTTTTTTACAGATCCCTACGATTTAAAGAGACCAATAGGTGATACTCTTCCTAACTTATGACTAATGGATTGGTTATTGTGGCTAGGATTTTATCTATTAATTCCTGTGGTGTTAAGAAAACAGGGTTTTGGTTCGTACCCCTGTTGGGCTCATTCGGCTTTAATATTTGGTTTTGGATTTGTTGAAAACGAAAGCTTGCTTTATTAGATTCTAGTGTCTATAATGATCCTAGCATAATATGAGGTCAAAGCCACTGCTTATGACCACCATATTGGTGGGAAGCTTTCTTCTAAATTGGGATTTGGTTATATGATTGATTAAAAAACTGGTATGAGTTGGTAGAATCTGAAATTTTCAATAGCATCAGGGCTTTTATGGTGTTAGGCGTGCGAAAATATAACAACTAAAAAAGAGAAGTTTGTAATTACCAAAAAGTTGGTAATTGGGTCGAAAGAGGGGTGCCCTTAAACACAAAAAGAGGTATTTTAAAATACTCTCCCAAGGGTCTGTTTTGAATTCTTTTGTGTTTTGAATGGATTGTTAGATCATCTTTACTACGCTTTGGGTTGCTAATGTTATTTGTGTGTGAAAGAGCTGGTGGACTAACCTAGCTGATTAGAGAACTAAGTTTAGCTAGCAACTTAAAATGAATTATGCTCGCTAGAAAAACTTGAAACGATCCAATAGGATTCATGGCACGCTAGTGATAGCTAAGAAGCTGCCTAACATAGCATGTAATGAAATATGAACGGAGCAAAGAGACAGACAATTATCACAGTCAAAATTTCTCAAAGCTACTTTGATTTGAAACTGAGCACAAAGACAATACACATCAAAACCGTTGAATTTTATGAAGGACTATTTCATACATCTATCGATTATAAAATAAGGACATCATTATATAATCATGGTTGAGTTTCCATCTCTACATGGATGTATGGATGAATATATGCTTGTGCGATTGCTGAGATGAGGAAACACCAACCTGTCTTCTTTGTCGTTTGGTGTTTGATGGCGATGGCCTCTTGTTGTCTTCTTAGTGCTTCTTGTCTGCCCTTTAGTGTTTCTTGTCTGCCCTTTTGTGTTTAATGTCCTGTCTGTCTTTTTAGTGCTTTCGTTCTTTTTCCTCTGCTCTTTCTCTCCCCAAAATTCCCCCTGCCCCCGTTTGGGGTAAGAAACCCCCCTTATATATGATCACTTTTTACTGTTCATCATTGTGTGCTGGCTCCTCCTCCTTTGCTCTTGAGGTGGTTGTCTGAACCAACTTTTGTGTTGGCAATTTGGTGTTGGTTCTTTGGAGGAGGTGGCCGAATTCCTCTTTTTGAGATGGCAGTAATTTCTGCTACCCTACTACTCTACTACTCTGCTGTTCGGCGGTTCTGCTGTTCTTGTAGATAAGATAAGGATGATGGGTTTGGTTGACCGGGTCGGCCAGAGCTAACCCGGTCGACCCGAGTTGACTGGCTCGACCAGAGTTAATTGGGCTGAGATATGGACCTGGATTGTGGGTTTTTGTTTTGGGATGCCCTTCTAACACTTCTTTTTTCTTTGCAGGTCTCTGGTCTGGCCCAAAATGATGACCTAAGGAGGCCTAAATAGCCTCAAAAGGCTAGGCCTCTAATTCTGATTGGTGCCACCAAAAGCAGAATTTTTTTTATTTTTTTATTTTTATAAAATGTATAATTACAAGGTGTATCCTAAATGTCACAGATTGTAATTTGTAATTACACATTTGTTTATTTATGTCCTTGCCTTTAGAATTAGATGATCATTGTATGTATTACTCAATCATTCAATTGATTATTTCAAACCAATTCGTTAACTACAATTGTGACCAATATCCCAACTTCTAAGTAAATAATTCTTAGTTAAGAATCGTGACCAATACCCCATTCAACCAATTTCAGACCTATATCACCAATCGTTAACAATAATACCGGTATAAGTCGTGACGGCATACTATTGCTATTCTAAATAAAGCGAATTTGGTAGCCATTAGCTACTGCTAATCTCAACCAACCTTATCTAAACTTTCGCTTGGGTTTTCTTTTTGCATTTTAAAAAAGATATTCTTCCGAGTTCTAAGTAGGATGGTTGCTCCGGACAAAATGTGGTGTCTACAATAACTCATAAGACTCATTTGGGTCGGGCTTGGATCTTATTGGAGGTTCTATAGGTTGACCCTCCCAGTCCGGTCCGACTTAAATAATACTGTTAAAAAGATTACTATTTATTAGTAATTAAGTTATTAGTTATTAGCTTATCATAAAAAGATAAGTAAGGGATCAAACTAAATTATTGATAAATATATACGTGTCTTTATCTTCTTTTTATTTTTCTGAAATCATACCTTTCTGATATCTCTTGTAATATCCCGAATTTTTTTTCCAATAAAGATATTGTCCGCTTTGGTTTAGACTCTCACGGTTTTTGCCTTGACTACATATCAAAGTGACTTCCTATGAGGTCACCCATCCTTGCCAGTTCTCTACAGCGAGCACGCCTAATTTCGAAATTTTTAAAAGAACTATTTAATTTCACCTCAAAAAGAGTCTTGTCAATTAAGACCAATTTCTTACTTATAAATTTTAGATCTCTCATTTACTTTAGGAGGAATCAATGAAAGGACATCAATTCAAATCCTGGATTTTCGAATTGAGAGAGATATTGAGAGAGATCAAGAATTCTCACTATTTCTTAGATTCATGGACCTAATTCAATTTAGTGGGATCTTTCATTCACATTTTTTTCCATCAAGAGCGTTTTATAAAACTCTTGGACTCCCGAATTCGGAGTATCCTACTTTCCTACAATTCACAGGATTCAACAAGCAATCGATATTTCACGATCAAGGGTGTAGTACTATTTGTAGCTCAAGATATTACATGTTTCATTCCAAAAGAAACACTTTCAAGAAAGAAAGAGAAAAATACACTAACGGAGCATTCATTGCAACCAATACATTTCTTTTTATTTTCCTTTTCCCGGATCTCCCACTCTCCATCTCTCTTTCTCTATTTTCAGTCCACTCCTCACCTAATATTATTGCAGATGTGAGGGAGAATGGAGGGAGAATGATAACCAAAGGTCACATATCCTAATTAGTAAAACTTTTGATAGATTTTTCATCGGGAAGTGTGAGGTCTAGTGTTCGACCCACCTCGAGACCGGTTGTGGTGGTCCCGAATGTACCAAAAGGGGATCTTAATGAAGGGCTCAAAGAGTTCAAATTGATGAACTCCGAATTTGGTCTCGCTCTGCCATCGCTCAAGTGGTGTGTGAGTGTGAATGTTCATCTACTATAAAAAAAAAATGAAGAGAGAAGCTTGTACCAAAAGGGGATCTTAATGAAGAGCTCAAAGAGTTCAAACTGATGAACTTCGAATTTAATCTCGCTTTGTCATCGCTCAAGTGGTGTGAGTGTGAATGTTCATCTACTATAAAAAAAAAATGAAGAGAGAAGCATAAGCTTTGGCGAGTGGCCACATCTAAAGAGAGGTATAGGTTTCAACAACAAATAAAGAGAGGTATAGGCTGATTATTTTTTTTACAACTAGATAGAGGCCGTTACTGATGTTGAGAAGTAAATGGTTTATGGGCTTGATTCTGTAATTGCTCTTAGGGGTCGTTTGGAGAACAGGATTCAGGACATGGATTCACTGAATCCGTATATTTTGGAGAAAGTTATGTTTTTTTGTTGCTTTTTGTATTGTGGATTCTAGCTTTAGAGATTTCAAATCTCTAAAATCTGCGGATATCAAATCTCTCATAATCAGAGAGATTCTATATCTTAATTTGTGAGATTTTTTCTCTCCTGATTTTTCTCTTCCTTTTATTTATTTATCACATGAAATATATTTATCAACAATGTTTTTAATATTTCTCGAACCACTCTAATTTTTTATTAAGGATAAACATTGTATTTAATATAAAATTAATTTTTTTATTGTACTTGAATGTTAACAATCACAATTACCAAACAGTAAACATTTTAAAATTTATTTTCAACAATCCGAAGAGTTAGAATCTTTAGATTATTGACAATCTCTAGATTTAAACTCATATTCTCCAAACGACCCCTAGATTTGGAAACAATTAGTCTTATACTTGATTTTTCTTTCCTAGTATATATATAGTTAGCAGAGTTTTTTTTTATAAGGGTGATATAGATTAACTTTATAGTTAGGTGCTACTGGAAAAAATTCAAACCTGAGACTGAGATCTCTAGGTTCAAAACTAATACTAATGAGACAAATCTTTGTTCGCATATAGTTAGGAGAGTTTACTGAATTGTGTTAGTGATTGTTAATCAACTCAATTAATCGGGTGTACGTGTTGCCAAAATAGTACATTACTATTTTTTATTATATAAAAATGCTACTGATTCATGAAAAAGGTAAAGAAGAAAATGTAATGATCAATGGAAATTCTTCCAAAATAAAATAAAAAATGGACATTCATAGAAAAAATACCATAACATCTTAAATACGGAAAAAATATTGTGGACTATACTATTCACAAATATCAAATTCATAATCCAAAACCTCTAGCACAATAAATCTTACCTAAATTCTATAACACGATAACACTTCCATTTGAAACAATAATTGATAATTTTGATTCACATAAATAGGTCCTTTTTTTTTTTACAAATTGGGGCACTTTCATTCCAAATCGAAACAGTGGAAGTACAGTTGGTTACAACAAAGGAGACAACAGATCGGCAACAATGATCCAATCTCGTGGGAGAGCACCTAATCTAGCATTATGAGCAACCCAGTCGGCTAACAGATTGTGACGTTTAGGAACAAACATCACTTTCACCCACAGAGCCGAGACGAGAATGGTCGAGACACGAGCAAGTAAAGCCCGACATTGCCAAGGCCACTGGGCCGGAACAAGCTTCAGAGCATTCACCAAAATCTGACAATCTGATTTGACACAAGCTGAGCGTTGTTCTCGAGCCGTCAATGTCACTCCATTGAGAATAGCATAAGCTTCCGCCTGCATCGAATTGGAACAAAAGAATCTCTCAACATTGCTGTCATACACCTGACCGTGGGAATTAGCAACTGTAATCCCACAAGTCGCCATCTGTGATTCGGAAACAAACGAACCATCTACAGTGCACAATCCTATGAAAGACACTAGGCGGTGGTGAGGGGTTTGATCGGGATCCCCTAGGTTGAGTAGGCTCCATAGCTGAGTGAATAGAAGAGAAAGAACGATCACAATTTCTAGCTTCAGCCAAGCCTAGAAATTCTCTCCCAGCTAACGCAGCCGTTGAGGGCGGGGAAATAGCCCTGTTCTCGAAAACGAACCCGTTCCGAGCGATCCAAATATTTCATAAGCAGCATATAATCATCTTGATATCCTCACCCGACACATTCTCTCTTAGCTAGGGAGAAGAACCACTCCGCGAATGTAGTCTCGGGTGTCAGTGGGATGGAAAGCCCTCCAAAGCACTCCCATGTACTCTTAGCGTGCAGGCAGTGAAAGAACATGTGCATGATTGACTCCACATGATTCTCACAAATGGGGCACAAAGGATCCGTCGAACACATCCTAGAGAGGAGACGCTCACAAGTCGCAATTGCACTCTTCCAAATGAAGAAACGAAGCTTTGGTGGAACTGACAGAGACCAGAGAGCCATTTACAATCTTGCCTATTGGGAAGAGCCTCATTTGAACATGCAGACAAAGACAAAGAAGCATGGTCTCTGGATTCACGCAATGATCTATAAGCTAGTACACCATCATAGGTTTATGATTCTTTACAATTAATGCTCCGTTGGTGTTCATTTTGAAGTGGAGCAGTAGTCGATTGGCCTCCCCTCCCCTCCACTTGGAAAATTAAATCTTCTCCCCCCACCCCACCCCTACTACCTCTTCATCTTCCACTATCGCCGCCTCCAAAAATCGCCTGGACAACACTACTTCCTCTATCTCTGCAGCTAGCTAGTTTCGCTTTCCTCTTCCTCCTCTTTCACTAGTTGGGCTTCAATACCTGAAAGCAGAATCGAAAGATTATTATGGTGCATTATAATTTCCGCAGCCACCTAGGATATTATTATTATTATTATTTGTCTTTCGGTTGTTATTTGGATTATTATATTATGTCTTGCTTAGGAAGTTATTGTTTACTAGTCGGTTTGGGATTGGGTTTCCATGTCATAAGGGGAAAGGGGTTTGTGGGACTTGTCCTATAAATATGTACCTTTGCTCTTTGTTTTATTCATTCGATCAATAAAGTCTAACAGTTTAGTAGTAATTTAGTTATCTTCATCGCATACTTAGTTTGTTCGTCGGAGAGCTCGAGTTCTACGACGCGTGAGAATCTATCACGCGCCAATTGGTATCAGAGCCTGGTTCGAGAGAACCGAGCTCGCTGCTGCAGCTCCCAGGGCAGGTATCGCCAACGTCAACCACCAACGTTGGGAAGAGGTCCCGCGAGCAACTACACCGCCGCCAAAATTCACAAGGCCTACGTCGCTGGAGCTGGACGTTCGCCATGCACCGCTGGAGGTCACAACCTCATCTGCCGCTGCCGCCGTTGCTGAACGGAGTGCGAGAAGATGCGTTCCACGACTGGAACCGCCCGACGAGCCATGTGACGCGAAGATCCCACTCTGCGCACTAATGGGGGTCACCAATTCTGCCACACTACAATTCTCAGCTCAGCTCATGAACGAGAACATCGTCGCCCTTGTTGACGTCTTCTCTTCTCACAATTTTGTGAGTACCGAGGTCGCCAGAGCCATGTCCTTGACGGCCACACCGATTCCACCGTTTCGGGTCAAGGTCACCAATGAGAGTCCCTCGACTGCAGACTTTGCTACAAAGCCGTAGACCTCACTGTCCAGGGCGAAACCCCCAACGCCGTAGATCTGTATGAGCTGCCGATCAAAGGACACAACGTGGTCTTAGGCGTTCAATGGCTGAATCAACTTGGACCGACGTATGTCGATTGGGAACGGCGCACGATGCATTTCAGAAAACCGGGACGCTGGGTTGACTTGCAAGGTTTGAACAGGGAAGCAAAGGCGATCGAGGCCACAGACACGGTCGAGGACCCGGCTTCCCCGATCACAGGCAAGCTCATCACGCCGCCGCCGCCTCACAAGTCTGCTACCGTCATTGCTGCTACGAAGCTGGACCTAATGGAAGAGCTAACCCTAGCTCCGGTTCCACTTCTCGTCGGGGAGAGAGTGAATTCTACTGCAACGAAGCCATCGATGTCGAAGTTGCGAGCTGCTGTCGACGTCGAGAAGGGCCGAGAGAGAAGGGCTATTGCCGCTGCCGATTCCTGGCGTAACCGCACCACTGCCAAGGAGGATGGGGTTTCCAAGCCATCACCGCCATTGGTGGAGCTGCGTATGTGGGGAGCTGTGGAGATCGAAATTGTTCCAATGCCCTGGCGTAATTGGAAGTTCCGAAAACGAGGTCGGTATCAGCGAACATCCGTTTTCTTCGCTATCGTCAACAACTTTTTCATCGATCCGGGTTAAGACGATGCTTGAACTTCGGGGACGAAGTTCTTCGAAGGGGGGAGGATTGATGCATTATCATATTCGGCCGGCCATTATTATTATTATTATTATTATTATTATTAATTTATTAGTCGGTTTTGGTTATTGTTTAGGAATAGTATTAATTATTAAAGTATTTAAGGTAGTTTTTTTAGGATTAAGTTACCGAGTCCTTGTAGGATTAGTAAGTCATTAGGTTTTCCGGTTCTACTATAAATATGTACTTTGTTTCTACGTTTTAGGAAGTCAATGAAGAAGAAAACCCCTAATTTAGTTGTTTTAGTTTATTTATCGTTCTTGTGCTGCGATGCTTGATCCGTCAATGCATCAATTATTGATGCATTATCATATTCGGCCGGCCATTATTATTATTATTAATTTATTAGTCGGTTTTGGTTATTGTTTAGGAATAGTATTAATTATTAAAGTATTTAAGGTATTTTTTAGGATTAAGTTACCGAGTCCTTGTAGGATTAGTAAGTCATTAGGTTTTCCGGTTCTACTATAAATATGTACTTTGTTTCTACATTTTAGGAAGTCAATGAAGAAGAAAACCCCTAATTTAGTTGTTTTAGTTTATTTATCGTTCTTGTGCTGCGATGCTTGATCCGTCAATGCATCAATTGGTATCAGAGCCTGGTTCCGAGTGAACCAAGCCAGGAGACCATGCCACCGCGCAAGCAGCCAACGACACCATCATCACCAACCGCCGCCGGCGATGAGGAGCTAGCGCTTCAATTTCAAGTTCTCGCCGGTCATCAACAGGCGATCGTGGCTAGGATGGAAGCTCAGGATGCTATCAACCGCGATCACGAAGCAGCCCTGAAGCATCTCCGCGTCGACGTCGGGCAATTGCAGCGTGGTCAGGAGAAACTTCAGGATGGACAGGATCGATTGTAAGAGGAGGTCAACGTTGTCCGCGTTGAGCAAGGGCGGTTGGCGAACGACGTCAGCGCGATCCTCGCAATCCTCCGCAACCCGCCTTGGGGGAAGAAGGAGGCTGAGCCGTCAAAGGAGCTCGACCCCGTCGCTGGGGGAAAAGGTCGCACCATCGACCAGATCACGGCTGCAAAGAAGCTGAAGGCAGTCGCCGTGGACGAGGAGTTTCACTCTTCCACTAGCGGGAGCTCGACACCGACGCCGGGAACGAAACCGAAAGTGATGAACGGAGCACCGGTCGAGAGCGTGGGGCGCAGTGGAGGGATCGGTCGCGGGATTCCCGTCGGAGCTGGCTGGGGGAATCTCGCCGTCGATGGCGAGGAGGAGCAGGTCGTCGGCCAAGGGGGGAGGCCACCGATGAGGCCGACTCCAGAGCCCACCAACCGCGGAGGAGTATTTCATGGGCTAGGACCCAATATGGGTGGCCTGACTGGGGCCTTGCTCTACGGGGTTAGCCCAGGAGCAACCAAGGGAGGTCGAGCTGGAGACAGGTCGTCTGGGCCAGGTGTGATCGCGGGCGGGCCGGAGCGAGCGGAGCAGTGGGCCGGGGATGCAAACGTGCCCTATGGACCGGCCGGGTCGAGCGATGGCCGGGTCTTCCGGGGAATGGGCCGCGCCATCCGTGGCCGCTGAGTGGGCCAGGAGCGCAGGGAGCTGGGCCAAGCGGGCCATGGGCTGCAGGGGCAAGCTGGACCGAGCCCAGACCACCGCTCGGGCCGGGTCAGCAGAGTTGGTGCGGACCAGCTGTGGGCCGACCCCAAGTCCACGGGCCGGGGGGGCCGTATTCGGGTGGACCGACTGGGTTGACCCAACCCATGGGTCAATTCGAGGAGCAAGGTCAAGCAATGTTTCGAACCAGGATCGCACCGCTCGAATTTCCGAAGTTCACTGGCAAGGAAGATCCATCTGGGTGGGTCTCGCGTGTTGAGAAGTACTTCCGTTACCAGTGCATTCCAGAAGAGCAGAAGGTGGTGCTGGCTACTTATCACATGGATGGTGACGCGAACCAGTGGATCATGTGGCTTGAGGAAGAATTCGCGAAGTACGGGGTGATGATGACTTGGAGCAGTCTATGCGCCGAGTTATGGAAAAGGTATGGGTCGTCGGAGAAGTCGTCTGGACATGAGGCGTTGGCCAAGATTCGTCAAACTGGTTCTGTTGACGAATATCAACATACCTTCGAGAAGTTGCTGAATCGTTGCCGCGGTTGGACCGAGGTTGCGATCATGGGGTCCTACATGGGAGGATTAAAGCCGGAAATATCTGCCTATATTCGAGCTTTTAATCCGCAAACCACTGGCGAAGCGTATCGATTGGCTAAGATACGTGAGGAGGAGTTGCGCTTGGAGAAGGGATCAACGAGGACTGTGCCGCGGGCTGCCACCGCCGACACGACTTGGGCGCCACCACCACCTGCTCCAGTTGCACCACCAGCGGCTCTGCCAACTGCGCCAACAACAGGGCGAGCTCCGGCACCTCCGCCACGGCGCATCATTCGCAACCTGTCACCGGAGGAAGCTGCTAGACGCCGTCGCGACGGGCTGTGCTACAATTGCGACGAGAGGTTCACATATGGGCATCGCTGTGCAAATGCGAACGTCTTCGTTATGATCGGCGACTTCAAGGACGAGGATGGCGGAGAAGAGGAGAAAGAAGGCAACCTCGGGGACGAGGTTGTTTAAAGAGGGGGTTTGGTGCATTATAATTTCCGCAGCCACCTAGGATATTATTATTATTATTTGTCTTTCGGTTGTTATTTGGATTATTATATTATGTCTTGCTTAGGAAGTTATTGTTTACTAGTCGGTTTGGGATTGGGTTTCCATGTCATAAGGGGAAAGGGGTTTGTGGGACTTGTCCTATAAATATGTACCTTTGCTCTTTGTTTTATTCATTCGATCAATAAAGTCTAATAGTTTAGTAGTAATTTAGTTATCTTCATCGCATTCTTAGTTTGTTCGTCGGAGAGCTCGAGTTCTACGACGCGTGAGAATCTATCACGCGCCATATTAGCTCGCGCCGGTCGCCGGCTATGGAGAAGGAGATTCAGACATTCGTATGCAAAGTGGAGAATTTCTCCACGCGGGAACAATCTGCCTCCAGAACTTTCTTGACCAAAGGCAATGTCAGATGGTATATATGCATGTGTCTTTCTGCTCCTCCTCCTCCTTTGATGAGATCGATAGTTACAGTTCATCATATTCTATCTTCTCATGGGGCTTGCTATTTGCCGCCAACCCAAAAAAAAAAAAAAGAGTATATATAGACATCTTTGGGTAAGGAGTTTCACAATCTACAACATATCCAACTTTCAGAGAACGTATTGAATCAGAAAAATTCAACACTCGCCGGAAAATTCGCCGGAAAATCATCGGGAAAGCCTATCCTCGACATATACTGCGTACACGCATCAATGAATCATCACTAAGAAGGTGCGTAATTTTTTTTGTAGTTTCGAACAATTTTTCCGACGATTTGAAACAAACAGACGGTGGGCCAAAAATTTCCGGCGGCCGGAACCTGGCCGGGCCAAAAATTCCAGCGGCCGGAACCAGGCTGAGCCGCAAGATATTTTCGGCTCAGCCTGGCTCCGGCCGCCAGAATTTTTCGGCCCGGCCAGGTTCCAGCCACCGGAATTTTTCGGCCCGGCCAGGTTCCGGCCACCGGAAATTTTCGGCCCACCGTCTGTTTTTGCAATTTTTCGGAAAAATTCGATTTTAGGAGTTGAATTTAGATTTTAGGAGTTGAATTTAGAGTTTAGGAGTTGAATTTAGCGTGTAAGAATTGAATTTAGAGTTTAGGAGTTGAATTTAGCGGTTAAGACTTGAAATTAGCGTTTAGGTTCACAGGAATATTGATGTATTATATTGTAATTGTAGGAAAAATGTCAGAGTTGTTACCGGCCGATCATGATTACACACAGGAATTTGAGAATGGGATCCATTATGCAAGTGTGGAGTTAGCTGAGTTAGCTGCAAAAACAATCGCTCAGCAGTGTGGGTTCTTTATTATTAGAGGAGAATGGAAACCGAATACTGCTGGACTACATCCTGTTACTGCCCTCTGTATGTATTGCGACAGAAGTAGTAGGATCGTTAAGTCTTATAAACCAGACACTACGAAGGAGACGCGTGGGAATATTAGTTCGAAGGGTACTGGTTGCCAGTTTCAGATATGTATAAAGGAAGTATGGCAAAAGGATGGTCCAAACACATGGGTCATAGTGGGAGTGACAAGTCGTGAAACCGGAGCTAATAGAGGGTTTCACAACCATGAAAAGGTGTTGTATCCAGAACATCACCGACACAACAAACAGTTTAGTGAGGCTGAAAAAGAGAGGTTAAAATTAATGAGGAAGGCGGGGGTGAGACCAAATCAGCAGAAGACGACACTCAATACTGAAGGGGGTGTGCATCATGATATCAAACAGATGTACAACATAAATTCCAAGACAAGATTGGATGAGATGGGTGAAATGGATGCGATACAGTTTGCGCTTCACGGAGCTGAACATCGTGGGTACCATATCTGTTTGCAAAAGGACTCTAATAATGTGCTCACTAATCTGTTTTTTGCGCACCCGACGTCCATTCAGATGTTGCATGCATGGCCGTACGTCATCCTCATTGACTCGACCTACAAGACCAACAGGTACGGCTGGCCATGGGTTGAGATTATTGGGGTTACTCCAGTGAAGAAGAATTTCAACATTGCATGTGCAATTATTAAGCAGGAAACAAAGGAAACATATGAGTGGCTGTTGCGATGTATTAAAGGGTTGCTCGGTGATACGGTTCCGAATGTCATTGTGACAGACAAAGAAGGTGGTTTGCTTGCTTCTATTCCTGTGGTCTTCCCTCTCCCACATACTGTCCACCTACTATGTTTATGGCACGTCAACAACTGTGTGAAGCAAAAGTTTGAAGTGTTACTTGGTGGAATTGCAAAAAGAGAGGTAGCACAAGCGGTATGGAAGAAATACTTCGACAAAGCTGCATGGAGTTGGACTCAGGAGGGTTTTCTTCAAAAGATTAATGAGTTTGAGAGGGTCTGGACAGTGAAGAACAAAAAAATGGTCGACTACGTGCGAGGTGAGTGGTTGCCTCATCAGACAATGTGGGCAAAGTGCTACACGAACCATGTGTTTCATCTTGGTAACACGAGCTCGAATAGAGTTGAGTCATCTCACTCTTCATTCAAGACTTTCCTTGTGTCTGGTAGAGGAGCGATCGACACTTGTTTTGCGAAGAACCACAACTACATGGAACATCAGTTTCTGGAAGTGGTGAATGAACTGCACAAGTCACTGAACCGCAATCTGAGTAGGGCAATTGAGCCTCCGTGCACGTTTTTGAGGAGGGTCGTTAGTTCTGAGGCAATCAAACTGATGTTAGATGGGGCGGCGGAGTTGAAGGACAGTTGTGCGTGTCATTTTCAGATGACACATGGGCTCAAGTGTGCTTGCCAGATTGTTCAAGCTAAGGAAGAAGGACGTCAATTCTATGCTCAAGAGTTGCATGTATTTTGGCGGACTTTGGATTATAAAAACCCCCCACGTCAACAACAAGTCAGTGATGAAATTGAGCTTCAACGAGAACACTTTAGGCGTCTTACTGTAGAGGTGGAAGAAAGAGGTCCTGAAGCAGTGAGACAAGCAAGAGATGCCCTATTCTATGGGCTTCACCCAGCAGAGGACAATGTGAGGGAACCGGAAGTGAATGAGAATCCGAGAGGACGGCCTCGAACAAGCACCATGGCCGTGTGAAGTTGCACTATGGCCGTGTGGAAATGTGCGAGGCTTCACACGGCCAGGCTGGGTGAGCTACACGGCCGTGTGAAGTTGCACCCTGGCCGTGTGGTTGCACTTTTTTCATTGTTAGGTGTTGTGTTTTAGCTTGTCAGAAACATGCAGTCTAAACATAACCATCCGATCCAAACATACATAAGTAGTCAAACATCCGATCTAAACACAAATATGGAAACATGCAGTCTGAACATAAACATCCGATCCAAACATACATAAGTAGTCAAACATCCGATCTAAACACAAATATGGAAACATGCAGTCTGAACATAAACATCCGATCCAAACATACATAAGTAGTCAAACATCCGATCTAAACACAAATATGAAAACATCAAAACAAATAAAAATCCCCTGGAGGGGGGAGTCCCTGAGAATCCCAGTACTCAGTCCACACGTCCTGCACTCCTTGCAGTGCCCTGTAGGCTCGTCGAGAATGCTCAACAAAATCCTCCTCGGTCCCTGCTGCTGCTCGAACCGCAGGTGCAAACGTGTACAAAAGGTCGCGACCACGCTGCATGAAAAAAAAAACAAGAACAATTTTTAGTTTCATGCTAAGTATATTTATAATAGAGTAACGATTTAGTGGTCAAATCTTACCGCTGCGGAGTCAACTAGTCGATCTGCCTCTCCATCATCCCGTAGGACTCTACAATGAGAGTGCGCCACGAACCAGTCAAGATTGTCTCTCGTAGTCTCATATGGATACGTCGTCCACGGCTGAGAGTACATGTCTATATGAACCATGTGGGATAGCAGAGCATCCCATGCAGCATCAAAACTCTCAGGAATCCGAATGACATATCCACCAGGTGCCTCTGGTCGGTCTGCTTGCTGAGGACGCGAAGGGGCAGGCTGTACCATCTGTCGGTATCCAAACTGTCGGAGGCAACGGGCTAGATCATAGAACTCGCCTATGTCAGCGAACCGGATGACTCCAGTGTACAAAGAGCGACGCACTGCCTGATGAGGCCTTTGATGGAAAGGTTTCCAAAACACATCAGAAGGGGTCAAGCTGTCAAGAGCTCGACGGTAGAACGCCAACCTCCCACTGGAATCAGCCACAGAACCAGGTGTCGGCTGCCCAACCCATCGTGAAGCCCAAGCATCATCAGTTCCAACAGCGGCAGGCTCGAAGTGAGATGGCCTGAAACCCGGAAAGTACTCGTAGATCCAGCACTGCAGAAGTGTGAGACAACCAGCCATCCCCCTGGCACCAGCACGAGACGCCTGACCAAGGTATCTGTACAACCAAGCAAGTGTACCTGACGCCCAACTATACTGATCTAACTCCTCCAACTCGTCCAAAAATAGGTTCACCACCGACCGAACCCTGTCTCTACTCTTGTCCACAAACAAAGTGGACCCCAACAGCAACAACAAGTACGACTGCGCCTCTGTCACATGTGTCCCGTGGCTCTGCAAGTATCTGGACGCCATCTCTGCAAGAAAACCACCCTTCTCGTACCACTTACCCCTATTATTATATTCAGGGACCTCCGAACGACCACTCAACTGCTCCGAGTTCATCCCAAGAAGCGCACACAAACCCGCCTCCGGATGGTCAAGCTGCGCAGAACTCCTACTCATCAGTCGTCCCTCAACAGGAATCTGCAGTAAGTACTGAACATCGTGGAGGAGGATCGTCATCTCTCCAAAAGGCAAGTGGAAGGTGTTCGTGTCTGGCTGCCACCTCTCCACAAAAGCTGAGATCAAAGCCTCGTCAATCGCTATCTTGCGGAATATAGAGTAGATCAGGTGCTGGAGACCTGACTGCGCCACCAGATCCTCCGCCTCAACATGACTAAACACGTAGCTACTCAGATAAGAAACCGCCGATGTACGGTGTAGCAACTGATGACCCCTCGATCTCCAGCCCCCGTCCAAAGCGCATAGGCAACGTGGCCACGAAAGCTCCTAATGAGGCTAGGATCCGTAGGTCCACCAGGACACTCACCAACAAGCTCCCACGGTGGAGGACCACTCGAACGTCCTCCCCTACTCCGTCCTGTCCTCGAGCTCTCTGTCTCCTGACGAGCAGGTGGTACGAATCGCCCAGCTCGGTCCCTATACATAGCAGGACGTGATGTTGCCATACAAGACGGCCCTCGTCCATGTCCACGCGTAGGTGGAGGGACCTCGATATCCTCATCATTATCGTCCTCATCAAAATCAGCCGAGACCACTCTCGATGCAGCACCCTGGTTCCTCCCATGGGAACCAGACGCCCGTGATGCCGAACGAGCAACTACAGTAGGAGCCTCTAACTCATCCTCCCCTAAATTTGCCTGTGACTGATGTCCAATATCTCGAGAGCGCTTATTCTTCTCCTTATTCTTCCTTCGTGCTGATATATCAACAACCCTACCATTGAATCTATTCAACTCATTCCCACCCGCATCATCCATATCTAATTATCTACAAATTTAAACAATATCACACTTAGATGCGCACTAACTAATTAATTTTTTATTAACTAATGTACTATTAACATTAATTGTTAATCAATCACAAATTAATTAAATTTCTATTAACATTAATTGTTAATTAATCAGAAATTAATTAATTTTCTATTAACTAATCTACTAAATATTAACATTAATTATTAAATTAATTCTTAATTAATTAAAATTCCATTAACTAATCTAAGTAATTAAACTTTCAAACGCCTATTACAAAAAAACATTTATACACCAACTTAAATAAATATTAACACTAATTGCTAATTAATTATCATATTAAATAAAATTAAATACAAAAACTGGCCGGGCCGAAAAAAATTTGCGGCCGGAACGACGTCGGGCCGAAAAAAATTTGCGGCCGGTGCGCCGTCCAGCCGAAAAATTCTTTCGGCACGGCGACGTTCCGGCCGCAAATTTTTTTCGGCCGGCCGACGAACACGCCGCCGGAAAAATTTTTTGGCCGGCGTGTTCGGCGACCGGCCGAAAAAAATTTGCGGCCGAGGCGTCGCCGGGCCGAAAGAATTTTTCGGCCGCCCGTCGTACCGGCCGCAAATTTTTTTCGGCCCGACGTCGCTCCGGCCGCAATTTTTTTTCGGCCCACCGTGTTTTTCGCCGGAAAACTGGAAAACGCGCCGGAAAAGTGACCGTAAAACTGGAAAACTTACTTGTTTTCCGACGATTGAGGGCGACGGGAGGTTAGCCGACGACGGAAGAACAGTGCCGGCAACGGAGGCACTGGGCTCGTCAACAGAAGTTTTTGTTGGAATGAGTCAAATGTTCTTGATATCCCAATTTATAGAATGAAAAGAAGGGAAGGGAGGGAAAATTCAAAATTTAAATTCAAATTTTTTTTTGGTTGGCGGCAAATAGCAATTTGGTTGGCGGCAAATAGCAGTTCACCTTCTCATACGTATATATATGTCTCTTCTGGTTGATGGGTTTTTGGGTACGTATTTCTTGTTGTACATGATTGATGGCATGGCAGGAGGATTCTGGTCTACCCAAAAGGAGAGGATGATGATGGTTACCTTTCTGTGTATTTATCGTTGATCGATGGAGAAACAATCCGCCATGTTTTGGTTGACCCCGAAACCATGCGCCGTGGCCGGTGGAGCGTGACGGTTGACTTCACTCTCACCGTCGTCAACCAAACTGATCCGGCCTCCTCTGTGAACAAAGGTATATATATGTTAATTATTGGATTCCTTCTTAGAACCAAACAGTACGTATATAACTGAACCAAAAGCAAAATTTCGCCATCTCGTTGTAGGTTCGAGAATGAAGTTCTTAGAAGGCGAGGATGAATGCGGGTGGAAGCGCTTTACTCGGCTGAGCGATCTTTGCGATCCTCGTCGAGGCTTTCTCCTCAATGACACAATAGAAGCTCAAGTTTCCACTCATAGTACTGATCAGGTAGTTAATCCTCATAATTGATACAATCCTCTGAATCTTTCGTCATTTATATTTGTATTTGAATCTATTGCTGAAAATTTACTTGTCCCGTCCCTGATCCTGTTTGACCCGTCGCTCAAGATTCAAGATGTATAAGTGATTCGTCTCGTTCCTGTTTCCTTCTTGACCCTGTCTGACCTTCAAGAGTTGGGACGGGTCCCGACGGGCCGGTTACTGGGTCGACTCTAATCAACACACTACTTTTTTACAAATTATGTTTTGGTACCCAAAATTATTTTTTCTTACGATTTAGTACCTAAAATTTAATTTTTTTACAAATAAGTCCATAAATTTTGATGGTAAAATTACATTTTGGTCCTCAATTTTTTTTTATTTTTACAAGTTAGTACCTAAACTTTTAAAACTTTACAAAAATGTCCAATGTAGTGTGAGATATTTGTTGTTGGTAAGGGTGACAGAGTCAAAACGTGACCCGTCCCTAAGTTATCCCTACCCGTCCCGACCCTTACAGAGTCTACAAATGACCCATCTCTAATCTGTTTCTGTAGACAAACTGACCCGTCCCGATCCTTAAGGACTGGACGAGTCGGGACGGATCAATGGGTCTTTCAGGTCAAGCCTTCACCTCTACTTTCTGCTTGCAGAAACGTCGGGCAGCAACAGGGAAGGCCGCTACTGGCAAGTCAAAAGTGATGGAGGCTAATGAACATGATCAAGAAGATGCTGACATGATCAAAAGTACCCAAATACCCGTAATTTTTTTACGGGATGGGATTTGGGAACAAAAAATTCTACAATGGGTACCCGCGGGTTACCCGTTCATACCCGTTTGGGTATTACGGGTACCCGTAGTACCCGTTTGTCTTCTTTAAAGTAATAATACATATTCTTCCTTCGGTGATCTATTCCCATGTAATAATACATAGTTGCATATGAACCTTTTACTTTAGAAATGGCTCAAGCATGGATGCATTACAAGGAAGTGAAATGAGAAGATGGATGATTATAATGAAAGATTCACCCATCTGCTAGGTTGCTTCTTCACCAACCCAGTAGCAGAATGAAACAACTCCATCATCTTGTTGGGGCTTGTTTGGGCCTTAGTCGTTTAGGCTTATTCGGTTAGCAGAGAGCTATGAAAGCTGCTGTGCAGGTGAGTGTAATTTCTTAGTTCCTGCAATTCAGGGTCATGGTGCCGAGAATTCTGCTTTGGAGTTGGCTTTGGTGTACTTATATTAATTTGCTTCATTGAATAAAATTATTCTTTTTTCGGCTAATTATCATACACATCTATGGTCGCTTAGCTTATTTATTATGGCTAAATTTTTTTTTTTTTAAATAATAACGGGTACCCGCGGGTACCCGTTATCCGTCCCGTACGGGTAATGGGTACCCGTTAACCCGTACGGGTTTGGGAATGGAATGGAGTTTCCTCTCCAAATGGGATTGGGTACCCAAACGGGACGGGTACCCAATCCCGTCCCGTTGCCCACCCCTAGTCTGCCGGTTGAGGAAGAACCCACTCGTCAAGCGCCGTCGTCATTATGATGATAATAATAATAATAATGTGTTTATGGCGTCATCATCTGAGTTATTGCCGTCATCGTCTTGGAATAGCGACGGTGAACTACTTCAGGACCAGGGGATGACGTCGTTTCCGGTTCAGACGGAATACGGTGAAGAGTCTGAAGACTACGGCGTCTCAAACTTGGACCGGTTCGGGTCGGGCTCAGGGTCCAATTGTAATGATGATGATGATGATATGACTCATCGGTTTCTGATGGACAGCTTGGACCTCAGCGATCCACCTTGGGTTGATTTCTTCAGACAAGAGTAGAAGCACCAGCAATTGGATATTCGTGAATATAATTCACCGTATGTGTCAAGCTAATTAATTAACTATCTTCTGTAATGGATGTTCAATGACTAAATGAATATTGGAAATTAATTTCTTTTCGAGGGATAAATTTCTACTTGCATATATATACATGTGTATCCCCAAATATGAATCCTTCATAGTTAAGGACCCAATTTACCCTTACCCCTTCCTCCCTCCTTCAATGAAGAAGGCCAACAAATCAGACAGATCGGTGTGCATCGCAATCTGGCGACTTCACATGAGCTAGAGATCGAGCTAACATCGACGATCTCGATAAAGTCCCGCGACCAAACTAGCTAAAAGACTGCAAAATCAATAATGCCCAGCAACAGGGAAGTGACCTCACACGGAGATTGAGATGCTTGTTTTAGAGGAGAAACCGAGAGATCTGAAATTTCAGAAACAGTCAACCTCGCGTTGAGATTGAGACCACATTAGAAGATTGGATGTTGCTCTGGAAGTCGTTTTGACACCACATTTGAATTGATTATGTAACCTAATGTGTAAGAGTATTGTGATCCATATTCATCGTATCAATGCAGTGGTTATTAGTATGTGGTGGAAACTACTGCATATAAGCATGGCTAAATTGTTCTACCTCTATCTGAAAGGAAATTTGTATCCTATGACATGAGAGACTAAAGGTAGTATAGTATTCGGCTAGAAGGTCATATATTATATATAGATGACAATAAACCATGTTATACCTTTTTTGTTGGGTGAAATTGAGTCGAACCCCAAACCTAATCCTAGAACTAGTGTAAAATTGTCGACCCTGTTGGGTTAAGCTATTGGCCTAGCCTTGCTGACTCTATTTACCCTTGACCATTTCTGGCCCACATGAATGGATCGGGCCAAGCTGGATTGACTCTCATGGTTAACCCAACTCAATTGCATCAAATTATATTACAAAAATTCAAATTACATCTAAAACCCCCCAAAATAACCCACAATATTTCCAATTAATTCCAAACAAAAATTAGATCAATCCCATAAAATTAAAGTTACATAAAAAGTCCAAAATAGCTTATGAAAAATTCTAATTAATTCAAAAAAGTCCTAGGTAATATAAACAATTTGAATAAACCCTAAACAATTCAAATTAATTTTAGAAAATTCAAATTAAATCTAAAAATTCAAATTACCTTACGAGGAATTCAAATCACATCTAAAAATATAAATTGCATCTAAATGTACATCATTTCTATATTCACCAACAACACCACTCATGATCTCAAATACATTGTCTTTTAATCATCATCAACCAAATTATCAATTCATGATATTACTATCATCCTAGAAAAACTCCTTCAACTCTACAAAACTAACAACACATCAAATAAATTAGTAATTGTCTAAACAAATATTCATACTTTGTTCAACTTCCTCAAATTTCTCTTATATATCAATTGGAATAGTACTTGATTAAAGCCAATTTTAAGCACAAATCAAACTTTCAACAACCAATGAAGGAACTTCACATCTAAAACATGCCCTCTGGTACTGAAAGCGAACTCGAATGAAACCGTGAAGACGGGAATTGCCTAACACATATTTAGCCATCAAATCCAGTATTGGGTACTCACTAGCTAGAATGCTTCTTTCGGCATGCTAAAATATCAAGTTGTGTATCCTCATCACCCTCAATATTTGACTTTAAGTACCTCTAAGCTCCAACATAGTAGTTTCTTTCTTCTAATATTACTCAACACTTTCACATTAAAGATAATTTGCCTCTACATCCCCCAACCCCCTTCTTATGAGCTTCCACAAGTAACCCCTCTCATTTCCAATTAGTCATTGAACATGTCCTTCAAGCAATCCTTCACCTTGCCAAGCAACTCATCTTTAGTCATATCTCTTTCATTTTCCATCCCGAGAACTTCATCAAGCACAAAAATTGCATATTCCAACTTGTATCTTCTATCAAGACCGACAACAAAGGAATAATAAAGGGTTGATACTATCAGAGTTTCCATAATGATTTTCATGCCATACTACATAAAAAAGATCATTGCTTGTGACATACACAAAATAAAAACTTCCATTATAGCATGATAGAATATTTTTCAAAAATGAAACTAGAGACTCCACATAACATCGGTCGACGTCCTTTGGAGTCCCTTTGACATGTCAAGCTTAACCCTAATACTAGGGATCTTCCACTTTTAACCTCTGGAGCTTTTGAAATACCAAAGCATACTCTAACAAGATAGAGTTACATCTAGTCTCCACAAAAAAGCACATAAGTTTTTAGTCTCTAACTTCTCTTCATATTGGGCACGTACAAGTCTTAAATCTATGCATTCTCTACAACTTGTTGATTCACTTGGGAATCCGACATTTAGATACACGGGGAAGCTTCACAAGGGTAAGAAGATCAGTCATGCCCTCTTGGGTGTCGCACAGCGGCGGATTCTGGGATGCTCCCCGGGCCACGGCCCAGCCCTCCCGTTAACGGAGATGGACCAAAACTAACGGAGAGTGACTAAATGTGACATGTTTCAGTAATTTGAGTGACATTCACAAAAAAATTAAAGTAATTAGAGTGACCGGAGTTAGACGAATGCTAATGTAACAATGAAATGTGACCTGTTTTAGTAATTCGAGTGACCAAAATTAATACTAATTTTTTTCAATGGCTAAACATGACACGATTTAATAATCCCAGTGACCCAATGTTTCATATACCCCTTGCAATATTAGGACACAAAATGTAGTTAATGACATTCAATCAGCCAGGCGCATTTTCTATAGACCAATAGAGCTAGGGATTAGGGAATAAGTCTAGCAACTAGTATTCCTATCTATCCACCTCTCCAACCACAAGTAGAATCAACAAAAACACCATGCGTCAACACAACCACAATCTAGAACCAACACACAACGACCTTGGTAGAGAATTGACTCCTATTACTAGTATGTTGCAAACCGGAAAAAAACACCCACAATATATAAGCAAGACAATTCAGACTGATTAACACTTAAAAACCATCCTTACATTATAAAGCTCGCAATAAACACCAACATTACAAGTCTTTCATGACAGCAAAAATTTGATTCGGTAGATCAAAGGTAAAACAAACCCTCAATTGCTCTTAAGTTTCCTTGGACACATAACGACTAACCACCACAAACACCACAATAACAATCCACCGGACGACCAGTACCAAACCAGAAGGAAAGCAGGATCTCAATGAAGCCTCATGGCCTCTCTCTCAGACTCGAGCAAGGTGAGGACGTCGCCTTCTCTCACTAGTCCCTTGACATTCCTCATGATGAAACGGTTGGGGTCGTCCATGAACTTGACCCTGACCTGAGTCACCTGACCCCTGGATCTAGTCCGACCCATCACATTCACCACCAATGCGTGCTTGGTCTGAGAGTCCATCCTGTACCGATTCCAAATTGTGGCACAGAGTTAGCAGGGGAACACCCACATGAAAAGTCATCATTCTAACCACTAGATGATATCTGTTTGATACTAGATATAAATGTATATAAGGCAGCAGCATAGATCAGCGATTCGTGGTACCAATACCGCAAGCAGAAAATTCAACTGGCTCAATCGATGACACAAACCCTAAATAACCAACTAAGCACAGTGGACAATCTAACCCAATTGCTACATCAAAAATAGCAACGCATGAAGATTATAGTTACAAAATAGCACCAGCATAACGAAATTTATCGTACGAAAATACTGGGCTATAGTTTTCAAGTTTGTGTTCATCAAGCCATTACCCAACTAATTGGTACTGCAAATTAATCTCAAAGGGGAACAACCATCATCTGCGACCACAATCTAATTACTACCATAGTAGTTCAAATCTTACTCAATGGCAATTAGAAACCAATTCCTAAGAGAAATCGAACAGACAATCCCAAAAACAGGAGTAGAACGAGTCGCGCAGAATCAAGCTATCCACACAGTATCAGTTTCCGCTAGGAGACCACGAAATCGGAAATGGTACAAACAATCATCTAACATCACTCAGGTAAAATCTATAGATCGATCTCTCCACAGGTTCTATCACCACACAACCAAACAACAAGCAAGACGAAGCATGAACACCGCTCACTTCAGGATCAACCATAACAAACAACAAGAATAAAGAGCAACAACGATTGGAAAAGAGGGCAGAACGAACCTTAAGAAGCTCAGAGGAGACTCGCCGAAGAAAGAGCAAGAACAGGGGACGACGGCAGCTGCTGCTAGGTTTCTCTCGCAGATATAGAAGCGGGCGAGTGACTTACAGAATTGAGAGTCTCTAGGGTTTTTGTAAGGAGGGAGGATCCGGATTTTACCGTTTCGTCCAAGGACGTGCTTTCCCAAAGTGGGGGTAGTATGGTAATTAGAGCCAATTTGGTCGACGGTTGGTTCCCCTAATGTGTTCGGCCCATGCGGTAGTTCGGTCCGTGTTCGTAATTATTGTCGCCCGGCAGTCCACATGCTTATCGTCGTCGGTTTTAAAATTAAGTAATTAACTCTTTATTTCGTTGAATTAGCCAAAATTTCGGTTGTTGCAACTTGCAACCAGCGGAAGACGAAGAATGACGCCCACCTCCCACTCCCGTGATTTTTCCAGAAATAGCACTGTTTAAAAAAAAATTCCAAAAATAGCACCTAAATCCGAAAAATTCCAAAAATAGCACCCTTTCCCAAAAACCGCTCCCTACCAGTGCGGTTTAGACGAAAACCGCCACCCAGGGGCGCGTTTTTCGATGAAAACCGCACCCCCACCATGCGGTTTGGTTGCAGATCGCACCCCCACCAAGTGGTCTTTTTTTTTTTTTTTGAAAATCCTAACCTAGGTGGAAACTTCAAACGAACATATCTTTGTGTTCGGGTATCAGATCGTCGCGATTTTTTTTTATTCTGCATAACTTTTTGAGATCTTGCAAGCCGAAGACTGCCGAAGGTGGTTTGATCTCGCCTTCGTCCCAAAAAATGTGGTTTGCTACCCCGCACGAGCTTATTTCCGATTTCGTCAAACTTTGGACAACCATAACTTTGTGCTCCAAAATCCAAACGACATGAATTTTTTTTTATTTCGCATAAATTTTTAAGGAATACAACTTTTATCATAGACATCATTTCAAAATGTACGTGGATTGCTGAGAAGGGAAGGTAAGCTATTCCCAAAATCCTGTATATTCAAATAATTCCTGTTTTGAAAATTCATTCTAGTAAAAATTGTAGTCCTTAAAAATGTCGTTTGACGAAATCGGAAAAAAGCTCGTTCGGGGTAGCAAACGACATTTTTTGGGACGAAGGCGGGACCAAACCACATTCGGCAGTCTTCCGCTTGCAAGATCTCAAAAAGTTATGCGGAATCAAAAAAAAATTCGCGACGATCGGATACTCGAACACAAAGATACGTTCGTTTGAAGTTTCCACCTAGGTTAGGATTTTTCAAAAAAAAAAAAAAAAGCAGACCGCATGATGGGGGTACGATCTGCAACCAAACCGCATAGTGGGGGTGCATTTTCATCGAAAAACGCGCCCCTGGGTGGCGGTTTTCGCCTAAACCGCTGGTACGGGTGGCGGTTTTGCAGAAGGGTGCTATTTTTGTAATTTTTCGGAGTTGGGTGCTATTTTTGGAATTTTTTTTTTAAACAGTGCTACTTTTGTAAAAATCCCTACACTCCCAACCATTTCTAACACTTGTCTTCAGTTTGTAACACACTTGGGAGCTCCTCCAGTTTTGGCTCTCTTGCTTTTAAATGGAGCTCACCTGCTCTACTTCTTCTTTTGCGAGAATTTCAGCTACAACCATTCATTCCAGCGCTTCTTATCATCTTCAGACCAAGATACCCATCAAGCCCACTGCCAAACCCAAGTGTCTCCCGGACTTGCTCCTCCGAAGCTCAAAACTTTCGCTTCCGCCAAGACTTGGGTCTCAAAGAAACTGCTCTCAGCTGGTGACTAGCAGGGCGCGCAGGAGTAATTCCATCTGGGTATGTTATTAAATTGTGAGTTGCGGTCTGTGGTTCTTCTGGTTTCTGTAGACTTATGAGCGACATTGGAGTAATTCGTGTAGCTGTAAATTTTTCTTTGGATTTGATTCTTCATTAGATTACTTCTCGCTCAGGCATTCTGAAACAGCAAAAATGAATTTGGTTGCTTTCAACTTCAATGGAGTTGGGGAATGGCGGTTGCCCTTTGTTGTCTTGTTCTTTGTCGCATGGATTAGCTGGATTTTACCTTACATAATTATGGTTCATAAGCAAATTGACAATTCCCTTCCAAAGGTTTAATAGGATTTTGAATTTGCTTGGAAGATGCTTTCTGAACTGGCATTTCTGACATTTGAAGTTGCACTGCTTGTGGCTTTAGGCAGTCGAAAGGAAAATTTTGTTACTTCTGACACTTCCGATCTCATACTAATGTAAACAATCGATGGTCTGATGGTCCGGGAATCACTAAAGTAAGATGACATCGTTTCTCAATGGATGTGCAAGTTGAAAGATCTTTTGTATCTACAGGCAGCCATTACTTCTGAGAGACTAGAAAGATGGTGTTCATTCAATGGTTCTCCCTCCCTCATGTTATGATGAATTTGATTAGCTGCTACAGACTGGTAGTTTTATCAATGTCATGAATGTAGTCTTAGATTACTTGCTTGAAATCTCCATGAGACTCATGGCTCATGTAATTGGAATCTGGGTTCTACCAGGCCTGCAGTCAAGTTGGAGCTGGGTCTGATCATGTAGTAACCAAGTTCTCGAATTTCAAAGATGCATGTTGGAGATTTCTGAGGCCCCATACGATACGTGGAACGGCTTTAGGGTCCACGTAAGTAGTTATATCATGTAATTTAGCGCTTTTGCAATTGTCACCAGCTTCTCGTGCATGTTCTTCTGCTTGTTCATATTACTATATATTATTTCATGTGTTAACAGTGCTTTGGTGGCAAGAGCATTGATTGAGAACCCAGAGCTTATAAAATGGTCTCTTGTGGTAAAGGCATTCTCTGGCCTTCTTGCTCTACTGTGTGGGAATGGATATATAGTTGGCATCAATCAAATCTACGACATTGGAATAGATAAGTATGGGCCACATTTCCTCTTCTTCTTGCTCGTAGAAGCTCAAACTATTTGTGTCTTAAAATTTCTGCTGTGTCATTGTGCTAGAAGTGTGTTAGTTTATCTCTCTTTATTTTGCAGGGTTAACAAACCTTATTTACCTATTGCTGCTGGGGATCTTTCAGTCCCAACTGCATGGATGTTGGTGATACTTTTTGCAGTGACGGGTGTTCTCATTGTTGGACTGAACTTTGGTCCATTCATCACTTCTCTTTACTGCCTTGGTCTTTTCCTGGGCACCATCTATTCCGTCCCTCCATTTAGAATGAAGAGATATGCAGTTGCAGCATTTCTTATTATCGCAACGGTATTCCATTAACTACCCTGTTGTGTTTGATGTGACTACTTCATTTGAATATCTTGTTCTTGAACATCACCAATTTTGTCTGGAACCATAAGCTGGCATTCCACTTTTAATACCCTCTTTTGTTAACCTTTTCCCCTTCGGCATAATAACTAACTAACAACCTTCGGAATCCTGCAGGTACGAGGTTTTCTTCTCAACTTTGGTGTCTACCATGCCACAAGAGCTGCCCTTGGTCTTCCATTTGAATGGAGGTGCATATATTTCTTAGTTACTCACTGCTTGTGATGGAGTTAAGAAAAATAAACTAAATAGATGATATGTTTTGGTGAGTTAGCTTTATTTGACAGAATGAAGGAATGAACTTATTAACGATTGCTTTAGATTAGGCTTTAGAGCTTCATGAAATAAGCCAACATGCCCTTTCAGCTTATCGTGTACCCTATTTGGCATTTTGGAACTTTGCTACTTGGACTAGAACCCTTATACATCTTAATATCTTGTTATGTCAATCATTTTCTTATTCATTGTCAGAGAATTTAATATACTCGTTGAAGTCTATTTTTTCATCTGTTTTCAGAAGTTACAATTTTGTCATACTTTTTGTCTCACATTGTGCTTTAATCTATATATCTGGCAGTTACCCAGTGGCATTCATTACATCCTTTGTGACACTTTTTGCTCTGGTCATTGCTATAACAAAGGACCTTCCAGATGTAGAAGGGGATCGCAAGTGAGTCATATGTCATTCGTTTGTAATGACTTCTCTAGTTCAGTTTGAAGTTTGAACAGCTTTTTAGTCTTTTTAATTACAGAAAACAGCTTTTTAGTCTGATTACTCATAAATTTGCACTTCTATTTCCAACTCCTACTCATAGTCTCTAATCGAGTCTAATATTATATTGTTTATCAATAAATAGTAATCATGATACAGCCTCATGTATACCACTGCAGATTTAAGATATCAACTTTGGCAACGAAACTTGGCGTTAGAAATATTGCATTCCTTGGTTCTGGACTCTTGCTGTTGAACTATATCAGTGCTGTATTGGCGGCTATTTACTTCCCTCAGGTAAACAATCTCCGCAGATTAAGCTTACTCGAACTTATGGATGGGTTTATATGTCAATTAAACTGAAAATATCACATGTAAATACCAAATTTCTCTCTTTCCCGAAAATGTTTCTGAACATAATGCTGTTCTCATCTCTTTTCGCAGGCTTTCAGGGGTAGCTTAATGATACCTGTACATACCATCCTAGCAACATGTTTGATATTCCAGGTGCCCTGTTTTGATTTCTTTATGGAATATTTACCAATACAGTTAATGATCTGATCTGGGTTTTTTTCCCGCATCTGGTATTCTGTTCAAGTCTTCTACAGTCATGTTTATGTTGTTTGTGCTTTCTCCACCATGCTATTTAGGGTATAGACAGTTATTCTTTCTGGTGGTTGTTTGTCTGTTGTTCTAATGGATGTTGTTGATGATATATCAGACATGGCTGCTGGAACAGAGGAAATATACAAAGGTACAGCAGTCAGCATGCCTCTGGCTTACGATGCAGCAAGCATCTTTTGTGGCTACTTGGGAGCCTAATTGATTACTTCATATATTTCTTGTGCAGGAAGCAATCTCAGAGTTCTACCAGTTCATTTGGAATCTTTTCTACGCCGAGTACTTCATTTTCCCTCTAATCTAGAGCTTATGCGACCCAACCCCTCTTTTCACCTGTTTCTGAAACTCAGGCTACACCCTTTTTTCTGTATGCTCAACCGGCTCCCCAATTTTTTTTTACTGAAGTTAGCTGCCTGTTGTTGTACTGCTGATGCTGCTGTAAAATGGGCAACAACTAAACATTCAAATCGGGTTACTTTTTTTGGCAAACAACAGACATTATATCATCTTTGCCGAAGTGTTAACATTTCCATTAGTAGGAAAACATCAATTGAGGTTACATTTCAAGATCCTGGCTTTCTTGTTCTACTCCCGCTCCATTCTGTCTGAGTTGAAATCCAATGTTACAGCACATAAAATGGCACAATACTAGTTGATCCGTTCATAAGCATTTAAGCACAAAATAGACCATACGAAACCGTTCATAATACATATATTTAGACACTCGTTTGGAAGGAAAAAGTAGGAAGCAGCAGACCAACCCATGAGCTTGATATGATAAGAGTGATATAAGGGTTTACAAGCTCAGAAAAGAAAAGAAAACAACACGCACAATCCGATATGACGAAGAGAAGTACAGAACACTCCATGACACACAATCCAAGATAATAACCATGCCTCCTCAACACTCTTCGTTATTTAGTAGTAGATAGATAAGAGTGGCAGGCATAGTGTTCTCCGAACAGGGGCTGATGAATCGATCATTCATCGTCATCATTGCGGCGATGGTGCTGATGCTTATAGCGATGCTTCTTCTTCTCATCATCATCGTCGTCATCCTCCTCAGAGTCATTATCTCCCTGCAAGTTCGATGCACAAGACACCAGTTAGTAAGCTCTGTAACAAGATTTTCATTCAAGCTACATCTGTGGATTGATCAAGATCATCCCAGAAAATGCAGTCAATAACCATATCCATCTACACATAACTCGTCGAGCACCAATGATCATTCCAAAGTTCTTCCAATTACCATAAAACCAAATTTCAACCATCCATCAAAGATATATATATATATCATAAAAAGCTTCCACCTTGTGGTAGAAAAACAGTCACAGCAGCAACGAACAGAAATGAAACTTCCATATTGGAAAGTAAACTATAGATAGATGAACTACTACTAGCAATATGCCTATATCAGAGCCACACACAGTTACTCGAGCAGCCAAATGAAAAAGGGTATGGGAAAAGCTTACATATTTCTTGCGGCCATAGCCTTCTTCTTCACCACCACCATAGCCATACTGGCTGCGAGACTTCTCCTCATCATCGTCATCATCATTGCGGCGCCTCCCATAAGCAGGCTTCTCGGAGCTATCCTGTCTGCGGTAACCTCCAGAGCCATACTCAGTCGTCTCCTGGCGCCTCTCATAACCTTCACCTTCCTCTCCATAGCTCTGCTTTCGCCTTCCATATTCAGACCCACCACCGCCTTCATACTCTGATGATTCAGTCTGGCGACCGTAACCAGATCCGTGCTCGGGCTCGGTCCTCCCTCCATAACCCGACCCGTATTCGGATTCAGTCCTGCCACCGTACCCGGATTCCTGCTTACGGCCATACCCAGATCCGTACTCAGGCTCCGGCTGCCGGCCGTATTCGGGTTCCTCCTTACGGCCATAGCCAGATCCGTACTCGGATTCCGGCTGCCGGCCGTATTCGGGTTCCTCCTTACGGCCATAGCCAGATCCGTACTCGGGTTCCGGCTGCCGGCCGTATTCGGATCCATATTCAGATTCCTGTTTACGCCCATAGCCCGATCCACCATACTCGGACTCCTGCTTACGCCCGTAACCCGATCCGTGCTCAGATTCGGTTCTTCCACCATATCCGCCGCCGCCAGATCCGTATTCAGTCTCTGTCCTCCCGCCGCCGTATCCACCGCCCTCGGTCTCAGTCCTCCCGCCATATCCGCCGCCACCACCGATCTCAGTCCTCCCACCGTATCCAGATCCGTGCTCGGACTCACCGGCAGGCCTGCCCCCGCCGGGCTGGAAGCCGTAAGCGGGACCAGGTCGGGGCTTAGGGCGGGAGTAGCTGCTGTACTCGGAGTTCAGAGCCTCGTCGCCGTAGGCAGAGGGCTCCGACTGGGACGAGAAGTGAGGGCGATCGTAGTCGATCTCGTCGGAGGCGGATTGGCCCATTGGGTAGCTGGTGTCGTCGCTGGGGGGAATTGGGCGACCATAGGTCAAGTGGATGTCATAGCCGCCGCCGTATGGCGTTGGATCGTACTCGTCGAAGTCGTCGACGGCGTCGGCATCTGCCCTGGAATAGTACGGCATTTTCGTCGGTGAAGGAGAAAGCTAATTTTTGGCTGCGTGGCGCTCTAGTTTGCGATTTGGGAAAATCAGAAGAATCTGGGATCACGAAATAGATGGATTTATACAACTATTGTGCAGTGGCGGAAAGAAGTAATTGTCTTCCACTGTCATCAAATTTTACATCGACTTAAGTCACTGAACTTTACATCGGCCACACACGGGAAAACCCCCGGTCCACACGGCCGTGTGGCCGACCCTGGCCCTATAAATTGGCCCACACAGTTGGCCAGAATTTTAAAAACACCTCGCCGGAATTTCCTCCCCCGTCGGAAAACCGCGCCCTTTCACCTCTTTGGCGATTTTCCGATCATTTTTGGTCGATTTTTCACCAACCAACTCCACACCCACCCTTCCCTCCTCATTTTCGGCCAATCCCTCGATTTTTAGGCGATTTGAACCGTTTTTTAGTCGCCGGAGGCAATTTCCGGCGAGACTCCGGCGAGGCTCCGACGAGCATTTTCGGGTCGTTTTTCGGGTTTCCACTGCCTTCCCCTGCCTTCTCCTCATCATCCCCTACACCTCTACTTGTGTCTTCAGGTTTGATTTTGCCCTTTACCTTGTGAATTGTGGAGAATTGTGTGTTAGGGTGTATGTTTAGATAATCCCTTTGAAATGTGTGAATTGTGTGCAATTGATTGAGGGGAAGGCTTGGTTTATGTGTGGATTATGTTGGGCAATGTTGCTTATGCTTGATTGACCCCTTGTGTGCTATGAATTTGTCCATTCTATGCTTAACTTAAAAGTGCACACAAGGTGTTCGATGAAATGCCAGTTTTTCATACCATTTTGTGGGAGCCGGTTGGGGCCCTTAATGATGTGCTTTGATGGTGTATTTGCTATGGATGTGAACCTTAAGTTGCCAACTTTATTGTGGATGTGCACCCCCCACCCAGATTGTGCTTGTTTGCTCGAGTTATTGACCCCCGAACTATTGATGAAACTATGGTTCGGTTGTTTTCTGCTACCAAGTGTGGGGGTGTGATTAACCTTTTCTATGGCTCTTTTGTCTCCACTTTGGATTGTTCTCTTGCAGGACCATGTCGAAACCCAACCTCAAGCACCCGTTCATCCAGGATTTGAAGTGGGGCCCTCACCAAGATCGCTTTAAGCTCGTCCTGGCCTCTTCGTTTGGGAAGCATCACTACTGGTCCAGGAGGGAGTTTGAGAAGCTGCATTTCTACGACCACTTCCTCGCCATTGCCACCAACCGCCCATGGCGCCGTCTGCTGTCCATTCGAGAGAAGGTCTACCACGAGCTGGTGCTCGAGTTCTATACGACCTTCAACCACAAAGATACAACAGACTGGGCGGACGGTGAAGCTGTCAAGTTCAGGCTCGGCGGTGAGCCCCGCTCCATGAGCTACCACGATTTGGCGATCGCTCTCGACCTCGGCCTGGATGATGACATGGACTACGTCACCGAGCTCAACAATCCAAAGGGTGTTAATTTCAAGGTGCTGTACACCCGCCTAGCTCAGCCTGCCCAGCGTCCCTTCCTTGCGGGGCGGACGAAGGCCAGCACCCTGCAGCTCGATAACCGCATTCTCCACGACATGCTGGCGAAGTCCTACACTCCACCTGGGGACAGTTCCAGCACCCTAACCAGGCGGTCCATGTACTTCATCCAGTCCATCCGCACGGCGAACCATCCTCTCCACCTGGGTTCTGTGGTGGCCAGGACTCTGGACAAGAGTGCTACACAACTGGTGACCCTCTACTGCACCCCCCTCATTACCCGCCTGGCCACCTACTTCCAGATCCCACTACAGGGTTGCACAGAGCAGGGGGGCACTAGTGTCTTCGGCGAAGAAACGATCCAGCATATGCACCTGCTGCGAGTCGAGCGCGGCATCAAGTGGATCGAGGGATTTCCTGTTGCCCCCCGCCCGACCACCTTCGAGTACGGGGGTAGCAGTTCCACTTTTCCATCCCAAGACTACTTCACTCACCAGTTCCAGCAGCTGAGCCTCCAGAATCAGCAACTCCTCGACCATCATCTCCAGTTCCAGCAGCAGTACTTGGCTCACCAGGCCGAGTATAATACCCGGATGGCTGCATATACTGAGCGCCTCGACCGTATGGAGGCTCAGCAGGGGGTGATCCTTACTCACATCGAGAGGGAGAGGGCTCGGTCTCGGCGTATGCAGGAGGTCCAGCAACACCTGCTCCAGCTGATACCAGGCGAGCAGCCAGTCTGGACAACTCCCTGGGAGGACTCTCCCCTTCCACCCCCGCCCGCCGGTGATGATGCCTTCATGGACGACATCGACTTTGACAACCTTAGCGACGAGTAGTCTGTACTCGTCGCCCCTCTGAGTGTGTTTTTGTTTAAGACTTTTCGTGTTTGCTCCATGTGTGTGCGGAGCTTGAACTGCGTCTGTCGTTTGTTTTTGTTTTTTTTCTTTCTTTTATGGATTGTCTATTTTGTGGCCATCTGGGCTAACTCTGATACCTAACGCACAGTGTGCTAGTGTGTTCTTTATGTTCCCTTCGTGCAGAACTGTTCCGTCGTTCCATATGTTTCCCGCCGACTGGTCCCCTTTCCAGTCCTTTTCACTCAGACTGGTCCCCTTCCAGTCTCATGCGTCCGTGCACACCGGTAACATCGTTCCTCTTATCCTTCCCTCTTCTCCATTGAGGGCAATGTCGAAATTAAGTGGGGGGGGGGATGTTTCTCTTTTGACTGCATTAGATCTGTTTGTGTGCTTAGAGCCTAGTCCATTGTCCAAATTTCGATTTGAGGGCTCCAAGTACGTGTCTCCTTGCAAATTGCCTGCTCAGTATGCTTTGAATTGACAGTTTCTATAGTAATATGCAACCTAGGGAGGTAGTGTAGCACTATGGAGTATGTTGAAGTATAAGATTTTTCCTATCTAGCTCTCTATTGTGTCAGTTGATTTTGTGAATTAGTGGAGCTAAGACCGTTGAATTCATGTGGTAATGGAGACTCTGTTTAGATTGTGTTATGGACTCGCGTATCGAACAGGGTGCTCATATGGGAAATGAAAAGCAGTTGGTCCTCCATGTAGAAATCATTGAAATCTTAAACATGGGGTAGGCCCAACGTGTGTGGCATCGTTCATTGCACAAAAATCGGGTTTTGGAAGAGATTTTAGTGATCCTTAGTGGGGTACTCCTACAAGATGAAGCTAAACTATCTCTAGTACAAGTAAAATTTTCACCCGTTGAACGGTTTGCCTACTTGAGGATGTGTTTTTAAGGGCACGGATAGAGCTTCCGACCCCCCCTTAATTTCATTGACCCTCCACACGAGTTGATGAAAATGAGTAAAAAGAAATACTTTGGCGAGTGCCAGATGTACAGAAATTGATCTTGCTCGACTAATAAGGGTCGGCCGTGCAAAAGACTGCAGTTGTAACCCCCGCCAAATGAAAAAAAAAAGAGAGAAAGAAATGTAAATGAAAGTGAAAAAAGGGGTTCCAACGGTGAAATGAAGTGAAAGAGCACCCCGGTACAACGAGTCCTTGGTTGTGAATGGTGTGAGTCCCTTCATCCATGAACTGGCTGTCTTACTTCTACTTCTTCTCATGATCCTGGCTTGAGTCTAGTACTCGCATTGAGAGAGATAGGGGACGTCTTAGAAGACCAGTTGACCTCGTAAGCTGCTATATGATCTAGGAAATCCTCTATCGACGATCCGGGTTGTTTGTTGCTATAGAGGTCTGGAGAGTTGCATTGGTTTGAGTTAGGTTTGCTTGGGGACAAGCAAACGGTTAAGTGTGGGGGAATTTGATGACTTGATATATACACATGTTTTTGTCCACCATTCTTGTACCGTTTGAGTCTTATTTCTCGTGTTTTAGGCCGATTTCACGCTAGGTTATTCTTGTTTGTGATATTTCAGGTCCTAGTACGTGAATGAAAGCTTGGGAACGAGTTCGGGGTCGATTGGACGAAGATTGGACGTTTGGCGAGAAGCTGAGGAACTCACACGGGCACGCCTAAAACCCACACGGCCATGTGACTTGGACGTGTGGCACCAATTTGCACGGGCAAGCCACACTGGCCATGTAAGGGACCTCTTGTGGCTGTGTGGAAAGTCTAGGGAGCTCACACGGGCAGCCTCAAAATCCACACGGCCGTGTGGCCCTGGCCGTGCAGCATGCCTGAAAGCCCACTAATCGAAACGCCGTGTTTTAACATCCACACGGGCAGACTGGAAAGCCACACGGCCGTGTGGTCGGGAATTTCTGGGTTTTAACCCAATTGCAAGCCAAATGAGAAGGGAACCGAGTTTTAGAGAGAAAAAGTGGATACCTAGAAAGAGAAAGTGACGAACCTGATTCTTCAAGTGCCTAGATCGATCTCCATCACCATTGGAGCCCGGCTTGAGCTTGGAGAAGAGCTGATTGAGTAGCGAGTCACTTGTAGAGAACATGACATAAACTATCAGCCACTAGGTCTGAACTCTTCATGAGTATTCGGCCTATTGACTTTTACAATGAGGGTGATCCTAGTGTAACTTACCTTGATGGTCGGAAGCATGTCTTCGGAAAGCCAATCCTAAAAAATTGAATTAGATAATTATGAATGCAGTTAAAAACATCCTCATGATCCTTGGAAACATTTTGGCAATGATGTTTTGTTTCATCTAGTTGTGGTTTTGGCATGAAAGAATTAGTATTTTGGTCACCACGTTTAAGCCAATTTGATCTCGGTCTTTGCTTCCATACCAGTTCTTCCTTCTAGTTAGGGTCTTGCTTTTTGGTTTCTATGAGTCTGAGCATTGCGATATTTTTTTTCTTTGACATCTTTAGCATGTTGTTGAGGTCCATTTGATTTTTTTCAATCTACCTCAAATGTTCCCAACCTTTTGTTTGTTGCACGCAAAGAGATCTCTCTCACAATTTTTAGGATATTTAGCATATTAGCTCCTTTTGACCCTCACAAGTTTTTTTCAATAAGATCCTTACACTTAGGATCTTTGTGCCAAAAAGACTCCACTTTAAAATACCATCCCCACTCGATATCAAAACTTGTTTCCTCTTGTCTCAAGTAAAATGGAGCAGTGGTCAAAATTCTCTTAAGGAAGATGGTAAACTTGAAAGTTTGTGTAGTCCTTTTAACATTGAGATTGAGTGATATCTAACAAGGTGCTCTTTAATAAAACTTTCCTCTCTTTCTTTATCTTATGTGTTTCCCCGGGCCAGGAAAGTCCAATTCCGCACCCGAAGATGGCAAAGCGGCGACCAGGGAATAGGAGCAGGAGACCCCCCGGTCAGGTGGGCATTAATCCCTAATCGGGGAAAGGAAGGAGGATGATCGGGGATCTGGGTTGACGAGCTGTAGTTACCTTTTTTGTTTATGATTCTTTTCCTTTTTGGGTTTTTTTATTAGTTTTTGTTTCTTTGGCCTATTAAAGGCTTAGACTCTTTAGAGCAAACATTGAAGAGTATTGAGTTTATTATTGATAGAGCCTTCTCCCAGGTGTGAGATTGCACTTCATTTCCGTTGAGCTTTGTCTTTATGAGTATAGACATGAGAGAAGATAAAGAAGCTAAAACTTCTTGATTTTTAGATGGCCTCATTTGGGAATTTAGGCACGAAGTTGAGCTTTGTCAATTTGTGGAGCTGGAGGAAGTGGTTCATCTAGCCATTAAGGTGGAGAAGCAGCTGAAGGTTAGCTCTGGAAGAAGGTATCCACCTTCAACTAAACCGATTTCAGAAAATATGGGCGAGACCACTATGAATCATTTCAGGCCCGAAGGAGTCAAGCTAACATATAGATACACTATTACCTTCATTCAAGTCAGACCAGAAGGATCGGCTGGAAGCATCCAATGCGTCTCAACAAGAAAATTTTGGTTCTACGAGATAGAGAATACTTTTCTGAGGAGGAAGAGAAGCCAATGGAGACATAAATATATTCTTATGATGTTGATGGTCACATCACTATTGAAGCCCTTCCAACATGTAAGTTTTTTGGAGTCAATCATTAAGCTCTAGCTGATCAAGAACAACAAGATAATCTGTTTCATACCCATTTTCTGATGGATGGAAAAATTTTGTATGTGGTCATAGTAGTCAAAATCCCAATTAAAATCCTAAAATCTTACGATTTTACGATTTTACTTACCTATCTCGATTCTGATTTCACTATTAAATCTATGGACCTTAAAATCCTACACTATTCACGATTTAAATCCTTAAAATCTTACGATTTTACGATTCAAATCTATGAGTTAATTTTACTTATTTTTATCATAATTTAAAAAATAACACCTCTTTTCCTTCAAAATAAGTAACATCATCTAGTTGTCTCACACTAGCCACCATCGACCATCATCAATTCACATCGGTGTATTAAATAACATCGATTCACCACCTTTTAACATTAACCTTGATAAATTGGAACATCATCCTTGAGAGCTTATCATTATAATTGTTATGTGTTTTTATGTTATTGGTATTTTTCTTATTAATATCATTTCGTCTTCGTTTTTATATGAACCTTAAAATCCTACGATTTTACGATTTCGATTTTACCCCCATTTTTTATTTTACTTAAAATCCCAATTTTAACTGCTTTGTCTGTGGTAATTGATGGTGGTAGCTGCACAAATGTTGTGAGTCTTGATGCAATCAAGCAGCTGGGATTGAGTATCCTTAAGCATCCTCAACCTTACAATCTTCACTAGTTGAACGACTATGGATCCATCGAGGTTAACAAAAAGGTCAAGGTTCGATTTCAGATTTGTGAGTATGCAGATAAAGTCTGGTGTTACGTTGCCCCAATGCAGGCTACTCATCTCTTATTGGGTCGTCCATGGCAATATGACCGTGGAATTATTCACGACGGAAGACATAATATCTACTAGTTCAAGCAAGGAGATCATAAGTTTCTGCTCAAACCATTGTCGCCATCTGAAGTCCGAAAATATCAATGACAATGGAGCTGAATTGGGCAAGGGAGAAATGAAATGCAAGTGGCTTGGATTCGGAGGATGGAAGTGGAACCCATCTTATGGCTCGAAGACACATGTTGACTGTGCTGAGAAGAATTTAGTTGGGAAATTATGGTGATGAACTTTCATGCAGGAACACACAACGTTTGAGGACAAAGCTTCTTCAGCAAGGAGGAAGTGATGTGATTCCCCAGCTAGGAAGGGTCCAATTCCCCTACCGAGGATCACAAGGCGTCAACCAGGGAATTGGAGCAGGAGACCCCCTAGTCAGGTGGGCATTAATCCCCGTTCGGGGATCGGGGCTGACAAGCTGTAATTACCTTTTGTGTTTAGGATTATTTTCCTTTTCGAGTTTTTGATTAGGTTTTTTTTTTGTTTTTTTGGCCTATTTAAAGGCTTAGACTCGAGTTTTAGAGCATACATTGAAGATTATTGACTTTATTCTTGGTTCATTGAGCTATCAACTTGTGAATTGTGCTTTGTATCAATCGAGTATTTTCCTTGATTATGGTTGATCTTTTACCCTATATTGATAGAGCCTTCTTAAAGGTGTAAGATTTCACTTCAATTATGTTTTATTATTAATCCTAACCCATGTTCGGGTGGGCATTAATTCCCGATCGGGGATGTGAAGGAGGACGACCAGGATTGGAGCTGGCGAGCTGGAATTACCTTTTGTGTTTAGGATTCTTTTCCTTTTCGGGTTGTTGATTAGCTTTGTTTTTCTTCTTTGAACTATATAAAGGCTTAGACTTGAGTTTTAGAGCTGGCATTGAATATTATTGAGTTTATTCTTGGTTCATTGAGCTTTCAGCTTGTGAATTGTGCTTTGTATCAATCGAGTATCCCCCTTGATCGTGGTCGAGCTTCTACCCTATATTGATAGAGCCTTCTCCCATGTATGAGATTGAACTTGAATTTTGTTTTATCTTTAACCCCTCTTCTTGGTTGTACGACTATGATAATTGCGTCCACCGGTTCTGTGATCATATCATTATCTCATGTAAGGGATCGTTTGGATAAGGAATTGTATAAACGAGGGATTTGGGTCTAAATCGCTTATTTTAAAAACCCATGTAGTTTTAACATATGTTTTGCCAAAAAAACTTATTTGAAAGTGGACTGATATTTGCTCAACAAGGATTTTAATTTCTAATGGAAATTTTGAAAGCATTATATTGCCCTTATCTTCTTCACATATGACATACCCCAATAAATCGGTAACCCGTGTTCTGCATCACGTGTCGTTTTCCTCCCTATTCACCCATTATCGTTGTCGCTCCAAGCATCCCCGCCCCTCATGGAACCTAACCTATCGCTCAGTACCACCGCCACTCTAAAAGTCCTCGTGCAAAAAGAAGACGAAATTCGGAGCCAACACTTAGCGTGAGTGATCTGTTCGTCTGAAATCACCCACAGTGATGGATCTGTTCTCCCTCGTCCTCCCTCGTCCTTGTCGTAGTTGTTGCGATCCATGTCATCCTCGTCGGTTCTTTACCCTTCTCCTCTATGACTTTGGGGTTTGTCTCAATCGTCCAGAAATCCCGTCCTGGAGGCGAGTTTCTGGAGGAACTTTCCAATTCATACGAGCACTAATACGGTGAAGCAAAATCTATGTTTCTTTCCTTAGAATCGAAACGACCTCTATTGCCTTCTCGTCTACTGCTCCCTCTACTCTTCCCCTTTCTCGACGGTGAGATCCTTTTTATCGTATGAATTGGAGAAGAATTTGTTGATCGTTTCACTTGACATCTTATGCTCCCTCTCGAGAGAGGGATTTGATGGAAAAAGGGTTAAGAGGGAGAAATCGAAGAAAGAAAGAAAGAAAAAAAAGGAGTTACAATGACTTGAGGGTAAACATGGAATAAGTAAAAAGTATAGAGACAAGTTGGGAATAAATTAAGAAGCATGTGTCAGATTTCGATAAACTTGAGGGGGGTCCGCTATTTTGAAATCTGACATATGCAAGTTTTTGAAATTCTTTGACATTGAAATCTCTCTTTTTTAGTCTCCTTCCCAAACGAGTGATTTGAGCGAAATCACTCACCCATATCCCTCATCCAAACGACCCATAAGATAAAGGTAACATGGGTTTGCATACCACAATTTTTTTAAGTTTGGATGAGTGCTTCTGTTTGCCATTATTAGGCCTAACAATTTACAACAAAGTATATCAACACATGGCAAGAAGGGAAAGGGGCGACTTTCCAAGACCATTTACTGAACACTATCTATATACATATAGATGTATAAAAGTTGGAGTTAGTTCCTAAATGAGAACTTTCTCTGCGTTTTGAGAAAATGGTGTTTGGAAACTTTCAATGGATAATTTTTTTTACACTATACGTTCTAAAATAAGGAATTCATTTGGCGACAAGTTTTAAGCTGTTGTAGAGGGCTCTTTCACTTCTAGACTTTGCAGCTTCCCTTAATTCCTTGTAAGGATTAGCTTTTGTTGAAGTTGGTTCTGATGTGCGAATCAAAGTTATAATCCTAAGATGCCCTAGTGAGGATTTTTTTCCCAAAATAAATACATTCTTAAAAAAAAATTCTCAAAATACACGAGTTATAATGTGACAAATTTCTGATGTGCAAAATTTCTCAAAATACAACAGTGTTGGACGGAAGCTAACGAAGAGTGACTAAATGTGACATGTTTCAGTAATTCGAGTGACCAGAGTTGGACTGAGACTAGCGAAAAATAACTAAATATCGCATGGGATAGGGTTAGTAACCACTTGGTTACTGATCTGTCAGTAATAAATGGGAACCGTAGATCTAGGAGTGGAGCAATCATGCGGTGGGGCTGGACATGGAATGAGAAAGGGTACTTTTGTCCATTTCTATATTAATTATTTTTTTATTTTATCCTGCATTTAATGACTACCTTTTAAAAAAAAGGAGAGAGAACTCTTCAACTCTCATTTCTTTCTTTCTTCTCTCTTTCTTTTCCTCTCACAATCTCCTTTTGAGATTCTTTCTCTCTTCCTTCTCTCTTCCTTTTTCTCTTCCAATCTCTTTTTCAAATCTATATTAGCTCCATTCTCTTCTTATCATTTTTCTCTCCAGCAATTGACGAATAAAAATTGCAGCCACTCTCTTGCATTGCATTTCTTCTCTTCATCAACTCGTTGGCTTCAATTTCAATTTTTCTCATTATTTTGGTGTTCTTGATTGCGGAAGAGGAAATGAGAGGCGACAAAAGATGATTTTTTTTCTCTCCATCCTTCTATTTTTTTCCTTTTAGATAATATATATTGATATTATGACTCTATATCATATGGTATTGGGTGGTAACGAAATATTATATTGATATTACCACACTATACCATATGGTAATGTATGGTATTGTGTGGTATTTAAATATATATTGATATTACCACACTATACCATATGGTATTGGGTGGTAACGAAATATATATTGATGTGGCAAATTTTTTCATACCATATTGTGTGGTCTTATTTAATACCAGTCAATACCATATGGTATAGACTGGTAATAACTGGAAAAAAAATTTATGTCCAAAAAATATCAAAGTGGATATCATTTTGAAGAGCACAATTAATCTGATCTAACTGTGAAAAAATTAAATTTCGACTTAAAACGAATGAGAAATCGTCGGTTAAAGATTAAGAGAAGGAAAATTAAAGGTTTTTCGAGGAGAGAGAAGGAGGCGCTGATGTGGTCCGGTCAAAAGTCAGCGTTAACAATAAATAGGGGTAAGTGTAATTTTACCTTACTGCTTTTTGCATTTAGTTTAGATAAAAAAAAAAGACTGGCATGTGGGGATAATGGAAGGAATTACTGGCCTATCAGTTACTTACATGATCTATTCTCACTAAAATGACCTATTTTAACAATTTGAGTGACCAAAATTAATATTAATTTTTTTTAATAATTAAACATAATAAGATTTAGTAACCACAGTGACTAAATGTGACATTTACCTCAGACGAATGACAACCTTTCTTGCACTCTCTCCCTCTGCTCCGCCTCGACATTCTTTCTCTTATCTCAGAGCAGCCGCAAGCAAGATCTCTTCTTCTTCTTCCTCTCCGAGCCAGAAACCATCATCCATTCCCTCCCCTCAAGAGCCAACCCGTCTCGTCGCCGTCCAGCCATTCCTTCTTTCTCCCCGAAATCCAGAGACCCCAGCCCCCAATTCCTTCTTCACCGCTCCAGAAGCGACCGCGTCCTTTTCCTTCTTCCTCGATCTCCAATACCCAGCGCCAGAAACCACCATCCACTCCTTCGCCTCCCTATAGAACCCCTAGCCGCCTTCCATCCCTTCCTTCCTCGAGCTCCAGAACCACCGCCCCGCTTCCGACCAAAACCCAAGAAGTCCCCTGTCGACCGGCGCTCCTCCTGCCGACTGCGACTAGCGCAGCCGACCAGCTCTAGTCGAATTCTCACCGGCGGTCCAGCTTCTCTTCTGCCATCGCCTCCGGGTTTTGGTCAGTCCTTCGATTCCTTTTATTCTTTCTCCATAATCTGTCATTGAACGCAACACTTTTCCTTCTTTCGTTGGCTTCCGGTTTCTTGGCCGTATGTTAGTGATTGTTTTAGTTGGAGTGGTGGGTTGTTGCTGTGTGATGATTGCCAGTTGAATGTTTATCTGCTAGATGAACTGTACTTCCAGAGGATATGATTCTATGTATCTAACTGCAGTTAAATGCTCTGTGAGGTGCGATTGATTCGAATTAGGGTTTTAAACCAAATGTTTTGATTGTATGGCAATTTTTGCTAATATGCAGGCTATCTTAGTGGGCGGTTGGTGACCAGTTTTCCTCGCCGGAGAGTGTCACCCTCCTGGTTGATTGTCTAGGAAGGACTTCTAGTAGGAGCTTGCTATGGCAGCAGCTACCTATCCGCCACCTCCGCCGTATTACAGGCTGTACAAAGATTACTTGCAGGATCCTAAGTCCGCACCGGAGCCACCCCCTCCAGTTGAGGGGACATATTTATGTTATGGGGGCAATTACACTGTAAGATCTCTCTCTTTCGATATAGGCTTAAGTGGTTCAAAAAATTTCTTGTGGAAAATGATCAATAGAAGGTTTTGTTTATGCAGACTTTCTTTTTATCCTCACTTCTTGATGCCTTTGTTGCAGACTGATGATGTGATTCCAAGCTTGGAAGATCAGGGGGTGCGGCAGCTGTATCCTAAGGGACCTAATGTTGGTATGTTATATGCACCGTCCTTGTTCTTTTTTTTTTCTTCTTCTTATCTGTGCAATTGCTGTGCATTTGTAGTTTACCTCAAGTCAGGAACTTTTTTCGTTGTTCTGGTGATGGTTCTTCTGATTATTGTCTACATCTGTTTAGATTTCAAGAAGGAATTGAGATCACTAAATAGAGAATTGCAGCTGCACATTTTAGAGCTTGCTGATGTTCTTGTTGAGAGACCTTCACAGTATGCAAGGAGAGTGGAAGACATATCCCTGATATTTAAGAATTTGCATCACCTTCTCAATTCGTTGCGGCCTCATCAGGTTAGGGTGCATTTGATTTCCCCAGCGTTTGTTTTTGACACATCTTGTTTGTCTTCTGGTCTACAACCTGAAAATATGGATATGTTTGCTCTTCTTCTTTTTCTTGTTTTCCCTAGGCAAGAGCCACCTTAATTCACATTCTAGAGCTTCAGATTCAACGGCGTAAGCAGGCAGTGGAGGATATTAAGAGGTATGTAATGTGAAGTGCTACTGTCTCTGAAGGGTCTTAAAATAACTCAACTCAACTTTTCAACTGTTACTTTAGCTGTTCAGTTTGTCTGCACTCTAGAGTCAACCTGTTAGGAGTGTTAGTTTTGCTGACGGTATCTTGATTATCCTGAAATTTGTTCCTCGATTGGACTGTTAAAACTTACCTGGATTTATTCCAACTGCCATGGTAGATGCAACAAGTTTATATTGCATTCTACTTACCTTTTGCAAGTGTTTTATACTTGGAACTTCCACATCCACAATCCCTACTGCTTCTATTGAGAGCCGTTCGTGATGTTTGCAAGTGATTGCTGATGATGCTTAGGTCCCGCATTAAGGTCACCAATTTAATTTGAACTTGGATTCCTCACTTGCCGCTTCATTATGATCCTATTGACCTCGAAGCTTTTGGTTCAAAGCCTGATGATCTATGTAGCTGCCACATAGTATAGTACAAACAACCTGTTTTTCTCTAAGTCTATCTTGTTGTCAACACATTGCAAAGGCCATATTCTGTTTGGGATCGAACGTAGCCTTAATTGCTTGAATTCACCCGCGCAGGAGGAGAGAAGAGGCACAGAAACTTCTCAAGGAGGCGGTCGGAACATTAGAGGGACAGTAGGCCCACAGAAGCCGACTTCTTGCCCTTCAAAGTGCTTCTGTGCGAGTTAACTGTTGTATCAGCTGAGAATTTCCTGCTACTGCAGTGATTTTGAAGACTCCATGCAAACATACGGACAATACGAGCAAAGGAAGAAGCCTTTTCAAGGACCAAGACCTGAAGTAGCAGCAGTAGCCAGCAATGTCTGGTTATTCTACTAGTATCGTTGTATTTTGTAGCGTTAAAAACTGATACTGGTAGATAGTAGGGGGATTTTCTGTTAGGTTTTGTGAATCATCTTTTCATGTTCGAGCGGTCAATAGAAAGATCAAAGATGGGTCAGCTTCTTTTATTTTTTTTTGAAGATGTGTTCATTAGGATAAAACGACTGGGCTGAGCCCACAAAGGAAGTGTACAAGCAAACAAAAGCAGAAAGGAAAAGAAAAGCCCAAACAACAAGGCTCGAAGACAAACTCATAAGCCCAATAGGGTCCGAGCCCACAGCCAAAACAAGAAAGAGCCTTTCCCAAACCCTAGCCGCCAAAGTGCCCCCTCTGAACCTCCACCGCCGCGGCAAGCACCACCACCGCTCCCGACAAATCGCCGCCACCCATCCTTTGAGCGTCGCCGTAAGCCAAGCACTGGTTTGGGTACCCACCAGACCCAGAAGGCAAGATGAGGAGGAAACAACCACCGAAACATCTCGTCCCGAGCCGATCACCATGCACATCTCGCCGATAACCACGAGAACCGAGCAGAACAACCGGACGGCCGACGGAGGCAGCGAGTTAGAATACACCAGTCTTCAAGCTCTCCTATCCGGGTCCTCGCCAAGGGCTGCATCTCCGGATCGCCAAGAACTGCAAGGCAAAACAAGGAGGTAGACCAAAGAAGAGGAGAGGAGAAGACAAGTCGGATCTGTCAGATCCAACCTCTATCGCATCTTGAACGGGACATGCATCTCCAGATCTGAAAACCAAATCGGAGGACAACAAAATCAACCCACAAAGAGGGGCAAAGGAAAACCACAAAGGGGAAGAGAGAGCCAAGACATGGCCGGAAAAACATACAGAGCGAAGAAGGAAACGGAGGTAAAAAGCAAAAAAAAAAAAAGAACCCAGGAAAGAAAGATGGTCGAAGGAGAAGAAGGGTGGAGATGGGAAGAAAGTCAAGGTGACTGGGGCAAAACTCAATATGGATTCGGGTCGCTTTGGACCGTTTAGTACCGTTTCATTCCTCTTGTGGTAGCAGTATTGTTGTAACACTAGATTTACAACCATAGCACTGATAATCTTGAGAAGTCATGGAAGTTAACCCTTTTCTGTGTTTAGTTAATATATTAGGTTCTGTTTAGTATAATATCAATGTTAAGGTTTAGATGAAAGTAGAAAAATAATGCTGAGACATAATGCTGAGACATAATGTGACATGTCAGAGTTGTTAATACAAGATTTCGGGTATGAGCTATGGAAAAACGAAGGGAAAAACGAAGAGTGAGAAATATGTATGAAGTAAGCCTGGTAAAATTTGGTTATAGACTCTTTAGAATGCAATTATAATAACAACTAATATGACCTCAATAGAAACAACTTTTAGATATAACAATAAATTTATTTACAGTTCGTTTGCTTCATAAATTTGAAAAATAAGGGTTTTGAAAAACCATGGATATATGATGAATTTGGTGGCATTATCAATTTTATTTTATTAGATTTATGGATATGGAATACAAATTATCTTGTTACCCTTATCTAATTATATTTCTATATTATAATCCAAATGTTTCATTAAAAACAAATTCAATACATACAAAGAAATTTTAATATTTACCATTACTCTGTAGACTAATAATTCAACTACAAATATAGAAATGTATCACAATTTGACACTACTTAACAATTCAATGATACATCTAATAATGTATACAATATATTATGTATAAATTGCAACCAGCTGCTAGACTTATTGCTACAACTCATCATTGTCTTGCTAACTCCCCGATTTTGGAATCCGACAGTCAATCAAATATTAATGCACAAGATGAACATAAGTTGTTTAGAGTAGAATCCAACAAATCACATACACATTCATTATTTAAATAAAATACGACATTACAAATGAAATGATAAATTCTCATATTTAAATAAAATAGGACATTATAAACATTTATAGTTGCAAACCCATTGAAATAAATAGGAAGACAAATTTGTAATTAAAAAAAATAAGCAAGAGTAGAAGGGTAAACTACCATTATAGATTTTAAATTTTTAATCCATCATCCAAATCCCACCTCAAGAGATTAAAATTTCAAGCCCATGCAGATTTCAACTTCCTAATTCCCTAAAGCAAACGATGAATTTTCGTTCAAGTCCATGATGAATTGATTTTCATGATCGAATCCATCATCAAAACCCTCAAGCAAACGATCCGCCAAATATGTTTAAGTGTTTTCAGATAAGTTCTATGCCCTTCTCAGCAAATGGCTCGCTATGCCCTTCATGTGTAATTATAGCATATTCTTCTTCAGCAAATGGCTCGCTATGCCCTTCTCACCATCTCTTCCGAAAATACTGGATGGTGATAGGTTGGCACCACCTGCCTCATCAGTGATTGAGATGTTTCGTATAGTTTGAGAGTTCGGAGAACTAGGTTGATCGAGTTTCAACATCATTGCCAGCGAAAACCAAACCTATCCTCATGGAAGCGGAGGATAGCCCTCTTACATTCTGCTTCGAATCTCCAAAAATCGTGTTTGAGAATTGAGATATCATCTTGGATTGAAGTACTATCGTCTAGAAGTTGGTTGATGATTTAAGTAGCTCCATAACTGGTAGTTTGATGTGACTTGTGATGGAAACTCTTACACTCCGCGGTAACTATTGGTGTCTGTGGATTAGGGGTTTGGCAGATATTTTGGGCTAGGGCAAGTGGCAACTTTTGCTTGGGATGGGTATTGACAACCAAAGAAACAAGGTGATAAAGAAGGGAAGTCGGCAGGCAAAGGGTTAGTTGCTTGGAAATAAATGTCAAAAGTCTGGTCTCCATATGAACCAAGTGTGTACCCTTGTCATTATTTCATAAAGGCAGTGGCCATTAATTCAGAAAGGCAGCATCCCCTTTCTTGCCCAATTGATAGCATAATCATTATCTCTAAAGCAAGGTTGTCAGACCGATTTAAATTATTGAATCCGTCAAGAAAGGGAATGAAATTTAATGGTCTGATTGGGGTCTGTTCGGTTTGAGCCGTTTTAGACTTTTTCTAAATAAACATACAAATAAGGTAGTAATTAAAGATTTAATGATTGAAATAAAATTTATCTTACATATATCTATTAAAATCTTATTTTCCACAAAATAAATCTACCTAACCTCTATGATCCACCCACCATCTCCTTCCCTTCGTTCCTCTTCCTCTCTTCCCCTCTTTTTTCTCCCTTTTAGGGGTCGGACCGGGGGACTTTCTGGAAGCTGTTTTGAAACTCGACTCGGGTCGGACCTTGTCCAACCGAGTATTCGACAGGAGTTTAACAACCTTGCTCAAAAGCCAATGGATACCAAACGAATTCATTGCTCCCACCAAAATTGTTGAACTTGCAGTTATTCCCCTCCAACCAACCCTCAAGCAATCAGAGTTTGTTGTTCACGTTCAACCCATTTTCATAGTTGATCGTTCATAACTCAACTCTGGTGAAGGAACCGTTTCCCATGTTAGCCGTAGATGCTAAATGGTCTTTAGGGCATCCACCCCATCATAATACTGAAAGTAACTTGATGAACTAATCAACACATGTTTTACCCCACATCATAGATGGGAATCGTTAGATTAGGGTAAGGAAATCAGGACTTGAGAACATAAATTAGGGATTGGAAGCATAATGCCAGAATTGAGAAGGAATCTGGGGGGAAATGGCAGAAAAAGTGAGAGAGAAAAAAATAGGGTGGTGAATTAGAGATTATAATATTTTTCTTTCATAAATCCAAATAACAATGACTCAATTCTGAAATAGTACTTTGGAAAATAACTCAAACATATAACAATAATAATTAAATATCAAGACTCGAGGCTGACCCGAATCTCGTCCTTCGTAACCCGATTCAGAGCTACAGATCAATAAACAATTTAATTTTTTTCAAATAATCCAAAAAAATTAGAATGTTTGAATGGTTTGAAATCTATAGATCAATACTCAAATTAAAAGGACCTATATAGAAAGATAGATAGACAATTTCATCATCCCAAAGCCCACAAGAGTTTCTCTACCTTCTAAGTATTTTAGGCTATGGTGATGGAAACCTACTTTTTAGGTTAACCATAATTATCAATATTAATATATTTAGGATATTATTAGATATGGTAGTAGTCATTGAGTCATATTAGGATAGTCTATTAGATTTTTCTAGTCTTTCGCTATAAATATGTAATTGGTGCTTCATTCATAATCAGTCAAGAAGAATAATAAGAAAACTCTCCAAAATCCTATTCTCCCAACCCTCTCAATTCTCGTTCCCAATCCCTCTAAAGGCCTAGGCCGATTCTCTATCTTTCTCTTCTCAAATCCCTAATTCTGTTCTTAATCCCTAAATCTCCAATTCTCGATAGAACCCTAATCTCAGGTTCTATCATATGGCTGCAATCTTTTTTTCCCCTAATACTAATACTAGCTTTTCTCAATAGGTCATTTATTTTAGTACTATTCAAGTTCAAACTCGTTTAACTTCGAAGTTCTGATAATTTGTTGCATTAGTAATGGGTATCGGTTACGACTCTAATCTTACCAATTCAAACTTTTTAACTTCCAGGGAAGAGAAAGAGGTCATTGTCCACATTAGTTGGCACTTCTTAATTCTTTTTAGCAACCATTCTTTCCCTGCCCAATATGGCATGCCATAGTAACAGCAACACCCCCTTGTGTATTATGCATATTATTAGTATTTCAAGCCAAGTCTTAGGTTTGTAAACAAATCTTCCATTTACAACCAAAGACTTAGTGGTTAATCATTTGATTAACAGATCACTGCTTGAAATTGTGAAGCATGGATTGGCTCCTCCCAAAGTCAAAGTCATATGGTTCCAAGCTCAAGGGTCCAAGAAGATAATGCCAGAAATCAAACACTTTGTTAGTTATTAGGTTAATATCACAGCTGAGTTTTCAAAGAAACAGTCCTTGGTGCCTGAGTTCACTGCAATTTGCAGGCCAAAACCCCTTACACTACATAAGACAAACCAATGAAAATCCTTGGAAACCCAAATTTTCAATCACAAAAATTTCCCAATCCTTCTGATGTCTTAATCACTAGGTTTTGACTTAAAAAAAAAACCTTTTGTTGAACTCTTCTGGAAATTGTTTCTTTATGACATCCCCCTCTTCTTTATGAAAGCCAAGAGAGCTATATATATCCTATCCCAAACCAAACCATTGAAACCACAAACAGAGCTTTTATCTTTTATTACTCTATCTCTTCTCCCCCCCCCCCCCCCCCCCCCCCCCCCCCCCACCTTCATTCCTTCTGTCTCTCTCCCCTTCAGCAAAAACATCAATGGATTCTATGACCTATGTACCCTATGGAGGCCTTGCTGCAACTCTAAATGCCAACATCCATGGAAATGGAACTCAAACCTTGGTCCTTTCCTATGGCTATGGGTTGGATCAGAATGTTTGGCACCTCCTCCTTCCTTACCTTGTTTGTTGCTTCAAGGTTCTCACTTTTGACTTGGCCTTCTCACCAAATGTCACCCCAGATTTCTACAAACCAGACAAGTACTCAACCCTCCATGGCTACTCACAAGACCTTGTCAACCTTCTTGACGAGCTTCAGCTCAAGAACACTGTCTACCTTGGTCACTCCATGTCAGCCATGATTGGTGCCATTGCTGCAACAGAAAGGCCAGACCTTTTCCAACACCTCATCTTGCTCAGTGGCTCCCCAAGGTAAATTAAAAAAATAAGGGAAGAGTTGAGAAATCTTGCAGTACAAGGCAACTGATTGTGCCTTTCTTTTGGCTTTTGGTTTGCAGGTATCTCAATGACAGTGGTTACTATGGAGGGTCTGAGATGCCACAGCTCAACAACCTCTTCAACACCATGGAGAAGAACTACTCGAACTGGGTTCGCAATTTCGCACCAGCAGCAGTTACCGTGAGTGACAAGGAAGCCATAGCAGAGTTTGAGCAGAGCTTAGGGAGGATGAACCCTAAGGTAGCTGTAGATGTTGCTAAGGCTGTGTTTCTAGGGGACCTGAGAAAGGTTTTACCTGAAGTTACAGTGCCTTGCTCTGTGATCCAATCTAGAGAAGACTTATTTGTCCCAGAGTTTGTGGGACATTACATGCAAAAGAACCTTGGTGGAGCTGCAAAGGTTCAGTTCCTCAAGGCTCAAGGGCATTTCCCACAGCTCACGGCTCACCGCTTGCTCCTCAAGGCTTTGAAGAAGTTGCATTTGATTAGTGGGATTAAGAAATGTAGTCCTTCTTTGTTGTGAGTCGGTGTCGGCTGTGTGATCGTGAGGTCTTCTGTTCGAATTTCTGTAATTCTCACTGGTAAGCACTTGGTGTCTGATGTCTATGCAAACTTCAATCTTATATGAATGGTTTTCGTTTGAGGGTGCGTGTTAGTATGTGGTATAAAATTCATTATTGAACCTCTCACAAGTCACAACAACTCGAGTTATTGACAGTGGCCGCAGAAGAGTATTGATATATTTGTGTGGCTCAATGCCTTGTGCCCCAAGTTATAGCTTGATCCAACATGAATCATAAACTCCTTAGGAAATTAACAAGTACAAGGGATAACTGATAAGACATTATATATTGGAGGTCAATTTATATGTAGCCATGGGTAAGACATAGAAAAGGTAATGAGTGTGTGCTTATATCAAACAGAGTGAAAATGTTAAGAAGTCACAAATTTTAAGCTATGTTTAAGCAGATCATGCCAAATAAATACTCCAAAATCCAAATAGTGACGACCTTACCACAAGACAATACTTTTAAGAAATTATTAATTATGGTTTAATAGGTCCATAAAAATTAAAAATATTAAAAGATGCTTAATAGGCCCATAACCAGCAGCTCCTTCAACTCAAATCTGAGCACGTGAAATTCACAAGGTTCATGAACATAGGATGCGACGTCTCAATATAAGAAAGAATAGCTAAGGGAGGAATTTTACAATGCTGATAAGCGTAGATGTTTATTTTTTTGTGTATAAGATCGAATTTGTGTCCTAATGAAAATTCAAATTAAATTTGTATTTATAAAGAATTTGTACAAAAAATGTATAGTTACATATTGAATCTGTAGCTTAATATTAAGATACATGTTTAGTTTCTATCATAAAGAAATTTGTATGAAAAATATATGTAAGGAAAAGCATTGTACCATAACGCTAAATGTACAAATTCAGTTTGTATCATAAATGATTTTTTTTGGTAATCGAGCACCGATGTTGATGTGCATAATAGCGGAGCTCATTCAAGCTAGGGGTGAACAAAAATAACCGTAACGTGACCCACCCGTCCAACCCAACCCAAATCACCCGTATTTATCGAGAAAATTAAGGTTTAAAGTTGGGTGAAGGTTTTCTTTTGTGGAACACACCTTTCTTAGATTAACTGCAAGTTTCGTGTTATGCAAGCAGTAGATACCCGGCCCTAACCATGTTGCAACTATTGTCTTGAGTGTTCGTATCCAAAATGTATTTATGTTGTATACAAGCATATTTGCAAGGGATACTTTGCCATATTTATCTATTTAGTGTAGGCTATGGTTCACATTGTTTGTTATTTTGTGTCCATACATTTTCATAAGAATAATAAATTATGGATGCATTAGTTTATAATGAATAACATCTTTAGCGACAAATGTTTATGAAAAATACTAGATATATGTTGAAGCAAATTACACTTCATCAAGATCCAAACAACAAATTCTGTGCATTTTGATGTTTTCAAATTTGATTTATTTGCTTGAATTTTAATAAGTTATATAATTTTTTAGTGTTCAGTTGGATTTTTACTTAAAATTTTAGCATTCCCGATCTGAGCGGATTATAAACAAGCCGTCTAATTGTTTGGAAGATTTTTTTTAGTTTAACATTTTACTATTTTAAAACTTAAAGTATATGAATCGGATAATTAAAATGACTAAACACGAACCATGCTGCTCTCACCAACTTAGATAGGAAAGAGTGCTTCCTTGTACAATCAAATCCATAATAAAAGAATCCATGGCACTAGGAGAATTGAACTTTTATCATGAGTTCTTTCCAATAGGAAGGAAACAAAGAAACAAACTGTGCCGTGTTGACGTCACGTGAAAACACCATACAAGTTGACAATTTGTGGGATGAAGACGAAAAACAACTTTTCCACTCTATATTCTATTCTATCTTGAGCGGAATCAGAATCTTGGCTCACGCACCACTGAATCTCTTTCCATCATCAAATCGTCTCAAAGTCAATCTCTGAATTCGAATGGTGGGAACAAAATCATAATTATTATTGTTATAATACCATCCAGCTCTTCTTTGTATAATTAGCTGATTGTTAACTGCCAACATTAAAAGAAATTGATCCTTACAATTACAACAAATTCTTTCGATTTCAAGATTGTGTAACCTTGATTTATTATTAATGACAGAACAATGGTTTGGACCCTTCAGTGAGAAGTTTTAGCATGAGCTTGACAGAAAATGTTTACATCAATAAGATGAAGGCGAACAGTAATAAATTTAGTTTACAATGGCCTCGATCCCGGTATGTAAAGGATACAGATTCTACACGATACAAGATCAGCGAAATGTGGGCAAAAAACTAGCAAAAATCCCACTGGACAATTCTCCATACTCAAATCGCCTAGCACAGATCATAATAAAATGTCTGGGATACTGCATCTTCACAAAGAGCAGAATTTTCGACTTCAAACACACCTGTACTGCTGATGCAGATGGAACCAGTGAGTTTGTAAATCCACCGAAGTGGTTACTATACCAGTTCAGATCGCGCATAGTCCAGTGCTTTCTGCTTCACAGCCTCAATTTTCTCTTCGTCGCCCATAGACTTCTCATACTCGAGATATTTCTTGAACAAGAACTGCAGATTGAGGTAATGTGGTGATAAGGATCAACGGTAAAGCCACAAAAGAGTGATTTGTCATGCCAATTGGTAGAGATGATGACTTACTGTCATCTTTTTAGGCGCGAGACTTAATGTAATTGCTCTCTCGAACAATGAGCGGATAACATCTGAATCTCCAAGTTTGATTTCCTGCAAATGGAAAGGAAAATGTTACATAGTACCAAAAGGAGACCCACAAAAATATTATTTTGATTAGAAAGACATCAAGAAGAATCTTACTTGGTCTATATAAATGCTCCACAAGTCAGTTCTCTTCGGGTACTCCCTCAAAACTCCTTCAAACATATTACGGCCTCTATCAGGAAGGCCATTTTTGAACTCAAGGAGAGCAGCTTGACGGATAAACTTTATGTGCTTATGCCGGGGAAGGTTCAATATAGCTCTTTGTACTACTGACTGAACCTTTTCTTCTTCTTGGTTCATGACCCTCCGCATTCTAATTAACCAAACCTACAGATTACACAATAAAGGTGTTGTTCGAGTATTGTCAAAGGAATTTAGGAAATGAATCGATGCAAACAATGAAAAGGATTTCCTGGATATGAACCTTGCATGATTGCTTAAACTTCTTGAGCATTTTGTCAAGAAGCTCGTCAGCCAGCTCATTCTGTTCAGTCCTTTCATACATTCCCAATAGTGCCAGGTGGACCTTCTTGGAATCACAAACTTGCAGGGCACGGTGGAACAATTTCTTCACAGCCTCCTGTGGTTGTCATTTTGAACTTTTAAGTTTCCCGACGATTGATCTTACAAACAGCAGAGAAACAAAAAAAAAAAAAAAAAAAAAACTGCGTCACATACTACCTCTGGGGGAATTCCATACTGGTTTTCCAAATTGAAGTAGGCTACCCAGATATTGAGCTTCTCAGTCTCTTCTCGGAAACTTATTGTTCTCAGAGCCCTGCAATAAAGAAGAAAGATGGGCTGCAGTCAGAAATTTACTTCAGGAACAAATAGAAGCAGTGCTTGAGGAAAATAAACTGCCTGCTTATCTGATATATAATATGCTTATTCTTTTATAAACTGGCGTCTAGAATTACTGGAGTATTATTCTGTCTTTCCCGTATGAATGGAAATAACCAGTTTTGAACAAGATTGTACCTTTCCGCAACTGCACGAGCTTTCTCTACATCAACAGTGTTAAGCAAGAAGGCCATGTACTTTATCCAAATGAAACTACTATTAGGAGAGCTTCGAAGGAGTTTCTCAAACTCATCCGCAGTTCTTGGTATATCCTTCTCCAGCAGTCTTTCTTCAGCAGCTCTAATCTCTTTCTCCCTGAAGAAATGAAAAGACATGGTCTAGTTTTTTACTCACCGAGACACAGGCTTCCAAGATCAGTAATTAGGCCATTTTGATGAAATCAGAGAACACAAGCAACAACTGACCTCTCTTCCCTAGTTTTACTTTTTTCTTTTTTCATTTTCTTTTTGTCTATAGGGCCTTGTTCATCATTGTGCTCCTGCTGATGACGAATCTGATCCTCTGCATTATCTTCCTCCATGTCATCAAGGTTCACTTCCAATGGAGGAATGGAAGCCCTTGATAATGTTTCTGCAAAAATTGTTTGTTCTTCACCTCCATCTTCAGAGTCCGAATCTTGTTTCTCAGCTAAACTACTCCCAGGAACAATTATCAAATTGGAGTCACTATCATCAGTTGAATCACTGTCTCCCCCTCCACCTGCAACAGATCCATCTCCATTTCTGTCAAGGTCACCTTGAGTTTCCAAGTTTTTCATGCCAAGCGCAATTCGAGACCTTTCCTCATCCACCTGGAAAGATTTGAGCATTCAGGACAGACTTAGTCTTAAGAGAACATTGTCAGAGCTTAAATAAGTGAAGGGCATAAATAAGTAAAATATAATAGTATTCAGGCTAAAAAAGAAAAGCAATACAAACATATTGACCAATTGTTTAAGAAATCAGGCGAGATACAAAACAGTAAGACCAGAGCTGTCTGGTTTTAGATATATATGTGCAACAGTATTTTGAACTATTATCAAATTTACAATAAATTTATTACCTTCAATATCTTTACTGTAACCTTCTCTCCAGCTTTATATTTACTTTGAATGTTGCTAACATGATCACCTGGAAGCTGTGATGCATGACACAGTCCAACCTATGCAAGGATAGAACAAACTTTTAGCAGCTTGAACTCGAACAGTACTCTAAACTGCTGCACTGAGTGTAACACTGATGTTCATGCAATCACAGAATCTCAAGCAGGTAGCAGAAATTTGAGGCCTTTCAAAAGGAAAAGGGAAATAAAGCCTGTGGATTTACATCAACGACATGAAAATATACAAGGAACTGCTTACTATGTTTGTGTTGTTCAGTGTTATAAACAATCCATATGATTCCACCCGCCTAATCAAGCCAGAAACTTTATCTCCAACGCTTAGGTGGCTCAAATCATTCTTCTGAGATTTTGCCTCACTTCTAGAGTTTGATGTCCTCAAAGTAACTTCAATTCGATTTGATAAAGGCTCCACAGACAATATTCTGCATTCAGAGCTTTATTAGGTACTGCTCTGTTATAATTTTTTATGAAACACAACTGCAGGAAGGGGAGATAGGAAACACATACCTTCCAACAACAAGTTTACCCACTGGGAATTCCGCTTCAGGATTCTCAATGTATCCATCAGAAAGATTTGACATAAGTATTTTTGCATCAAGCTTCCTTGAAAGCAAAATGAAACATCCCTTTGTAGTAACACTCTTAACATAACCCTGCAATCAGAAGCCACCATATGACCAACCAGAGATTAAGCAATCCTCCACCAAAAGTATGGCCGAGAATAGAAGGCATCATCAACCAACCATTTACATAAAAAAATGTTTAGAAGAAATTGTTTAAAAAGAAAACCAAATCTGCATGGAGAGATTTGTTTAAAAAATAGTACTGAATGTTAGGTGGCAGCAACTGAATCCTGGACATGGAATCAACATGAATGAAGGGCCATTGAATTATTGACGAAAAGAGAAAAGTTTAAGTATTCTTAATTTCTTATACACTACTGAAAACTTTATGCAACTTTTACACACATTCCTGCACCATGTGAAAAGTTGAGATGAAGATTAAGATTACCTGAACAATATCATTTGGGTGAAGATCCCCAATCTTTTCCACATGCCTGCATGGAGAATCCCTGTAGGTCATAAGATATATCAGTTTCAAATGTCAAACAACAGAAAAAAGGAAAAAGGTAGAAAGACAACTATCTACAGACTCTTGGATGCAAGGGAAGAGAAAAGAATCCTGAGATCTCTCATTGAGAGAAAGTAAACTATCTAGTCCCCGTTCTTACATATTTTCAGAAGGATCCGATGAACTGTGACTGTGCATGCCAACAAGAGATGACCGTAGTGAGAGATCTATATGAGCAGTGCCCTTGTCTGATTGGCTAATCTCCAGAACCTTGCATCTGACAAATTGCCCTTCGTGATATCCAGCCAAAGGGTCAGGCACCCACGAGTCTCTAAGTTCAGTGAAATGAACTTTACCATGTAAATGAGGGCCAATTTGCACAAACAATCCACCGACACCTGGAAAAACTCTCGTGATTCTGCCCCCTACCACATTTCCTTGATGAATATGAGCAGTAATGTTATCTTGAGAACCATCAGTTTGTTTGCGTGCACGCAAAGGACTGTTTCCAACACGGAGCAAGGACTTCTCTCTGTTATATGTCAAAACATATCCCTTGACCAGCTTGCCCACAGCAAAACGGTGCTGAAATGCCTGGAGTTCACTAGGTTCACTAGAACTATCCAAAATGAAAAGCTGTGCTTGTACACTTCGAGATACAGCTAACCATGCCCATTCACTGTCTACTTTGTATACATAGCCACTAATACATTCTCCAGAAGAAAACTCGTGATTCTCGGGCATGAGATTGTTGTTTCGCTCGGTTAAATCTGCAATCAGATTAATCACAAGAGTAAGTATTGGAAAAAGTAAAATGCCTCTTAGAAGAACTAGTAGCAATGCTTTCCACAAAAAAATGAAATATAACTTATAAACAAGAATAAGTTGACTTCAACTAAAAAAATAAGTCACCAAAAGTTGAAACAAAAGCCACAAGATATTCATAATTATTCTACCTGCCAGCACTTCAGGTTTTGTAGAAAGTTCCCACTGCACGCCCTTCTTATTCTCTGATTGACCAGCTTTTGCAACAATCCTAGCAGTCACTGTTTGCCCAATTCGGAAGTCGCCAAACAGATCTTCTGAGAGGCCAGCATTAGCGACCTGGGATAACATGATCCAACAACAAAAAGTGATCATAATTCTAAATGATAGCAACGACAAAGCTCTAATCGACATAGTTTAAAGCAGATTACTAGTAAATTCACCTCTGTAATATGGATTCTCCCACGAAGACCAACACCAAATTTCACTTTCATTTCAAGGGGCCTCTTTTCAGTAACCTAAAGAAAAGTACCAAAGGGAGAAAACTTATCAGTCGGATCAAGATTGATCACTCTAACGAAGAAACACAAGACTCCAGTTCCGAATGCTCCTGTCTAGCAGACGAAGAACAAGAATGATGCAGTTACTTCACCTCTGCTTGAACAAGTGATCCAACACTATAGCTCGACTTCTTTTTGGCTTTTTTCGAATTTGATGTTTCAGTGATCTGGTTGATAGAATTGAGAATAAAAAGCAACCTGCCAGTTGTTGAAGGGCTTTGAAGGGCCACAACGGTGGCTGCAATACTGAAACAATATCATATTTCAAGTCAGAACCTAGAATCTGACAAGCTCATTAAGTCACTGGCCAAGAATATCAGCTAAACATGTCATGAGGTCACAGGTTGAAGTGACATCTGATGGATCATGAATTGATCAACAAAGTGTATTTTCACCTCTGTCCATTAAGCATTTGTTTGCGAGGTAGTCGCTGAGAATTGTAGTCCAATAATGAAGCGTAACCTACAGCGTAATTGTAGTCTGGCACTGAAAGGACCTGGTTTAAGTAGAAAACATGGGTCAAGATGAAAATGGATTCACCAGATTTATAGCAGTAATATAGTCAATCCAGTACACATTCTTAAGTAGAAACAAATCTCTGCAACTTCACAATATCCATTAGCAGGATAAGTAAAAGTGCAACACTTACCAAGTAATTCTCCTTCACGATCTCAACAACAGCGTTAACTGTCTGATTCACCTCCAAGTCTTTGTATACTTCACTTTTTCGTTTCTGGAGTACAAAAGCATGCAAAATCATGCAAAAAGCTAAATACAATTAGCAATAAATCAAGGAGCTATTCTAACATGAAATCCGATTCTAACATAATTGGCAATAAATCAACATGCAAAATCATGCAAAATCTAAGATTGCTGATTCTAACACGAATAAAATAAATGAAGATAGGGTAAAGCAACAGGTCAAACCTTCTTTTCACTTTTTCTACTGGAACTCTGCTCTCTATATGTCTTTAAGAACTCAGGTTTTAAGGTTAAGTCAACCAGGCGTTCACTCTTGGCAACATCCAGAACAGCAGCTTGTATTGTCGATCCTGTCGCCAAAGTTGCCCCACCTACTGTAGTAAATGAAATTCATGCTCTATCAGCACCTGAATATATGAATAAGTACATGGTGATAAGTGGTAAAAGCTTACATTGATAATTGGTAATAAAACCAAAAACATTGCTGTGTTTGTCAAATCTCACAACTACTCCAAACTCTTTGCACTCGTGTATTATTCCTTCAACAATACTACCAACTTTAAATTCTTCCACCCATTGCAAGTCGGGCCGTTTAACATCGGTGGACTGAAACTTCGATATCTGAAAGCAAGAAAAAAGAGATTAAAAAGAGTGATACATCCTAGAATAGTAAACACAAAGAAAATATTTCTTCATCAAATTCTCCTCCTCACACAGAGAGATGTAAAACTGCATATTACCTTATCCTCTGAAAGAAAATATCCCAGAAGAAAGGATGCATCAGTTGATGCACAAATTGACTGCTTCAAGGACAACTTTATTCTATTTGTATCAGTATTCACCTGGGAATCGGAATACGGGAACACGGTCAGAGAGAATAAAATTCAAAGATCTCACTTACTAGTCCGAAAATAGCTACTTTCACAGTTCAGGTTCGGTTCAGAAACCTCGACAATATTACTACGGATGGACTGCCCAATGTAGAAAGCTTCTGAAAGCTGAACACTGGGATCATCAATGGCCTGAAAAGACAGATACACAGATATCTCAGTGATATGGAAACTTGATATCATGAACTTTCCCTTCCAACTTTACCCATGAAGTGAACAGATAAGCGGAAAATAGATCGTAATTACAATATAAAGATTCTCTTTAAAGAGAGGGAAAAAAACTAAACAGGAAGACGGTACCTTGCTTCTGGGGGAGAAACCAGTCAAGTGGCCAAGAAAGCGTACAAAGCAACCATTTTCAATTATGTTGCAAATATAACCCTGAGACGCAAAAGGAGAGGAAGGAGAAGGGATAAACATGCTATACAATATGACAAGCGTAACATTCAACCGCACCATTTTCGAGCAATATGTCTTTCCTGCGGTATCTAACATTTGAAGAAGTAGATAATCATTCTGGCACCAAACAGTAGAAAACTACCAATGCTTACATGTAGAGTTGAGTGAGGACGAATTTGACTCATATCAGAAGGAAGCTGCTTTGCTGAATTGATGAGGGAGAATTTTGCGGAGAGAGTTATATTTTTGCCTTCAACATCTAGGGCATAACAGGAAGAAATTCCACAGTAAATAACAAAAGAATAATTACTTAATTAGAAAACTTTTATGAGATTGGCTACATGCAGAAATTAGAGAACGAACAACAAAGTTTATGTTGTAATGATCCGCTAATAGTTAAACATGTAAGTAATCACCAGCTTCATGTCACAAACACAGTATGGAGTTTGCAGCTTGCACTGAGCTCGATAAAGTAATTACACCATAACTACAAATGTGTATGTCAAAGTACAGTCAATCCTAGACATGCATATTGCATATCCAAGACAAGGATTAAGACTTGTACCATCCGAAAATACAAGAGGAATAGGAGTTACATACCAAGGACTAAGAGTTTCTCAAATTCATGTCCAGGTTTCAAGAATGATTTCATCAAGACAGCCAGTTCTGCATAATAAAAGACCAAACATAAGCAAAAAGAAAAAAAAACAATAAACTCTGGCACGAGGTATTCAAGGAAAAAAATTTTGGCATACCATGATGATCAGCCAAATGCTCAGTATCAATTATACCCTTGACATACTGCTTCCCAATAACATTCACAACTACAGCAGATGGAGTCACCTTCTCAACAACTCCTGCAACCACATTGCCCAGCTTCACAGCATCTTCTTCAGAAAGCCTGTCAATTGATTTAAATCAGTAAGATTAAGATGTCATTAATCCCAATCACACTTTCCTATCAATAGCTCTTGATCAGCTACTCAGCAATGATACAGATTCAGATCTAACCTGAAGCAAAGATTAACATAAAAAAAACTTCTAACGTTGCAACAAAGACAAGACATGAAACAAAGGAAAAATGAGAAGCGGCACTAGCACAATAACAATTAGACATAGCACTTGAGTTTGATTTAAGGCACTGGAGGAGACAGGCAAATGAATGCGCAGCGCACCTTGTAGCCTTCATCATGAAGCTAAGGTTAATTCGACGAGAGGAAGGAACAGAGCTGATAATTCTGCATTTGACAACCTGGCCAACATGATACATTGAACTTGGTTCACTTCCAGGCTCTAGGCCAAGCTCAGATCTGCGTCAGAATGAGGTAAAGATCAGAGAAAACAACCTCAAAATGCTTAAATGATCAAATAAGCAAGAGTAATAAAAGCAACAAAAATCCCAATAACATTTTGATAAAAGGGAAATTAGAAGCAAGATGGTGAAATAATAAACATACATGAAACATGAACTATAGAAAAAACGAGACGGACTAGGAAGATGATAGATAGCTACATCCCTGTGCCATTCTACTTGCACCATTTTATTCACAAAAGGAAAGATTCAAAGGGAAAAGATGGCATTTGTCAGAGGAGGTCCCCTTTCAAATATGGAATATTTCTTCATAAATTGGGACACAAAGAATAAGCAAACATAGAAGAGCGCCGACAACACTTTCAGCAATAGAGCGAGCATCATCCAGAGGCAACTTATTCAACTAACCACAGCACCACGCATCAAATTTTTTATTTGAAAGAATGCTGCCAATATCCTAATATTACTCATATAGTCTACCAGCTATCTACCCTATGCCTATCATAAATACATGAACACCACCAGTTCTTCATTCATTTCATATGAACCGGAAAGACACGCAAAACCAAGGCATGTCCTGATAGCATGAGTTTCAGCCTATTTGACATCTCTACTTCCTATATACAATTAAGGCCAGCACTGATGTTAAAAGTCCAGCTACGTGGTGATCAACCAAAATTCTCATTAAAACACAATGAGGCAAGGAAATGTTGTAAAAATCCACACATAGTGCTGCATCTTTCACAACAAATATTCATAAGCCAATGAATATAGTTTCGAAACTAGCCTTGGGGCAAATCCTTGAACTCCATTGTAAAAGTGTACAAAGCATCCATGCTTTTCTATCTTTGTTATCCAACCATGAATAACAAGTCCATCAGTTGCTTCTGCATATGAACTAATGATTGGAAGTTTCGACCTAACCTGTCAACAGAAAAACAAATAATTAACAGATGAAGTCAAAATATAAGTGATAGAAGAATGGATACAGTTTTTTTACATTACCATTGAACTCAATTTTCCTGGAATAATAGAACTGATCAAAACAAAGAGCAACAAGTAGATAACAGGTAGACCAACTTAAGGCGTGGACATACACAAATGGCATTGAAGCTAATGACTGAATCAAAACAAATTACGAAGTATAAGGAAACGGTTACTCAAATGGGAGTAAAGCTTCAATTTAATGCAAAAACATCTATCTCACAATGCTAAAGATCTGTTAACAAGTGAACCATAATGGCAAACCTAACCAAGTTCCCACCAGTTCACATAAGAGCAATTCCAGAATTGAGCAGTAATTTTCATTCAAAGTTTCTCTATTCTGCCATCAAAAACCTGGAATTGTCCGTTAGACATCCATAGATGAGGTCAAAGTGTCAAAAGAGTCACATAAGAATAAACCGATTCAGATTGCAGGACTAAATGGTTTTTTGAGTGAACCTTCTCAATATTGAACATGAATCACAGAACAAAGAGACATTAACAAGATTGTTTTCTGATGGCGTGGAAAGGGAAAAGATCATGGAACCAACATCCATTGTAGAGTTTAACATAGACTGGTTTCTATAGCAAAGTAGGTTCTTGAAAAATTAAATCATGAAACAAAAAGACATAGAAAAGGAACCTACAAGAGTTTTCTTGTGTGTCACGGTTAATCTTTTGGACTTGCAGCCAAGCACACGAAAAGTCAGTTCACCGCCGACCTGCATTAGAAGGCAGGTCATATTGAATACCATGAGCATGAAGAGTAATTGTGACTGCATGAGCATGAACACAGATGAATCAAAAACCACAACATATATCCATTCATAACTCATATGCCCATAAGAACCTGAAATTTTTTTCTTGGTTTCGCAATTTCAAATTCGGACATGTGCTGAAGAGGGCAAAGCGCCTTTAAACCACCGGGAAACTGCACAATAGCCCCAAAGCTATCGACTGCTATGATTTTACCCCTCACAGCCATTCCTGGTTTCACCTCTGAGTGAGTAAAAACAGGGCCTTCAATAGCACTAGCCTGCATTATCCATAAAATTATAAGAGAAAAACATGACTCAAATGCTTTAAGACGGTTCATCCACACGTAACAAACAATTCACAGGCCTTATGAGCAATGCTAATGAAGCTGTTCATTAGAATTAAACCACTCTTAGCTCAGGAAAAGGATAAGCTCTTGCAGCTCACATTTGAATAATTGGCCTGTGGCATGGCATAAACAGTGTTTGCTTTCATGGGGTAAAAAATTAGGTGTTCGCATTTTTAACTCTTGGCAAAGACTACAACCACAAAATGGAGAAGAAAAACCTCAAAACATAAAACAAACCTCATCAGCGCATTATATACAGTGCACATAAAAAAGGACATGTAAGTTCGTTAAGGCACCATTTCTAATATGTTTTTGGCCTCTTGTGCAAATTTTTATAATTAAACTAAGTAGAATGCACTTGATGGTGAAATCTTCATGCACTGGACAAACTAGAGTCACCACAGTCAAATTAAGTTTGTCTCTATATATAATGAGTCAAGAAAGCACCTTCAGAGTCCCTGTAGCAAGCCCTTCCAAATGCCTAAACCCTATTATTCTTACACGGACGACACTGCGCTCCTTGAACTTCTTCTCCAGCTTCGGCACTTCTTCTTCAGCCACATCAGGTAGCTACAACCAACACAAATTTTTGACTCACCACAATGATTTCACTGAACTCGATTTTCAACGAATAATCATGCAACACAATGAACATACACCAACAAAAACTGGCATTGATGCTGGGCTAGAGGGGATTTCAAGCAGAAGACCGATCTTTTTGTCAACCCTGACCACGGTTGCCTCGTCACAAATGTCTCCAACTTTGACAAGCTGCAAACCATACAAGTACAACCATTAGTCTTATTTCCAATAGAGCTTAAGCCCATGGTCATTTCGAGCTCCATTTCATTCATGGATCAAGTTAGAGAATTTACTAGTAAGATATCAAATTCATTATTATGTTATGCAGTTCGATGTAATGTAATTCACGGAGCGGCTAAACCCAACAAAAGGAGATCCAAGAAAACGTTACTGATCCAGCTTGAACACACAAACATAAATTGGTAAAACTGACCCCCACTTATGTCCCACAGGCTTACCAATGGAGGATTAGTATCATGAATGAGATGTCGATTGAGTGTCAAGCCGACAGCTCTTGTAGTCGGATCAATGAATAATATACGAGCAGTAACCTGTGTCAAATATATTCAAGTAGGTATAAGAGAAGAACACAAGAAACTGGATAATGCAGTACATATGGATGGAAGTAGGCAACAAAAAATTAGACAATACTCTCACGAACATCAATAAGATGGTGTATTATTTTCAAGAACAAGTGTAAAGGAAATGGTACGTGAAACACAAGTGGTCCAAAGTAATAATGTGGTGAGCTTCGAACTAATAGTGCCAGTTTTTTTTTTTAAGGAAGACAGTAAAGAAACTGATTGCATGCTAGTCATTTGTTATCTGAGTTGGATAGGATTCAACAATTACTGCCCAAGATTGAGAGAGAAAGAGAGAGAAGAAATGGCATGTCATGAGTAGGAAAGCTGACAAAGATTTAGATGAAATACCTTCTTATTCTTGCTGTAATCATCTTTCCAATTTGTAGTTGGAAAACAACTTTGTAAATGAAACATATCAACCTACAAAACATAAATTTTGGGTTGTGAAACCATTTTCCAGTTTTCTGAAACACCTGAGGAAACTTATGCTAGACTGAGTTTTCTGAAACACGTGGCTAGGAAAAAGCTAACTTACAGTTCCAGTGAAGTATGTAAGAAAGGATAGCATTACACCATTTTCGAGGGTTGACTGTACACGAGCACTAACCATCATTCCTGGTACAAGAAGATCAATTGATATACCCTTCACATCCTTCATCTGGTGAAAACATAGCCTTTGTCACAAAAATGAGGACCAACATGTTGCAGATCAGACAAGGAGGAACATTTATGAAACAAAACCATACCACAGATTTAGATACCGTAGCTTGGTCTGAATTCAAATATATGACTTTCCGAATTTTATCAATCCTAGTAACAACCCCTTTCAAGAGCTGACAAGGTTCGACCCTGGCATCATCGCTCTCTGCAAGAAGCAAAAGTTAACAATCAACAAAAAAAATAATCTGATGGCTTAGATACTCACAGTTATGTGGACTTATAGAGGACAATCGAATTGCCAGAACACGATAAATTTGTGTAAGGACAAAACCAAACACGCATGTAGTCACAAAGACAGAATTACAACATGAAGAGACGTGAACAAGTTAATAGACGCAAACCAACCAGTTGACCCAATATTCAACGATGAGCATCATGGAAATGGAAAATGAAAGTGAGAAGACACCAACGCTGACCACTACGTACTCTTAGGCAGGAATCCTGTAAAAGAAGGCACTCCAAAGTGAAGAATGTAGCCATGGTCTTCAATGCTTTTCACATACGCTGCGAGTACCTACAATTAATACAATCAGTCAAGAGGCCCATATTAAATTCCACAAGCCATACTTATACAAACCAGAGCCATAGCTCTAGTGAATTCAAATGAGAAGAATGCAACAAACTTCAAGTCAATCTTTCAAATGTTTATGGGACTCCAAGGTAAAGTTTAAGGTCACTGCAATTCTATTGGCATAGTATGCTTCCCAAGATGTATCAGAGAACCTACTTAGGCAACATATGCAATCAAATTTCCATATTTCTGAGGAAAGGTGACCAAATCTCGGCTACTCTGAATGGAACAATTATCTGATCACCTTTTTCACAGTAGCAGGGACAACACCAGGCACCAACCACCAAACATATTTGATCAATCCACCCAACATAAAAACTGAGGTTGAACAAAATTTCAGTTGACAAAGTTATTTTTGGAAATAAAGAAACAAACTCCGTCCCGTGTATGTCAACTATAAGCAGAATCACAAAGTTCAACATACCATCCCTTCCTGAACTGCATCTAGTGATAACCCCTTGTGCAATAATGAAAGGCACAGAGAAAGCCAGATCTTTCGTTTCCCCTTTTTATCATCATCCAACTGCAATACAATGCAGGAAACCAGCTGGCCCACATGAAAGATACTGGAAAGACAACCATCATTTTCCTATTAAATAAAAAACCAGTGTTAGGTTTAAGAAAAACTAGAGTGATAAGCATACAGATCAATTGAGAAGAATGAAAAAAAGCAACGACAACAAAATTTTGTGTGTTTGTGTTCGGTGGGCGCAGGTACTAGTGCTTATCCAACCTCAAATTCGTCGTCCAAAATAGAATCAACTGCATCGGTATTACGGACTAATCCACGCAGGCCCCCGGGCAGACTAATCACAAGGTCCTTCTCATTTACTTCAGCGACTACTCCCCAAAGCTTCATCCCGGGAGAAATATTCTGAGAATTCATGTTGGAAGAAGAATATTAAAGGAAGCAGCTCAGTGGCACAGCCATCTACCATCATTCATTCAATTGTATAGTAAAAACAGTTGCCAAATGAAAAAACATAATGTAACACAAAAAGATGGTAAATAAGCAAACCAAACAATTCAATTCCTGTACCTGAACAATAAAGTATAGAACAGAAGAAGTACAAACCTTTGTCGTGATCTTATTAGCAAACCGGGGCAGCTTCCCAGTTACCCCATCTCCAAAAAGTGAACCAAAATCATCTGCTTCTAACTGATCCTTTCGCAACTTCTTACCCTTCTTACTCTTTCCGAAAAACATCTTCTCCCCGGCTTCAAACTCGGCATCAACTTCAGAGCGAATTTCAATGCGCTCTTTTTGGCTAAGTGAGCTTCCCCCACCTACAAGTCAATAGATATCAGAACCATAGCAACTCATAGCTCTTAAACACAGAGCATAACATAATCGACAATCATCTAACGAAAACAATTTAATCTCCCTCGAAAGTGCTTTCTAAGAATGTAAAACTAATCCTCAGCCAAAACCCCATTACCTAGCTAAATCTACAGTAAAACGTCAATGAACATGAAACTTCAAAATAATTTCCTATTAGTTTCTCAGCAACCAAACATGAGCAAACCAATACCACAGACTAAAACATATCCAGAGCTTTCAATACTTCTATTCTATCAGTCAAATGCTCATATTCGGAGCTTTCCACTCAAGTTTCTCTCTAAAACCAATACATATTATAGCCCAGTGAAACCAAACCAACAATAAGCAGCGGCAGAACCTCGAGGAAAGTCTGGGACATCATCTTCTAACTGCAAAGACAAGGCTGGTTCGGAGTTGGGGACGCCATTGATGGAGTCCTTCTTCTTAGCTTTAAATTCCTTCTTCGAAGCCTTGTTAAATTTTGGAGCTTCCTTGGGATTCCTGCTCAGAGATTTCTTCTTCGACGACGGAGCTGCCATTCTGTACAACGGCAAGAACGACTATGGCTCCAGCCGGTGATTTCTTTCTTCGTTTCTGCAAAACGGAACTTGAAAGGAAGAAAATGGGTTTTTCAAGGGTTTTTGTGTACCAGACTGCGCCCTAGCTATGGCGGGCCGGGCGGGTTTAAACTAATTACAAAATGGGCCGGGGTATGCGCTAAACTCTACCGATATGAATTGGGCTTCATATAATGGGCCTATAGTTTTTAGCGACTGATACGACGACGTATATATCAGCGATCTGAAGCTTCTGGAATTAGAAGGGGGCTTTAAATGAAGAAGGGGGCTTCTCTTCCCCGTCTCTCTCGTTTCTCTTTGCTCGATCACCCATCGAAATTGGTTTTGGTGCGCTTGAAGGCGAAGCTAGCTTCAAAGATTCCGCAATTCCAGGTGGATCTCTCGATCTCCGCGTTTATGATTGTCTCCTTTCGTTTCTTCTGTGTATTTCTTATTCGTGGATTGTCTGTTTGGTTACTCGGTTCAATTCATCTCTGCGGAAGTTGTTCTAGGGTTTGAATTCCGCTAGGTAGGTTGGGTCTTGGAATTTTCGGAACACCAGATTGAATTTACGGACGGAAGTTTGATATTGTGGTGGATCAAATCCTTGGGTTAGAACTTTTACGTTAATTTAATGCGAGTTTCTCGCGGTTCCATTGGGTTCGTTTTGCAGAGCTTATATTCTTCAGGCGCTAATCAATTGGAAATTTTAAGAATTTAGTTGACAATGATGCTTCCTAGGATATGAGAGGATGTAGGGTGGAATATTTAGATTGTTTTCAATGTAATTTTTTGTATGTATGGTGTGTTATTTGATTTCCATCTCGTTCTGAATGTAGATTGTGACGTCCAGTAAAAAATGAGGGGAAGAAGCTACAGTTACAGCCCCTCTCCTCCTAGGGGATATGGTAGAAGGCACAGAAGTCCTAGCCCTAGGGGACGTTATAGAGGTCACAGCAGGGATCTGCCATCCAGTCTCCTTGTTCGCAACCTTCGACACGACTGCAGGTTTGCTAGTGAACCCACTTTTTTATGCTTTGAATCTTTACGGTTGTTCTTGAATGGCATGAATATGTGAGTAGAATTTAAAATGAAGTGATGTATGTGCTTATGCATGCATGCTAATTGATTAAATCAACGATCTGGCTGATGTGTTGCTCTCTTTTTCTCCCATCCATTATGCAGCCCTGAAGATTTACGTGGACCATTTAGCCAGTTTGGTCCTCTGAAGGACATATATCTGCCTCGTGACTATTACACAGGGTAAGTGTATAATCTTGGTGTTATTTCTGTTCATCCGGGACGGGGTGATGTCCAAGCTTTGTGTTTAGATTATATTGACTTGTTGGTCATGGGGAACCCTTCTCACCATTCTATGATGATGCTGGGGGTTTGTCTTATTAATTGCCGGTTTATGGGAATTTGGCTGTTTTTATTGAAAGTGTTGAAGCAACAAAATGAAGTAGTAAGAGAAAGACAAGAATGAAGTAATAAGAGTACTTGAAGACACCATTCAAGTATTAAGACTACTGTTCTCAGTGGTCATAGTGTACATCAAGATAAAGGAAGTTTGAAGGGAAGTTGGGTTGAAGTTCAAGTGTTGAAGGCCCAATTAGATTGTTGACTCGACCAAGGTCAGCAAATGCATAATCATTTTGCTTTAATGGCATAATCAATCGGATTCGGTTGTCAAGTGATCCTCCTCAACATCAGAAGCAATCTTAGTTTCTCAATGTTGTGGCTGGCATGCTTATAACTTGTATATGTGTTTTTAAGCCTTTTATTTGCTTGTGTTCTTAATTGTTCGCCACAGGAAGCCTCGTGGATTTGGATTTATCCAGTTTGTAGAGCCTGCTGATGCTGCTGAAGCCAAGTATAACATGGATGGTGAAGTTCTACTTGGGAGGGAACTAACAGTAGTTTTTGCTGAGGAAAACCGAAAGAAGCCCTCAGAAATGAGGGCTAGAGACCGTGGCAGGTAATCAAAGTTTGTATGAACAACAACCACATACTATCTACTGCAATTCTTCAATGTGTCCATGTGTAGTCATATGGCGTGATGATTGTCTTCCGACTAACACTAAACGGCATACGTTGTATGTATGTTCAGGGATCGTGAAAGAGAGCTCAGGAGGTCGCATTCATCACGTTATGGACGCAGTAGGTACTCCAGGAGCCCTTCGTACTATTCTCCTTCTCCTAGAAGAAGGCGATACTCTAGGTATGCCCTTGTTTAAGTGTTCATGCTCCATTTCTCATATCCTTGTGCTCTTATAAACAGACACTTGAAAACCATTGATTTACTTTGTTGTTTCTCGATGGGGCCAATGAAGGTCACCATCGCCTAGGGACAGGAAGTATAGGTCCATTTCTCCAAGGGAGAGAAACTACAGGGACAGGTCCTACTCAAGGTCGAGGTCGCCTTACATGGCCAGGAGCAGGAGCCCAAGTGGCAGCAGCAGGAGCCGGAGCCGGAGCTTCGACTAGTAGTTGTGTCTATATATAAGTTGGGAGTGGCAGTTGGAACAGAGGAGTTGAAATTTGAACCTAAATGTTTGGAGAATGTGTTAGCATAATCGTAGTGGATGGCTATATAATTGATCTGTGCTTTATTTAGTAGTTGTAATCCAGATCCTTGCGAACTGTGTGTTAAGTTTCGTGCGTGGTCTGAGTGGTTAATGACATTACATGTGACATTACAGCTCCGTAGTCTATCCGTCGATGTCCAAAGTTCTTCAAGCTTTCGTTAATGAAACTAGAGAATTGCCCAATCGGAAAAATTTCTTGCTGGTTGAGATCAATTTTGTCTGGTTGGCCTAGGCTTCCTGCTTCGGGATGTACTATTGTCAATCATTTCTGCGTTCTGTGATCCATATTTGCATGTGTCCCGCTTTTGATCTGGTTTTACCCGTCCATGAACGGTTAACTTATATAACTGACTCGTCTGGTATTATTTCTTTATGGAATTATTATGTGGAGTTGATCAAACAACATTATAACCCCCCCCCCCCCCCCCCCCCCCCCCCCCCATCTCCATGCAAGCATCTTGGGAGTGATGCTCGCATGTTTTCTAAAAAATGGGTGATTCAACTAGCTCATACATATCGGGGAATAGAGTCGCGGATTGGCTCTCGAAGCACAATCTCGTCTATCTATTGAAATGTATGAACTAGAGGATCCTTCCTCATAAGTATGTGAGATTATTAGAAATGACATTATGGGTGACAGCTTCCCCGGATGGGTGATGGATTGGAGATGTTGATAGTAGCCTGAACTTCTTGTCGTGCCTTCATGGAAAAATTGATTCTTGAACCCTCTGTTTCCCTAGCTCTGTTTTCGTTTTCCTTTTCTTCTGGGTGTCTAGTAGTAAGTAGGGATGGCAACAAAACCTGAACCCACGAGTACCCACCCGATCCAACCCGGGTAAAATCCGTGTTGATGGGTTTTGGGCCAGGTTTGGGTTTAAACCCGTTCACTATTCGCCGGGTTGGGTTGGATTTGAGTTTAGGTAAACCCGGCCCATGGGTACCCGCCCACACCCACATATAATTAATTTTTTCGGTATATTTAACATTCTAAACACCTAAACTTATTTATGTTTGTGCAGACATGTCTACTTTTTTCTTTTTAATTGTGTAGAATGAAGTTGATGTTATCGGGTGGAGAGTGAAGAAACTTAATTGAAAGGAAGAAGCATTCAATTAATCATGTTATTTACTAATAATTTATGATTTGCTTCAATTTTCTTGAGTTTTCTTGATTAGTGTTGAACAATTTGTATAGTTAATTTGTGATTTGCTTGAATTTTCTAGAATGGTGTTTTATATATGGATAATTTGTATTGAGATATTGATATTTGACTTTAATTTTGATAGGAACTTGTTATTGTAAATTTTTTACGACAAAAACTCGTGGGTTCCCATGAACCCGCGGATACCCAGCGGGTTGGGTTGGGTTTGAGTTTTTCAAACCTAGTGAGTTTTACCCCGGGTTTTTTTCACGGATAACCCCATGGGTTTGGGTTTGGGTTTGGCAAAACCCGACCCAACCCGACCCATTGCCATCCCTAGTAGTAAGGCAAATGTGAGGCAGTAGCCTTGTATGTTTGATGCAAGGATTGAAATATTGTACCGTACTGGCGATTCGACCAGGAAAACCTCCTGCCGGAGGTTAAACTGGTAAATGGTTGAAACATGGTTAAGCCATGGTTTTAGTATAAAATACTCTACCGCTGACTTTCCAGTACAATCTCCTATATGGCATTTCGATGTTTGGTTTGATGTAACCTTCCTTGCTTAGTTTTCAGCCCCTTTAATTAAAAAAAATATATTTATGTTAAGAGTTAACTATATTTTTATGCATTGTAGAAAATACAGATGGATGCATTCTTAACAACAACAAAAATTATCGGGCAATGAGAATAAATTATACACTTGCTAACACGAGTAACCAATTAATCAAACATATTAAATTTTAGTTTGGTTAATTTGATTGTTGTATTATTTTGATCGGTTCGGTCATGATATTTTATACTATGGTTACTAGAATTAAGGTTTAATTTGTTTGGTAATTACCATAGTAAGAGGATTGGTGATGTTTAATGTGATATGCTTTGCAAAATAGCTGAACAGTACAGTGAATCACCCAAACTTTATATTTTGGAGAGAAAAAAATTAGTAAAAGTATAGTACTGTGAGAATTATTTTGAATTGTAGTAGAAAGTATGGTACGATGAGAATTATTTTTAGTAAGTCTGATATTTTGGAAAAAGATCCGGGCTCCCGAACGATAACATTACCAAAAACTTGGAACGGTGAAAGGGCATAATAAAAAAAAAAGCCCAAGAAAGGAAAAAGGCAGAGTAGTATGCCAAAACGATATAATACAATACGGCCACTTCCACTCCATCCAAATAGGACAAACCACTTTTTCCCATCAAACTTCGGCGGAGCATCCGGATTGCACAAACCCGGCGAACTCAAGCGGCACACTCAGCTTGTTGAATTTACCATTCTGCCCTTCCACCGCATAGAACCCTTGTGGCCCGCCTTGGTACGCTGACCCGGACACAAGCGTCATTCCGGTCCCCAGCTGGACCCCACAGGCCCCCACTTTCACCGCTCCGCCGCCCATCTCCGCCCAGTTGAACAGCGCCCCGCCCTTCGCCGCCGTCGACACCCCGAGGCACGACCTCGGGCACTGCCCGGCCTTCCACACTCCCTCCACGCGCCTCCACTCCGACGCGCCACGGCCAGCCGAGAGGTCGATCGCCTCGGCGCTGTCCTCGAATTCGCCCTGGCTCTCGGTGCGGTACCCGCCCACGACCCAGAACTCCGACCCGACCACCGCCCCCTCGCACTCGTCCCTCTCCTGGCTCATCGCCGGCAGCTCCGTCCACTCGTCCCCCTTCACGTCGTAAACCCACGCGGTTTTCAGCGCGTTCTTGTTCTCGTCGTGCCCGCCGGCGACGACCACCTTCCCGTCGAACTCGCCGGCGGCGAAGAACGACCGGGCGCCCGGCATGCTCTGCCCGCGCCTCCAGCTCCGGGTCGTGAACTCGTACACGAACACGTGGCTGACCGGGTGGTAATCGGCCGGGTCCCACCCGCCCATCACCACCAGCTTGCCTTCCGAGCTCGTCACCTGGCAGAACAGGGGCAGCCCGTCGGCGTAATCGGGGACCGGGTCGACCCGCTCCCACGACCCGCTGACGGGTTCGAACATCGAAACCCCGTACCTCGCCGGCCCGACCGGCTTGTCCCCCGACGGTTCCGACTCCGGGGCCTGCAGGGCCTGAATTAGGCAGGCCGCTTTCCGGGTATGACCCGTTTGTTTCCTGTGGTAGTAAAACTCCCTGCTCCGGACCAGCTGGCGCCACCGGCGGCAGACCCTGGAGGCGACGCCGTGGGCTGTGAAGTGCAATCGGATCAGACACTCCATGGCTATCTCCTCCGGCAGGCCCGGGATTAGCTCTTCGGCGGTCATGATTGTTATGAATTGGAAGAAATTAGTGGAGATTGAAAGTGGGAATTGGTTTGTGTAGCGAGAAAGAGAGAAATCGGGAATTCTGGAATGGATAATTTTGGGGGATTTTTGAAGCTGCTGATAGGGAAGAGCGTTTGCAGTTCGGATATTTATCGGTGGATACGGTGATCGATTTTTTTTTTTTTTTAACTAAGCGGAGAGCGAGAGAGCCAATCAGAACGCGACAAATGGGATGAGAAATGAGAGACGGGACCGGGGGAGCACATGGGGTAATGTATCAAATATGGCATTTTGCATGGGCAAAGCTATGCGTTGCCGTTTCGGCGTTTTCCTTTCCTTGTCACTCCATATGCTAACTGTATTTCTGTTACATTTTGATAATTAGCTATATAATTCATAAATTTTAAAATATCACCCCGTCAATTTAACAATATTCTTAAATACTTAGGTGGGGGGAAATCAGTAGATATAAATAATGTACGAAGCTTTTCAAAAAAATGTAATATTAATAGGATGGTAATACATATTATTGTAATTAAAGGAATAATAGTTATGAGAGAGATTTATGACATACGCAAGAATAATTTAATTTTAATTGACAAGACATTTTTTGAGGTGAAGAGAATAATCTTTTATCGGAACTCTGAAATTAAACGTACCGATAGTGGAACCGTAAAAAAAAAATGGTGATCATGGAACAGTATAAAATAAGCGGGCTTTTAAAAAATTACAATGATGCAAACAAAAAAACTACCTAAAATAAATTCAAAGCAAATGATATCTTGATAAAATAATGTTAATCATACAGAACATTCTACAACACGTTTCTGTTTTAAATTGTAGGAATTTTTTTTTTTAAAGGGTTGTTTTCGCTTTTGAAATGTAATGAAGAATATTAAATCGGGGCAGGAGTGTTAATTTTTGTAAAAGAGACGCAATATACATGCATCCTGTTGTGCTTATTGTATGTGTCCTCGACCTGACGTCTCTATTTTGCTGATAGACAATCAATGTTTATATATTTCGTTTAGTATTGTGACTCCTTTGTATTCCCCTCTTCTAATGTTAATAAATGAGTAATAATTACGTCCAAACTTCGAAAGTCTTCTCTACCCTTTGCTTTCATTATCAGTCTTTTTTTTTTTTTTTCTTGTTGCTTATGAGTAGGAAAAACTAAACGTGCTTAGCAAAAGAACCGTGATAATGTTTTGTGATAATTCCGCGCGCACCGTGAAACCTATTTTTTTCTAATTTCTTATTCTATAATTAATTTTGAATAATGTCTTAGGTACCGTTTGGTATAAATGAATTTCATAAGTTTTGAGAAATTCATTTTGAAATGAAATCCTTTTGTGTTTGGTATTTGAAAGAATTCATTTTTCAATTCTAAATTATGAATTCTACGGAATTGGAACTAGTTATAGCAATTCCGAGGAATTGAGATGGAGTTTCCAAATGAATTCCACATGTATTTACTATTTTTTAATATAATGATATAATTATCCTCTTTTATTAACTAAATTACTTATACATATCACATACCAAACAGAAGATTTCATTTGATAATGAATTCTACACGGTAATTTATTTTACAATGAAATGAATTCTCAATTCATTTGGTACCAAACAGTTTGTTAGTTATTTTAAATATTGTGAATTCTTATATTGAGCAATTAGAGGTGGTAAATGGATTTGATTCATGAATCGATAGATTGGATTGCTAGATCCATGGATCAAATGGATTCATGGATTGGACAAATGGATTGGCAGATTGGATTCATAGATCTAAATAGCATCTAAACATTGGATCAATATGAAAACTTTTAAAAGGTTAGGTGCTAAAATGTCATGATAGCAAATTTTAGGTATCAACACGTAAATTCTCAATAATATTTTTCATTAAAAGAAGAAAATTTAGATATCAAATTGTAAAATATAAACATGAAAGTACTAGCCGTAATTTTTCAACAACTCATAAATCCAATCTATGAATCAATCAATGCAATTGAATTGTCAAAAAATAAAAAATCAATGCAATTGAATTTAAATTTAAATGAAATGAATTAATTGAATATTTTAATGGATGCATTGAATTTTATACAAAATTGTCACCTCTATTAACGATATATAAAAGAGTTTGCCATGATTGATTTACGTGGAACACTGTAAAATACAAATGAATGCCCATTCGACCATAATTGCGTATTAGTTGTCATTTAATAAATATTAATGATTAAAATTAAAGTTTAAGAAGATGCATAGATCTAATCGTCGTCGAGGATTGGCTCTGCACAGCATCTATTGTCGATTGCCAAGTGTCTTTTGTCACTCTCAAGTAGTTTTCGGTTATCAATGTCTATAACTATAATTATATATAAAAATAATCTTTGAAGAGATGCATATGCATTTATTTATTTATCAGTATTATTATTATGGTCGAATGTGAAGTGAAGGTGAGTTGTAGAAACATCTATAAACTTATCGATGATAGCTTGGTGGGATATGATTAGGTGCTAACCCTTATAGGGGTTAGCACCGTGATAACTAGCAAAAAACGCTACTAAAAATAACGAAATTACTACGGATTATTATAAAATCAATATAACATCTAAGCTAAATCACTACTAATTCAAACTAATAGTAATTTTTCCCTTGGTGTTTGCGGGTGATCAATGTCGTTGCCAATATTCATGTGCCTCATTTTATTCCCTGTTAGAATACAAGAAAGACGACTTTCAAAAGTTTCTACTTTGCAATTGAAAATCGGTGGCAATTTGTTATTCAATCTACCAATTTAATTCAGTTCATTCACTTGAGTATCTAATTAATTTAATACATTCAAATTAAATCATTTTGATCCAAATTCAATTGGATTGGTGGATTCCTAGACCAGACTCATAAATTGTTGGCAAATTACAATTTACTGCTTATAGTTTTTAAATTTTACAACTGTGGTAACCAAAATTTATTTTTTAACAAAAAATATTATAGAAAAATTATGTTTTGGTACCTAGAGTTCCTAGAAATTTTGTCTCCAGATTCTCGAATGTGGTGGGTTGCTGATTGGAGACACCTTCTCCTTGTCCTTTGTATCGAGGTTGATTGCCTAACCCAGATGGACTTATTTAGTTTCTTTTGTCATTGTGTTTTATGAACATAGGTTGCATTAGTAGTTCAATGATAGAATGTCTAGCAAAAAAAAATTTAAAATACGGGAGAGGCACTTCCCTTGGCATTTGTCAAAGCTGGCGATCGCGCGAATTGGGCACAAAGAGTTGTTGACTCCCCCAGTTTGACAGACACGAGGCTACTGATGCCTTGTGGAACACTACAGTCATAAGATTTTTTAAAACTCCCGGCGACTACGACGGAGTTGGACGAAGAGTGACCAAACTTGAATTTAACTAATTTGAGTGACCAAGATTGGATTTAAATATTTACAGTGACCAAACATGAACGTTTTTCTGTAATCTCAGTGACCAACCATGCAATTAACCCAAAAGAAAATAAGAGGGAAAAAGTGCATTGGTTACAAGCTAAAAAAATACTGAATTGCTATTCGTCGCCCTAAATTTTAAAAAAAATCGCCCTAAATAATGCTAAATTGACATTTATACCACTAACTCCAATTTCCCTAATCCCTACCTCTTGTCGTCTCCCACCAGCGAATAGCCGGCGGCCACTGCCGTTTCCCACACACGACGCAGCTCCCATTCCCCGACCCACCATTGTTCTATTTCCCCACCTTGCCGACCCTTCGATTGTGGCCATCAATCAACTATGGTAAGAAGTAAAAGAACCCACAAAAAATTAGGGTCTCAAAGATACAGTGGGTTCCAAGTTCCAACACCAGGGAAATCGATAACAAGACAAGCTTTTGCATTAATATTTTGGGTTCATATTGCTAGTCAAGCAAAGTTAGGATCGTAGATGTCGTAAACAGTTGCCGAACGGCCATCAAAATCCCTGTCGCAAATGTTATTTCGGAAGATCGGAACAACCCGCCTTTTTGCCGTCATCGAAAATATTAGAATGCGCAAGCAAATTCAGCAATTTAACTTGGAATATCTTTGGCTTCTTCACTTTGAAATCGTTCTGGTTGCAGAGCTCGTTCTGGTCGCTTGCATTTGCACAAGTTCAGGTCGTCATTGCTGCCGCCGACTTTTTTCTTCGAGGAGGTGGCCGGCACCGACGAAGAGCGGATGTATGTGGTGATTGATTTAGTTTTTGATTACATGGTGATCGTTTTAGAGTTTAAGATTGAAAAAAAAAATAAACTAAGGGCATTAGAGTAAATTTAATATAATTAGGGCGACAAATAAGAACTTTTAGGGCGACGAATAGCAATGCCCAAAAAATAGAGTAATTTTCAAAAATAATCACCGAAAAGAAACTATTTACATGTCTAGCCACTCTCTCATCTTATTTCCAAATCTAGCCACCTACACTTATTTTTTAGCTACATTCTCAAACTTTCAGCGACAAAGCCAAATTGTTTGCTCAATCGACCACTTCTCAACTATCCATATATAACATTTTGGCCCTTAAAAGTTATTTGCGTACCAATTTTAACAAATGACATCATGGTATCAAAAGGTAAGTCTTCCAACTCAAACGTTAAAGGGTCGTTTGGATGGATCAATTTATAAATGAGTCAATTTGATCAATTGTGACAATTAAAACGAGTCAATTCGAATTACCTGCCACACCCCAGGTAATTGAAATTGACTCAAAACGGATCAATTCAAAATAGCTCAGGCAGATTGATCCATCCAATTTTTTTGCTGGCAAACGAGGCAATTTGGTACAATTGTCTCGTTTTGAGACAATTGTGTCAAATTGATCCGTTAATTCCTCATCCAAACGACCCCTTAAGTCTAATTTGACTGATCTTTCCCATCTACGTGCTAAAGTTCAAGCCTTCGTCAAAAGATTTGATGAAACGTCCCAAAAAATGACGGAATTTGACGTACGGAGGGTAGGAGATGAAATTCAAACCATCTTAAATCAATGATTAGATGCAATTTGAAAATGAAAAAAAATTAAAGCATAAGGTTTCTTAAATAAGATGTTTTTCACTTAAGCAAGACAAAATCGTCCCATACATATCAGACCTAATTCTAGTGGTAGTCACTTAGCAAACTATCTTCGAAAATCTATGGATTTGATGGAAGAAGCTTCGATTGAAATCAATTGTCGAATGTTTAATGAATTTGTTACCACTAAGAGGAATGTGTTTGAACCAAATTATCCTCATAGGACTAAGGAGGATTTCCTTCCCAAGGATAATACTATAAGATCGATCGTAAGTTCATGTGCTTTTTTAATATTGATTGTGAAAAGCATGTATCTGAAATGATAGATGAGTGGATTACAATCCTTAGGATAATGGCTAAGGCCTGGAGCTTTACGCAAGATCAAATCTATGAGTTCTGTAAAGCCACCATGGTTGGAAATGGCCAAAAGTTTTGGAATATACTAGCATCCGATATTGCAATTAATGAAGAAATCGCTAGAGAAATTTTACCTGAAGGCGTTTTGGCAATACTAACTGATGGCTTTAAGCGTATATACTGAAGCTTTAAGCGTATAATTTAGGATCAAAATAGTGACTAAGAGCATCCACGTCTATGGTACGTATTTGAGCCAATTGCAATTCCTACATGACACTCAATATGTAAAATGCAAAGGGGATTGCATCAATATAGTGAACTCTTGCAAAGATGCACTCCTCCATATGATGAAATTGAAGATGCAAGCCACACGGAAAAATAAAAACAACAATTTATTTTTCCTCCCTTTATTTATTTATAATTTTTTTATTATAAAATTATCTGGGCCCACCGGATATGCAATTGCAAGTGAATTGGGTTGATATAAGTGGAATGAAATTAACATGAGTTGTGTCGCATAAATTGTTAAGGTGACCGTAGAGAAACAACATATGCAAATTGATTTTACAATTACTTAGGAGTCGAATGATTAAACATGAGAATTCACTAGATGTGGTGGTTTCGGTTAACCGAACCGAAATGCTAATTAGCCAATTTTCCCAAAACTTAAACCAATAAGCGACCGAAAATGAACCTTTGATTGCTTTAAGGCTTCTATGTTTTTATCAATTTTTCGCCTTTTTCAATTTTAACTAAAATGGAAACCGCTAAAGAGCGTTTCGATTTTTTTTACCCTTTAAGAGAACCCAACAAGCCTATAAAATCGATTTAATTATAGTTAAAACCGAAAAAATCCCAAACCAAACCGTCACTCCAAGAATTGACACCATCTTTATCTTCGTATGCAGTCCCACCACTAATTGCGACTGTAAGAAAAAATTCATCCATCCTTTGATCGTATCTAATTACAAGACTGTAAACCGAGTTCTCTTGGTTCATAAATTGATGAAATAAACTTCATAAAGCTGTTTTAGTTCACACAAATGCGCCAAAAGATGAGGCCACGGCGGATATGTGAGGAGTCGGATAAGTTTGCATTTCACTGTCATGTCAATTTGTTGGCCGATAGATAACTATAAGACCATCCATAATAGAAAAATAAATGAGTCGATTTCGATTTATCAGTATCCAATTGGCTGTGATGGCGGTGGGTCCCTTCCTTTTTTTCGAAAATAAAATAAATTATTGCTTCCTATCTGTCTGGATTCCGATGAGAACTGAAGGTTTTATCCACAACCAGAATTCATGCAATTCCGTCCTCTTTCTTCAGCGAATACATCAATGTGCTCTGCCGCCGCCGTGTCTTCCAATCAATTATGTATGTATCCTTTTTCACATCTATACGGTCCTTCCAATCTGGTTTTAACAAACGGCGAGTAGCAATTCGAGTTATTCGGATCAACAGAATTTTGATGTATTATTAGAGTTTTTTTTTTTTTTGGTGATAAAAGGGGATTCTATTCGAATCTCAATGACCTCTCATATGTTCGGTTAAGCACATGATATACGGATATGTGCAGATTTCAAACCTACATGAGTGACTTTCGTTTGAAAAGATGTGATAGTAATTGATATATGATCCATAACTGAATCTCTTACAACAGGTACAAACATACCGTTAAAATATTCAGATGAGCAATTTGAATTATGATGTGGGGTCGTGAATTTGAAGGGTATGGACCCATATATATTGTGATCGTTGAAAATTTGTCTGGTTTAAATTCATCGACTGTAGGCTGTAGCTTGCAAAAAAGTTCTAAACAATGAGTTGATGAGACCATTTCGAGAATTATTATTACCTGTACACTTTTGGTTCATAATTTCATCGTTTCGCTCTTTTATTAGTTTGCATTAAACTCGATTGATTAATCGGCTGTGATGTGATTTTGTTTGTTTATTGGATTATTGGTGATGCATTGATGCATCCGGCGCCCAACGCCATTTTTGCTGTTATTATTATTGTTGTTGTTATCATCGCCAATATTATAGCTATTATTATCAGTATAATAAAAATTAAAAACCAAGAGAAAAGTTTAAAAGAAAATTAGTGAACAGTCGAGATACAATATGGGGCTTTCAATCATTAAGCTATAACAAAACTAAGTCTAGTAAAAATATACACGACCGTCCGAATCCTTGCGTATTAAGACACGGAAAAAAAATCTATGGATCCGCTTGAGCAAAACTACGGCTTTTCGTATAAGGAATCGGAATGAATCATGCGGAAAACAATGAGCTAAATAATCCACTGTGGGGAGGTACAGCTAACTAGGGGACCATGTCCCACGTGTCGGATATGTTGTGGATCTATCAACCTTCTTCTACAAGGAATGCTAACCATAGATTTTGCTGTTTTACGTCGACATCATATTGTTGCACATGGAATTATCACTTCATCCATTCCCCCCCTTCTTGCCATCTTACTGTTTCTAATTTGAAAATATATGTGACCTCTAATACGGATAATTATCGAGATCGATTTATTCTTAACATGATGTTAGAGCTTTCTATTTTAAAAAAAAAAGTTCTTGTATTTGCACTTCAGCAAGCCACAATAATTAGCGTATATTTGGGCAGACCTTGATTAATTTAATTAACTTGGACATGCCAAAGATAATGAATTTAAACTCTTAAGAATGTGATGGCTTTTAGGAAATAAATATACCTCCGCCCAAATCTTTTCGCCATAATTTTTGATTGTTTTCAAGCATCCGAATAGAGGGAATTTTACTGTACCCTATGATATCGATGCTATGGTTTACATAAAGAATTCTTTATAGTACAAATAAAAGTTATACCTATAACGTTACGGTAAAAATTCACAGACTTAAATGCTGTATTTTTTTTATATATTTGGCTTTTTGATGGTTGCCGCGCAGCGGCGGAACTAGAGGGGCCCGTCCCGAGCCACGGTCCAGCCTTCTCCTGGATCCAGAGCTAGTATATTCTTGTAAATTTTCGATTTTTCCGGTATTTGTTTCCGTGTTTTGTCGGGTTACGGTCCGGTTCTTTTCGCTTCTTTTTTCTGATGTGGCTCAATGCTCCACCCTATTCTGGATCCGCCGCAGCGGTCGCTTTCTCCGCATATAGTAAAAGATGAGTCCAAAACCAAATGAAGGGAAAGTGGGAAAGGATTGGAAATCAAACAAAAGCCGTTTACGAAGGATGGGACCAAGAGGAAAGAAAAGCACTTAGCTTCATCTCTCGTCTCGTCTCTTTTGTATGCCCGCTGTTGCCAATTGCCATTGGCCGGATCCAGCTCAAGTTGCCGTGATAATGTCGCCTGTCATCCCTTTATTTTATACACTACAAATCCCAGATAATAAGAGTATGAAATGGAAAGAAAAGGTTCTAGAAGAAAACAGCCGTTTCGTCTTTTTGAAAAGGCATGGGCCGGTGATGCCAAAGTTCCCATTATATTGGTTTTGTTTTCATCTCTATCTCTTAGCTTTCTTGCTTGCTTTTGGACAGCTTCAATGACGCTATGATTTGTTGGGTTCCTCCGTTTTGCCGTTATTTTGTTGGATAGAAAGGTAAGGTAAGGTAAGGTGACCACCTAAAGTGTATATTATATGTGTGTGTCGAACTCCTGACTGTCACTGTTGTTGTGCCCCAAAGCCATATGATAATGTGGTAAAGTTGGTTTTTCAAGTTGCACTAATTATTAACAAAGATCATACAATGTCACATATTTTGATGTGAATTATAAAATTGAGACTAGTGTACTGTAGATGATTACAGAGAATTAAGGCGCATGCACGCGTGTGATGTACGAGAGGGTTAGAGCATTTGTACTCTGAATAGATCCAGCCGGCGGATAGCACTTTTTTCAAGGATTATACAGTCGTCTCGTAAGTGTGCTCGGTTATGAAGGGCTACCATGTGGTGGCATGCGTACTTTGATAACTCGTCTGATGAAGTTCTTAATAGGGTGGTACAGAGTGGTTGTTTGGGTGTGTAATGTATTTAGCAAGGTTCAAGAAGGCGCTAGGCAGGGGCATTGGGGTCCTGCCTAGCCCTAGAATGAAGAAGCATCATGTTGTATCCCGATCTTCAACAAAATTATAGTATTAAGCTAATGGAATTTACAGTTAGCGAGGTGTTCTGGCTTCCATTCCTTCTCAATGATTTAGGGGTCTCAACCAGGCGCGCGCTACTTCGCTCTTTTGCAACAATCAAGCGGGCATTCCACATTGATACCAATAAACTTTTCTACAAATGCTAAAACACGCAGAAATGGATTGATATTTAATTCGTGAAAGCATCACCTCTGGGTAGGTTGGATGGTAGAAAATTGGTTCCTCTTCACCACTGACAGATATGTTTACGAATGCATTGGGAGATAGAGAAGTTTCATCTACTCTTGTCCAAGTTTGGCGTTCGTGACATGCATGATCATGATCTAGCTTGAGTGGGAGTGTTTAGAATCAATTGTAACTTATGCATAGGTTGAGTACCTTCTAATAGTTCAGAACCCTATTAGCTATGACTCACGTAGAAGGGTATAAAGGGAGGTAGAATCTGTCGCAGACCTTCGTGGAGTAGTCTCGTTCATTCTGAATGAGGAAACCGCGTAAACTACTATGTTGTGTTATTCGTCATTCTTTGTTTTCACTCATTTTATAATATTATCGTGTTATTTGTCAACAGTCCTAAACGAAATTTCCCCCTTTTCCCTTCATGTGAATCTCTTCTTCTTGCTTTGTTCATTTTCTATTTGTGTTATAGGTTAAGCTCGATCTATAGCCTTTCACAAAAAGTTAAAAGTAAAACGAAAAAACTAGGGGAAAAAAGCAATACATGTAGGATCGTACTGCGGCTGAACCATTCACTTATGTTGAAATGTGTACAATCTCAGCATAATATAGTGTCGGATAATGATGATCACGTATTATTATGAATCTCACGATATTTTCATTGTATTTTAAACCATCAATCAGGTCGATTTGAAAATTGGTACAATCTATTAGACATCAATCAACACTCATATACTATCAACAACAACAAAAAAATCAATGCTCATTTATTGTTTAGGTGTGTATTACGAGTATTTAATTGTATTGGTTATATCTACTTTAGGCTAGAAGATCATCTTTGCATATGAGGGAACATAGACATAATTGCCCACAAAAAATATATATAGACAAAGTGGAAGATGATAAGATCGGCCTGTACATGGAGAATAATATATAGGGCTACCGATGGGCCATAGCCGGAATTCTAAGTTAAACTTATTATACGACGTCTTAGGTGTCGCTCTAGGTGTCCAATTTTTTCCAAAAGATATTCCGAATTAGAATAACAACATAATTATATAATTACATGAATTTAGCAGACCAATTAAGAAAAGGTAAAATATGATATGATTAGGCCTGTCGGTTCGGTTCGGGTCGGATAACCGAATCCGAAACCCGTGAAAACCGAAAAACCGAACCCACGCCCACACAACCCGAAACCGAACCCGAACTGCACTTTTGTGGGTTTCGGGTACTGGAACCCGAAATTGAGCAGCAGAATAAACAAACCTCACTCAATGAATCAAACTACAGAACAGAGAAACAATGCAAAAAGGACAACCCACCAGAATTTGGACTTGGCGCGAACCTCATTCGTATTCCAGAGCTTCATCCTATAGATCTTCGGATGGTCATCGCTCTCCGTCGGAAGAGCTCGCCCGACGACCTGGTACTGGTGGTACTGGACAACCCGAGAAGTAAAAAACAAAAAAACAAATACCCAACAAAACCAAATCAACAAACCAACGAGAAGACCACGAATCCTGACTTCATTAGACCAAAACGCAAATGAACCAAACTAACAATAAAACAAATGGGAGCCAAAGAGCCCCATAGAAATTTTGAACGGGAAATTCGAGAAGCCGAAAGCTTTAACATACCCTGTAAGCAACCATTTTCGCCGGCAGAGGAAAATAGAATGGGAAGTTCCCTTCGCTTCAAACTGTCTCTGCCTTCCCCTCTCACGCCGCCGATCGAGAACAAGGAAGAGGGTTTTGGTTTTGGGCACTGAAGATGGTAACCCTAATTGTAGATAGTAAGACAACACGACTGTCGTTTCGAGGTACCTAACCTGAAATGGGTTTCGAGGTACCTAACCTGAAATGGGCTTCGGCCTGGATACTGATCACCATCTCGACCTTAGTTTCCGACGGCGGCGATGCTCTGTTTTCATCGCTCGGCGGCAGAGCACGGCCGACGACGACGACCTTCTCCTCCTGCCGATTGACGGCGACGTACGAGGTTTCCAGCATTGACATGCGGCGAATTCGGCTTCCGCCGCCGGGGAGGTTTCGAGGCGACGAGGATGGTGACGATGATCAGATTGCAGAAGAAAAAGCCCACTGCCCGAGTATCAATTTTCGGTTTTGCGGGTTTCAGTAACCCGAAACCGAGACTATAGATATCGGGTTGAACCCGAAAAAACCGAAACCGAGAATGAAAAAACCGGTTCGGGTTCGGGTTAACCCGAAAACCCGAAACCGGATTGACAGGCCTAGATATGATCAAGAAGATGCTGAACAAAAACAATTAAAAGGTCTATTTTGCTACAATATGGTCAACTTTATTGTACATAGAAGACACGAAGTGAAAAGAAGCAGCCCGAAGATATGATCTCGATACATGAAGTTTTTTTAGGGTAATGTCTATTTTTTATCTAAATTTTTTTTTATATTATCAAACCTATCGAAATACTAAGAATTAGCCAAATGTTAACTTTTAGTTAGCAATTTTGTTAGTAATATTGACTTGGCAACATGATACTGACTTGGAAGAGACACATGAAGGTTAACATTCCAAAATTTTAATATTTTAACTAAGAAAATAGTTACAAAATTATTAATGATAACGTAAAATGGCTAATATTTTGATGCATTACGAAAGATTTGGTTAATTAATAGCATTTTGATAGATTTGAATAATATAAAAGAATCTGAAAAAGATTTGAATAAAAAATAAACCTTTATCTTTTTTTTAGGATAATACCTCCTAAAATATGAGCTAAATAATTCACAGTTAACCAGCCGGATGATCACCTAAAAACACTAGTAATTAGATGAGAACACACCAGCGCAATAATTATGCCATCTTATTCTATATTCACGTTAATTAGTAGCCCCACTGTAATATATCATTATAAAGTGATAATGGATTGCCTAATTAGCATGGTCCATGAAACCGTACCAGAGATCGTATCGGGAAAGTCAGTGGTAGGGTATTTTATGGTAAGAATCGTGGTTTAATCGTAGTTCAACCGTAGTCCTATTAAATGCCGCCTACCGTTTTAACCTCTAATACTGATATTTCGTTGTTGAACCGCCAATACGATACGGTTTGGTTTCATGAATCATGCTAATTAGGAGAAGTACGGAGAAACATTGCCCTTAATGCTCTTTTCCTCCTCTTCTGCCAACAAGCTGGATGGGTACTTTAGGGATCTTGAATCCAACCGCTTCCAAATTTAAGTTAAAAATTAATAAAACGACACGAATGATCTGACTTACTGTTCGAACAAAACCAACAGAAAATATTGGTCCCGAGAAAAAAATCTGACTAAATGGTACTTCCAGCTTACTAATTAGATGGCCGTTGTCGATCGATAGGTTCTGTAACACCTTGTGTAAATTTTGACTCCATTATTCATATAAAAAAGTTCGAGCACAAGAAGGTGCGTGACAGATGACATAAAATGATAAATGTGGTCCACTTCTAGTCCATCATATACAAGAAATGTGTCAAATCCATCGGTTTTCTATGAGTTTACATCAAAATTGAACAAACCACATTACATTGTCACGGAATCTTTATATGAATTAATTTTTTTTGTTTTCTGTTTTACATATCGAAATTAGGGATGACAAATGATATATAGGGATAGGGGTGTAAGTGTAACGAGTATTTCCATATCCATATTTGTTTCGCATCAATCATGAGTCTGGTCGAGTAATACCCGCACAGGTATGAGGTGAGACTTTTTGCATATTATACGAAAGAACCGTTCATGATAATATGAGTGGTTGAATCTAAATAATTGAATGATCAAGTCTTCCATCTATTTAAAGTTTCACTGGGTAATTAATAATTATGATGGAAATAGGAAAAATACAAATAAATATGGAAGAAAATGAAAAAAAATAGAACGATTCAAGAATAAAATGGGGCGGGACATGACAAATCAAAAGTAATAAGTAATAACTCATACCCCATTCCGCTCTACTAGTCTACTACGAATTGATAATGTCGGTTCATTAGTCATTACAATCAAATCAAATAATACATTGAAGGAAAAGGATTCAATTTATCATTCAATGGAAGTATAAAATCACGAAATTGTGTGGTCAACCGTGTTACGTAACGTTGGAGGGGACACCAAATTGCAAATTTCACCCCAATTAACACCCCTTTCTTCACATATATGATATATCCATCCACCCCAAAGGTTTCATTGTGGCGTGCACGCAAAAGATATCCCTTCCCAGAAGTGGGTCATGCCCCTTTTGGCATAGGGCGTATAAATATGGAGTCCTATATATATATGCTAGAATTAGTTACGCCAATGAGCGGATTACTCGATGCTCATAATCGTCTTATATTAAGGTGGCTTGAATCGGATAATAGCGCATTAAGCAAGGCAGGTCGACGCATTCTTATATATTAGTTGAAGAAAAAATATTTATTTTGACTATTTTACAAGAAGGTAAAGAGAAAACACTTCATAAATGAATCGTAAATATAATAGACGGAATAAGATAGTTGAAAGTTCGAGTCTTAAATTTTGTTTGCAAGAAAATATGATTTTAAAAAAAAGTCAAAAGAAGATAAACGTATGCCATGAGATATTAATGCAAATCATATGATAGAACGGAAAGAAACAGGAAAGGGCAGATCGAAACTAGTATCCATGTCTCATCACACACTACTACAAATTAGATAATACCCGCTCCGAAATAGTCGGGACATATCACGTGCCAGAAATCGTCATCACTTAGCTAATGATCAATGCAATCAAAAATCGCGACTCTATGTACAAGAATTTTGGTGACTCGGAAAGTGTAAAAAAAATGTAAACTTTTTAAGCGTTGAAGCATATAATTTGACTACAACTTCAAGTGAAATGCACGATTCTATGTTAAAGCGCTTTTTCTTATACCTAGAAACCTCAGCCCCCACGTTGTGACAGCGGGGCCTACTAAACCTGAGAGCCACCTGCAATCAATTCGACGCCAACGGAGCTTCGCCCCCCAGCAGCCTTGTACCTCCGGGAACACCAACGGATCTCGCTTGAATTCGAACCTGTGATCTGCGACTCCCAAACCTTCACTATCGTGGCACCTTTACCCGTCAGACTATCTTACATACCTTTGGTTATGTTAAAGCTTTTTTATAACCTAAAAATGTAAAGTGCATAGGAAAGTTGGGTCGAGGTCGATCGATCACTACTCTACGCATTCATCACTAGCTGGTTTCACTTTTTTACTTACTTTGTCGGCACTGTCGCGGCATGCACAGACACATCCAGATCCAAGCAAAAGCCATGCCGCTTCCCTTCCCACTCCAATTCTTAATTCTACCACTAACCTGCCCTAGTTGTAGAATTCATGCTCTGCTTTTTCGCCTTCTAGAAACAAGACTGATGTGCGTGATGACAAGTGGAGCTACTAGGCAAAGCTTCTAGAAGGTTTGACGGCTCTCAAGTCTCATCCTATCTATAATCTAATCTAATCCCTCTAATTACGTACTTTTTGATGCGTTAGTTATCCACCCTTCGTCATCAAGATAAAGTCTCCACCGCAAATTAACTGTCGATACGTTCCAATCAGCACACGACTGACTTCTTCTCTGGTTAAAAGTATACGTGAATTGATGAGAGACAAGCGTTGACTTTGCCCTAATTGTCTAACTAGGACCCATGAAGGAGAAGTAATATTAAGGTTAGCATTACATATGGCTCCGGTTTAGTTAAAAGTCATATACTTAATAAATAAAAAATTCTAGGGTAATGAAATTGCACCTGAGATGAATGTATTTGGCAGAGTCATAAAAATTATTGAGATTTAGGTCTTCAACGTCGGCTTTACTTTTATGCACGAAAGCAACACATATACTAATGTAACGGTCAATTAGTACAATATGACAAGTGTTATAAACGCGCTGCTACGGATCAGGAAATCGTCGGAATCGATAAAGCAAGAATACGAAAGCGAGAATCGAAAAAAAACACAGACACATGATTTACGTGGTTCACTAACACGATGTGTGTTAGCTACGTCCACGGGCGAGAGAGAGCCAGTTTCACTATATCGAGGAAATTACAGATTACAGAGGAGTATGAGAAATATTTATAAGCTAGAGAGCCAGTTTCACTACGTCGTAGCGGCTGATAGTCCGATTCAAGTCACATCAACAGCAAGCAATCACGTTGTAGTTGCAAATATTCTCTCCATGCCGAGATATACCAAGTGATATGCCGACGTTGATTTCCCAAGTTATTTATTCATAATAATAATAATAATAATAATAATAATAATAATAATAATAATAATAATATATGGAGCATCCCGTCGTGTCGTGCGAATTAACAAACTCGTACATTATTTCCACAAACCACAAGAAGGCGATGACTAGCTAGTTCCAATGACGCAATATTCATTTTTATAGATTGGATGTAACAAATCTCATTTCCTCTTTTATAAGTTTTAAATGTTAAGGACTACATAAGAATACTGATACCATATAATCCAAGGAAAACAAAATGACAAACAAAGAGAACAATATAAACAAATACTTCGAAAGGAAGCTACAACTTTTTTACTTATTGAGTAGTAAGCAGAAATCTCAACCAATGCACGGTGAAGTAAGTAAGGGCTTGTTTGGAGGATGTGATTTCAAGTGAATGATTTAATGAATACATGTAATGGTGAGATTGAGTCATTTTTCTGGTTTATTTTGCAACAGAATACATGTATTACCTTTTTCTGACCCCACCAACAATCCTTCAAATTGAGTGATTTCAAATCTCTACTCAAAGTTGAGATTGTTGATGAAGGATTGTCTACTAATTTTTTATTCCATCTTTGTCCCTTCTATTTCTATCTTATTTTAGAATTGCCCTCATAATTTGCTTCTCTCTCCCATCGTCGTTCCTCCGCCACTGACTGCATCTCTTCCTTCCTCTCCTCTAGCGAAAGCAACAGGAGTCTGCTCCGGTAAGATTGCGTCTCCTACCTCACCCACACAACCTTCAATTTTCCAAAACGACCTCCATCTGGATTTGATCTCCGAACTCCCCATGTCTATTGTCGCCGAGCTCTGCCGCAAAAATTCATCGCTCCAAGCAATAATAAAGTCATAATGGGGAAAAGCTTCACTCACTTTGTCTCGCTATTTTTTTCGTCTCCAGAAGTTCCAAGATTCCAAATTTTATTGTTGCAATTGTTGGTTGCAGGGGCGGTGAGGGAAAGGGGACTGGAACAAAAGAATCTGATTTTAGGGTTCTCAAGTGAAAATGCGGCAACTCTCGGAGAGGAAATTCGAGCCGTAGGGTTGATGATAACGAAAGGGCAAACTTGACTTTATTTACTAAAATGAGTATTGTTTTTTTTATTTGCAAAAAGCTTAATCACATTAAACAAACGATGTATTTGTCAAATGCATCTATTCAGACAATACATATAATTACAATACACAAATTGATAGAATACATCAATTGTATGAATCACAGCCTCCAAACATGCCCTAAGTGTGATTAGTATTTTTATTCCATGACAAATGGTTTTTTTTTTGAATGCCTATAATACAATAATTGATTATTTAATCTCTTTTTTTTTCTTCAACACTTTTCTAAGTATCTAAGATTGATTTTTCACTAACCATGTCGTTTTAAATAGATTTTGCATCGTAAGCTTATTCAAGTGTACTAGAATATTCAACGTCAAATGATAGATATTAACTTTCATTAGCATCTTTATCTATGTATATTGTTACCCAGTTTCTGATTATTTCTCAATGGAAATTGCTTTTTATGTAACCCATGGACAAGCTTAAAAGAATATAATTTGCGAACACCAATTTTGTAGATTATTTAATTTATTTAATTTTTTATCTTATAGAGTAATTAGTCATTCATTTAGAGTTACCTGATTTAATATGAACTAACCACGGTAAAGGAAAAATCATGAAGTAGGACTGAAGTTTTCATTGATGTGGTTATATGCATTAGCATATAGTGAGTACCAATATAGAGAAGGGATGACAACGGTTAGGTGAGGCTGGTTTTCATATATACCATCCTCAGAACTGCGGTTTTAAAATCGTAACCATCCCATAACCAATACTCTGTGGGGATGTCATATGTTATATGTTATATCAAAACCAACCAGTATGCGGTTCGAGGGAAAACCAACGGCTGAAAATAGCAGCTATGGGTAGGGATGGCAACTTTGCCCATACCCATGGGTTTCTTAGTATCCAACCCAATTGGGTTGGGTATGAAATCCAAATAGATGGATATGGGTAGAGTTTGATGGGTTTGTACCCATACCCATTTACTTTGGGTTGAGTTGGGTTTATATCAAATATGGGTTTCTTAGTATCCAACCCAATTGGGTTGGGTATGAAATCCAAATAGATGGATATGGGTAGAGTTTGATGGGTTTGTACCCATACCCATTTACTTTGGGTTGAGTTGGGTTTATATCAAATGGATTTGGGTTTGTACCCATGCCCAAATACAAATTACGGTTTGGTACCCAAACTTAATAGACATGCATATTTAGTACCTAAATTTAATTTTTTTTGCATATAAGTCCTCAAAATATCGATGGAAAATTACCTTTTGGTACCTAAATTTTTCTGGTCTTACATTTTGGTACCTAAACTTTTCAAGTTTTGCAAATAGGTCCAATTTTTGCATGTGTAGTTAAAACACCCTCAAGTAAATGGATATCCATATCCAACCCATACCCATTTAGATTATGGAAGCCCCAAACCCAAACCCATCTATAAACCCCCAAATCCATATGCACTTCACCCATACCCAACCCATTATCAATGGGTCTACTTGGGTTTGGGTATAATTCACCATGAGTGGGTAATTTGCCATCCCTAGCTATGGGATGAGGTCTCCTCGTGTTTTCAAAATTGCAGAGAGATTAATGGAATGGAATCATACGAAAAGGAGATAGCAGAGAGATGGTGGAATCAAGGAATGTTCATTTGTGCAGCTGTGAAGAAGATGCGGGGTTCAAATGACGTCGTTATGGGAGAAGCGCTGGCAATGAAATATGGTCTGTAGATGGTCCGCGAACTCCAGCTGGGCACGCCGATTCTTTAGACAGACTGTTTGGGGCTTATCCAGAAGATTGAGATAGCAGATTTTGTGCAATGGTTCTTGGAGGCATATATAGATAGAAGCGAATGATGCGGCACATATTATGGCTCATGTGATGGCAAGATGGGATGAGAGTTTAGTTTGGGTTGATAGACCTCTATGTACTTAGTTAATCAATTGGAGCTGGATGATGTAGTAGCACATTCTGATTAATAAAGATTACAGATTTCCGTCAATTTTCTTTTGTTATTGCATTGTTTATAATACTTTAGTGGTATATTGTACGTCCATTGAGTTTTACTATTTAGAGCATGAATTAACTGGAGTTTGGAGCATGATACTATATCCTAACCTTTAACGGGTGAACTCTAGTCCCTAATTCTCTAACCCAAACCACAAGATTCATTTAGTCTAAAAAATAATAATCGAAAGTTCTGATTCAACAAAATATATTGAAGTGCAAAAACAAAGTGTGAACACAGACATACGCTAGACTTTGCCACACACACACACAAACATAAGAGTATACCATACTTCATGTGATATGACCTTTAGATCTCCTTTTTTGAGCTCCGACCAATCTAAACGGTCCATTAATATTTTCCATTAAATTGAACTTCACATTTGAGTTTAGAGAATCAGGATCTAGGGTTTATCTATTAGAAGTTAAGGTATAATATCATACCTCAAACTTGATTTAATTCATGGTCTAGATAGAGAAATCTCACTAGAAGTAGCTGGAGTATAGTATACTATAGGAGTACACCAGTCTGACCTATATATATATATATATATATATATATATATATATATATATATATATATATATATATATATATATAAAATATCTCACTTCAAGCGAAAGACATATCGGCTCAAATTCATGGTTATGTTTTGCTATTTAAACTATATTTTGTTAGACAAACTTTTTTTTTTGTTATGCCATTTTTCTTTTCAACTATAGATAACTAAGTGATTGCATAATTAAATAGACAGGTCATGAATGATGATTCACGAATGTTATAATCATTAAGAATACAATATTCGGTCATTGATGAAATGTTATAATGATTTAAAAAATTGAACAAAAAGTTTGAAATCATCTTAATGTCATACCAAATTAAGTATTTTCAAATAATTTGGAAACATTAGTATGCACATTGTAAATACGCTATGTTCAAATAACATTCTGACCAACGAGTCGAGCACCAAACTAGTTAAGAAAAGAATCTAGCTATGTTGCATTACACTCGTTAGCTAATTCGTTTGTGTTATAGCCGTAATCGTTTATCTGATTATTGGTCAATTGTTAATAAATTTATATTTATCGCTAATTGCATCTTTTCTGTTAGTCGGTTAACTAATGACCGTATAATCTGTATCAGTTACTTTTTTGGTTACGGGCTAACCAGCTAGCAATTGATTTGGAACAATTAGCTATAAATAAGTGACCAAACATTTGTTATTTTTTCTGAAATTATTATCGGTTACTTGTCGCTTAACTGTAAATTGGCTAATTGGTTATCAATTACACCAAAAGTCATTTTAACCTACCAATAATCGTTCAACTAAGCCGGGTTGACAACCTTGATTATGAATCACGAGACACGATCTAAGCTATAAGTAAGCTTGTGCTCATACTAAGCCCTTTAAGCACGCCAACGGAATTGCCTATAAAGGCCATGTCTTTGTTGTTAAAGTTTCAAAAATGCAACGTTACTGCAGTGGCCCAAAACTCAACTAACAACCAGCAAGTCCATAAGCATGATGTGATGGCCTATAGTATATCGCTAAATGCGTCCATTTTCAAACTGACATGGGCCTGGTCCGACCGCTATAGAAAAGCTAAAAAAGCCCAATTTGTAAGTTGCCTACGCCCGCTGAGACTCGATTGTTTTCAATTGTCGCCTCCACCTCCGAGCATTCCCATCATGTCCTTCATGTCCTTGCCGCCACCCATTTGCTTCATCAGACTCTGCAACCCACCCATGCCGCCAATCTGCTTCAGCATCTGGGGAGGCAGAACCTTGCTCATGTGCTGCGCATTCATGTTCCTCGACAACGCGCTCATCTCGCCCTTCTTCGGGATCTTCAGCCCCTTCATTTTGCTCCACACCTTCGCAAGCCGCTTGTACTCGTCCAACATCTCTATCACGTCTCTGAGTGGACGCCCCGACCCTCTTGCTATCCTCATCATCCGCGACTCGTTCATCAGCTTTGGATTCGTGCTGTCCAGCTCTGTAATTAATTAATTAATGGCATTACAAACCCAACATCAGTAAGCTGATGAGGACAATCGCCTGCAAACACCTGAAAACGAAAGATAACAGGAAACACCACTTGCCTTCATTTGTCATGGAGTCCATCATGGTCATATATCGCTTGATCTTTGCCTGACTTTCCTTCTCGCGACCTTTTGGCATTAATTCAGAGCTAAACCCTGGAAGCATTGAAAATACCTAGAGAGAATACAACATGTTTAATGTCGAAGCAATCACAAAACAGCATCCTAAGAAGGTTCTGAGATACCATAGAGAAAAAGATGGAAAAATAACCTGGCCAATAGGACCCATCTTGAGAAGGTTCTGAAATTGCTCATACATAATCCTTAAAGTAAAGGTCCCTTCTGAGAGCATCTGCAGGAGTTCGGGCTGTTGATCCATGGGAACAACCTCTTGTATCTTATCCATGAATCCAGATAAGTCACCCATGCCTAATAGGAATTAGCACTATCGGTAAAGTGCTCGTAGCAATATGCATTTCAATAACTTAGCTCAGTAGGTAAAGAAGAACACGACACGAAAGTGCCAAACAAGACCGAGGGGGGGAGAGAGCTATGAATACCTAAAAGACGACTAACGAATGGCTTCACATCAAATACTTCAAATTCATCCATGTGCTCTCCTGTTCCAATAAAGATGACAGGGCTCTTTGTTGCAGCAACACTGTAAGCATCATATAGAACCAAATCAGTGTCCATGCTTGAGTGGTCAATGCCAAAGACACTTCTTTTGATGTCTCAAGCAGCTGCTGCTAGGCAGACAACATTTGCTCATTAAACGAATACAATTTGTAGAGAAAATTTTTTCTGACTTCTCATTAGATTGAAATGGAAAATAATTTTCCGTCACATATTTATCAAAAGCAGGTATGCACTATGCAAGGAAAAATGCAGAATCGAAGATTAATACAATTTGTAGGGAGGAAGACTCACGCACTAAGAGCACCACCACCTTTTGCATGACCATCCATTTTAGTAACAATCACGGCTCCAACAGCAACGCTTTGCTTAAATGCTTGAGCCTGATCAAATGCAGCTTGACCTATGCTGCTATCCATGACAAATATGACAAGGTCTGGTTTCTGGGGAAAAAAGAAGAAGAAAGAATTAAGTCTAGCTCCTTTTAGGGAACTTATTACAAGGTCACCTATGTGAGTAAAACTGAGCTTACCGTGGCTTCAGCAACTTGACGCATTTCCTCAAAGAGGGCAGCCTCCTGTTTATGACGACCACTAGTATCAACTATTATAAGATCGCAGTTCTCCTTCTTGAACCTCTCTACACCTTCCTCGGCAATTTTTACAGGATCCGATTCCATGTAGCTTGATAGAGTAGCCAAAAATTGTTTGAAATAAGCCTAGTGAATCAAATAGTATATACACTAGTAAGTACAACAAAAGGCAAAGATAACATGAAGAACCATACCTTCCATAGAATGGAATCTTAGCTTTAGTCGCATTCTGCTTCAGCTGATCAAAAGCACCAGCTCTGAATGTATCTGCACAAACTAAAGCAGGCTTCCAGCCCTTCTTTTGATGATAATATGCATATTTTGTACATGTAGTAGTTTTCCCGGAACCTGAAAAGGTAAATAGGTTATAGATTGGATATGAAAAGCAATAAACTTAAGATAGTGAAACAAATTCCATTCTGCCACAAGTTAAACATAATTAACCTGACATAACAAACGGAAACCATCAAAGCCCCAAACAAAGAAGTGAAATTAAAGGTGGAAGAAACTTATAGCAGTAACTACATGTTTACCATAGTACAAGAAAAAGAGATGCACATACCTTGTAAACCAACAAACATGACCACACTTGTTTTTCCTTTCTTTGGAATGAAAGAAGGCTTCCCAGGATCCAACATTTTGCAGAGCTCATTGAATATTGCCTATGATCATATAGTAAAAGTCTACTAATTAAACAAAATAACTTCAGAAAAGAGTTAAACGTCTTTGAAAGGAATGATACAGCATTACACATATCAGAATCTGATTTCCAAAAGATGCCTAGGCAGCAGCAAGTGACAGCCTTTCGACTACAATCCTCCAAATATATTATATATCTATCATCCTACTAGCTTCTCATAATTTTCAGAAATCAGAAAGTGTATTCCAACTTCTTATCTCGCACTACGCACAGCATAATCTTCTACATGGGCCATGAAGAGCCATAACAGTATAATGCATTTGTTATGGGTGTAACACAACAATACAGCTTTAGCATTTCTGCTATGCCAGTATAAGCGATACCTGTATTTGCATCCAGAGAGCATCAAACATACATATCTAAAGGAGGGACAGGAATTCTGCTAAGTCTAAGCATTGTAATTCATCTCATTCAACACCATTACAACCCATGAAACATAGTGACTAGAGGACATCATGCGCGAGAGCAAAACCTTCTAGTTCTCCTACTAGTGATTAGAAATTTCAAGGAGAATTTGGGTTGGAGTCGCACTAGTATGCATCATAGCAATTTACAAAGCTCTTCCAGCTAAGCACTTTACCCCCCATGCACACTCTTGCTGTTCACATAGTTAATCACTAATGCACGACTTCATTCGGTCACTATAGAATGCACTGGCTCAATCCTTGGAGTCACACTAGCTCGCATGCCTCTCCTTGCAGCGAGATTATTGTAATGAAATTGCACCAGACATTCATCAAACGAACAACATGAAGAAGACCCAAGCAGTGAAATTAAACAGGGGAAGGAAAAAAAGTAATTCACCTGTTGGATGATCCTCCGCTTGTTGTGGCCAGCAGCAAGATCGTCAAGATTGACAATCTTCTTAATATTGGCTTGCATATCCCGGACGAGCTTGAACTGCACATCAGATTGCAGCAGAGCACGAGTGATCTCATTCAGACACTCGTTCAATGCCTTCTCATCAATAATGGTGGCATTGCTCATCTGCTGTATAGCTCGGGAGATACTCCCTCCCAACTCTGCCAACACCATCTTTGCAGATTTTTCTCTTTCCCCCCGGTCAAACTAATCAATCAACTAAGAATGCTGGTTCCTGATTCTCCCAAAATGGATTCCCTCTCTACTCTTTCTGTAAGCAATTTGGTATTAGAAACTGACAGCGGAGAAAAAAACAATTGGAGCTGGAAAATCAACGAAATTAACAGCGACGATAAAAATTGAAGCTCGCCTATATACAAGATGAAGAGAGGCGGACCAGAAGCTGCTCTAGACGGATAAGCAACCGGACGAATCGGTCTCTCCGCCGCAAGTAAACGCAAGGGTCTGAGAGGGAGAAAGAAGAGGGAGGCGGCCGGAAATTTGTCGGATGTCGCCGGAGATAGAGAAGAAGCGACGTGGATCCGGAGGAGAGAGTACAGGAGACGGATTTGTTGGTTGAAGTGACGAGCGGAACTCGGGTTGAATTTCGCCGATTCTAGCCGCTATCGCAGACTTCGCTGGAAACCTAGCTTTCTTAGACAGGAACAGAAATTGGACGAAGTTGAAGGGAAGGAAAACAAAGTTTGATCGACAAAATCCAAACGTTTTGGATTTACCATAGGAATTCTAATGGATCAATCTGATGCAATTGTCTCATTTTGAGTCAATTGTGTTATATTGATCCATTTGGCAGCAGAAAATTTGGATGAAGCAATTTGGGCTGGGAAATTCTGAATTGACTCATTTTGAGCCAATTACAATTGTCTGGGGTGGGGTCAGGTAATCTGAATTGACTCGATTTAAATGACTCGTTTTGTAAAATGAAACAATTGGTCAAATTGTCTCGTTTTACAATTGATTCATCCAAACGACCCATAATATTTTCAGGTAGGGGGTTAAATGCACCCATACCACTTAAGTATATGTATATGATTGCACAATGCACACTAACCTTTAGGTTGCAAGTTGCAACTACATTACATGAATCGAATCATGGTTATACTATCACAATTTCCGTTCACATATTTGACGAAGGGGACCAAACGGTAATTAATGTGCAACCATTTTGTAGAAAATAAAATTTTATAATCATTTTTTATAAATACCAAACGTATATGACCATTTTGGATAATTACACATCCTCCCTCTCCTGCTTCTCCTTTCCTTCATCACAAATCGCAGTGTCGCCATCATCCAACAAAGACAAATCCATCAATCAAGTTGCATTTTTGTTATCTATTTTTTTGGTAATATTAAGTGAGCTAGCTCAGTTCTTTATTTAATGTAGAATCTGTCACTCGTCATTGTGAAACCTTGCTCATATGGTGACACGCGTCACTCCGACACCATACCACCATAATCTACGGTCCTACCCAAACTCCAAAGATCTTCGTTGAATTGTCGGAAATCATGATGGCTCTCCTGGTAGCTTGATCATCTCCACTTGGTTCTGCATTATCTCCGCCTTTGACCCCTCATTCACGAACTTCCTCAGACCACATGCATTTCCATCGCAACTTTCGAGCTTCTCCAATCTTCCATTTATATTATATTAAAAAATATCATGTTTCCTAGCTTGCATACACAAGATGGATATGAAATGGAAAACGATGGTTATTCATTGTTGACACTTGCTATGTTGTGCAATTGTACAATGTTCATTTTGTTAGCGTTTATGTTTGAAGAATGGCAAATAACATGGAGATAGATGAAATTTCAATTGTCTCACTTTATGCTCATCTCAGTGAGTAAGTCTTTGCCTTGCTTGTTTTTTGAACTGTAGTTGTTAACTAAGCTTAATAATTGACACGATTGCAAGCCGTTGATTGGATCCTTCCTCAAGAAATAATGAGAGAACTTCCATCCACACAAAATTAGTTGAAAATGCATGAAAGTGGGGGACATATATATGGCATGAGATGTCCTTCTGGACGACATGAGCCTTGGGTTTCATGGATATTGATTTTTTGATGTTGTTGCATCAACTAAAGTCTGTGTATCATGGGTTTCCATCTGCGCCCTTGTGTGATTCGAATGAATACATCAGCATGGATACTTCTTCCTTGTATGATTCTTCTGCATTGAGGTGCATTATGACTCTTCGTGTTGTCCATTTTAATTTTGACTCAACTACCTGGGTATTCTGGCTTGGAAACTTGTTGTTTTGCAAATTTTTCTACATTGAGGCTCCTTGGATCTTTATACCGATACTTGTTAAACTCAAGGATAGGGGATTCAGCTGAATTTGATAACTTGACAGTCAGATTCCTTCCAGATAAAAGTATGAACGAACACAGATGCATCTATGAGGTACCACTCAGGCTACAAGTGGACTCTAATTATTGTTTTCATTTAGAGTAGTAAACTGGTGGAATTGAGGTGATGAAGTAAGTTTATGATAAATGAAGTAAACTGCACATCTAAACTGCTAGTCTTGCTATATGGGCAGCTAGAGATTGACATTCAAATTTCAAGGAGTAAGTGAGTGAGTTGTCTGTTGTCATTAGTCATTTTGTCGTTAGAGTTGAAATTAACTAAGTATGTCTCATATTGAACACATGAATCATGCTTATTACTTAATCTTAATATACACATGCAATTTGCATTTTGCACCTCAATATTTATGCTCCTAATGTATTGTAGTTTGACAGCTTATCAGAGAACCCGTTTAAAATTTAGAGAATGGTGGTCAACATGGTCTTGAGATAACCATCACGAAACAAAAATTTCTGCTATTGGTTATGGAAAAAGGGTCTTCCTTGACAAAATAGGTGAGTGGTGAACATTTTCTCATTTTCTTTTTGCCCCAAAAAGTTCTCTCTCTGGGCAAAATTGTTTGTCCATAGACTATGATCTATTGACCTCTCTGTTTGAAAGCTCTTTCAATTGAAGAGCTACCATGAAAATTTGGGAAAGGAAAGGAGGAATATAATGTTTTAAGGAATTAATCTGTTACGCACCAATATAATGATTTGGGTTGATAAATGATGAAACTTGCTATAGAATTTCTAAATCAAAGTTTGCGTAATATTAAATTTTCGCAATTAAGAGAGCTCTGTCATATTGACAGATTTACTAATATACTGAATTGTCTCTACTGCTTTATTTATAACTTAACCTAGTACTATTCCGCAAGCCAGAAGGAAACAAAGTAAAAATGGGAAATCGTACCATTTTGGTACCTTCGTTGCTCCCCCATCCCAAGCACGTTTCCTTTCCTTTTCTGCAGGTCCTTAGAATAAACAACACGAATAGCATGACCCTCCCAATTGCATTTCTTTGACATACAAGAATTGTTTTTTTCTTAATGAAACATTTAATTGTTAAAATATATGTGAACTAAAGAGCATCCTCCTCCAATTTTGTCTCTTAATTCAAAGTGGCAAAAAGAGAGAGCCTCTTTTCTTGTTTCTGTATGTGTGTGTATATATATATATATTTCTCACTATAAAAAACTTGGTTCCATCATACAAAACTCTTCATGCACAAACACACGCACCAACTTCTCTTCTCCTGTTCTTTTTCCCCCCTCTTTCTTTATGCCTTCGCCTTTTAAACTAACAAACCAAACCTGCTTTCATTATATGCTCACAATCTTTATAGAGACAGTTAGCTTACTAGCTTTTTCCTCATTTTTATCTTAAGCCCCCTTTTCTTTACATCTTGTTTTTAGATAGTTTTTAGCTCAAGTTCTAATCCAACCATTTCTTTAACTACAAAACTGAGTTTTAGTATTGTTTCTTTTTTGTTCCTAAATCTATTACCTACATAATTCTATAATGGGTTCTTTCTTCCTCTATTCTCCTCCTCCTCCTCCTCCTCATTCACTTCTTGTTCGAACAAATAAAGATGTGAAGATATCTTCCGGTGGTCATCGTTGGCCTAGGAGGAAGAAAGGTTGCACTACTAGTAGTGTTGTGTTCTGTCAAGGCGGAGGAGGAAAGGCAATCAGGTCTGGTGTTGGTTCAGTTTTTGGTGGGAGAACATCAGCTTTGGTTACTCCTACTACTGCTACTGATCAGGAACAACAAATCTCACCAGCAACTGTTATGGATGCTAGCAGCTTGGTTTTGGCTGTGAATGGACAACCAGAGATTGTCGTGAAAGATTTAGTGCCTTATAGTGGACCAACAAGTTCTAGTCTTGTGGAAACTCATGATGGTATTGGGATTGTGAGGTTTCTGAGAGGGAAAGGATTCTTCATTACTGGCGCAACCGGGTTTCTGGCCAAAGGTTTGTTTGATTTCTGTGAAGTCATTTTTACCATGTCTCAAGAATTATTTGTCCTTAAGAGATAGTAATACATACCCTTTGGACGCAGTCCTGATTGAAAAGATAATTAGGACAATGCCCGATGTGGGGAAGATATATTTGTTGATTAAAGCCAAAGACAAGGATGCAGCAATGGCGAGATTGAAAACTGAAGTATGTTTTTCTTTCTTTCTTCTTGATTTTTTTTTGTTTATAACAAACTGTCACCTAAACTGTTTTAAACCATGGTTGTTGCATAGATACTAAATGCAGAACTGTTCAAGACTCTCCGACAAACCTATGGAAAATCATTTCAGACTTTCATGTTGAGCAAACTAGTCCCAGTCGTTGGTGATGTCTGCAAATCTAATCTCGGTTTGGAACAAGAATTAGCAGATTTGATTGCTGATGATGTCGATGTTATTGTGAATTCAGCAGCAAATACCACTTTTGATGAAAGGTTCAAATTGATTATTGTTATCATCATTATTATTAGAAGAATCTTTCATGCATATGGAAATTGTTGTTATGATTGATTAAGTATTTGGCAGATATGATGTGGCAATTGACATCAACACAAGGGGACCTTCCAACCTCATGAGTTTCGCCAAGAAGTGCCAAAAACTCAAGCTCTTCTTGCAGGTATCAACAGGTGAGAACTGAGAAACTGATATCCCTGATCTCCATTCTTATAATAGCCTGCAAAAATTGACTCACTTCAAATAATTAATATAGAAACTGTTATTCATAGCCTTTGTTGTTTTTACCCATGAAACAGCATATGTTAATGGACAAAGACAAGGAAAAATCATGGAGAGAGCATTCGGCATGGGGGATTGCATAGCTAGGGAGAACAACAATAGTCTTGTCTGTGAAGCTGCATCACGATTCACATTGGACATTCAAGATGAAGTTAAGATGGTCATGAACTCCAAGGAAGCATTTCACCCAAATGAAGTTGCGATCAAGATGAGAGAACTTGGATTGGAAAGGTGAATCGTTTTTCTGAAGTTCCAACTTCCCTTCTTCATTCATCTCTTCTTGTTCCAACCTTAGTTATATAATAACAAACTTATCTTAAACAGGGCAAGGAAATTAGGTTGGCAAGATACTTATGTGTTCACAAAGGCCATGGGAGAAATGGTGATTGACAATATGAGAGGCGAGATTCCAGTCGTCATTCTCAGGCCAAGTGTAATTGAGAGCACCTATAAGGAGCCATTCCCTGGTTGGATGGAAGGCAACAGGTAATCATTGAAATCAAGAAAATGTCAGCTCTCTACCTAGTTCCTTCCCCTTTGGCTAGCAACTATCCAAATTCATTTACCATTTTATCAGGATGATGGATCCAATAGTTTTGTACTATGGGAAAGGGCAGCTCACAGGATTCCTAGTAGACCCAAATGGAGTTCTTGACGTGGTAAGAACGACGTACATATTCAAAAAACTCACTTTCACTTTTGGATAAGAGCCAACAGACTCGCTTAATGTGAAATTAATCAACCTTCTCTTTTCCTGCTGTTTTTCATGGGCCAAAGGTGCCAGCAGATATGGTGGTGAATGCAACATTGGCAGCAATAGCCAGGCATGGAATGGAGCAGAAACCAGAGATAAATGTCTACCAAATCGCCTCATCAGTAGTGAACCCACTTATCTTCAAGGACCTGGCCAAACTACTCTACGAACACTACAACTCGTCTCCCTATGTGGACTCTAACGGCAGGCCAATCACCGTTCCATTGATGAAACTCTTCAGCTCCATGGACGACTTCTCCGAACACCTATGGAGGGACGTCATTCAGCGAAATGGGCTGACCGCAATCACCTCATCGGATGGGAAGTTGTCCCAAAGGCACGAATTCATCTGCAGAAAGTCTGTGGAGCAAGCCAAGTACCTGGCCGACATCTACGAGCCATACACGTTCTATGGTGGAAGGTAAAGTAACTTATCGAACTATGGTTTTCAAGTATGGTTGAAACTGATGTCATACATTATGAATACAGATTCGATAACAGCAATGGGGAGAGACTAATGGAGCTGATGTCTGAGAGTGAGAAGAGACGATTCGGGTTTGATGTCGGGAGCATAGATTGGAGAGACTACATTACTAATGTTCATGTACCTGGGTTAAGGAGACATGTCATGAAGGGAAGAGGAACCAACAACAACTAATAGCCAACAAGAGAAAGTAGAGGAAATTATATGATAAATGTGTAGTAATAAAGATATAAAAAAACAAGCCCTCTGCTTTATTTTCTTTCTGTTCTTCCTGGTTTGTGTGTGTGTGTGTTTTTATTTGATCAGGAGAAAGGAAGAAAGATGGAGATTATATTTGTAAATGGAGGGCACGAAAAGTTGTGACCCTTCATCGTCCATATTATTGTATGCTGTACGTACCAATTGAAGTTGAGTTTCTATGGTCAACTGAAGCCTACTCTATTTTTGTTAATCGCTAATTACCTCTCTCTAAACCATTACTCCTCTAATTTTAAATTAATGGACATGATGAGGTCGGAGTTAATTTTGGAAACAAAAAAAAAGTGTTACATGAGATTATAACTCTTTCTTATGTGACTCTATGATATGTTGTAAGACATTGAAAAATTTAACCATGTAGAGAAATTCTAATTAGATCGTATTCATTCTAGGTCCCTAATCAATCCTATTACTCAAAACCAAAAGCTGCAACCTAGGTTATACGGAAATCCTAAAATTGACACGTACAAGGAAAACAAAATTGAAACAAAGGAAAAAAATCCAATAAAAATAGGCAAACGATAAAGGTGACAATTCAGATTGTGTTTGCACCTAGGTATAATACACTTATATGCCATATGAATTGCTCAATTATGCGATGCAATTTCAACCTGTCGTTTGTCTAACGATGGTTAGGTCTAACATGCTACAATGGCCTACAAATTTCTCTCTTCAATAGCCGGTGTAGCTCAATTGATTGGTGTTTGATGGTGATGAGATGGCTATTTCCAGTCTTAATCATAAAATATATTGGAAGCTATTAAAATGTGACAAGATAGCTTCGATTACATGAACAATCGCATTGATATGAAAACAATCGCATAACATCAATCATTCCAAAGAGCATAAACCAATCCATAAAACAAATCCAACTATCATCCATAGGGTTGTGCATATCTAAATAGCCTAAAAGTTTATCCATCAATGCAAACAAAATAATAAGAAAATACAAGAGGAGAAGGCATCACCATGGTAACTCCTTGATTCTTGATATTATACTCCATCTTGATCTTTGAATCCGACTCAATGATGCTGACAACCCTCATTTTGCCTATTGTAGCTTGTGTTTAGGGTTTCTGGATGAAAAGTGGTTGCCTCCCCTTAAAAAACCTAATTGGCAGCTTAAATAGAGTTGTTGGCGGTGCCCGGAAATGATCATTTGCACGACCGTGCTCCAAGATTTGTTCAGCTCGTCAATGATTTATTTCCTTGAAAATTAACATGGTCTTCTCTCCCCATTCCAAACTTTGAATCACCCCCCGTTTTGTCCATGCGCTAATCTCATCTTATTTCCGGCCATGATGAGCTTCCATGATGCATTGGCCTGAAAATATTCAATAAATACAAAAAACGCATCACATGTGTAAAACAACCTTAGAGGCTATCAAATGCACATTTGAGCGAATATCAGCAGATCCAAGTAAATGACCAAAGATATGAATAAATAATGCAAAACATGCCATAAAATGAGGTGATAAAACATTTATTTTACGTGTTATCAAATTAACCCACACTTGAACTTTGCTAATTCCCAAAACAAACCATACTTAAAATGGTACATCTCACTAGACCTCTTTGATGACACATGACTTTCTATCGTAGGTAGTAGATAAAAAGCAGCTTACAAGGTCAACCCTCGCATTTAGAGAACCGAACCACATCAATGAGGTACATATCTCATAAAGACAATCTGACCAATCTCCTTATATCATAAGCTCTTAACATTTGGGATGAAACTTTATGTAGTTTTATTTATACATTTATGCACATCTCTACCTTAATTGAAAAGTAGAGTTTTATGTTCTCTCTTTTATACGTAGAAGGCCAATTTTTGTATTTTTGTAGAACAAGTGAGTTTACTTTGTTGTTTTTATCAAGTAAGAGCAATTTCTTCACCTTAGCACTTACATAAGAGATTTGTTTAACTCTCTTTCCTCGATCCGTGTGGAAAGGCAATACAAACGAGGGCTGTCGGAAGCTTTATTCGTGCACACTAATCACAATTCTCAAATGTCACTTCACTATGAGAGGGATTGTACTAGATAAGCAACATCGTACAATCGTGAAGCGATGGTATGTTGAATCATTCTTATTCCCTCTGTGCAATGAGTGATTGCTTCACATGTGGCTTTACCTCAGCTTTATTTGTAATGACAACGTCTATTATATTGCTTTGTTAGGTAGGATTTTTGAATCTATAAAGATACAATTCGAGCCCTTTTAGCTTTTAAGAGTAAGAGACTCGTTGGAAGTGTTTAAGAATTCACAAAAGATAGTGAGAGGTATTGTATCTAGACATATCCAGTGTTCTTTAGTATCATGACGAGGACATCTTTCATAGCCACTACTAGTCTCTTTAGATCACGTATCAATATGGAGACTAGTAATTCAAAGTAAGTTGAGCATGAACATGCACGGGAGAGTGTCGAGTGTAGTAAAAATTTTCAAGCTTTTAGCACACATCCAAAATACCTAAAGTTCGTAAATTTATCAACATAGTTAAGATATAATAGCATAAGAATTCGTACTACCAAACCCCAACCCATTCGTTAAATTGGAAAGATTCGTCATTGGATCAAACAAAGGAGTAAGGAAGGTAGACGGAGTTACCTCGAATGTTGATAAATTTGAGAAAGAGTGTGAGTCAACAAATAACTTTGTCGCAGAAAACAAAACAAAGAAACTAGAAAAATCACAAAAGAAAATGATAAATCATAGAAATCCGGACTCTCTCCCAAGATCACTTTTATATTTTTGTTTATAAGGTTAGACGTCAAACATGGGATGTCTCCCATGGAGAGCTCTTTTATACACCTTTGATCTAGGCGCAAATTGCAAACTCAAGAGCCTACCCAACTAAGTGCTTCTTTCAAATCCAACGATGACGGAGACAAGCACGATAGTAGGTCCTACATCCCTATACCATTCGCACGGTCTTAGGGCCACCAGAATTTCCATCTTGCATACCTTGCCCCTTATTCATGGTAGTACTTGTGAGTTCCATAGAGGTGGTGGCTCAAATTAGAACTCGTATTTCCCCATCCATTGAGTAGGTAAGATGCTAAAGGCACTTGCTTATCTAGATATGTGGCAAATGGGTCCATTGCAAGGATCTGAGAAAGATCTGGTGCGTCCCAAGCCTTGCATTCCATCTTCTGGTCTATCATATGAGGATCAATATCCTAGTTACACTACTAATAATGTCTTCTCCTACTTCCTTTAACCTAAAGTGTAAGCCATTAGGAGGCTTCATTAGGCGTCAAGGAATATGTGTAAGAGATTCATAAGGATTCACCTCAAATGAAAGGGATCATAGGCATATTTCGGGTGCATAGGAAAATGATATGTTTTTCGACTGTGCATGGAAATAGAATTTTTAACATTTGTGTTAACCAACATCTTACATTGATTCCCAACAGAGCTCCTCCGAGTAGGCACTAATCTGGGTGATTGCATCTTTACACCCCTAGTTCCATGGATTTTCTGGAGGATTGGGGAATCTCCATAATGTAAGTTTCCACAATAGAAAGCTTATGGGTTGAAAGGATTTCCATAGAGAGAGTATTACTATGGTCATCTTGATCTTTCGAGAAGGCAAATCCCTTTGTTTGTCCAGCAGTTCAACTACGCTTTCCTCTTTTGCACCTTTAGAAGATTATTGAGAGGGAGTATCTCGGTGCATTGTTTCCACACTTAGTTGAGTTGGAAAGGGAACTGCCGATGGACATTAACTAGAACCAAAATACCCATGCATATCTAGATCATCAATTTTGATAGGAAGTGTCTCTTTTACTGGTTGAGGATGGATAGGTTTATACCAGAGAGTAAGTAGGGAATGACTAAGATCATCCTCCAAGTCGTAGGAATTTCTTACATATGGAAGTCTTTCTAGAGGCCATTTTTGGAGGATAGTGCCACATACAACACTGAGTGTGGCAGAAGCTAATCCTTCATATTTTCCTTGTCATCCAACACCTCCTTCATGAATCCTGCATATTGTGGCAATTTGGAAATGGCTTCGATGAAGAATATGTTGATGTTTATTTTCCCAATTTTCTTTATGAATTGGTGAAAATATATGAATTGGGAAAATCATCCTCTTATTGTGCTTTATTTCAATTGAGCCTAGCATGATAAGGAGCTATGGGCCTAGAATTTATTAAGTTGAGATTGCTAGACAATTTTTCTCCTTGTGCTCTCTTATTGGCAAATATAGGCCCAAAAGATTTGTTAGGGATGGGATGGAGGTTTAAGACTGTCATTGGCACCATAGTCGCCTTCTGTTGGAATTCATGACTTATTGATAACGATGTATTTGCACGTGTTTGCACCCTTATTTCTTATATGTTTGCGGCTCCTAGTCGTGTATCTTTGGCCTATTTTACGTTGGGTTGTGTTATTTTGTCACATTTCAGGTATCAAGCATCGAAGGAAAGACTAGGCACGAGTTTCGGGTCATTTGGAGGTCGTTCGGTGAAGCTGGGGCAACATCACGGGCAGCCCTGTCAAAAACACGGTCGTGTTCCCCAGGACGTGTTTTTACTGCCGAGGGCGTGTCGTGAACTCGTGATGGTTGTTGAGAGTCCAAAACACGGGTGCCATTGGACCAAACCAAGGTCGTGTCACTTCATGCGCACGACCGTGTTTTGGGAGCGACGCTGGCGTGTTTGCCACAAGTGAAGCAAAACACGGGCGGGATGAAGCAAAACACGGTCATGTCCTCGGCCGTGTTTTGCCCAATCTTAGGTTAAAAGGAGATTTCGGCGAAAGAGAAGGGGGACCCAATTTTGAGAGCTAGAGAGTAGAAAACCTAGAGAGAGAAAGTGACGAACAGAACTTCCAAGTGCCCAAAATCGATCTTCAACACCATTGGAGCTCGGTGGAAGCTTGGAGGAGTGCCGATTGATTACCAGAAGCAGATCCTCGTCCTTCACATAATGATTTCTGCCATCTGAAGCAGATTTTCCTTCACTCTCTATGGAGTAAACTCACTCTCTCGGTATGAAGAATCCTAGATTTGTATGTTAGGGCTGGCTGTATGAACCCAAGTACGAATTCTTTGATATTGATTATATTCAATTGAGGCATGATTTTATGAATTGCATGCATCATGATCAAATTCCTGTTATTCCTGCTTTGACCTAGAATGAGAATATCTGCCTAGGTTGATAGAGTACCCTTGATTGAAGGTAGTGAATTGATGACTCTAGTCGAGAAGTCAATTCATTATTCTGTATTGGATTTACTCCAGTAGAGGAGGTTTGGTACGTAGGGCCTCAGTCTGTTTACTCCGATGGAGGTTAGTCGCCCGCTGAAGACTCAGAGTGAGAGGGTCTGGAGACTTTTAGCCGAGACTGCAGACTATCTAATAACCTCCCACAGTATAACTATCATTGAATCTGAACTTAGCAAATTACAGCTTGACTTAACTGCAGTATAGGGGGAACCATATCTGGGTGACCTCTCTCAAACTTGGAACACAACATTTACTGCTTTTGCTTGCTAGTTTAGTTGGAACTTCACGACAGTTGAACCGCTAAATAATAAGAATCTCACGGAGTAGTCATCACACCTAGGACCCGGGTTGACATTTAGAACTAAACCCGCTATACTACGCATTAGCAGATGGTTATACTTGGCCACTTTCTAGTGTGACGCTACAAGCGAGTCACTTCTCTTGATGAGAGGATGCTTCACAAGGAGTTGGTAGTGTCTCCTTTCCACTTTTTAGGGTGATAGCTTCCAAAGGAGTTTCATTGATCATACCATTGAATCTATCAAGTACTCTTTAGGTTGGCGCTCTTGGTCATGTAGTAACTGAAGTTGGTCATTCTCAAGAAACTCCTTCGATTTGCCTATTCCATTCTCGAGACCCTCTATACTCTTAGAGATGATTCAAGCATGATATTGGAGTTATATGGTCGCATGGGAAATGACCTCATTTCTGCCTTTAATTTCAATTAGACTGGTCATTCATAGCATAACATTCCACACCAGACTGTTTGACATTGTTCTGTTGCTCTTTAGGAGAGGCGAGTTAAGCTTGCAAGGTGGCTATTTGTTCAACCATCCTCTATTTGTTTTGGTCCATCCTCTGTTGTTGGAGGCTGTCTTTCTTTCCCAGTTTTTAGTTTAATGAGCCATGGACTTGTAGTGTTCTAAGGAAAATTCTGCAGTGTACTGGGTAACGTCCCCTTCGGACAACATGTCGATAATTTGGTAACGATCCCAAGTTTCATGGAATGCCCCATCCTATTTCTGCTTGAACCTCTAGATTTGGTCCTTATTCTCGTCAGCCTTTCATGCAGGTAAGTATTCCTCTAGAAAGGACTCAGAGAGGGTATCCCATGTTTTAAAATTTCTAGGAGGTCGGGATTTGCATCCATACTTTTGCTATTTCTTTTAAGCAGAAAAGAGAAGAGTCGTAAGTTAAATGCATCTACAGAGACTCCATGAGGTTGAGTACTCCTTTTTTCTATTGAAAAGGAGTCAGCTGTCTGCGCGAGTCACCTTCTTCTAGGAAACATTGAGATAGGGTCCCCCCCCCCTCAAAATCGGACGTGAAAGTTTCCTCTCATCCGAGCCCTTCTATTGTAAACTTATAAATAATCAATACAAGTTCAAAAGGGTAAGAAGCTTTGACCAATGTATCTTGCAGCTCGGATGGTTTGTTGACCATAATTCATGACCTTCTCTTGAATTCTTAAAACTTCTGTCGCTCCATCCCCGCAGGGGCAGAGAACCCGTCGCTGTCTCGGCTGTGCTACCGGGGGGAAGATTTTTCACTGAGGCGGAGTTCTTGCAGGCTATCTTTTCACTATCTTTTCTATGGGACCTCATGCTCAGGATCAGTTACCACTTGTGCCTTGTCCAAAGAGCTCTAGAAGTTTTTTTCCCCCTCGCTATCTATCGTTAGTGATTGTCCCAGGCAGGGAAAAAACAAACTAGAAAGAATTTGCTAGAATTTTCGATCTTTGGTTTTGATGAGTCTACAGTGTGCTTCAATTCTCATACATGAGTAGTTGGGTCATCATCTCCCTTCCCCACCATAAAATAATTCCCTTGTTTTCCAGTAATTGAATCGTGATAGCGAATTCAACTAACATATGTGGTTTCTGGCATGACAATGCTAGATGTTATGTGAGCTGCTTTAGGGTGAAAGAAGTCAGTCAAGTTGCGTAGAAATCTTTCCCCCATCGTGTGGATGGTGCAGGGCTGTCAAAATTCCATGAGGGAAATTTTTAGGCCTTTGTAAGAAAATTACATCGAGCACCAAATTTGGGCACAAATTGGCGCCTAGGCCCCCGATTTTCTCCTTCTTGTGCGTTTATGCCTTTATGAAGTCTGACACAAGAAAATGCAAAATACCTCATGAAAAAACATAAAAAGGTGCAACTAAAGATCCCTTCCTACAATAGATAAGAAGTCTGCGACAACAGCACCAAAATTTGATATGTTGTAAGACAACAACAAATTTAATTATGTAGATGAAGGCTACTCACATCAAATTTACACGAGGTCCCTAATCATCCTATTACTCAAAACCAAAAGTTGCAACCTAGATTATACAAAAATACTAAAATTGACATGAATAAGGAAAACTAAATTGAAACAAGGAAAAACAAATATTAAATTGAATGAAAATTAGGCAAATGATAAAGGCGACCATTCAGATTATGCTTACCCTAGGTATGACATACTTCTATGCCATAGGAATTGCTCGATTATTACGCAATGCAATTTTACAATGGCGTGTGTCTAACAATGGTTAGATCGAATATGCTACGATGTGTCCTAAAAATTTCTCTCTTAATAATCCAGGGTAGCTCAATCGATTGATGTTCGATTGTGATGAGATGGCCATTTCCAGACTCATCCAATTGCAAAATAGATTTGAAAGTATCAACACATGATAAGATAGCTTTGATTATACTAACGATAACATTGATATTAAAACAATCACATATCATCAATCAATCTAAAGAACATCAACCAATCCATAGAAAAAATCCATCTATCAACCCTAGGGTTCTAAATAATATGAATAGTATAGAAGTTTAGCTATCCATGCATTCAAAAGGATTAGAAAATACAAGAGGATAAGGCATCACCATGGTAATCTTCTTCTTGATACTTAATATCCTGCTCTGTCTTGATGTTTGGATCTGACTTAAAGAGGATAAGGCATTACTACCTAAAAATGCATCACATGTGTAAAAAGCTCTAGAGGCTATCAAATGCACATTTGAACAAATATCAAGCAAATCCAAGATAAAATGGCTAATAATATAAATAAATGATGCAAAACATATCATAGATGAGGTGATAAAACGTATATTTTATGTGTTATCACTCTACAAATTAAACCATCACAAAAAAAAACCTATTTTCCAGCCCTCCCCTTATTGAGCCCTCCCCTCCTCATCTCTCCTTCTCAAACCTTTCCTCTTTCATTGGCCACCCTCACTCTGTTGACTAGCCCCCTTCGCCAATCGCCCAATCCCCTTTGCCACCTCACTCCGTGGATTTTTGCTTTCTCTCTCTCTCTCTCTCTCTCTCTCTCTCTCTCTCTCTATAGCAAGAAATAGTCATGTGCCATTTGGCCCGCAAGTCCTCTCTCTCTCTCTCTCTATCCTCTTCCTTTCCTACTATCATTATATTTTCTCACTCGTTCGCTGGTCGCTTCTCTGTCCACCTCCGACAGGTATTACTCCAGGTCCACTTTCCCGTTGTGGTATCTGTCAAACTTGCTGAAGATGGATTCTTCCACCATATAGATCAAGTCTTCCTCCACCCAAAATTTGACCATCAAGCTCTCCAGAATCGCTTGCTCTATTAGAACCCCCTGCTCCTAAATCACTCCTTCTACAAAGGATGTTCACTTTCCTAACAAAAAATGCATCTTAGTTTTGTCTTTCTCATAAATTTATTGGTATTGTGGTAATAGTTTATTTTGGTATATTGGTACTAGTTTGGTCTAGTTAATGGTTTTAATTTGCGATGTAGTGGTACTAGTTTTATTCAACTGACTCCTCATTTCCCCTCTAGTGGTAATGTTTTCATCCTACTGGTAATTTGGTCTAGTGGTAATCCTTTCGGTCTAGTGGTAACCTTGTCTTATGATAATGTAGTATAATGGTGATTTTTTAGTATAGTGTAATGTGGTTCACTCATAATCTTTTAATGATTTTTCCATCTACTGGTAATCTGGTAATTGCTTTTTTTGTTTGTTATGTTTTAAGGGATGATATAAGGGACTACTAGGATATCAAATGATGACATAAGGGATGCTCTTGAAATATTAAATCGTTTCTTTTTTATATGTCAAACCTAAACACCATGATCATATGGTGGTTACCTTTTCTATTTTTCTAAGGCTTTCATATTTTTTTTAATGTTTCTATTTTATTGATTATATGTGTTTGTGTCCTACTCAATATTAACAGTAAAGTACTTCATGAGACGGTTGAATACTTATACGAATTTATTTTGTTTAGGGTTGACACCTTAGACAATCTCCAATGGATTGCCAAAGTGCCAAATTTCTAAAAAACGATGGTATCAATGGTAAAGTAGTTGATAATAATATGGAGAGTCTGTATATCATACATTGTATTGTGTGTTCCTGGATTATGTGATATCTTGATCTAAATTGGTGATGAATTAAGGATGATAATATGAGTTATTGATATAAATTAATGATGATATGAATTGTCGGAAGGAATTGAAGATGAAGATAATCTAAACTGGTTGAATGAGTTAATGATGAGTATCATGATTTACTTGATATGATTTTTGAAATATTGGTCATAACGAATGCCTATGTTGATCTAGGACCGCATATAGAATGTATCGATGTGAATATATGACTATGTGATTAGCTAATTGATGTCCAACTAGGTAGGCTGTATAGGTAGGAGTTGTTCACACACTCAGCTTAGTAGCTGACCCATGTTGTTTAATTTCTTACAGGTTCGAAGGAATTGAGAGAAAATCCTGTGCGTGTGAACCGTTAGTTTAACCCATGAGTTTTATGGTGAGATGGTACATTATTTATTTCATATAAAGATATCATATCAAGATGATAACCAACCAAATTTATTTTATCTTTTTAAACTGGATATAAGACCTCGTCCCCTTGGTCGGATATTATTGTGGAGTTCAGACAAGGACAAGAGAAATATACCACTTTATACTACCCTGGTATAAGGTGGTGACTAGTGGTATATGATGTTGAAACATGACAAATGATGGTTAGTATTTTAATACTATCAAGTATACAACCATTTTACACTATGCTATATTCATACCGCATAGTAATATCTTATTTACTACCAAACATTACCACTATAGTATAGACTGATAACATATGCCTAATTTTTTTGTTACAAAATCCGTCAAAAGTGGATATCATTTTAAAGAGCATGATTAACACAATTATTATGTTCAATTTTTTTTTAATTTCCAACATTTTTTATACCTAAAGAGCTGCTGCATGCATTTTGATGTAAACATTGGAGCAAACAACGATAGTGAAGACATGACATTTGACCCGTAAGCGCTTTAATATAAAAAACCCTTGATGCGTAAACACTATGATGAAAATGCTATATTACAATGTTTTAACCCACATCGGTTTCTCCTCCACAAATAGCCGATGTAAAATTCTGGATTGAGAACGAATCAATACACACGAGAGCATTTTGATGTAGCAAATCGCTTGTAGTGGCAGCCTATATGGCTTTGAGATATCCTCCGAACATGTACTCTTGCAGGCGACTATATCAACTCAATTTTCAGTCGAGAATTAACTCAAAATTGACTGTACAAGGCACAAGCTGATCCCTGCGCAGTTGATCGACACTTGTACCATAATGTAAAGCCGCCTTAGCAGTCACCCATGGTCCATGGACAAGGCAAACAAAATGCGTTAGAGAGAGAGGCCAAATTAAAAAGCTTTTGTATGCTTCTATAGACTTGGCCAATGGCCAATTAATTGACGATGGATTTCATGACCACATTACACTACCAATACTTGCTTTTCTTGAAACCCAAAAAACTCATACTTTCATTGCTATTTCCTTCATTAGCTCTCCCTTATTAGTTGTTAGTATAATACACACCGCAATGGCACAATGGGTTGTTTTCCTGGGCTTCGTAGCTCTTGCTGTTTGTGCAAATTTGTCAATGGCCATGGATCCCACCAGCCTTCAGGACTTTTGAGTGGCAGATGGCAACGCCAGCACAAGAATGAATGGTTTGGCTTGTAAGAATCCTTTAATGGTTCAAGCGAGTGATTTTTCCTTCAGTGGGCTTCATATTCCCGGCAACACCGCAAATGCAGTGGGCTCTACTCCTATTTCCATTACCCAAATTCCGGGGCTCAACGCTCTTGGTATCTCAATGGTTCGCATTGACTATGCTCCATGGGGTATCAACTAACTCCACACTCACCCTCGTGCTACTGAGATTCTCACCGTGATTGAAGGAACTCTTGAAGTTGGATTTGTGACGTCAAACCCTGAGAATCGCCACATTACCAAGGTCCTTCATAAGGGAGATGTATTCATCTTTCCAGTTGGGTTGATCCACTACCAACGTAATGTTGGGTATGGACATGTTGTGGATATAGCTGCACTAAGCAGTCAGAATCCTGGAGTCATCACTGTTGCCAAAGCTGTTTTTGGTTCCAAACCTGACATTTCCAGTGACCTCCTCGCCAAGGCATTCCAAGTTGACGAGAAGGTTGTGACACAGCTCCAAGCTAAGTTATTGGACCTTGAAGAACTAATATGATATCAAATGATGATATAAGGGATATTCTTGGAATATTAATTCATTTTCTTTTACCATTTACATGTCAAATTTAAACGTCATGATTGTATGGTATTTAGATTTTTTTTTTCCTATTCTAAGGTTTCAGACTTTTCAATATCTTTATTTTATTGATTATGCTTGTGCCCTACTCAATACTAAATTACTAATAGTAAAGTCCTTCATGAGAATGTTGAATGTTTCCATCTATTTATTTTGTGTAGAGTTAATACCTTAGACCATATCCAATGAATGACCAAAATGCCAATTTTTTTTAAAAAAATTCCCTCGGATAGCAAGGCCAAAATGTTAGAAAAATACTTTTGGGATCAAATTTGACAAAAAAAAAAAAAGACAAGGGTTACGAAAATTTGCAGGCTTGTCACTATTAGTTAGTGGCTACCAAGGAAATAATTTATCATCTCAATGTGCTATAAAAGTCGATCTCATGAAATGTTTCGACTCTGTAAATTGGAATATCTAGTTATGATGATGGGTGTTAATGGATTTCGTATGTGCTACTTGAATTGGATAAAAATGTGTGTGAAATAACAAAATTTGGTATAAATGTGAATTGTGGTCTCTGTGTTTTTTTTTTTTTGCTCACAAAGGGGACGAGGCAGGGTAATACTTTATCACCCTACCTTCTTACTATCATCATATAGTGCTTGTCACTGTTATTTAATGAATAAACAACTTTTTGCAATTTAACATTCCACCCTCAATGTAAAAAGGTAGTCTTATGGCACTACAACAAATTCGCCCAATTATGACAAGGCAAATTTGTCATATTAGATACCCTTTTTGTCATATTAGGTATAATATGACAAAAGGTGTTGTCACAATGTTCTTTCAACACAATAAGGTTCTCAAGCAAGTTCATACTCTCGGCTCTAAATTTTTATGGCATGAAGGTGAAGAAGGTAAAACAAAAATTGGATGAGATAGAATGGTCAGACCTTCAAAAGAGGGAGGCTTGGGACATAAAGAATTGTCCACTTGGAACCAAGCTTGCACTGCATGTATGTTATGGATCCTGCTTATGAAAAGTAGGGCACGACCAAGTTTGGGGCACGCGCATTCTGCGTGACCAACGATCCCACACTCGAAACAGGCATTGGGTAGATTCTAGTAGACCACCTTCTGGCAGAAAACCATCCAGCCTAACCCGTGGTCGCAATGGCTTGGACATATCCAACTCGATGGCGATTCTTGCAAACTTTTCTCGGTGGTCGTGTTCAGTATGGTAATCAAGTTTGATCGTACGCCCAACCAGATTCCCGAGGGCAAACAATACTTTCTTATGGTAAAAGTGAACTGGTAGGTGGGGGAAACAAAGCCATGCTATTACGATTCTTGGGATTGCTTCTCCCACGCGGAAGGCTGGTGACCATTGATGGAGAACTAGGTAGTGGTCTAGCACCACCCAAGGGCCACCCGTGATGGCCTTGAAATAATCTTGGTCATTGTCGAAGAAGCCAAAAAAGTCATCATCCATATCCATGATTTCCAGCTTACCACCCGGACATCATAGCCATCTCAATTGGGAGCAGAGATAAGCGTACGTGACCTTGCAGCCAAGGAGGCGGACCACTAAGGTCTTCTTCCACGGCAAGCAAAGTTTGGACTTAAGACCTTCATAGACTATTAACTACGTTCCCCATTAAAGGAGCTCTGGACGAGGTCATTCTCCCCCACGAACATCCATGGGGTGATTGGTTTAGCCACAGGGGATGCCTCGCCTGAGAGAGCCGCCTTGTATGTGATTGTTGGCTGTGTCTGCTGGCCAACAAAGGCAATGTCTAGCGAATTGTGCGTCAGTGGCGGTATGGTATTCGCCGGTTGATGGTTCCCCACTAGACCAGAGAGAGTCGTGGCCGAGGTCTCCACTGTCGGATATGAGATGACTAGCTTCTGTCATTTCCCACTCCGGCGGCGTGAGATTGGGCGTCGGGGGAGGATTCACGAGAGCTTCCGATGGGAGCATCAATTTATATCCTTCTATCCTAATCTCGCACAATTATTTGTTTCTCCATATGTACATAACTTTGTTTCATAATTGTGAACAATTTTGTGTTAGAAAAAAAAAATCAAGCCATTAAGTTAATTGATTGCATAAAAGACCAAATAAATGGAGCACTCCATTTTGTAATAGGGAAGTGGTTTTCGGATCTAACTCTACCTTCCTTTGAAAGACTATTATAATATTATTCCTCTGAATGTTTTTAGGTTTTACTAATTGTAACCTAACAATTGTTAGTTAGGAGAAAAATAAAAGAAAATCAAAACCAAAACACGGGCGGAGACGATTTTATATTATTTTTTGAAAACCATATATTTTTGCTATCTGTAAATCTTATTTTTGGTAAAAGGAATTGGAAATTGAGAATTAGAGAGGAAAAAGGCAGATATTAATAAGAAGAAAAAGAAAGCGGAGGACAGGAAAAGAAAAGAAAAGAAAAACAAAGAGAGGAGGTAAGGGGATACGTAAATCTAGACGCCATAAGCTAAACCTCTCCTCTTTCATTCCAAAACGAATACGAAAAGAATTTTATTATAAGTATCAAACAAACATAAATATCTCCTTTTAAGTTTCCTTTCTTTCCTCTTTGCTCACTCGCTCCTTTCTCTCCCGCACCAAAACCGATAGTTTTGGGTTCTCTTCATATGTCCGATCCTCCCTAAACAGCTAGGGTTTCGCGTTTCTGGATTCTCGATCGAATTTTACCAGCTCAGGTTTTTCCTCCCCGCCCTTCCCTTCTCCTCCTCTCTCGCCTACTCATTCTCTCTCTGTAATCTCTCCCCCTTCTCTCTCGCTCTCTCTCTCTCTCTCTCTCTCTAAATCTTCTATTCTTCCGCTTCGCATCGTTTTCTTCTTCTCCTCTCCTATCTGTCGCCATTTTTTCTGCCTTTTTTCCCCCTTCCCGCATTTGGTATGCTTTGAATGACTGGCTGCTGCGGCGAGAAGAATGCGGAGGGTTCGATTCGGATATCCTCTTTTGCTGGCTGTACCCTCGCGATGCCATCGCGTGTGTTTATATTGTTGTTGTTCTATTGGATTAGTGCTCTCGATTCTTTTGATTGTTCTCTTCCTTTTTGTTTGTGGGTCGCGAGCAATGGCGCTTCATTTTTCCCGATTTCCCTCTTATTCGGTTATTTGTTCTGTGTGAGATTTTGTTGCTCTTTGTTTCTCGCTGCTGGATTGCTTCGTCCAGAAAGCGTGTGCGTGATTTTGCTTGACCGCGTCGTGTTTATAGCTCGGTTTCTGCAGGCGTCCCAGGTCTGAGTTATCCTAGTTCAAGGTTTTCCTGCATCTTTTTTGCTTTTTTTTTTACCCTCCTGATTGTTATATGAAGCTTACGATTGAATGGGATTCCGTAGCTGCAATGCCTTCCTGATCGTTGATGTTGTTGTGGTGGCCATTAAACTTGTGGGCTTCTTTTTCTACTTTGATGATATTGTTCTCTGATTGAAGTTTCCTTTTCGATTCATGTTTGGAATAGGTTGCTCGCGCTGTGATTATCAAGGATTGGTTCTGCAGTAATACATAGAGGGGAAGACTGAGGAATTTTTGATTCTGGGAGAGGCTTGGATTTTTGTTTTCTTTCTTCAGTTGTTAGGGTTAGGTTTGCTCAATTTGATATTCGTAAGCAATTATGACAAACAGATGGGCTGATTCTGTTGGTAGCTCTGTATCTGACAACAATTCTGGCCCACGTACTGGTCGTGCTGCCTATGTTCCACCGCACCTTCGCAACAGGCCACCGTCAGCTGATCCTGCAGCTCAGCCTTCTGCTGCACCAGCACCAGCTAATGACCGTGTAGGTTATGGTGGACCACCCCGCTGGGCTGGGGGTGCTAGACCAGATCCGGGTAGAGGAGGATCAGGGTATGGCGGCAGAAATGCAGGTGGTTGGAATAGTAACACGGGTGGTTGGGAACGCGGCAGAGACCGTGAGGTGAATCCATTTGGTGAAGAAGAAGAAGAAGATGCAGAGTGTGCATCCAGTGGACAAGAGACAACAGGAATTAACTTTGATGCATATGAAGATATACCTGTGGAGGCAAGTGGAGATAATGTACCTCCTCCTGTAAATACCTTTGCAGAGATAGACTTGGGTGAGGCTGTAAATGCAAACATAAGAAAATGCAAGTATGTGAGGCCAACACCAGTTCAGCGTCATGCAATCCCCATATTGCTTGCTGGGCGTGACTTGATGGCCTGTGCTCAGACTGGTTCAGGAAAGACTGCTGCCTTTTGCTTCCCAGTCATCAATGGGATAATGCGTGACAATTTTCCACAGAGACCACGTGCTCCTAGAACTGCTTTCCCGCTGGCTCTTATCCTCTCACCTACAAGAGAACTCTCTTCTCAGGTGTGATAAGCTCTGTAGGCTACTATGTTTATCTCCTCTTGCAATTGATAGTTTTTTGCCCCCTTCTAATATGGTTAATATCTTTTCATTCTGAATTTTGTTTCTAAATTCCAGATACATGATGAAGCCAGGAAGTTTGCTTATCAAACTGGTGTCAGAGTTGTTGTTGCTTATGGTGGGGCGCCGATTTCGCAACAGGTCTGATCGTTGTTCTTATACACTCTATACTGGCAGCCTGCCTGTTCTGGATTTTCTTTCCTCCTATGTTATTGTATGTTGCACCGAAGGCTTAAAAGGCTACAATCTGTTGCATGATGTTCAGAAAGGCATCTGTTTGGCTACAATCTGTTGCATGATGTTCAGAAAGGCATCTGTTTTGTTTCTATATATGTGAATAACTATACATGTATCCGTTAAACCAATACTTTATGTTCAGAGCAATGGAGTACGTTTTTAGAAGGCCAAGATTTGGTGTCTCACTACCTTTACTGCTTGAAATGACATTGGTTATTCTAGCAGTCTATTATTTTATGTATCTAGTCTATTTCAAAGAAGTGATTCTACTTATGTTTTTTTTTTCTGACAATGGTATTTCGATTTCAATTTGTGGTCATTAACTTTTCTCTTTTGTTTGACCAGTTGAGAGAACTTGAAAGAGGAGTTGATATTCTTGTAGCAACTCCTGGAAGATTGGTAGACTTGCTTGAGAGGGCTAGGGTGTCCTTGCAAATGATCAAATACTTGGCACTTGATGAAGCTGATAGGATGTTGGATATGGGTTTTGAGCCTCAGATCAGAAAGATCGTGGAACAAGTGGACATGCCCCCATCTGGGAGGAGACAGACAATGCTTTTCAGTGCCACTTTTCCTAAAGAAATACAGGTGAGCTCAATTGCGTCTCAAGCTCTGGGTCGAGTCTGTCAAGTTCCTTCAGAGTATGAAATACACATTTTAAATTTGTTTGAGGGAGTTCCTTGATTAGGCTGTCTTGTCAAGTCCTCTATTCTTTTCACAAGTCACATTGTTGGATAAGCGAGTTTTCTCAGTTTCCTTGTTGGCGATAGATACTAGGCTTCCTTCAGTAAGCCATAGGACCTTCTTGTTAGTGTCACCGATAATTGTTACTGATAGTTTAATTGCTAACTTGATATCTTCTGGGACATGTACATGCAGAGACTTGCATCAGACTTTCTGGCAAATTACATATTCCTGGCTGTTGGAAGGGTTGGGTCTAGTACTGATTTGATTCTTCAAAGAGTTGAGTATGTTCAAGATGCTGACAAGAGAAGCCATCTTATGGATCTTCTTCATGCGCAGAAACAAAGTGAAGCTAATGGCAAGGTATTGTATCATTACTCCTTGTCTCAGTGTTACCCGTGTTTTGGTCCGAAATGATTGAACTTGACCTCATATCCCCTATGCTTCAAGTTGGGTTGATTAATGGAGTTCAAAACGAGTATACTGTGGATGAGATAGAACTTTTTAAGGAAGGGATGGAGTAATCTAAATCATGAAGTTCCTCCCAGCCTGCTGATCTTTGAGCATGTGTTTATAGTGGCTTTTTGTTTTGGTGTCTTCAGCAATCCTTGACATTAGTGTTTGTGGAAACTAAGAAGGGAGCTGATTCCTTGGAGTACTGGTTGTGCCAGAATGGCTTCCCTGCTACAACAATTCATGGTGATAGAACTCAGCAGGTTAGTTAGTTTCTTCTCAATCTTCAAAGTTTTATATACAGATTCCCTTGTGCATATTGGTCCCTTCATGGGTTTGTTTATTCAATTCCCTTAGCTGTTGATAAACCACTTACATTAGGGTTTCACATAAAGCACTCGATGATAATACTTGTGATGGTTACTATTGTTGTTAAAGGAAAGAGAACTTGCACTGAGGTCATTCAAGAGTGGAAGGACGCCGATCCTAGTGGCAACCGATGTGGCAGCTCGTGGCCTCGACATACCACACGTGGCTCATGTTGTCAACTTTGACCTCCCCAACGACATCGATGATTACGTCCACAGAATAGGCCGTACCGGAAGAGCTGGGAAATCTGGCCTGGCTACGGCTTTCTTCAACGACCACAACATCTCGTTGGCGAGATCCCTGGTCGAGTTGATGCAAGAAGCCAACCAAGAAGTTCCCAACTGGCTCGTCAGATACGCTTCGCGAGTCTCTTACGGCGGAGGCAAGAACCGACGAGGTGGAGGAGGGCGGTTTGGATCTAGGGATATCAGGAGGGAAGGAGGGTCCTTCAGCAGGGGTGGTGGTGGTGGAGATTATTACGGTGGAGGGAACAGTGGTGGTTATGGTGGTATGTCTGGAGGTTACGGCGGCGGCGGAATGGGTCCTGGTGTCACCAGTGCTTGGGATTAACCGATGATGAAGAAGAATATCCTTGAGGTGGCCGTGATTGTTGTTTGAGGAAGTACATGGGACCTTACATGTCCTCGAGCTTGGCGTTTCTCAAGTATGAAGAAGAAATTCTGGGTCTCTTTTGTAGTAGTGGCCTTTATTAGGGTTCTCTAACAATGGACGAGTTGTGTATTTTTGAAGTGTTTGTTATTTTTTGGGAGATGAACAGAGTGGGTTTCCATTATAGTCTTATGATGATATTCCCCCCGACTGGAACTGAATTTGTGCCTGTTAGTTTGGTGTAGTGTTGAACCAAACTACTATATGGAACGGAAATTGTTAGCCCACTTCACCAAAGATATTCTCTCACACAAATTTTTTTTTTTTTGGGAGAGTTTCATTACAATTTTGACCGTGGGATGGATGTACACCCTTCCATGTATCTTTTTGTTATCACCATAATCTCCCATGTATATATGTTCTGCATTTTATTTGTCGTTCCTTAACTCCTCTTTTTATGTGCTCTACAATGTTAGTGGAGCATAACGATTAATATGTTCTGGTTGTTTTTTCTATAAGTTTATGTTTTTTTATGTGCAACTAAATGTTAGCACGACATAACGATTTGGTTTGATGCCTCGAGTAATCGGAATATTTAGGGATTAAATTTCCTTTGAAGTTATTGATGAGCCTTGAAGCGAATTTCAGTGGGTGGATCGATTGAAGTGGGGATGTTCGGGTTTTCATCATCACTGTCGAAAATCCAATAATGAATTGGTGCATTATAATTTATAAACATAAATATTATAATTTTATAAACAGAACCATTAATAATATTACAATTGTATAGTAAATTAGTAATTCTAATATATTGGTAACAAGTAATTATATATGACAAGTATAAGCCATTATTTTACAGAAACTGAAGCTACTTAAAGATAATAGAAGTGATTTTCAAAAGTAAGAATACCATTTAAAGAAATTAATTCACAGCTAAACCTTGACATGATAGTAAGTTTTGTTATGTTTTGCATCACAAATACGTCGTAATCCTATATAAAAGAACCACTAATAATTCTCAATCTAGTATATAAAAAAAACTACCTTTTGTGCCATTTTATGAGCAACTCAATTGAAGATCGAAGTCTTTGAGAGAATAACAAAACTTCAGAACACATTCTCGTAGTATTGTAACAAAGTCACGAACGATGAGCTTTTGCAGCATGACCACGATCACCACCACCACCGTCAAGTTCATGTGGCTCCCAACAATAATTCAAAGTTTCAAACCCCACAGGACCTGCAGAATCAATTCAAACGTCTGTCGGCAATACTGCCACCGCCTGCGCAATTATGCACCTACTGGCTACAAACAGTGAACCAATGGTACATTTTTTGTAAGCCCAATTCTGATGTAACATTGCTTTAACACATGTGGGATTTGTGGAGGCTGCTGCTGCAGCAACTTGCCTGGGTTTTGTTTGACTTGTACAGTTTCAACTCATCCACTCTCTTTTAGCCCTGTTAGCTTTATAATGATCTTGGCCTGGATCTACACTCTCTTATATCAATGGTGAAAAGAGTGTGATGGTTGTATCTAAGAGATGAATTAGGTTAAGGTTTCAGCCCCCGACATTGTATTGCCGGCGGCGGCATACAGGGTGATAGACCAGGCATATGCATTTCTTCTTCTTCTTCTTCTTCTTCTTCTTCTTCTTCTTCTTCTTCTTCATCATCATCACTGTTCCATTCATAAGCTTTCCTCCGTTTTATCACCTCGTTGGTGTTTGGTTCCCGGGAAAGTTCGAATTTTTAATATGTTTTTGTACATGAAAATGAAAACCCAAGAAAAATAGTAGTATAGTATATATATAGTAAATAAATTTAGGAAAAAGGGGGAAAGAGGGCCCGAGTCGAGCGTGTCTGAGTCAGTGAGTGAGTGAAGGAAAATCCTCGAGACGTTCAGACCGGCTCCGGCACCTAGTAGTATGAGAATCGAAGAGAAGGCGGTGGCCGAAATGGGAGACGGCGAACAACAGAAGATGATGTGGAGCAGAGAGACGATTCCGAGAGTGATGAAGATCGTCGGGGCAAGGCTCCATCAGAGAGACCTGGTTTCGCTGCTCCTCGTCAGCCCGTGGATCCACCGAGCTCTCGTCTCCTACTCTTCCCTCTGGCTGGTATTAACACTAAACTCGCCACCTCAGATGATTTCCCGATTGAACGACGGCGGAGTACTGTTTTCTGTTTTTGTCTGCAAGTAAATCATTTCCGTAGGGGAATCGTCGCTGTTTTTGTTGCGGGTTTAGGTTCTCGACTTCCGGGAGAAGAACAAGGCTGGCGAGCGCCTCATAGCCGCTCTTTCTCTGGTGAGGGAAATTGTGGAGCAGCTCTAATTTGTACTTACTATCAAGCAAACCATTTTTGGGGCAGGGATGTTTGGTGGTTTTAGTGTTGTGATGTGATTTTTTGTTTGATGTATTTGCAGCCGAGATATCAACATTTGAAGGAGATAAACCTAGAATTCGCTCAAGATGTTGAAGATAGGCATCTTGAAGTCCTTCGAACCGAGGTGATTTTGGATTCGTGTTTGGTAACTGTTTGATTAATTGCTGTGGCTGGGTGATGATTTTGATTGTTTTTTTTTTAATGCTTTCAGTTTCATGGCACACTCCAAAACTTGGAGTGTTTGAACCTAAATGGCTGCCAGAAGATCTCTGATAAAGGAATAGAAGCTATAACGAGCTGTTGCCCTAAGCTAAAGATCTTCTCTATTTATTGGAACGTTAGGTAATTGGAGTTTTCATTAGTTTGTAGCTCAACTACTATTACTGCAGTGAGTCTTGGGTTGAGAGGAGCTGATTTCCGTCCTTATTTTGGTTTTTGTATGCATGTGGGTTGGACTTTAGGGTGACAGATGTGGGTATCAATCATATGGTGGAGAACTGCAAACACATAAGTGATCTCAACTTGAGCGGATGCAAGGTACATGGTCTCGTTGCATCCCCTTCCTTTTCGATGGCATGTTGATTGGATGAGTTATATTGCCGTGTGAACACCATTGTTGTGAGATGCCTAGTGTCTCTACTCTACCTCTGTTTATCTTTTCTTTCTACTTTGTCATCTGATGGCTTCCAGAATGAAAAGAACCTCAGGTGTATGTACTTTAGCATGAGCTAAATTGCCTTCTGAGGGCAAAGCATAGTCATTTAGACTTTTTGTTGTTATCTACTCTTAAGTTGCCGGTGTATTGCTGAAACTTTAGGGGTTCAGAAGTTAGGGATTGAATGAAGCGTGCTAAGTCATCTGATGAATGCTCTCAGAATTGTTAGAAATGTTGCAACATCTTTTACAAGTAGTACCTGTTGCTGACCTGCTTGACAGTCATTTAACTTTTATGTTTTTAACATGATGTGCTTTGTTGTATCAATGACAGAATGTATCAGACAAAAGTATGCAGTTAATTGCCAACAATTATCCAGAGTTAACGTCATTGAACCTCACAAGGTGCGCAGATGGTTTTGCTTGTTCAGCGTCTGATATAGTTGTCCAATCACTTGATATCTGTGTTTTCAGGCTTAACTAAATCAGATGCTCCGAAATTATAATTAGCATTTATGCCTAGGAAGTACTTATTAGTTATTACGGAAACATAAATACAATTACAACTTTCTTGCTGCTCTTGTATTGTTCTAGGTGCATCAAGCTGACTGACGTTGGCCTGCAACAGATACTACTCAAGTGCTCATTATTACAAACTTTAAATCTTTATGCACTTTCCAGGTATAACACACCTTCTGCACCTAGACTTTGTAATTTTTATTTGGCTCTTGATTTATATCTCCTCTTTCTTTTCAGCTTCACAGATAAAGCATACAGGACCATATCGAATCTACCCCATTTGAGATTTCTAGACTTATGTGGTTCACAGGTGAGAAAAGCAAAAGCTTGTGCTTATCAAGCATCTGCAGTTAATTTGTCTCGGTTGAAGAGTTGACATGTTTGTTTCTCAGCTTCTGTCAGATGAAGGCCTTACTTGTATAGCAAAGTGCAAAGACCTTGTCTCTCTCAACTTGACATGGTCAGTACTGGTGTAAATTATTTTCCTTTTGAAAAGAACTACTGGTTCTTGAGATGACGATAGAGTGATAGACGCATAAGGAAACCCTTTTTGTCTTAAATAGGTGCGTACGTATCACTGATGTTGGGGTCATAGCTGTTGCCGAAGGTTGCAGATCATTGGAGTTCCTTAGGTATATTGAGATCAGAAAATTGATGTTTAACTTGGGACCAACTGATGTTTAACATTTTGGTCTAAGCGACCTCTTCTTTTTTCCTGGCTGTTGCCTGATATCTACTCAATTTTGCCTTCTCTATGTTTACCTGTGGTGAAATTTGGTTGCAGCTTGTTTGGAATAATTGGTGTAACTGATAAGTGCCTGGAAGTTCTTTCAAGTTGCTGTTCAAACACACTTACAACACTCGATGTAAACGGATGCATTGGCATAAAGGTACGCTGTTCTCGAAAGCTTTTTACAGCCTCGTGTACCCAGTTATACAAATCTCGTCTACCATAAATTGTGAATGATGATCTATCTACTCGAATGTGAGGATGTTTGTCTACTATATATATATATGAAAATGCAGCGCTCAATCTCGTGCATTTGCCTCTCCCTGGCTTCACAGTTGGGTTCGAGTACTGTCATCCATTCTGTAACCCAACTCCATTCCCTGAAGAGCTTGCCATTTCTTCTTTGTGTTGGGGATTTGATCTTACTCAGTATTAGCTAGTTGGTTGCATTGGTTTAGTCATATGTTGGTACAAGTCTCTTAGTGCAGACCTATTTGTACTGCTGTTTAACTTCGGTTTGTTGATTGGCATTCACTTGCAGAGGAGGAGCCGTGATGAATTGCTTGGCCTGTTCCCCTACCTCAACTGTTTCAAAGTCCACAGTTGAATTGAATGAAGTTGTGCTTCAATTACATGTAGGCCGCCAATTATTTTCAGCTGATTGGAATTAGGGAAGTGAAACAGTCTAACATTTCTGTCTATTATATTTCATGTAAAAAAAGTAAATACACTATGATGACGTTAGCAAACATGCCCTTATGTTAAGTTTTGTATCCAATTTGGTTAATTATTGTTGTGTTATTTTATCTTATGTATGCTTAGTCGAGGAAGACATACTGATAACGATAAATTAGTCATATTTCACGTCCTATTTTTTTAATTGTTTTATGCCAATTTCATCATATTGTACTCATGCTTGACTCATGATTGATACAGAGAAGAACTCAAGTAACTGGAATCCACCAATTACTAAAGCCAACTCACGAGCAACAAACCCAATGAACAAAGTAAATCTTTGATTCAAAAATTGTTCGATGTATTACAAAGACTTAACAAGCCTTTTATAGGCTTTGAAACCACCAACTATACTAAGAAGGAAAGACTACTAAACTACAACTCAAATAAGGAAAACAAACACGAAAAAGCCTTAAAAAAACCTTCTCCAACTCGGTTGCTTGCTGCCTAAGAAGCTAGCTTCAAGGGCAAGTAAGCAAAATTGTTTCCATACCAACTTTAGGCTCTTCGTTCGAAGGCGTCCAAGCTCAGTCAAGCTCAACCGATTCCTTCACACTCATTAACAAGTCTTGAACTTCCATTTTAAACTCTCAGATTCACTCGAATGTCCTTCAAGTCGAAAGAGTAAGCTCCCAAAGTGGTGCCCCTAAACTGGCTTTATACTTATCATTTTCATAGTTTCCAGAATTCCTTCTCCTCTTGCCATCATGGCTTCTTTGAGCTTCAAGGGGATTGTGTTTGGATCATATTTGAGGCTTGCATCATTTTAAACTTCACGACCGTAACTTTACATGTCATGGGAGCAACGCTTGCATGTCACGGGAGCAACACCTATTTCAACGAGTATACATAGGAGATAGGGTATTTTTCAAGGGACCTTACACTTTCAAATTTAGATAGAATTTTGGAGAGAGAAAGTGAAAGTGATAGCAATAGAGTTTTAGAGTTTATAAAAGGGATGATCAATTGAGAGCATTTTTCTAGAGAGCTTCTTTCTTGGATTCTCATCAAGAGGACCGAAGATTTGGACAAAAGAGAAGAAGATGATTTCCTAAAAGAAGGTCTATTTATCTTTGTATTCTCTCCACCATCGTGAGCGAAACTTCTCATCACTTGGGTGAGATGAACCCTACTTTTAGGATCAATCTATGAATGTTTGTGAATCTAGTATATGAATATTTTTTTATCTATTATCAATCGTGGTCCTATATCACTTATCTTTTTGTGTTGGCCAAACTAAAGTGTTGTGGGTCTTTAACTAAAAAAGAGAAATCCAAACTAAAGGTGTATAATTCAGAGTCATCCGGGTTTGATGTTTTTTGGGAAGTTATTCGGGTTTGATTTTATTTATCGATATTTTGACATACATATCTCAATCTCGTAATCCCAAATAGCACTCCAAAATCTGCCCAATCACAATCCCTAAAAATTAGTTGATATTTTATAACACTAAATAGTGATAAATTTGGTAGGCTATTTGGTATATAAAAACCAATATCAAACTTCCGGTCCTCAGTAAATAGTTTGTTTTGTTTAGATAAAAAAAAGAAGGTTTTGGGGACAAACTATTGTAATACATATCCGATATATGTAGGGGTGTTTAAATGGTTACCATGGTAATTACCAAACCAAATAAGCTTAAATTTCATTAACCATGAAATACAATATCATAACCAAACCGTCCAAACTAATACAACAACCAAATTAACCAAACTAAAGCTTAATCGGTTTGGTTAATTGGTTAACCAAAATAACCAATATAACACCACATTATCGTTAAGTGAGAAAAAATTTCCGGTTACTGCATCAATTCACAATTTATATAATGAATAACACATAACAATCAACACATAATCATAGTAACCCTAACATAAATACATGTAACAAATACAATTATCTTACATTTGTCTCTTCATTGGTTATGCAAAATATTAAGCATATGTATACAATATATATTAGATATATAACTAATTACTTAACTGGTTAATTTAGTTTCGTTGGTTAGGAGTGTCTGAAACCAAACCACACCACCTAAACAAGCTAAAAAATTTAACCAAACCAATTATCCAAATTAAAAAAACCAAATTATCCAAATACGTGTTAACCGTTTGAATATATAGCCTATGTTTGGCCCGGCTTTTAGAAGTGCTTTTCGGTTTCAAAAGCTGAAGCAGGGCCAAACACCTCTAAAAGCTCGGCTTTTGAAAAGCCGAAAAGCGCTTTTGTATAACATAAAAGCAGAAGCTCCGATTCAGAGCTCTTGCGAAAAGCTGTTTTGAAAATACAAGATTATCCTTATCATATTTTTACTTTATTTCAGAAAATATAATATTCTTTCATTTATATCATTTTAAAAATAAAATAAATTATAAAATCATATTATATAATATAAAAGAAGTCTAACAAAATCTATTTTGACTACATTTTATTGTTTAGAATTATTATTCATAATTTATATTATAAGTTCTTTATAGTCATTTTACCTAATCTCTTATATTGAAAAACACTTTTAATAGTTTTTCAACCAAACACTCAACTGCTTTTTTTGAAAAGTACTTCTCTAAAAGCTCAAATTAGAAGCTGCTTCTGCAAAAACTACCGCAGGGCCAAACTGAGATATATATATATATATATATATATATATATATATGACATGATTGATCCAATTAATTTCAGGATGAAACTAATGAACTAAATCCAAATCGGATCGATCGAGGTGCAGACGCAGTCATCCGAAATGAGAAAGGAAAGTAAATCCGCCCCAAAAGAACTTTCAGCTTCAGGGGACGTTGATTTAGCCGCCGACTGCGCCATCGAAAGCACAGACTGAGACGGAGCCGAGCCAGCCACCAAACCGAAGCCCCGGCCTCGGCCCAAACCTTCGACTTCATCAACCCAACCCAAAGCCAAGCCCTCCTTTCAGCTCTTCCACGTCTGACTTCTGCTCTCTCTCTCTCGAGGCTCCCTCTTCCTTCGTCTCGCTCACTTCCCTCCCCCCTCCAACCTTTTCCTTCTGTAAAACCCTAAAATCCATCTCTGCCCTTCTCCCCACTCCACTCATTAACTCTCGCGCAATCATTTCTGGCCGAATCGATCATCTCGATTCCCTATTGGTTCTCCAAGTATTCTGCAGTGTGCTTTTTGCTGGAATCTATTCTTCGAGATCTGCAGTGGGGGGGAATTTGATTTATTTTGTTTTATTTTTGGGCGCTGGTAGAATTTGTGATACCTAGGGTTTGCTTCTTCTTCTTACGTACGGTGGTTTAATTGAGAACTGGGCAAGGCTGGCGGGTTTTCGGGTCTAGTAAATGGCGGATCCTCCGCCAAATATCCGCCCACTGTTAATTCGACCAGGATTTTGCTGTTCCGATTTTGAGGAGGCGGAGGAGTTACCGAGTGCTGAGGAAAGAGAAGAGTGAAGAAGAAGAAGAAGATAGGCCAAAACGAGAGAGGTAAAAGCATGCTGAGCGTGCTGCGTGTACACCTCCCGTCGGATATCCCCATTGTAGGCTGTGAGCTAACGCCGTACGTCCTATTGCGGCGACCGGACAAGACCCTTAACCCCGAAGATGTTCCCGAGTCGTCTCCCCTCGACGGTCATTTCTTGAGATACAAGTGGTTAGTGTTGCTGTTGTTTTTTTTTAGTACTTTACTGTGTTCTGGATCGCGTTTGACTACATGGGGCTATGTTTCTGCTCTCTTTTTTTTGGCCGAAAGTTTGCTTCTTCCGAGGATTGTTTAGCCGTGTTGTGCTAGGGGAGATGTCGTCATTGTTTCCTGGGATTTCTTAGTCCTGGGATTTCAAGTGCGTAGAGTTAGCTAGTTGCTAGGCACTTGTGTTATGATGGGGATCAAGAATGTAAAAGGATCATGTTGCGTAAGTTTTGAACGAGGAGTTAATGATTTCTGTTTTCAGTTTCTTCTGGTAGCCTTTTTGCCTCTTCCCTTCTGCTTTTCTCCTGTACCCCCTGGTCTTAAATGCTATGCTGGGTTGGTGAAAGCTTGTTACAACTTCTGATGAGGAAACTAAGTGCAGATAGGTGTTGTTCCTCGTGCTTCCTATTATATTGGCGGCATTTCTATCCATAAACCGTTTCTTTTGAGGTGACGGACTGGTAAATGGTCAGTGTGAAAAGGTTTGATCTGTGTTTTGAATTTGTGAACAACAATTGATGAATATTTAAGAAATACATGAAAAAGTGATTTGGTTTGCACATCGCACTCTATGTTAAAGGATCTTCAGGGCAGGTCGAATCTCCACGGAATAGTTTCCCTTCTCTCCTGAAAGTGATACCTTATATGATGTCTTCCTTACCTATTTTGTAGGTACCGGATACAAAGTGATAAGAAGGTAGCTGTATGTAGTATACATCCATCAGAACAAGCTACACTGCAGTGCCTCGGCTGTGTTAAGGCAAAAATACCATCTGCCAAAAGTTATCATTGCTCTCCCAAATGCTTCTCAGATGCCTGGCAGCATCATCGTGTTCTTCATGATCGTGCAGCAAGTGCTGTAAATGAGAATGGAAATGAGGAAGAAGAGTTATTTGGACGTTTCAATAGCACAGGATCTGGGGTTATTAATTCAACTTTACCCACTTCTGCATCAAGTGCTAGCTTGATAAATGGATCGACACCTTTGTATCCTGCCACAGTGACACAAAGGAATGGTGGTGAAACTTGGTTTGAAGTGGGGCGATCAAAAACGTACACACCATCAGCTGATGATATTGGGCACGTTCTTAAGTTTGAGTGTGTTGTGGTCGATGCTGAAACTAAACAAACCGCGGGACATCCAAGCACTCTTATGACTTCCCGTGTTATTCCAGCCCCCTCCCCTCCACCACGTCGCTTGGTCCCTGTAAATGGTGCTGATGTGATTGCCCATTTAGATGCTGATGGTCGAATCTCATCAACTGGAACTTTCACTGTACTCTCATATAATATTTTGGCAGATGCCTACGCTACAAGTGAGTCGTATGCTTATTGCCCATCATGGGCCCTGTCGTGGGCCTATCGCCGCCAGAATTTGCTTCGAGAAATTGTTGGATATCGAGCAGACATTGTTTGTCTCCAGGAGGTAATGCAGAATAGTTATGTTTATGTAATTAGATATATGGTTTTCAGCTGTTTAATTATGTACCTGGAAAAATAAAACCCCTCACTTAAGTCACAGTAGGGTGCTGGCAAAGTTGCTTCTTTTTTGGAATGGTATGAGTAGTGCTGCTGTAGAAAAACTATGATTTTTAAAGTAGGAATTAAATTGTCCCTGCTGGTTGACTACTAAAACATCCGGGGGGGAAAAATCTCGTGTACTCTGGCACTTACAACAGTTTATTGTCTTGGTGCCTTCATTTGTTCCTCCTGGCTGGCATCTCAAATCTTGGTGATTCTACTGCAGTTACTCTTAGATTCTCGTGAAATGATCTGAGATGACTTTAGTGGTTGGAAGTAGCTTTCTTTTTCTTTTTGGATGAATGCATTTGAACTGGGCTGGAGTGCTTATTGTTATTCACTTATTTGATACGAACTTCTACCGATTGGGCATGCTTGTATAGTTATGGTGGTCCTCGCAATTGCAGAAGGGCAGGAAAAGTACAATTTTTTACCTTGAACCGACTAAAGAAATTAATGATACTATACAGAAGCTTGAATTTTCTTATAGGAAGCTGTTAGTGTTAAAATAAATTGGCTCAATTTGTTGTTTAAAATTACACTTGGCCTCCAATCATTGTCATTGATGCATTCATTGTAGGCTTAAGGCTACTCTTTTTCATGCTCTCAGGTTCAAAATGATCATTTTGAGGAGTTCTTTGCGCCAGAGCTGGATAAACATGGTTACCAAGCCTTGTACAAGAGGAAGACGAATGAGGTTTCTCTTGATTTGGTTTCTTATTTTGATATTTCTTTTATTGTTGTTTGGCAGTGGACAATTCTCTAATGTATGTACTGCTCTTTCAGGTCTACACAGGAAACCCTAATACTATAGATGGTTGTGCAACTTTCTTTCGTAGAGATAGATTCTCGCATGTCAAAAAATATGAGGTCTGTAAGTGCTTTATATGTGGTCTTTTACTTTTGATCCCATTCTTCATATCTTTACAGGACCTTGTGTCTTTGTTAGGTTGAGTTCAACAAGGCTGCTCAGTCATTGACTGAAGCTTTGGTTCCAAGTGCCCAGAGGAAGACTGCTTTGAATCGATTGGTTAAGGTGCACCAAAAAATTTCGAATTTCATTGATCTTTGTGATATGTACTGCTGTACTATCCTGTATGTTCCCATGGTAGCCTCATGTTAGATCTTTCTGCTCCTAGGATAATGTTGCACTAATTGTGGTACTGGAGGCCAAGTTCAGCAACCAGGGGGCTGATGCTCCTGGCAAGCGGCAGCTTCTATGTGTTGTAAGTGATTTTGTCTGGCTAGTAGGTTTATTAGCAGTGTACCATTCCCTTGTTTATCTTGTATCTTGGTTCATTTCCTTGCTAAAGGGTCTTCGATCGTTGCACAGTACTGTATACATTGGACCTTTTGCATCATTACTTCTCATACTAGTATGATATCGCTTGGCTTTTTTCCTAAAGATATTATATTTTCCGTTCGGAACAATGCATTTGTGCTTTCATTTCTCCTATCTGTTCTGGAACAATGGCATCTCTGTCCCTATTGTAATTCTATGGCACCCACTGATGATTGTTCTGTGACCCTCCTGTTACTGTGTGTCAAATGCAGGCAAATACCCATGTAAATGTCCACCAAGATCTAAAGGATGTTAAGCTTTGGCAGGTTGGCTGCTTGCCTTTGATCAAATACCCGTCATGATTGGATAATTTTGAAGTATATTGGTCTGAATATGATCAAATACAATGGTTTGCTTTTTGTCAAATCAGGTTCTTACTCTTCTTAAGGGGTTAGAGAAGATAGCTGCAAGTGCTGACATTCCTATGCTAGTTTGTGGAGATTTCAATTCACTACCTGGAAGGTCAGTCTGTTCTTCTTAGCGAACTTTAGCCCTTGTTAGTTGATGCAACCTATTCGTTTCTTACAGTTTAACATGTCTGATTGTATTTTGTTGCCAGTGCTCCTCATGCTCTTCTTGCCAGTGGAAAGGTGGAACCAACACATCCTGATATAGTCGTGGACCCTCTTGGTATTTTACGTCCTCACAGCAAGCTGACGCATCAGCTACTACTGGTAACGTCTGCCTTGTTAATGTCTGGTTCTCTTATATGTTGTGCCCCCCCTATGGATGTATTTCTCTCTTTGCACTCGCATAAGAAAAACATTCGCCAGTTTTCGATAAGTTAGATTTCAAATGGATAGATTTGTTTTCTGAGAACTATACATCTTAAAGTGGATTACGATATAGTCCAGAATATTTGAAATAGTATGTATTAAAGAATTGGGTAGATTTGGCTCTCGAATACGATCAATGTGGTTTTCAATGAAAAGGTTTATAGAATATTGAAGAGTTGGGTTAACCCTCAAACATAGCCCTGTGGGTTATATCAGCTATAGCTTGCTGTTGTAAGACTGGAAGATGTTCTTGCAGGTTAGTGCTTACTCATCTTTTGTGAGGGGAGTTGGTCTTGGTGTGGATCAGCAGAGGAGGAAGATGGACCCTCTAATCAACGAGCCATTATTTACAAATTGCACTAGGGATTTTATTGGTACTCTCGATTACATATATTACACGGGTAAGAGTCCCTGCTTATATTATTTCATCTTCATATTTTGAATTCGCTCTCATTTCTATTACTGCAAATATTAGTCATAACTCCATAGTTGGAATCGAAATTTCCAGCCGACTCTTTGACTGTGGAGTCCTTGTTGGAACTCCTGGACGAAGAAAGTTTAAGAAAAGATACAGCACTTCCTTCTCCAGAGTGGTCCTCTGATCATATTGCACTCCTAGCTGAATTTCGTTGCAAGCCTAGACAAAGACGTTGATGTACCAAGGTTTGACCCTATTATCTAATCATTCATTTGATTTTCTTCCCGTCCTTGACATGTTCTTTGTTATTGCTCAATGTTTAGTTGAGCTTAATGGCTATTCTTATTGGTACTCGAGGTTCATTTGGAATTTGAATCTTAAAAGATAGTTTACCTCATTAGAGAGTGGAAGATTACAATTAAGCAATCTGTATTGGTCTTGCTTTGCTTCATCCTTTTTATTTGGAGTCTACGATTTAAATCCAAACAAAAGATGAGCAATGCTTTCCGAGAATGTAAATCATTAGGACTTAAAACATCAAACTGATAAAAAGGCTTTGGTTTGCTACTAGAGGAGTTCAAGAGCCGCTAATTGAACTATTCCCTTGCTCTTAGTTCTTGCTGCAATGTCTTGGTGAAGAGAAGTTGTTTTTGTTTGGTAGTATGTGGAATTTAAGTGCCTGTTCTTTTAGCTCTATTTGGTCTGAGACAAGTAAAGATGCTGAGGTCTATTAAGTGCTCATGTCAACAGTTAGATCCTGCCTCTTATCTTGATTGGTTTATTAACGAGGTCGTGACACGTTTTTATTTGTAGAAATCTGTATGCGGTCGTAACAAGTTGGCTGCTCTACTCTTTGTTGTGTCCTTTCATTGAGTAGAATAATTTGTTTCAGATTCCTGACTGGCCAAATAATTCTCTGATTGGCCAGGATAGTATTGAAGATTCAAAAGACTGGCCTGGAGAAATTGAATGGTAGTAAGTCGTCAATTGTAAGAGTGGTAGATCATGGTGGTGCATGTGTTTTTTCCCTCACTAGTGGCGGTGGTGGTCCTTGCGGCTTACGATCTGCCTTCTGTATCATGCCACCTTAGTCTCATAGAAAAGATATGGTATGTCCAATCCCATCATATTTTCCTTTTTTGTTCAATGATAGAAATCACAACCAGCAGCCTAGTGTACGTCATTATCTTGTACCTTAAAGAAGTTCACTGCATAGCAAGTGGGTTAGCAGCGGACCAAGGGAAATGCCTCTTAAATTTTGCGTTCAAAGATTCCCTTCTGTCATCCGTCGTGCCCCTTCATCTTTTTCTCCTGATGGATCAAGGAATAATTTTTTCTTCTTTCATGCATTTGGCCCATCTCTATCCTGTGTCTTTTGCCACAAACAGTGCAGGAACCTTTTAACTCAGCTTGATAGACATTCCAACTGCAAGCTTGAGTTGGTTACTTGGTTTACTATAAGCATAGGAATACCCCCTTGTTGATAAACAGTTGGTATTTTGTCAATGTTCTTGGCTCTGTCCTCTTAGAACTTTTGTGAACATCTTGAACTCTTAATCCTGCCTGGGTCGTTTGCAGGTTAGGGTGACCTAGTTTTGTCACGTGCAGTCAGTCCGTAATTCCATCAATAATCAATCCCATTGGAAGTCTTAGAGTATCATTAGTTTGCATTGAACTAGAAATAAGGTGATTTTGATGTGAGCATCGTTTCTTCCCTCTGAACAAGGAGATTTCAGAAGCGTTGTCAAAGGTGCTACACTTGAGTTTATCCTGTTTGATTGGGCATGTTTAACTAGTGTTTCTTTGTTTGTGTTTCTTTTAACTCTTTGGGACAATCAGTTTTCCATTTGGATGAATTCTGAACTCAGCATGTAAGCTAACTTCCTGGTAGGTAACCTCGTAGTAGTGGTAGTACATTTCGTAAGTGAGTTTTTGTACACTACTGTTGCCTTTGACGGTAAAAGAGTATGAAAAGCAAAATTTGTCGTTGGACTCTGTAATGTGTTTCTGATAAAAGGTTTTTTTGCTCTACCATTTCTTGAAACGGAATAGAATGAAACACTTTAGTTATGTTAATTCTGAATCGATGGTGTGGTTTATTATGGGAATGTCTATTCATTTTGATGAAAAAGTAGGTCGTTTGGGAGTTGCGATTGTAAGGTCGTGTTTATTGAATAGTGCTGTAAGGTTGTGTTTATTGAATATATGTACTATTCACAATATTGTGCTTGAAAGTGCAACTAAAAAGTTGAGATAGTTATGATTGTTGCTTTTAGATTTAAGTTCCGTTTTCTTTTTATTTATATCCACACAAGTTTTTGTTTTACACTGAAAGTAGAAGGTAATGCGACATTTCATGTAGATCAATCCATAAACTAGAAGCTCAATAGCTAATATCTTAGTTCTAAAAAACCTTGGCTACAAGAGGCGGATAAGTGGTCTCCTAGCATGTTAGAGAGAAATCGAGATCTTCCCATTTTTCTTTTTTTGCTCGAGTGCTAGTAGTAAGTTAGTAGCGACCCTCTTTACATCAATCTCTTCTTCCTGAAAGGAGAGTTTTTTTTTACTTGTGATTCAAGGCCAAATAAATGAGAGGTTAATGTTATAACTCTATAATTCATAAACTTGTGATTCAAGGCCATGGTGAAATATTTTGTTCTTTTTTACTTCCAACATTTAAGGATGTTTAGGCCAAGTTCAATGCTTATCCCCAAATTTGGGGATCATCCCCATTTTTTCCTTTTTTGCTCTAATGCTAGCTACATTCTCCAAATTCAGGGATCTCTTTTCTTTTTTAGTTTTTCATTACTTAAAAATGTACTTATCATCGTCTTAATCAAATTTGTTCATGTTAATTTTTGTATAGCTCATCATCATTTTTAAATACAAATTTTCCAATAGAAATTTTTTAAATTTTGAGACCGAAATTTTTTTGGCAAAAAATATTTGCCCTAATTTTTCTTTACACAACAATTGAAAATTATTGATTTAATTAAACTTCTAATTAAACCCAATTGACCCCTAAAATTATAAAAAGAAAAAGAAAAGCCACGTGGCGGCTCGTGGTTGTCCAACCCACCAGCACATCACTCCCCATTTTTAGGGGAATCCACATTTCCATCCCCAAATTTGGGAGTCCATTTGGAGATTGTCCCAAATATGGAGACTCCTCCATTTATAGAGACTCCATTGAAGCCAACTTTTCCCCATTTATAGAGAATGTCCCATTTATAGGATCTCCATTGGGCTCAGGCACTCAGCCTTAGGCGTTGCCAAGACAAGGTAGGTACTTGGTCAGGCCCTTACACCCTCTTTATGCCTAACTTTCTTTTGAACCCTGAATTTTTATTACAATACAAGAATGAGTAACATACACAACTTTCAAATGACCCTGAATTAGATTGAATTTGGCCGATGAAGAACCACTTGGGATTGGGATGACGGTTTACCATTGATAAACCTGAATGACCTGGATAGAGGTGGTAAATTAAGTATTGATGGGTTGCGTGTCGGGTGTGGGTTTTACTCGCTTTTAAAATTGGTGGGCTTTTTGGTTTATGTTACAATCGAACCCGTTACCCCACAACCCGCACATAGAAGTTAGAAAGCAATACGACATCACTTTATGTCTAATCTTAACTATATGAATAATTTATGGATGACCTTAGTTTTTATATCATTATAGTTCTAATGATATGTATAATTCATGGATTTTATTAGTCATTGTATAAATATATATTTAGGGGTATCTCTGATAATATTATAATGCGAGTGTTCCAAGAAATAATGTGCAGTTAAACTCGTGAATTCATGAGTACTCATGCACATGCGAGTACCCGTTAAATTGACATTCGTTTATTTTCTAAAATTCAATAAATATTTTATTGGATTTTTTTTTATACCTATTGGAAAGAGTTTTGAGTTTGGAGAAATCCGCCGAATCCGATGCATTTCCATCTCATTAACTGATGAGGATCCCGGAATGTGAATTGATGTTGATAATATTGAGGGCCCAATCTTAATTGGTATCAACACGGTGGGCCGACCGCAACGCAGTCCAATACGAAATCCAGTTGTTTACGAAGTAACTTGGTGATCGTATCCTACCGGCAAAGAAAATGTTAACCGATGGGCCCAAACATGTAAAAAGACTTCTGATTCAATTTCGACGAACAGAAAAGTCGGGAGCTGCTACCTGCTGGAACGTGATTCCCTCCTAAAATAAATATATGAGTCCAGTGGATCGGAGGCCCAAATACTGTTCTGGAATCCATAACGAGGGTATATGCTTTTGCGGTGCAAGAAATGTTGCTATCAAGTCAAGAAGAGGTGCCTAACCTTCCGACAGGACGAAGGGAGGATGCAATAGAGTTTTGTTCGTGATTCACTCCGACTCGAGAGAAAATTGATAAATTATGTATAATATTTAGTTGATAATAAAATTTTGGGTGTGTCAAATTGTGGATAGTTGAACATCTAACAAATATTTTATGTATGATTTTAATTTTTTTTAATTTTTGACATATTCAAAAAAAAGTATAACGAGCTACGTATATATGACAATGGCGCATATGATATACCCAAAATAAATGGTGTACTAAATCAATATCAACGCCAAATTTTCCGTCAAGTTAAATTGTATCAACCAGGGGTAAAGGAAGAATGTAACAGGGTTGTCCTCGTGGAAAATGGGTAAATTAGGTATAGTAGTTAATTGAGAATGAAAATAGGGCGTAATTAATTTGGGAATGACTGACCGATAGGTCCCGTGTTCGAATCTTGGCGTCCCCATTTGTTAAGCACATGGTATTCGGAGTTGTGCAAACTTTCAGGCCATGTAAGTCGGCATTCAGTTGAGGGGTATTTTTGTAAATGAAATAAGATTCATTATTGAACCTCTCACAACAACTCGAGTTGTTGATACTAAATGGTTATTGACAACGAACACCATTCGGAAACAAACGACTAATGAGTTGTTGATACTAAATGGTTATTGACAAAGAACACCATTCGAAAACAAACGACTAATTAAATCATGAATAATTGTTTGGTAAAGATAGTGATATTCTTAAAAAAGAAAATTCAATTACAAATCTATTTCCATTTATCAAGTTTTTCCAAATATATGATTATATTATGGATGATTGAAAAAAGTTCAAACTATTGAAGCAACGAAAAAAAGGTCAAGGAGAGGGAAGTAGCAGCAGCACCGCAGCACGTGCGAGTCTGAGTAGAGAGAGGGAGCAGAGGGCCACGTGGGAATGGGGCAGAGCTGGCCGGCCGGCGGCGCCACCACCTCATCGGCCGGGCACGGCGGAGTGGCGGCCGCCCTTAATTAATTGGCGGTTCCCATTTCCCTCTTCATGTGTGAAATATAATATTCTTTGTATTTCTGAAACTGCCATTTTTCTTGAATAACCTGATGGTGTCTACTTTATAACCCTTTTTATCCAATAGCAGTATTCTCAGGCGATGAAAATTACAAAGCAACTCATTATCTCGATTAAGATTACCTAACCATACTCATGTTTCGAGTGTGATAGATAAAACAAAAGTATGAGCATCAAAATACACTTGTCTCCTATCGCAATTGTGGATAAAGTTTGAGTGTGAAAGAAGTGATTGTGTATAGGATGGTAAAAAGGACTCACGATTTACCAAACCTAATTTATTATAGGTCAAACAAGATTGGGTAACGTAATATTATCTTATGGGCCATACGCATACGGCCAAACCCAATCATTTAGTTCGGGTCTAAATTAGACCCATTACATTGACTACCCAAAACTAGGATGGACATTGGGAGGGTTGGGCGGGTTTTGAGCAAAATTTCTCTCATCCATAACTAAGCGGATGAACTTAATCATGACCCACACTCAGTCCAATATTAGTGTTGGGTCGATTTGACGCGAGTTACCGGAGGATTGTATGGATGAATGCAGTTTTGATAAATTTGAATATAAGAATGAATAACCAAACATGAATCAAAATAAATCCATAACAAAACATCTGTCTGATTGAGAAAAGAGAAAGTCAGGGAAAAACTCTTCAAAAACCATATAAGCTTAATTGAAAAATAGTAAAGAGAGGGAATTGGAAAGAAAGACTAATTAGGATATGCATCGTGGGAATTTTGGGAGAATCATTGTTGGTTAGAAATTAGAATCAAAAGATCAAATTTTGGAAAGAAGTATAAAGGAGATTCGGGAAATAATCATTTTCGATGAGGTGTTTTAGAGATTTAGTGTCGATTATGGGTGGGTGGCGGGTTTGGCGGGTTCAACTCACACCCAAAATCATATTTTGATGCGTTAGACGAGAAGCAACCCACATCCATCCACCATATCAACCCATACTGTGGTGGGTCGGGTTTTAGCGGGTGGATTTGGGCGGGTTCGGTGAGTGACCCGCCCAATGCCCATCTCTATCCAAAATAAAACAAATACCCAACTCTAATAAGATTTTTTCTTTTTTCACTATTCTAAAAAAAACATAAATGTGGAAACACCAACATTAAAGGTGTGAATTGGTTTAAGACGAATAGTTAGATGAACTATATTTTTTTTATATGTATCATTATACATACCCTAAAGACCCATTTAAATTAGGCTCAAGTAGATTGTGTCAAGAACCAGTTGATCCCAATAACTCGAGTTGTTGGGAGAAGGTTCTGCTGGATCTTATACCACATTCTAACACGCCCCCTCAAACGAAAGTCAAACCATGGGCTTGAAGTTTGCACAGACCCACCATACCATGTGCTTGAAAGACAACGGTTAATATTGGGGGTCGTGGAGATTCGAACACATGACCTTTTGGTTCGAGGCTCTGATACCATATCATAAACCAGTTAGTGCCAATTGTCATAAACCAGTTAGTCCCAATAACTCGAGTTGTTGGGAGAGGTTCAATCGTGGATTATATACCATAACACTAACACACCCCCTCAAACGAAAACCACTCACAAGAGCTTGAAATTTGCACAGATCTGAAGACAAGAATACCATGTGCTTAACAAATGGGGGTCATCGGGAATCGAAGACAAGACCTTTCGGTCACAGAAGGCTCTGATACCATGTCAAGAACCAGTTGCTCCCAATAACTCGAATTGTTGGGAGAAGGTTCTGCTGGATCTTATACCACATTCTAACAGATTGATCCATATTGACTCAATCCAAACTCAAAGTCAAACCCAAAATTATTAACACTAAATATAACTCGGGTCCAACCCAATCCTATATGAATCATGACAATTGCGTCCAACTACCCATTGGAGGAAATGAATAGCAAGACAAAGGAAGGGGAGAGGAAAGGGAGGGCATGGAGAAATTTGGTTAGCCATAACTCACTCACTCACTCAATCACCTTATAACTCCAAAGCAAGAGACATAGGTATGCAAGGGACGGCTACCTTTTTCTCCCATTTTTGGCGTAAGGTAACTAATTCCCACTTTCACAAATCATACCATCCATCCGTGGGCACACCCATATCATATGCTCTGCATATTTCACCTTTCCGCGTTGTCCCCCACATATTTTGCATAGCCCTTTTTTCTTTTCCATCTTTTTTGGGGACATGATTTGTGACCCTGTGGCCAATGAGATTATATTCACATTCGCACCATACTCCCTAATATCCATTCATACAAACAACAACAACAACAAGCTTTGCTTCCCGCAAATGGCCCATCATCATATCCTGCCTCATAATTGTTATTGCCTGCCTACACAATGATATTGTTGCATCATGATGGTGGTGGGTTGAGTCGAGTCAAATCGAGCCGAGCAGGAGGATCTTATGCATCGCTCACCTCGTTTCGAGAGTCGAGTTCAAGTGGAATGACTAGTTTGTAGTTGGGTTTTTTTTATGGTATTAACCAGCTATGGAAGCAATTCCTTCACAGCTAGTTTACATGCATGCATGGTTTGATTCCTGATGAACTATCCAACCTAAAGTTTTGAAAGTACTGATGCATGCCTAACTTCCTTTGTCCAACAAGCAACACCACCTTCCTTCCACTTTTTTTGCCTTTTATCAATCCTTTCCTTCCGCTGATCAAAATTCAAAGATTCTCTGCTCCTCATCTTCATCCATTTATCCACTTTACCAAGCTTGCCCCTCAACTTTAGATCCAACTCACTTTGATAGATTGCTCAGTTCAGATGAGGAGAGAATACGACAGCCACAACTCTACAATACAGATGTACATAAACAACATCAAATTTCTATTTAATACTGGGATGAAATAAATGTTACAAATTTATCCTATATCTATACAAAAAATTCATCTAGGTCCTTGTAATAGCTTCCTCGGGAAAAAACCCTCGCAAGTTGGTGCGTAGATGTCAAGATGAACCAGCTTACCCTGCAAATGCTATAAAAAAAAACAGAAACTGGCTGTTGAGACTTTGTAAACATATCACCGAACTAATTAGTAACAGAAACATACAGTACCTCGTTCCATTCAAAATCTGATCACAAATAACATGGCAGTCGATCTCTATATGTATTGTTCGTTCATGGTTTATAGTTTTATCAGCTAATCAAATAGCATATGAAGTATCAAAATACACAGAAGTAGGAGCAGAAAGAGTAACGTGTAAGTCATATAAAACACAATGAAGCCACATTATTTCAAAAGTAAGGTTGTCCATGGATCTATACTCCGCTTCCGAAGATAATCTAGAAACAGTTTTCTGATTCTTAATTAGATTGTTAATCACTGTCACAAAAGGATTGCAGAACAAAATCAGTATGTTTAGAGAGAATAATCATTGGCCAGTTGTACCTTTGATTTATTGAAGTACCCGCTTAGAATCCTACATATGAATATTTGTAGGACAATGAGTGAAGTTAGGTCAAGTATTGCACAAGTATATCAATCAACCAATTAATCTTTTGTAGACATTAGGATCAGAAAGAAATACTACATCCTTGGTTGATAATTTGGAACCAGGGGTAGAGGGTGAATCAGCAGGTTCGGCTCTAAGAAGACCAGAATCTAAAAATAAGTCTTAAGGTAAAGTTATGTTGGTACAGTAAAATGGCATTGTTATATCAAGCTATTTCAAGTCCTAGAAAATATTTGAGTTCACTTGAATATTTTATGGTAAAAGCTTGATCTAATCTAGTTTTGGGATCCTTAATAGCAACAATGTCATTACCAGCAATAATAATGTCGTCTACATATACACTACGAGCAAACATGGAATAATCAGACTTAGACCGTTTGTAACCAACAGACGACAAGAAAGATAACAGTTTAGAGTTCCATTGCCAACTGGTTTGTTTCAAACCTTAAAGAGATTTATTAAGACGACAACCATATTTTTTAAACTCAACGAAACAACCAAACCTGCAGGTGCAACTTTCATATAAACTTCTTCATTTAAATCACCATGTAAGAAAGTTGTATTAACGTCTAACTTATGTAAGTGCCAGTTATTAATAGCATCTAAAGCAAGAACGTAACAAGGCTGACGGTAGTATGCTTAACAACAGGCACAAAATATTCTACCTAATCTAAGTCGGGTGTTTGAGTATACCTTTGGCTCGTTAGTAGCCAAAGGTATACTCATGTTATTGTAATGCTAATTATGGTCCATGTTTCGATTAGTTAGTTGCGGTTGTTTATGATTTTGGATGATATTATTTTTGTATCCTTAAAAATATGGTGTTAGATATTGTTTGTGTAACCCCAAGTACTAATTATACTATACTAATCTTATTCGAGTTAAGCTAATAGTTACTTATTATAAATTGCATACATGAGTAAATTTAAGAATTTTCGGCTTATTATTCGGTGGAATGGTCGAGTGACAAACTCCGACATTGGGATCGATTATGAAGATGGTGAATCCACTATGATGAAAATTGAGTCGAGATTCACGTGGTAAGAACTTCGTGACATTTGTGCATACAGGATTTGTATGAGTGGACAGACGAGAGTTGGTAAAATTACTTACCGGTATCCAAACATGAGTGCATGCGGAGTTATGTACGAAGTAGTTGTTATAAATGATGATGACGCGGTTACCATGATGATACAATTCTTATCTGACGGCTTGCAGAGGTGTATGTCGATACCGAGGCGGTAGGTGAAACTCATTTTCACCAGTATTCTTATGATGATGGTTTTGCAGGGGGGGTACGGATGGGGTGGTAGTTCAAGCCACATGAACGATACTTACCCCGCATTTAGCGGTGGATGCCCATATCCTTGGACTTCAGTTTATGTCGTCATGTCGAACCCAAACGCTCGAGAATTAGCGATCCCAACCTTCTTTGGGGTTTCCCTAGAGGCCAATGATGGCCTCTCTAGTGACCGGCAACCCGGTGAGGATGACAACGTCTTTGAGGGTGATCGTCATTTCCCCCTTGGGGAAGTGGAAGGTATGTGTTTCGGGAGGCCATCACTCTGCCATTGCTGTCAGCTAATCATTGTCGATATCAATCCGCATAAAGTGCCTCACCATGTACAATCTCGTCCTCTCTAGATACAACGAAAGTCGAGCATGCCAAACGGGCAATCTTGTTGTCCCTCGATGACCGACGGGAAGGAGTGATTCCTACAAAAAAAAACGAAGTTGCTAGTCAAAGGAAAGTAAAATAAAAACTTTTAAAATACTGAAATAATTTACTAATTTATACGGTACGGAGTGTCTACCGGAATGTTGTGCCAAATTGCAGGGGAGCAATGTGTTTCTTGCTTGGTTAAATACCTCATATCCCTTGGGCCAGGATGGATATACAAACGAGGGTCGTATATCTCGGTATCCATGTATTAAAAAATTTGAATTAAATCAGATTATTTCCTACCTACCCATTTAAAAAATAAATCACGAAAGGAAAAGAAAGTATGTACCGTCAAAGCCTCTTCGTCCATTTTTTGGCGAAAGCTGGAGAGAGTAACGACGGGGTTTTAGGGCGGAGGGTTGTAAAAAAGCTCTAGTAATTCTTTCTGATGCGAAAGATCGGACTTAGACGCAACCACAAAGCAAACTTAGAACGAAACTAGAGTGGAGGAATGGAGGGAGAAAGAAGAATTATATGGTGGTGTGGTTTGGAATGATGAGAGGGGAGTGGTGGTATTTATAGGAGGAGAACCTGGTGGAGAGAGAGACAGGGAAATCCCCACAGCCGTCGATGCCAGTCAAGGCCCAGCTGCGGTCGATTACAGTCAATTCCCCGTCTTCCTTTATTGCGGTAATTGGCGTGGATCGCTGACGTGGGACACTATGAGGCGTCAGATCTGGGAGGAAAATCAGAATCCGCGACTCACTGCATCCTACGGCTGCGGTGAAGGGGCGGGGGCGCCAGGGGCGGAGATAGCATGTAGTTAGCATAGTTAGTAAATACTCTGTTTAATACACGTATATGTACCAATACGTATTTTATCCGTTTAAAACTTCCGTATCCGTATTATTGTCAATTCGTTTCATTTTTGTCATTCATTTGATGGCACACCCTTGGATTGGGACTAGAACATCAAAAAAGAAGGGTATTAGTTTATGTTGTAGCTAGAATTTGAACATGTTACCCCTTTGTTATGAGATTTGGCATCTTCCATTAAATCACAATTACTTAGGTGATATTATAATATATTTTATTGTATGTATTATTATTTTACCGTTTACAAATAATAAGTAAATTAAATTAAATAAACTCATAATTTTATCCTTATTCAAGCAGTAATTGGAACTTTAGTCCTAACAAACAAGACTTCTCCCACCCTTCATCTTCCTTCGTTCTTGTTTCCCTTTGGCGGTCGACAACTTCTTCTTCTTGTGAAGTTAGCATTGCTGCTACCAGTCGCCACTGCAAGTGTTGAAAGAGTATTTTTGGAAATGAAATACGTGAAAAACACTCTTTGTAGTCGAATGAGTGATGATAACACAAATGTTTTTTTAGGATACATTGAGAGTGACATTCTTGATAGTCTAGATGATGAATTTATTGTACAGACTTTTCAAATACGAGAACCCGTCGTGGGGCACTATAAAAAATTGATAGTAATTTTAACCTTTTGTTAGTTGGTGCACCCTCCCCCCCCCCCCCCTATATAGAAAATCCCGGCTACGCCACTAGGGGCGCGGATTGATGACGTGGATGACAATAAAATCACTGCAAGAGTCCATTGCGGTGAATAGGTTCACTGGCTTCCAGCACGGTGATTGGTTCACCGTTTTGTTGCACTGCGTTCACGGTTTTTAATCAAAACAGTGATATATTCTGTCTTTGTCTATTGCGGTGATTTATTTCACTCTCTTGGACCATTGCGGTGATTTTTTTATAACTAATTTATTTTGGATTTTTTTTAATAACTAATGTATTTTTGAGATTTTTTTCATGGTCCATGAAATCGTATCATACCGCCAGTTCAACCACGAAATACCAGTATCAGAGGCTAAATCGGTAAACGGTATTTAACGGTCAAACGGTTGAACTAAGATTAAACCAGAGTTTTAGACCATCTCCATCCCATTGCTTATACCTATTGCTTATTTAGTAGGATCCTAGGTGACACCACTTTTAAGCAATTGCAAGGATGTGGGAGTGTTTTCTTATTTAGCAAGATTGCTAAATAAGAAATTCATCTTGCAATGCCACCTAGGATATCTTTTATTTTTCAATTACTTTTTCTTTCTTTGTTATGTGGTAAGAAATTGTATGGGTCCACTATTGGCAATTGCTTATTGGTTTTAGGGATGTAGGTGTTTGGAAATTATTGAATGAGATTTTTGCTTGATTGGTGATGTGGCGATACGGGCCTACTTTAAAAATTGCTTATTAATTGCAGGGATGAAAATGATCATATCATAAAATGTCATACCGATGACTTTTTCATTATTATATCCGATATGGTTTCGTGTACCATAATTTTTCCCCCATAAAATTGTACATATAAAAATCATCCACGATTCACGCAGACACAAGTCTTCGAAACTGTCACGGCCCACGGGAGTGCACTCTCTTCGATTCAATCTTAGTAAAAAAAAAAAAAAGGAATATTCCCTTTTCTCGAACTTAGCATTAGCAGCACACCCACCAAGGGTTGACTTGAGCGACAAGTTTCAATTTCTATAAATTAAATATAATAAAAGTGATTTACTATTAATTTCTCCTTCGTGGAGATCGAGGTCGAGGTTTAGTCAAGTTGTAGGAGCAAAACCCTCTATGGTCACACTAACGTATGCATGATCGCATGGGAAGAAAATACTAAATTAGACTAAAAGTCGATGAATAGTCAAAATAACCTAAAAATACTGTTTCTTTTTTTTTTAATAAAGGACAGAGCATGGGGGCCATTGTCTAGAAAACAAAGGAAATGTCTGGGGGAAAAAAAAACTATGGGAGAGTGATAATGCAAAAATGGGTACAATACAAACAAACAAAACCACAAAAAGATTCGTTGCTTTTCCAAATTATTAAAAAAAAAGAAAGAAATCTGCGGACTACGAATAAATAAATCTAGGAACTAAAAAAAGGCGGGGATTGGGACGCGCAAGATGGAATTAACGCGGAAAGCAGGACGCGGGATTGGCAGTCAGTCAAAAACCCCATCCCAATCCCATGCTCACAAATCTCAAATCACAATCGCTCACTCTCACTCTGCTGCTGCTGCTGCTACTGCTACTGATATCGGAAACAAACGAAGAAATAGTCCCCTTTTCCCACCATTCTTATAGTAAGATTGGGGGGATCTTTATATGGATGGACTCTCACTAACACACATTTAAAGGTAGCAGCTAAAAATGGGTGAGCAATACCGTTTTTGAAGTAGCTAGGTGGGTTGCAAATCAGCGCGGCGGATTCAGGACAGAGTAGAGCACCGAGGCCGCATTTGAATAGGAAATTAGATACCGTAAGCAAAAAAAGAAATGATGGATATAGTTTTCATTACAATGTCAACTATACATGGCGATTTTTTAAATTTTTAGAGAGAATTCATCAGATCATGAAGTCTTCATCCATACCAATAATATAATCTTATCTCAAAGAAAATAGTTAAGCAATCAGCGAGAAATTCATCGCTTATTTTGTTGCGTAAAATAAGTTTTCACATATTACGTTGTAGAAAGTGTTATCTCCGTAGCAGCCGTTCAGGCGAGTTAGGTCAACATTAGACGAATCAACCGCCAAATTAATTTTTATTGTGTATCCGACTCTGTTTCCACTAGCTACTCTAGTAATTTTGCCACGGAAGAAACTTCATATTCATGACTATGAACCACATGAGCGACATACTGATCGTATATCATTCTTCAGAGAAGTGTGAGATTTAGTTTATAGGGTGTTTTTTTTATTTCAATGAAACTTTACATTTTTTTAGTCTTTTACGTGTAAGGCTTTTAGGTTTCATTGTTTATTATATTCATTTCAAATGAAAAATATTGGGGCTTTAATTTTTAGTCTAAATTTAGTATAGAGGTTTGGATATATTCATCTAGACAATTTATCAATTTGCACAAAATCATATTTTCAAATAACATTGGACCGACTTTTAAATATTACTAGGCCGAACACTAAAAATTAAAAAATTCATACATACTATACTAGTCCGGGATTGAAGGAGGCCTGGGCCGTGGCTCGGGATGGCCGGCCCTAGATCCGCCACTAGTTGCAATTAGGGATTGACAAATGACAATGGGTAGGGTTTCTCTATACTTAAAAAAAAAAACTAAGTAAAATACCCACTGTATTTTAGAGAAGTGAAAACCCAACCCCAACGGGTACCTTGGGTTCATGAGTATAACAATATATTCTTTCTTCGAACACCCACATTGTAATGTTATAAAATAAAAATTCCTGCAAATGTATATTCGTAAAAAACTACTAACATCCACAAATTATCAATATTACGTTATATAAGTGACAACATTCACAAATTATTCATATTGTTCTGATTATGCAAAATAACGTCCTTTGTTTTTATGGGTGTGGGCCGGATGGAACCAACCCAACTTACCAATTTCAAAAGCGAGTAAAACCTGCATCCGACTCAAAACCCTAAACACTAAATTTCTCACATTTTAATCGGGTTGGATCGAATTACTTGTGTGTTGATGTTCAAATTGTCTAATTTAAAATATATATCGGTTGAGGTGAGGTAAAAGATATTCTTTTTATCCCTAAATCCAAAACTGTAGGTAGGTAGCTAGCAAGGTAGATTACATCATTGCAGTGCTAGCTAATTAGCCCACCGAATACTTTGCTTCAAACTTTAAAACCATCTATATCACTCATTCAAAAGTTTGAGGGATATTGCTCATCATATGAATGAAACCGGATGTTTGTTTACGTTGGCAACCACATTGGGTTCTGCATTTAAGCTGTCGACAACCACACCATTATTTTACATCAAAATAGTGATCATCATGTTGCTGCTATTTGCTCTGGTGGTTTTTCGTAGGGTTAATATTTTCGTATGACCTGAACTTTTATTAAAATAAACATCCTGATCAATTTTTTTATCTATAACATCTTGGCTCGAACTATACACCAAAATAAACAATTTGGCCATATCCAACTTTTGACCGTTACATTGGACGGTCAAACTCGTTAACCGTTAGTCAACGCGCCATGTCACTGCCAAGTCAGCATAAAATATTTAAAATAATTCGCAATTTCCACACATTCCCTAATTTTAAATTATTATAAATTAAAAAATCATCTAATACCTTAGTTAAACCAAAAATAAAAATGAAAAATTAAATATTTATAAGATCTTCTGACTTGGCAGTGACGTGGCGCGTTGACCGTCCAAGTTAACGGTCGAACATCGGTTTTGGCCAAATTGTTTATCTTGGTGTATAGTTCGGGCCAGGATGTTATAAATCGAAAAGATTGGCCATGATGTTTATTTTGGTCAAAGTTCAGGCCATACGAAAATATTAACCTTTTTCGTAAGTGTGCAAAATGGTGGTGTTTCTTAAGTTGTGAGTTAGCATGACGTACATTAGCATTTAGCAAATATTAGAAGCGGAAATCAAGTGTATGATATGCGTCTCATAAGTTGTGAATTCTTTAACTATAGAGGAGATTGCAAAATATGTGAATTATGTAAAGAGACTAAAAAAGACCTCATGAGATTTTGTAGTTTGATAGCTAGAGATAGGAAAGCATATTTGACTGCAAAGGTAGTTATTTGATAAACCGACTAATAGGGGTGGGCAATGGACGGATTGGGTGAGTTTTGGTCTCAAATTGACTCACCCGCTTACTAGCGGGTTGGTAAAATTGTGATCCGCCATCCACCCACATTCCTCTTCGAGTTGGGTTGGGTTGGGTGGATGGCAAATGGCTGCGGTTGTGTTGCGGGTAAATCCGCAAAATAATTCTCCATCTAACCATTAAAAAAGTTAACTAACCTTTATAATAGGTTCCTTGCAAGTTATTAACACTATAAATTTAGACATTTCTCACTTTTTCTAATGTTAATTCGTGTAGTATTTGTATTATATTTTTCATTGCTCTATCAACCAATTGCACGGAGAAAACCGACGCACTTTGTGACTATATTTTATAATGTGCATCCCAATATTTAATAGACATTAGATAACATAGTAACCAATAATAATAGTCGAAAAATATTACTCATTCTCCATTTTTGGAAGTTGATGAACAATGTGTAGTGTATAAACATGAAACAACATTTTCTCATATGAAAAGATGGTGCTGGTAATTCAGGTACCCCCAATCCACCCACCATCCACCTAATTAAGTGTGAGTAGGAGATCTATCAATCCGCAATCCAGCCACATCAGTCATCCACCTATTGCGATTCGAATTATTTACGGGTAGATCGATGTCTACCCGTGGATTAACCACCCATGCCCGTCTCTACCTACTAATATAATATAAGATTAGCATTGAACACCTAAGCTGAATTAAAAAGCGTTTCCAAATTTAAGCAAACAAGATGGTATCAATAGACTACGAGTCTACGACCATATAGAATGTCTAACCTCTAATCTAACTGGACCCCAATTCAACAGTAACTTTACACTCTTAATTCCTTTTTCTCACTTTTACTTATTGGTTAATATCCTTGAAATAGTAATTCTTAATGATTGTGCTGTTTGTTTAAATTCGAAAAAAGTTGTTCAAGTTTGTAGTAAAAGATAAACAGAGCAACCCGCGCTAGAGTCATCCATGGAGAAAACAAGCTAAGGCCATTTGCCTTTGGTTGCACCGAAAGCAGAAGTACAACTGCAATCGTAATTTTGAGAAATCATAAAAGTTGATAACAAACAATGGAAATGTGTTTAATTACTTTTACAGGTTCTTTTTAATATCAATGACTAAGACACAAGTAGGAAAATAATGGAAAGAATAGTTTGCCATGACTATTTATGAGAAAATTGAGAAGATCAAAGGGTATGAAAATAATATTGACAATGATCACTCCATAAGATCTCATACCTAAAGCTAGCATCATATAACCCAATTAGAATTAGGAATGGCAATGGGGCAGGTCCGGGGCGGGTATCTCGATACCCATACTCACCCCATGGCAGGTCGGGTCCAGGTAGGGTAATTTATCACGGTGCGCGGGTCGGGGCAGGTCGACCCATTGAGTATGTAATTTATGCGAAAAACATTAGAAACATTCGTTATTTTTATTAAAAGACCAAGAAAGAAACCATAACATGATAAAATGTAGTTAAATTATTGGAGAAATTGAGGTTTTCACTTATTTACAACTTTATTATAGCTAAAATATAATGTAATAAGAGGAAAATCCTAAGTAATTTGACTAATATTATATGTAAGGATGGCAAGAACGGGTCGAGAATGAGGCGGGTCAGGGCAGGTCGGGTCGATGAGAGGTACCCATGCCCGCCCCGCCCCGCCTACGGGCGGGTTTGACCTGCCCAAAAACAGGTCAAACAGGTCGGATAAATCGGGTCAGGTCGAAATTGTCATCCCTAATTAGAATAGACTAATAAGGTTCATAAAAGAGTTGCGTGAAAATGAAGAGAAACAAATAGCGTATCCCATTTCAGAATAGAAATTCACAATCATTAATTATTTTTTATTTTATATCTTATAAAATCTACTGGATATCTACCCTTTATTTTGGGCCTCTAAAAGTATTTTTGTAATCAAACCAGGCCCAGCCCATGTACACAGCTCATTACTAACTAGATTACGCAGTGACTAGTGAGTGAGTGACAGGTGCAAAGATGGATTTGTCCATACAAAACGAGAAAAGAAAAAAAGAAAGTATCGCTTTTTAAATCCAAACCCGCAAGATCCGACGCGTGTCCTTCAGTCGACCCTACCCACAGCAACGCGCTTTCTTCCCACCGCCCTATTTAATCTCCCTCTTTCCCCAACCTCCCCCATTCCCTCCCACTCTCCTTCTCTCTCCCTTCTCCCGGTTGCCGGTCACTCTCTCTCTCTCTCTCTCTCTCTAAACGCCACATCCCTTCTTCCCCAAGTCATTCCCCTCGCCCTTATCTCCTTCTCTTCTCCACCCCCATTTCTCTCCCAATCTACTCTTCACTCCAAAAATCATGCTCTGAAAATTTAGTTACAGACTAAACCTCAACACTCTTCTCAAACCCAGCTTCTGCAATTTTACCTAATGGCTTCCTCATCGGAGAATCTCTCCCTCTTCGACTCCTGGAACTTCCGCCCCACTTTCCCCGACCCCTGGATCTCCGAGGCCTACGCTCGCGACACCGACGCCCTCACCAGAGCCCTCCAGCAATCCCTCTCCAGCTCCCTCCCTCCTCCTCCTCCCCCTCTCGACTACTCCGCCGCCGCCGCCGGCGGTGAGGATTCCCTGATTAACTCCCTCCTCCCCACCAATTTCGCCGGGACGACCAGCAATCCGGACACCCCGACTCCGATTTCCTGCTCCTCCGACCCGGACAGCGCTCCCGCCCCCGCTCCCAAGCCCCGCCGCAACACGAATTCGACCACGACTTCCTCCGCCGCTCCCGGCGCTACCGGGAAGGTCACCAAGCGGAAGTCGCGCGCCGCCTCGAAGAAGTCCCAGACGACGTTCATCACGGCGGATCCGGCCAACTTCCGGCAGATGGTCCAGCAGGTCACCGGCGGGGTCCGGTTCACCGACGCCATGGTCCCGGTTCTGAAACCGGAGCCGCACAGGCTGGGCAGAGGGGGTTCGATTCAGCTTCAGCAGCAACATGTAGCCGCGGCGGCCGGGGGAGGCGGCGGCGGCGGTGGTGGTGGGTTGTTGCCGACGCTGGACACGTCAGCGTTCTTGCTGGACCATCACCGTCAGATTCAGCAGCAGCAGCAGCAACAAACGGTTAGCGTCTCCGTCACGCCTGGTGGTGGTGGTGGGCCCGAGGGCCCAATGTCATTTTCGCAGGCGCTGGTTGGTGATGGGCCTGATGGCGGTGCTGGGCTCGATTTTGGCACTTTCTCCAATTTCCCTACTCTGGAGTCGTGGAAAGTTATTTGATCTCGTCATCCATCTTTTCTCTGGCAATTTTTTTCCTTCTTCTTCTTCCAGTTTTAGGTTTGGTCTTATAAATATGTTGTTTTTTTCTTCCCTCTTTTCTCTGGAGAAGGGAATTTAAATTAAACTAATTAGAATTACTGTTCTATGTAGTGTTAACCCTGTAGTAAAAAAAAAAAAAAAGGATGATGGGAGGGAGGTGGGGGAATCATGTGTAAATTTTTGGGGATTAATTAGCTGTTATGTTTGTTTATTAATCAGAGTAAGGGGATCCTTAATTAGTTTCTTTCCGCATATGTGTATGATCTTAATCGCTAATTTGGGGATTTTGGAGAGATTAGCTGACAATGTCTGTGTGCTTAATTTATCATTAACTCTATAAAAGATTCCTGGCCTAATTAATTTGTTTAATATATATACACACAAGTGCAAATAAATTATAATTTGGTTTTAGAAAAAAGAATTGCCAACCAGTACTTTCAGATGGGACAGTTGACACCTAATTATCTCATCTCATCTCATCTGCCAGCCTCTAGAAGGAAGAAGGGAGGGGGATAACGTGTCTCATTTTTCTTTCTTTCTTTAAAAAAAATATATGGAATGAGATTTTTAATTTTTTTATTCTCCAGGAACATCTCACCACCTCATGTACTGTGATGTGATGACGGAGCGAAATCAAATTTGGTGGTCATTTGCTGCAATTGTATATGTCAATATACAATTCTCGACGATTGAGAACGATTGTCTGGCGTTAACCGTTAGCATTTAATATAAAATCTTATAAGCATCTATGTGGTTTGTGTCAGATTTGTCATATTGAATAGTTTAGTACGCAAATATCACAAAACACGTATAATTTATGTGAGATTTGTCATATTGAATAAGTTTAGGAAACAAATGACACTTTTAGGATTGTTCGAACTTCTGGAATTAGTCCATAAACAAATAATAAATTGTGATGTATTGGCAAATCACTCTTGTGCCACCATATGAACTTTTCCCCCTTTCCTGTCCTTTGACGATCCAAATATTGCGGCATCTACAAATAATATACTTACCCAAAAAGTATGAAAAAATAGTTTTTCAAGTGGACTAGTTAAATTCTTGAATCTCAAAGGTATATGATCAATTCAAGTAGTTGCGTTTTCAAAAAAAAAAGAAAAAAGAAAAATCAAGTAGTTGCGGTAAAAGTAAAAGGCAATTCAATTTGCCTTGGGTGTAATAATATCTAATTTGTTTGTCGAAAATTATGGAAAACTCCTGTCCCTGATTTTTATTCCAAAGATTTAATTTGCACCCAAACTTGGGTTCATGTCATGTATCTTACCTAACATCGGTCTAATATCTTATTGACTACAGTCGTCGGAAGCAACAAAAGAAAAAAAAAAAAAGACTTCAATTATTTACATAATGAATCAAAATTCATAATAATTTCACTATTCAGAACCCACAGTTACATGTCAACAGATATTAATTGAAGCGAATTCATTTCCAACTTCCAACGCAGCAGACCAATTGGCAATTCCTTGTGGACTAAAACGTCAAACAGATCATATTTTTTAGGTGGATTGCAACTATAGTTATCGAATTAAGTCTCTTCTTCATTCCGATCTCAATTATTCCTCATTTGTTTTCCTAATCCCATTCCGAAGCTTCTCGATTCTATCTTAATACCCTTTAATAATCATTGATCGATCAATCTCGAAGCTCGAAGGCCAACCCTTGACCAAGACATATAGCCAGCACATTTCTCCCACTCAAGCGTTGATTTGTCGACTGATGATTAAATTGAGTGAAACTTACATATCAAACCGGGTTTAATCAAAACATCTCTTCTTTATAATTTTCAACACAAATTCGAGTCATTCAAGAGATATCAATTTGCACTCCACTTCCTCCCTGCCACTATTCATAATTGAAACAAGTAGAATTTTCATGAAAATTGTGTTTGCACTTTGCACCCAAAGATTTGCTACCCTCCCATTTAATTAATGACCTCTTTAATTACACCTCTAACCAAAAGATAATTCAATCTGCCATGTCAAGTCATTTCATTATTTGATTATAGAACTCAGCGCGAAGGTCTGCTCAAATTAAGGTGAAAGGAGCACGACGAATCAGTCTAAATGTGTTATGTGACGTGACGGTTGACTTGGGTCTTCACACTTTAGATTTTGTACGCACTTTAGATTAACAAAATCAAAGTCTGAATTTTGAACAATGAACTAGTATAGTATATAATAGATATTGATGTATTTTTAAGATCAACACTCAGTAGTGAAACAAGGGTTTGGTGCTACGCGTGGATGTAAATAATCTCTAATTAAAAAAACTAAACATATATCATTCTTAAAAAAAAAAACACTTACTAGCGAAGGGCAGTCAGCTGGGTCTTTTCATTTAGGGTTGTTTGGACGGATCAATTTAAAAAACGAAATTGAATAATTATCTCATTTTATAAAATGAGTCATCAATAATGATTGAATTCAAATTATCTACCTTCAAACAATTGAAATTGTCGCAAAACAGGTAAATTCACAATTCTCAAACCGAATTGCTCCATCTAAAATTTTCGCTAACAAACGAGTCAACTTAGTAAAATTTCTTTAAAACAATACAACTTTATGAAATGGATCTTCTTCTTTTTTTTACTATTTCAAAATTCAAATTGGACACCTGTGTGCAAATTTTTTTAAATATTTTTGTTAGTTATTTTTCCTGTTATAAATTACGTGGACAAATTATATTTCAATCGGATTGTGGACTCCTCAGCTGGTGCCAATTAGAAGATGACAAAATCTCACATTATATAGGTAGTAGGTGTGGGTGTTATCTAGCTAGTTAGTTGCTGTGTGGGTGTTTAATTTGTCAGCTTTGAACTATAATGGTTTGGTTGCCATGCATTAATTAACAAGCTAAGGCCATCCATCAACCTCAATATTGTTGTTGTTGCCTGGTAGCACCAAGATCAACACCAACAAGAAACAATATATACACGTATGGTTGTATCGTGTATGCGGAGGAGTCAGAAATCTGAATGAGTGAGACTGGACTAAACCGCGCGATAGGTGAGGGAGGGAGGCTAAATCGTTACCGATTACTCTATTTTCTAAATCTGTTATGAATTTTACATATAATCTCATGTTCCTGATCAGTTGTGTGCTCGCTTCCGAGACGGACAAGGAGAAACATTCCCTAAACCTAGTTGACACTTTGTATAAAAGGAGGGGGGTTTATATAAGTGTTGTAAACGGCTTCAACCAAACTTTGCTTTCTTTCGTCAATAAAAATACATTTGGAGAGATTTCCAACTCTCATGTGAATTAGTCGCGACTTGTTGGGAATACCACGAAAATTTCGTTTTCTGCAATCTAGGTTCAGTCAAGTCAATTTCTCATAGAATGAACCCCTCGCCCTCTACGTTTGAAGTTGCAGAAGCTTGTAAAGCAACAAGCTTACAAAAGCTTGTCAATTTCTCATAGGTTCAGTCGAGTCATAATATTAAGGTGTTGCTTTATATTTTGTGGATTTCTAGCTTTTCACGCTTCTTTTTTTGGTTATAATGGTAATTATATACCGGAGAAAAAAAGATGCAGCCACAAATTAGTTTGTCAATCAAATTTTACTTGTTAATACATATTCAATCAAACTTTTCTCCACTTAATTCTGTTGATGGACAATGCTAAGTCTTTATTTGAATTCAACGAAAACAATAAATAAACCTTTATTTGACCCTAAAATACAAATTGCTAATGCTACTTCCTACTTGACTTCACTAAATAAAGAATTTGGCATACTTTTCCCCCTTTTGTCAACAAACTGAAAAGGAGCAAGTCATTGTTTCTTGAAAGCAGCTTCCACTCATGAGACAGTGGAGCAGGAAGGCAATCTAGCTAGCAAGGTGAGGAATGATGTCACTAGAGATGAGAAATCTAGTTCTGCTCTTCATGGAATGTTTCTAACCAATGATTTGATAACCCAAACAGCTATAACATTATGGTGTTTGAAAATTTCGATCGAAATATATTTTTCGTGAAATATATCCAAACACGACTTTGAAAACGGATGTTCAAGCAAATCGATGCGGCTGCAGGAAAGAAGCTGTTCCAAATCCGTATTATCAATTTTATCATTTTTATGTATGAATTAACCAAATTGGAGTCGTCTTTTTTATATATATATTAGGAATTCAAGTCATAATTAAGTGAATTCAAGAATGGAGGGCTGTACTTGATTCGTACAATTTTTTGGTCCGAATTTCGACTTTGACATCTTCGCTTCCCTCACCCTGCCTAGTTGCCTTGTTTACTGTTGATAATGTAACGTAAGTAGCTCCTCCACGTGTATATTGGCAACAACCAGTTTTTGTATTTGCTCCATGGTCTCTTTCACACCGTCCGATCCTCATCTCATCTCATCTCATCATTCAAAGAACGATGGTTATGTTCGTCTAGGGCTGACTGACCCGGTCATATCTTTCCCCCCTTCCATAACGCTTATCCGATGGAAATTGATAGGGTATCGATATTGTTATATAGAAGCGTTTTGATAATCCTACAAGCATAAAAACGCAAGGTGTTTTTTTATAGCTATAAAGGGTGATTTTAACTACATTGTAAGTAATGAAACGAGCTTCGTCTCGGTTGTCAAACAATGAGGGAGTGTGGTTTGTATAATTAAGTGGCCATTTTGACGGTAGAAGTCTGGTAGCATGAGTTAGGGAGTCTGGTTGAGAGGAATGAAATACTTACTGTTTATATATCGCGCGGTACTGATCGGTATTTCGGTTTGTATGTCGATCACAATCTCGTGATCCATAATATCAAATAATACTTGAAATTCAAAACCGATTTCAATCTCATGAAATAATGCTATAGTACGTATATTCTGTGATACGGAATATCAACAAATTCGGTCCTAAATTTTGATACCAAACTTCCGGCCTTAATGCTTACTATTGTAGTCACGTAATTTCTTTGTTGATCGTGAAAGATTTCATTAATGCGGAATGGTATCAGGAAGGAAGATTTTGTCTAGGAACATAAATTACATATAATCTTATTTTTGTTAGTACTATGACCATAATTAAAGTGGAAGGATTACACTTTTAAATTTGGTTACTAGCTAATTCACTATTTAGTGAATGTTCCTTCAATTCTTAGTACATAGGGTGAGCATCGGTCCGGTCCGGTCCGGATAGGACTAAACTCAGAAAAATGATTTAAATAATGATATGCTCCAAAATAAAATTAGTTATGATGCATATAATCTTGGAGCTAGTTGTAAGTTGGTGTAAACTAATCACGGAATGACTGAAATGCTCTCAACTGACAACGGCGATACCCCGGCCTCGACGACGGCTCTTCCTCCTGATCGGCCGCCGGACACATCGCCGTCCCCTTATGTAACAAAGATGCCGAGCACCCATACAGGGGGGTCGATTGAAGGTAACTCGTCGGAGATGATCATCGATTCCACACCGTCTAGCCTGCAACCATTGACATCTTCGACGCCGACTCAACTTTTTTCCTATGCAAACGCGGTGACTGGGTGGAAGCCCGCGGCAAATGTGGGCAACGAAGCTCACGCCTGGACCCCAGTGGGCGAGAATGACCTTATCCCAGGGCTACGAAATGGAGAACCGGCTCTCAAGGTTTCCGATGAATTCAAGAACAAGATCTGTGCACCGTGGCAGCGCACCTTGGTTGTCCGGTTGTTGGGGATCAAAATCGGATTTTCCACTCTGTGCTCTCGGCTAAGGGGGCTATGGAGACCAACAGGACTTATGGAGGTCATGGACCTTGATCATGACTGTTTCTTAGTGAAGCTTGGCAATGAACAAGACTACTTCCGCGCTCTCACGGACGGCCCATGGGTAATCTTTGATCATTATTTGGTGGTGCAACAATGGACGCCGAAGTTCAAGGTCTCGGATCCCCTTCCGAAAACAATGATTGTGTGGGTTCAGCTTCCGGCTCTGAAGATACATTTTTACCATAAGGAAGTGCTGACCACGCTGGGAAACCTTATAGGGAGAATGATCAAGCTAGATTTTCACACCCTTAACCGCCAACGAGCTAAATTTGCTCGGATGGCGGTGGAGGTCGATCTCTCCAAACATCTTGTTCCAAGAATTTGTCTTGATGATGCCTGGCAGAAAGTGGAATATGAAAATCTTCCGGCGGTTTGTTTCGACTGTGGAAAGATTGGGCATACTGAGACAGGCTGCCCTCATAGACAGATTGCAAGTCCGACGACCACTCTGGCGATCGCCGGCGAGGCAGCGGTGGCCGAACAGTCTGATCAAGCGGTGGATGAACCGAATCCGGGATTCGGTCCTTGGATGCTGGTGACCCGCAAAAGTCGACGGAATCAGCGGGATGCGGACAGAAAAGGTAAATAGGAGAGTGAAAGGGGGAAACCTGCCGCAGGAAACATTGGTATTTTGGGGAAATCTGCCCCAGCTGGGAAGGGAACAGCCACCGCCAACAAGGAAAGTGGGAGTCAGCAGCCATCGACAGCTTTACCCTCCAGCTCCCGGCCGCAACGGTCTCTTAGCCAGGAAAGGAAAACCCACGGGAAGAATAAATTAGACGACGGAAGAAAAGGAAAGGCTAAGATTTCTAATGCAGTTACCATTGGAGGAAAGGGTCTCTTGGGCTCTGGGCCGACTCCCCATCAGCCCATGCAAGGCCCATCGAACTCTGCTGCTGCCCAAGACCCGACCCCAACTTCGACCCATTCCCAGCAACCCCCCTCACGAATTATCAACGACCCATCTACGTCCTCCAGCCCGGCCCACCATTCGAGCTCTACTTCACAATCGCTCAACCTTCCTCCTCCGCCAGCCTTCCAGACTGTGATAGGGCCCAACGGGACGGTGATGCAAATAGCTCACCCTCAATCAGATGATGCTCCTCGGAATCGCAACGACCGTCAAGCTTCACCGACGACCTCCGCCCGGACGAAAAGAAGTAAAGGCAAGAAGACCACTAGCAGGAAACTACCGAACAAGCCGAGCCCAGTCAAAGCCCTCCAAATTTGGTCTCCTAAGAAAGATCGAAAACCCAAGTCAAAGGCTAGATTGGCGGTCCTCACCTTGCAAGAAATCAACGCTTGGACGAGCGCCGCTCAAGCTCCGAAAGAGAGCAGTGATGAAGCACCAAAAATCAGCCCTGTGGAGGAGTCTACCTCGGTGAAATCGCTGCCGGGTGGCCCGAACAATCACACGCCATGAGGCGTCTCCCCTCCCTTTCTCTCTTCCCCTTCTTTCTCTCCTCTTTGTTTATGCCTATGATGTATAATACCAATATGAAAATCTTGTCTTGGAATGTTGGTGGCGCAGGTGGGAAGGCCTTCTTTCGTGCCCTGAAGTTGATTATCAGCAACAATCGGCCGGATTTTGTGATTTTGTTGGAGCCGCAAATCAGCGGGGAAGCGGCTAATGCGGTTTGTGATAGATTGGGCTTCCCCAAATCCTTTCGTGTGGAAGCGGAGGGCAGAAAGGGTGGTATCTGGATGTTCTGGGATGATAAGGTGTTCTCGCCGAGGGTGATCTCAGCTAGCAACCAGCAAATTTCTCTCCAAATTGAGCAGCCCTCAATGGCGCCTTGGATTTTGACAGCAGTATATGCTTCTCCCAGACAAAGCGAGCAGCGCACCTTATGGGACACTATTCTTAACTAGAGCAAGCAGATTAATGTTCCGTGGCTCCTCACTGGGGACTTCAATGCGATCCGCGAGCTGAGTGAGAAATCAGGGCCGCCTGCGAGTTCTACTGCCAGAAGATGCCGTTTATTTAACGACAGAATAAATACGGCAGAGCTTATTGATTTGGGGTTCTCAGGTCCCAAATTTACCTGGACCAGGGGAGATCAGCACCAGACCTTCAAAGCGAGCCGTTTGGACAGAAGCTTGTGCAACCTTGTGTGGAACTCGACTTTCCCCACCACTTCAGTGATGCATCTTCCACGGGCTCAGTCTGATCACAACCCCATCCTAACTACGGTCACCTCTCAAAGTGGTTCTCCGAATAGCGTGCGCCCTTTCCGTTTTGAAGCCGCTTGGCTTACCCACGAGAAATTTATGGATGTTATCACTAATACCTGGAACGAGCAATCTCCTTTCCATTTTTCTCTGTCTAATCTTGCAGATACTCTCCAGGAGTGGAACATAGATGTGTTCGGCAGTATTCATAAGAGGAAGAGGCGGCTGTTGGCTCGCATCAAGGGGGTGGAAGACAGGCTGGCCACCCAGTTCTCACCAGGGTTGGCTAAGCTCCATTCGAAGCTGGAAACAGACCTAGACAGCGTCCTAGAGCAAGAGGAGCTCTTTTGGTTCCAACGCTCTCGGGATCAGTGGGTGAAACATGGGGAGCGGAATACGGCGTACTTCCACCATCAGACTAATCTGAGGAGGAGACGGAAGAAAATTGAAGCGCTGCAGGACGAGAATGGCTCTTGGGTAACCAACCCCTACGATCTCGCTTTGCTTGTCTTTGATTTTGTTACTAATCTGTACCTGCATGATAGTTCGATTTATGAGGACAGACTTCCTAGGGGCGCGTTTCCGAGGCTGAGGCAGGAAGATATGCAGGCCCTTCTTCGCCCCTTCAATATTATGGACATCCATAGAGCTATCTTCGATATGAAGCCGTTCCAAGCCCCGGGGCCTGATGGTTTCCATGCTGCTTTCTACCAACAAGCTTGGAAAATCGTGGGGAAGTCCATCTCGGAGTTGGCGCTGACTTTTTTCAACACAGGGTCCCTTCCCCCTTCGGTCACAGATTCTACTTTGGTGCTTATTCCAAAGGTGGAGTCTCCTGAGATGGTGACTCAGCTTCGCCCGATATCCCTTAACAACGTCAGTCTCAAGGCGATCACGAAGGCTATGACGAGTAGACTGAAACCGATCATGAGGAAGTTGGTGTCCCCGCGGCAAAGCAGTTTTATTCCTGGCTGGCAGACAGCCGACAATATCATTGTGGTGCAGGAAGTCTTGCATTCCTTCAGGAAGAAAAGAGGCAAGAAAGGAGGCCTAGTCCTTAAAATCGACCTAGAAAAAGCCTATGACAGATTGAGATGGGACTTCTTGAGAGACACCCTTAAAGAAGTTGGGCTCCCTAGCTCATGGATTCAGTGCATCATGTATTGCGTGGAGCAGAACAGGATGAGAGTCCTCTGGAACGGAGAGTTGTCCCAACCCATGTCTCCTTCGCGGGGAGTTCGCCAGGGAGACCCTCTTTCCCCTTACTTGTTTGTCCTTTGTATGGAGCGCTTGTCCCACAGAATTGATTTGGCGGTTCGGGATGGTCTTTGGAAACCTGTAAGACTGTCTCCGAACGGCCCTCCTCTGACTCATCTTTTTTTCGCAGATGATTTGTTGTTGTTTGCAGAAGCTGAGTCTCGACAGATAAGCATTGTGAAGCAGTGCCTTGAGGACTTCTGTTACAGCTCAGGGCAGCGCGTCAACTACAACAAATCCATTCTGTATGTCTTGCCCAACGTTGCTAGAAGGAGAGTTTCTCGGTTAAGCCGGCAGGCAGGCATCCCTCTCAAGGCGGCTTTGGGTCGGTACCTGGGTATCCAAGCTATCCATGAAAGAGTGAACAAAGACCGATATCAATCCCTTCTTCTCCGGATTCAGAGACGGATGGCTCCCTGGAAAGCTAAGCGACTTTCCTTTGTTGCTCGTCTCACTCTAACCCAATCTGTTTCTGCTGATTTGCCTATTTATAATATGCAGACTGAGCTCCTCCCGGCCAGCGTGTGTAAGGCAGTTGATAAACTCAGCAGAGACTTTATCTGGGGGGACGAGGAGGACAAGGCCAGGATGCACTTAGTCTCCTGGGAGAAGATGACGAGACCAAAGTCTCATGGCGGGGTGGGTATCCGGACTACCCGCGAGACTAACATGGCCATGCTTGCGAAGTGCGGCGGGCGGCTGCTTCAGGAAAAAGACAGTCTCTGGACACGTTTGATGCGAGCCAAGTATGGGCGAAGTCATCAGGGGCTTGATGTGATCCGGCCAGTTCAGGGAAGTTCCTTCACCTGGGCTAGCATCTCTAAAACGGCTAGCCTTCTTAAAAAAGGTTGCGCGTGGAACATTAAAAATGGGAGGAAAACTCACTTCTGGCTTGACATTTGGGTTTCGCAGGTACCGCTTAGGGAGCTCGCGATCGGCAGCATCCCCCCGGAGCTGGAAGGAGTTAGAGTTGCAGATATGGTTGACGAGGATGGCTGCTGGGATACGGACCTCTTCTCAAGTTTGCTCCCAGGGGAAATGGTTCAGAAGATTTTAAGCATAGCAGTGGACAGGGACTCTGAAGAAGATGATCAGCTCTTTTGGACGGCAACTGCGGATGGGAAATTCTCCACTAAATCTGCTTATAAGCTCCTCATGCAGTACCAGCCGGACAAGGATGAGAAGGTGTGGAAAAGTATTTGGAGACTTCCAACTCCGGAGAGGATCAGGGGCTTCATGTGGCAGGCCTTTTTGAATAAGATTGTGACTAACTCTCTGCGCCACTCAAGGAAGATCTCGACCGATCCCTGCTGTGCGAGATGTATGGGGCAGCCGGAGACATTCATTCATATACTCCGGGATTGCCCGCCGGCTTTGTTTTTTTGGTCACGTCATGTTCCCTCTGAGATGCAGGCGGCCTTCTTCAACTCCCAGCAACAAGATTGGATGAGGGCCAATCTGACCAGCAGCGCCTCGACAGCCACAGGTATCGGATGGCCGGGCTTCTTTAGCATTGCCGCCTGGCTCCTTTGGAAAAATCGCAATGCAGCGGCCTTCCATGGACTCACGGCTGCCCTGACTCCTCCGACCCTTGAGCACTCTATCTTGGTCAAAGCGAAGCTGTGGAGCGACTCTTGGAATTCGCCTTCGGGGCTTCTGGATAACAGGATGCGACCGACCCATCGTGTTATGGCGAACATAGGTTGGTCCCCGCCTCCCCAGGGGTGGATTTCTCTCAACATAGATGGGGCGTCGTGTGGAAATCCGGGTACTGCGGGTGCTGGAGGTGTGCTGCGCGACAACACAGGTAGATGGGTGGGTGGTTTTGTGGCCAACATTGGGATGGCTACCGCCGCTCTAGCTGAAATTTGGGCTTTTAATCACGGTATTGACTTGGCTTGGAAAGGAGGACACAAGGCCTTGATTATCACGACTGATTCGCAGCTGGCCATTCAGCTCATTGAGAACAGGGTCGATCCGATTCATCCTCATGCTACCCTCTTATCAGTTATTCGTAGGAAGCTGAGCCGGGATTGGCTGGTTCGCATCACCCATACGTACCGGGAAGGGAATAGAGCCGCGGACTGGCTCTCGAAGCACAGTCTCGTCTATCCCTACGGTATGCATGAGCTTGCGAACCCGCCGTCCGGACTTATGCCGATTCTCAAAGACGACGTTTTTGGTGTCACCCTAGAGCGCCGGGTTGTGGCGCCAATCCCCTCCTCTCTGTAATCCTCTCTTGTTTTCTTGGCTTCGGCCTCCTCCCTGTGCGAGAAAAAAAAAATCTTGGAGCAATCACACTATTAAATAGCTAGACCGCGTACTGTATAATCTAATAATATAGGAGGCGTTTGATTTTGGTGATAGTTTGATTGAGATTGTCACAATGCATCATTTTTTTTTAAATTTTTTGCACAAACAATATAAACATTGTTACCTGATTTGACACAAACTATCACTCAAAATAAATGCAAGCTAAATCTATCTTTTTAAAGGAGATTGTTGAAATTGTTTGAGTAAGATTGTTATGTTTATTTTTATTCCAACTATATCATTAAGTTTTTTTCGTTTGCGTTTATATTTTTCAAATTAAAAACAAACGATAACCGTGATAATTCACCCAAAAAATAATATAATTTATTTTAAATAGAACAATAACTGATAGTTCACAATGCATCTATAAAACTATTACCAAAATCAAAACGAAATCATAAAATACATAGTTGCATTAAGACATATAGGGGTTCTCTGGAATTTGGGTATGGTAAATCGTTGTATTGTTATGAATTTTTTTGTGATATAAATGCATGCATTGATAGTAAGTGGGACCCACATAAAACAATACATGCAACATTAGAGAAGAAATTCCATTTCTGGTTTTGGGAAACAGTGGAGCAGTGGGAGCAGGTTTAGTTGTTGACTCTTGACTTTGGGAAGTTTCATAGCAACTGATCGGGGGCGATGATGAGGTTAAACACGAGGGCTGACGTGTACGTTGACTTTGCCTTTCTCTGTATCTGTCTGTGGTATAACTTATACGCGTTGCTAACGGCACAAAGACCGATGTTTGTCTTTTTGTCTTTCTTATTTTTTTTATTATTATTCATGAGTGACGCCATGCTTGCGGATGTCTGCCGTCATCAATTTTTTAGCAGAGGGATTTTGCCTTTATCCTTCAAGTTTGGGCCTTTATGAACGGACAAGCTAAAAGCCCAATACGGGACTCTGGACTTGTTCCACCTTTGGGCTTGTTGAGTATGTTCAAATACAAGTCAGCACTCTACGCTTTCAACAGTTATGTCAATTGTATTGTAACCCGCCTGATTAATCTGACTCGCAGCCCTATCGCAGTCTAAGTTTTTTTTTTTTATAGAGAATATTGCAGTTTAAGTTGACTAAATGTTAATGACTCGTAACTGGTCAGTCCCGCAATCCGATTAACCCGTAACCTAACTGGCTTGCAATTCACAACCCGATTAAACTTGTAATTCAATTGACATGCGACCCGACAAACTCATTACCTGATCAACCTGGGGACTAGATACTATAACAACACTCCTTTTGTTGTTATTGTAACAACACTAGTCTCCAACCAATAGGAAGCTAGGGTTGTGATGACTTTTTATTAGTTGAGTTGACCTAGTGTAAAATCAAAGCAGGGGTATAATTGTAATTATGAAAAAATAAATTTTTTTATTTTCTGCTCAAAATTTTGGTCGCCGGAATTCGGTCGCCGATCACCGGAATATGCTTTTCGTCGCCGGAATATGCTATTTTCTCATTGGAATATGCCATCGTCACCAGAATATGCTTACCGGCGTCGGAATATGCTTACCAGCGTCGGAATCTAGTCATCGGGGCCGGAATATGCCTATCGGCGTTGGAATCTGCTCACTGATGGTTATCGGAGTTTGGTCAACGAACTTCGTTGACCGGTCAACGGTCAACGACCACCAGATGTTATGGTCTTCATTGTGAGATTTATGGTTTGGTTTCTCACATTTTTGTATGTCTTTTGTGGTTTGCTTTATCGTGTTTGTGGTTTGCATTGAGAAGTTTCTAGTTTGCTTTCAAAAAATTTATGGTTTGCATTGAGGGGTTTGTGGTTTGTTTTAGGAGATTTGTGGTATGCATTAGGAGGTTTCTGGTTTGTTTTTGTGGTTTGCTTTAACGTATTTGTGGTTTGCATTATGAGGTTTCTGCCTTTCTGGTGTGTCTTTGAAAATTCTGTGGTTTGCTTTGTGAGGTTTCTGGTTTGTTTTAGGAGATTTGTGGTATGCATTCAGAGGTTTCTAGTTTGCTTTATTGTGTTTCTGGTTTGCATTAACAAGTTTATGGTGTGCTTTCGAAAATTTTATGGTTTGATTTGTGGGGTTTCTGGTTTGTTTTAATATATTTTTGGTCTGCATTAGAAGGTTTGTGGTTTGCTTTAGCATGTTTGTGGTTTGCATTATGAGGTTTCTGGTGTGCTTTCGGAATATTTGTGGTATGCTTTGTGGGGTTTTTGGTTTGTTTTAGGGGATTTGTGGTATGGATTGGGAGGTTTCTGGTACGCTTTTTGTGGATTGTTTTACCGTGTTTGTGGATGGCATGTTTATGAGTGCATTATAAGTAACAAACATCTCACACCTGAGGATTTTTTTGCAGAATCTTTCTTCCCATCTGCTTCTCCAATTCCTTTTCCAATCGTCCCAAATTGATTCCACAGCCTCAAAATAGGGTATCCTTTTGGAGCGTCTCACTCGACTGTATCCAGAAGAAGACAGAAATGGCAGTCTGTTCTTCTTTCTCATCTATGGTCAAAGCTCCCAGTAGGATTTTCTGTCCCATGAGAAGTCGCCCATCATCTCCAACAGCAATCACAATACTGAATCTACTCCCACAAAAGTCCAATCTCAAATTCTCCACATCAATTTCGAATCCCAGCACACGATCTCTCTTCTTTACCAGAACCTCTAAATCCCTGCCCCAAACCCGATTTCCCTCCTCGACCATCTGATCGCTCTTCACTGGAATCGTCGAAGAAATGGGGCAAGTCAAGCACCTGGGCAGCACCCCCGACGACGGATTCGACCTCAAGATCCGAGCCAGCACCGTCCTCGAGGGCGTCCATCTTGGTGACAACATCACCGTCAACGGTGACCGAGTTCACCGACGAAGACTTCACCCTCGCCCATCGGCGGCGACGACCCTCGCCCGCCCATCCTCATCTCGTCACCAACCCTTCCAACCCGCTGGGAACCATGTTGACCCGACCGGAGCTCAACCTCCTCGCCAGCTTCATCTCCGACAAGCAGATCCACCTCATCAGCGACGAGATCTACTCTGACTCGGGGCTTTTGATTTTGGATCACCGAGAAGATAGCCCCCGGAACTGACTGGTCGTCGTCGTCGTTGTGGAGGCGGAGGAGGTTGACGCGGCGATTCAGACTCGGCGGACTGGGCGAGTTGGGCGGCGATTCCGTGGCCGGCGAGTTGGAAGAATTCGTGTTCAGAGGCGGCGGAAAGGGTGATGAGATCTGACAGCGGTGAGTGAATTTAATTAACTTTATTTATTATTTTCTATCTAATTTACCCTTTTACCCTTAATGAATTTTGTTGTTATAATAACAACACTAAGAGTGTTGTTATTCTATCCGAGCCCTCAACCTGAACCCGAACCCCTCTGATTGGCATGAATAGTTATAAAAAAATTTGAGAAATATAAAATTAGCATAATGTCAATATTTATAGTGAATAATTAACTATTGTGACAATTTATAACATTAATATAGTATATAAATTAAAATCTGTTATTCGATTGACCCAGCCCAAGTAAGCTGGAACCTAAACTTTGCCAAAATTAATAAACGTGGTGTGAATAAGAAAAAACTAAATCATAGTAATGATAAGGAGGAATAAATTGAATCAACCTTAAGCAAAGGTAAAGAAAACCATTCAGATTATGCTTCCCCTTAGGTTTGATGGATTTCTGTGCTATTTGAATTCCTGCCTATACAATGCAATTTTACCCTGCCATACGTCTAATGTGGTTAGATGTAATAGGCTACGTTGGGTCCTACAGATTTCTCCCGTCAAGAGTTGGGTAGTCCAATCGATTGAATTTGATTATAATGATATTGTCATTTCCAGTGTCACCCAATCACAAAACAAATTTGAACCTATCAACACGTGAGAAGAATGCTTCGATTAAATAAACAATCACATTGATAGGAAAACATCAACCAATCTCATAATCAATTCCATCCATCATCCTTAGGGTCCTAGGTAATCTAAACAGATCTTTAAGTTTAGCTATCCATGCACACTAAAGAAAAAGAAAATGCTACAGAGAAAGACATCACCATGGTAATCTCATTCTTGATAGCTCAAATAACGTCAAATGGGAAGTAAAAATATTATAGTTTACGTGTCATCAACATGTATATATGAGACTAAATTAGGATTAGCTTGAAAAAGGTTGACTATGATCCTATAAGTTAAGAGTAGTTCATTCTTGATATTAGACTGGTTGCAGGTTGATTTTTTGCACAGTATGAGTAAATGAATTTGCTTAGTACCATAGACTTTGGGTGAACTTGCTTTAGTTATCCTTTTCACTTTCCAAAGTTAGTCCACTAAGCCAAAGAACCCTATCAATTTCCCAATTAAGCATGTGTTTTTCAACCGTTTTTCCAATCGTGAGACCCGTGTGATTAGGAATAGGAGAGAAGTTGATAATTCTTTTCTGCATTTTCCATTCATTATCAATGAAATGAGCAGTTAGACTCATGTAGTCCAAATGATGTTTACTTGCCCATATATCGGTTGTGAGGCAAACTCTAATCTGTGACTGCTTGAAGTAATTTTTAAACTTCTCATTCTCAGCCAAAAACAACTTAAAACAGTCTTTGGCTATGGTGATCCTAGAAGGGATGTGAAACTCAGGTCTTAGCGAATGGACAAAGTCACGGAAGCCTTCATGCTCAACTTGCCTAAAAGGTGACTCGTCAATAATGATCATTCTAGCAAGTTTCATCCTTGAGACAACTGGATCATATGTGTGAGGTGTAAAAGTAGGAGAAGCACTACTAGTACCCTGAGCTGTAGTATTGGTACCTTGAGCGCTAGGAGTTCTAGATTTCTTCTGATTATGATTACTATAAGGATATTTTTTGCATCTTTGCAAATGCCTTTTCAAACCACTTGTTCCAAAAGTAGATGGACATTTTAACTTTGTTGAACAATATTTGCAAACAGCTTTTCTAGATTCCTTATCCGACCAATTTTGTCTATTATAATGCTCCCATACAGCTGAAGTTCCGAATGTACCTTCTTCATTTTCATCAACTAACGGAAGATTTCCTTGAGAAGGTGCATTGGTGGAGACCTCCATGGGATTACTGCTAGCTTCATCCATATCCTACCATTTTAATGAATCAAAAAATTAATACCAAGTGAAGATTTCCAATAACATAAGGAAACCAAGCATCATAAACTAAAAGATTGAAAAAGCAAAATAACACTATCATACTACTACTCATTAATTAAGCATTCAATATTATCAAAAGTCATTGACTAATGACTACGACACATCCCACAAAAAGATAATCACAAAATATGTGTTTTTAACACAATAGCCTGCGCTCCAATCATGCTTGACTTTGTTGGATCATTCACAGCCACAGGATCGACGCAGACCAAATACATACAGTTGCTGCCTCCCGTTTATTCCCTTTCTCTTTCAATCTCTTATCTTTCTGAGCTCAAACACAGTCAGCTGCTTCGCAGTGGCCAAAAATCAGAGTCCTTTCTCAGAAATAACATCCTCCAACAAACAAAAAGGAAGACAGAACAAGGCAGAGATGGATGATAAAGATGCCACTAGTGTAGTGTTACTATTACAACCGGCTTTTCAATTACTACAATTGGCTTAACAGTTGATTGCTTTCCCACAAACTTGAGACCCAATACATCCAACAAATTGTCTTCATTTTGAATGGATACAGACAGACAGACAAGATTCAGATTACATATGTACAGAAGATTACAACAAAAACAGAATGACTTCAAAAACTCCCCCTCTTCTTCTAGCCCTTCCACCAGCCACCATTGTTGACATAAACATTCTTGCCACCTTCAAACCCAACATTTCTACCCTAACTAACAAGGCAACATCATCCACTAAGGACTACTGTGTTTCCCCTCTACTCAAATAACACTATCATACTTAATCAGCCTTGAACCCAACTAAATCAATACCGCACATATTCCCTCTAAATTCCAAAGCAACACCACAGCAGCAACACCATTAGCTATCAGATCTTACAAAAATGGGCAAACAAGCAATACCCACAACCCAAATTGACCATAGCTGACGACCTGGTTTGTCCACGAAAACACCCAGAAGACCAAACCCAGACCACATACATATATGGGTAACCAAAATACCAAACTCAGACCACACATATATGAGCAAATCCACAAAAATCAAAGCAGTAAGAGTAGCCAGAGACCACCAATCTTGGGGCTGAAACAGAGACAATGAAAGAAGGAAACCGAAGAAACATACCTATAATTGATGCAGATTTTCGACCAACAACTTCTTCTCCAAGGTCCTGGTGGCGACGAGGTATCGTGAAGGGATTCTCCAACCGCGCCGCCGACGAGGAAGCACGACAACTAGGCTGGACGACCGGATGGAAGTCGCCGAGAATCGGTGGAGATTTTAGGCTGTAGGTTTCCTTTTCAGTCGATGAGAAGAATGGAGAAGAGGTATCGTGAAGCGGTGAAGGGATTCTCCAACCGCGCCGCCGACGAGGAAGCGCGATAATTGGGCTGGACGCCCGGATGGAAGTCGTCGAGAATCGATTGAGATTTTAGGGTGTAGGTTTTCTTTCAGTCGATGAGAATTGAGAAGTGAGAATCGAGGCGAGAAGAATGAAGAAGGAGAAGACCGTCCCGAACTTGTCCCACTATTCTTTAATTTCTACGGGTCTGTTTTCCTGATCACAGGGTTAGGTGGTTTTTTAGGGTCTGAGTGTAGTTTGACCCGTCCCTTATAGGGTCAAGAGGAAGACCCGTCCCGAACTTGTCCCTCTATGCAAATTGACCCGGCCCGACCCTTTGGGACGGGACCGGACGGGACGGGTCGTCGGGTTTTAAGGGTCAGAAGTTCAGCCCTGCTTTTCAGAGTTAGTCCACTAAGCCAAAGATCGTACCATAAGTATATCCAAGATCCTCTCTGGGATCAAGGTATGCAAATCATTAGAAAACACCATTCCCCTCTAATTTTTACCCCAACACCACAAATCCAAGTAAAAAGTTTGTGAAATAATGCAACTTTATAAATAATGAGGACCTAAGGAAACTTCATTATTTTGTTTCTTTTAATTAAATTTGGCAGTATTCGTAAAAAAATGCATTATCATCCCCATAAATATGAAGGTATTTCAAATCTGTTGATAACCTTCAAAATTAGATACATGTACTCATTTTATATATTCGAGAAATATTTTGAAATTAAGTGGGTAAAAACATAAAATTGTTACCATTTAAAAATCATTATAATCTTTATATGGCATCTCGAATGATGTTTGTGGTACATTCTATAGTTCCATATTAGTTTATTCAACTTCCAATTCTAAGTATGAACATCTTCGTCAATTTCGTCTCTCCAACTCTATATACAAGTTTAGAGTCCTCCATCATTTCAAATTTCATGTTACACAAAGGAGAAACACACGGAAATAAAAGGTTAAATCTTGATTCAAGAAAATGGCAAAATTTCCTCTTCTCCAAGCTTTTGCCTTCGCATTGATTCTGTCAGGTTGGTTATGGTTCTCTTTAAATGACATCGAGGGTTTATTTTTAATTAATTTTTTGTTCATGTTGTTTTCATTTGTGTATTTACTCATTTTATTCATGTTTTTTTTTACTTACAACATTCCTACTTCCAGAAGTCAATGGACAAGTAAAGAGATGTGTGGAAACACTATACCCATCAGGATGCACATTAGTTGATTGCGGTCAAAAGTGTTATGAGAGGCACCATCAAATTAGTGGCCAATGTATTGGAAACGAATCCATGACTAATTATGCTTGTGTTTGCGTTTGGAGTTGTTGATCCACAGTGCCTTATACCACAAAATCATGTTTTCACTAGCGGTCAATTCCTTGCAGTTTCAAATAACATAATAGTTATTATTCAATGATAAACTCCATATATTTATTGGTTTTCATGCATTTGGTTTACTTAATTGCATACCAAAGAAAGTATCCATTTGGGACGGGGGAAAACACTAACACTCAAACCAAGCGTCTAAGCCTGTCCAACAAAAGAAGAGATGGCTTTCATCCATAAACTCTGAGCAAATATACTCTTGCTTACTTCTCATTACTCTTTCTCAATAGAAACAAAAGAGAACAAAGGAGGACACATGCTCCCTCATCCTCTCACCATTTTACTTATCTCATTATGACTATAAGATTTTCGTCTTTACTTGAGGATATATCGCTTATCCACTTATGCAAAACACCCACATTTTGGAGAACCTCTCTTTACTCTTGAGTAAGGCATTGCACCCTTGATTTCTTCCATGGCCACCCCCATAGAAGAACTTTCATTTTTCAACATGATTTATAAGATATACCTTATTGAGCTTGAGAGGATCATAGACTTGTGAAGAGTGGCTATTGTAAAGGATTAACTCTCTAGGGTACTTTAAACATTTGACGTCATATCGAGCTCCCCGTGGAACAAGGCGTTGTTTTGAATAATCGTGACAAGAGCAAGCTTGATTTCAAAGTTGTTGGCGGCCACGGGTGGATTTAGGATGGGAGATTGGATATCCACCGCCTGTGGGGTCATGTAATAACCCATAGTTCTTGGTTCTTCCTCGGCTCTCGCTTCCTCATTATGGTTCTGAAGCGGATTAGCACCTCGATGTTGATTCCCTGCCATCTCAACTTCAACTTCTCCTTCAATTCCTCCAAATCTAGGACCAACTTGTTGCCCCCTCTCTTCAATTCTCCTTCTTGCTTTAGCTAACTCCCTCTCACGAGCCAAAAGTCGAAGAGTCGATTGATGTTCTCGTTTAGTGGTGTTAAAAGAGTCGGATTGATCCAGGTCATACACCTCCCTGCACACACTTAAAGAGCAACCACACATCTAGCACAAGCAAAATCCACACTTAACAAAACTGAAAATAAAAGCTAGATTAACACCAAACAATCTTTTCAAGATAACGGACCGAAGTTCCCCAACAACGGTGCCAAAAACTTGACGCGCTGCGAATATCACAATAAAATCCCACCTAAGGCCCAAGTATAAACCTAAAATGGGTGCAATATAGGGTAAGTATGTTTAAATATCACCCCGAGCTGGCCCATGTACCCCTACTTCAATTGTTTGAAACATTATCTAACAGAATGTTGTTCGTTTAAATCTCTACAATCTACTATTTAAAAGCAAGACTTGAAAAGTAAAAGGGTGGAAAACACTTGGTGAGAAGCTTCACTCGAGAGTTGCTTCCCCCTAACTAACTATCATGAACCGTGGGATTGAATGAACCGATGTGTGACAAGGCAATTGTGACCCATAGGAGGTGCAACAATGGTTAGAAACCATCCTCTCAATTGCTAGGCCAAGGAAAGCATTATAGGCTACAATTGTAGCCCTCTTGGCCCAAACAATTGAGGGTTGACTTACTTTCTCCCTCAAACCAAGGTTTGAACCAGGGATTCATAATTAACCTAGGTGTCTAATTCGAGTTTAGAGGTTTTCCTCTTCATTAACCTAGTTAGGAGGCATGGGATGCCTAAAAAAACTCAACTCTTTATGAGTCTTAAGATAAGGGGGCTTCTCTCTAAGCTAGGTTAGAATAGAACGATAGATTGCCAAGCACACACAATGCACAATCACCATACAAAATACCTCAATTCTTAAATTAAACACCACCATCACACAATCAATTACATGGTAAAAGTTAGGGTTCTACAATACCCAAGTGAAAAGGGAAAGTACTCCATGCTAGACAAAGGAAGAAGAAAGAAACCATCATTGTGATGCCTCCAACTCTCCTTGTGCTTGTAGAGATCCTCTCTTGAAGAGGAACTTCCAAAATCTTCACTTGGAGCAAACCCTAACCTCTTCTCCCTCTTGGTTCGTGCTTTCTCTCTCTAGGGTTTCAAGAATAAGAATGTTTCTCTAACTTTGGGCTCTCCCTTCTTCTTCCTTACAACTCTCAATTTATACACAGATCGCGCCCAGTTCACGGCCGTGAACATCAGATCGGGACCGTGAACACAGATGAAAACGCGCTGCTTCACTTATGGAGTTCACGGTCCATGGCTCCAGTTCACCGTCTTACGACCGTGAACTGCCTCGGCGTCGGTAACCTCTGAAAATCCTCATGACGCTTTGTGGTTCTAGTTCACGGTCCCGGCGACCGTGAAATCCAATCTCTGAACGTGAACTGCGGCTTGATCCTCCTCTTGGCAAGGTCTTTGCACCTTTTCTTCCAACTTTCGACTTCGAGGTTGATTTCACCTACCTGTTAGACTCTGAAACACATTGAAACACAAGAAACCTAGCGTAAAATCACCCTTTTAGGAGCTCAAATGCCACAAACGCCAAAGAGAAACAAGGATAAAAAAGTGTACAATTAGGCCCGGATCAAGAGTTTATCTTAGCATCAATGGGAGGGGACGTAATCAAGGAGATTCCGTCATATTTGATTATCGTAGCCTCCTTCTCTTATATGTATAGCTAGTTCGAATTGATTGTGTAGGAATGTGAACTCGTTATAATATGCCTATTCGAATCCATGATTTCGTGTTATGCTTGTCTATGGTTACTTGAGTATTTCGATATTTATGCTTTGTCATAGATTATTATATTTTAATGTTTTATGATTCTATTATATGATACTATTGCATTGTGTATAACATCATCTAGAATGTTAGGAAACTACTTTGTAGTGATATCATATTGCCCTATGCGTGTATGAGAGGATTGATCACCCATCCATTACATGTATAGGATCAATGCTTGATTGCTTGGTCGCCAATGCTATAGACATTATGTTATGGCTCAAAAGGCCCATACTTAAATAACTGTACTTCTATGTTCTCTATTAGTTAGTTAATGACATGAAGCGAAAACACACATTAATTAGCTATTGTTCTTCTCGCATGTGGAAAAAGCTTAGTTGGGAATGCTTTAGTAGAAGGGATAGAGTGGTAGAATAGATGAATCATTGAGATGCATGGTATGAATGAGAATTTAGATGCATGGTATATAAAGTGATATTTTCTAATCAATAAGCGTTTTTGTAGTGATCTTGCCAAGTCCCGCTAACTCCATCCCTCCCATTTGTATACTCGACCCCACATATTTTCTCCTCCGAAATTTACCTCCCACTTTATCTTCCTCTGGATTTAGCTCGAAAAAATCTAATAATCTAAATTCAGCTCTCAAATTCTATGGGTTGGAAAAGGAAAAGGATAAGCTTCCAAGTTTAGTTCTCGGATTCGGGATGATCTTAGATTTATCACTCAACCTTCAAAGTTAGTCTACTAATGAACTTATATAAAACTGAGTTGGTATATTAAATTGGTTTTAAAATTCATTATTCCATTTAAAATTTGATGTGAAATTGTTTTCCTTTTCGGACAACGAGAATTCAAGGAAACCAATTTTAGCATCATGTGATAGTTTCATTTCTTAAACACTAACCAAATGCATGCACATCTTCAATTCTCCATAAATGTAATATCTATGACGCGCATGTATCCGAGCCACAATTCTTAATATGTGGGCACTGGTAAAATATTGAACTATCATCACATTTCAGTTACAATACTTGTTCATGGCTCCAATCTCAAATTTCTTAATTTCGTACTATCCTATTGTAGTTTTTATTTACATTCATGTACTTAGGTAAATTTCCATCTATATTGCCACTCTACCCAATATATATAGGGTATCCATCTTTTGCCATATAGTATTGTCCAAAAAAGAGAAACAAGTGGAAAAAAAAAACAAAGAAAAAACTAGTCACCATAATTGAGAACATGGCAAAATTTTCTTTTGTCCAAACTCTTACCGTCACCATGGTTTTATTGGCCCTGGTTCTCTCAGGTTAGTTTAATCTTTACCATAACATTTTTTTTTCTTCTTCTTATTAGCATATAAGTGATTTAAAAACACATGGTTATTATTAGTTTCTTTTAACCCATTTAGTTGAACACATATCACTATTGTTTTAACTCATTTCTTTTGTTTTTCGGGGAACCACAGCAATGGTAATTATAGAAGCAAATGCAACCCAGAAATGCATATATGAGACATGTATATAGTTTACGTGTCATCAACATGTATATATGAGACTAAATTAGGATTAGCTTGAAAAAGGTTGACTATGATCCTATAAGTTAAGAGTTCATTCTCGATAGTAGACTGGTTGCAGGTCGATTTTTTGCCCAGTATGAGTAAATGAATTTGCTTAGTACCATAGACTTTGGGTGAACTTGCTTTAGTTATCCTTTTCAGAGTTAGTCCACTAAGCCAAAGATCGTACCATAAGTATATCCAAGATCCTCTCTGGGATCAAGGTATGCAAATCATTAGAAAACACCATTCCCCTCTAATTTTTACCCCAACACCACAAATCCAAGTAAAAAGTTTGTGAAATAATGCACCTTTATAAATAATGAGGACCTAAGGAAACTTCATTATTTTGTTTCTTTTAATTAAATTTGGCAGTATTCGTAAAAAAAATGCTTTATCATCCCCATAAATATGAAGGTATTTCAAATCTGTTGATAACCTTCAAAATTAGATACATGTACTCATTTAATATATTCGAGGAATATTTTGAAATTAAGTGGGTAAAAACATAAAATTGTTACCATTTAAAAATCATTATAATCTTTATATGGCGTCTCGAATGATGTTCGTGGTACATTCTATAGTTCCATATTAGTTTATTCAACTTCCAATTCTAAGTATGAACATCATCGTCAATTTCGTCTCTCCAACTCTATATACAAGTTTAGAGTCCTCCATCATTTCAAATTTCATGTTACACAAAGGAGAAACACACGAAAATAAAAGGTTAAATCTTGATTCAAGCAAATGGCAAAATTTCCTCTTCTCCAAGCTTTTTTCTTCGCATTGATTATGTCAGGTTGGTTATGGTTCTCTTTAAATGATATCGAGGGTTTATTTTTAATTAATTTTTTGTTCATGTTGTTTTCATTTGTGTATTTACTCATTTTATTCATGTTTTTTTTTTACTTACAGCATTCCTACTTCCAGAAGTCAATGGACAAGTAAAGAGATGTGTGGAAACACTATACCCATCAGGATGCACATTAGTTGATTGCGGTCAAAAGTGTTATGAGAGGCACCATCAAATTAGTGGCCAATGTATTGGAAACGAATCCATGACTAATTATGCTTGTGTTTGCGTTTGGAGTTGTTGATCCACAGTGCCTTATACCACAAAATCATGTTTTCACTAGCGGTCAATTCCTTGCAGTTTCAAATAACATAATAGTTATTATTCAATGATAAACTCCATTTATTTATTGGTTTTCATGCATTTGGTTTACTTAATTGCATACCAAAGAAAGTATCCATTTGGGACGGGGGAAAACACTAACACTCAAACCAAGCGTCTAAGCCTGTCCAACAAAAGAAGAGATGGCTTTCGTCCATAAACTATGAGCAAATATACTCTTGCTTGCTTCTCATTACTCTTTCTCAATAGAAACAAAAGAGAACAAAGGAGGACACATGCTCCCTCATCCTCTCACCATTTTACTTATCTCATTATGACTATAAGATTTTCGTCTTTACTTGAGGATATATCGCTTATCCACTTATGCAAAACACCCACATTTTGGAGAACCTCTCTTTACTCTTGAGTGAGGCATTGCACCCTTGATTTCTTCCATGGCCACCCCCATAGAAGAACTTTCATTTTTCAACATGATTTATAAGATATACCCTATTGAGCTTGAGTGGATCATAGACTTGTGAAGAGTGTCTATTGTAAAGGATTAACTCTCTTGGGTACTTTCAACATTTGACGTCATATCAAGCTCAACCCTTGTTTCTTTTATTGTTAGTGTCAAATTTAGAGAACACATTAGTGCATAAATTTAATACGGCGACAACAATATTACCTTTTTTGTATATTTTGAATCACTTAATCCAATTGGGTTGTGCAGCCGATTTTGTTTTGTACGTGTTTTGCGATAGTTCGAGCCCAATATACAATATAACTTCAAAATTTAATGAGTGTATTAACTAGTTGAAATTACAAAGTTACACAACCTCTTTGAATATTGGACTAAGGCGCACAACTCTTTCTGAATGTCGGCGTTCCATTTAGTTATCATTGTTATCTAATACATTTTTCAATGGGCACTTCGGAGTCCCGCCTCAATCGAGGTAAACTTGGAGGTTGCCACATCCATGGATTGCTCAATCTTCTCAAACTTCTGAGAGCTTGTATTCACAAAGGTGGTGACTAGATCTTCAAGTTTAGAAAACTTGTCGACTTGTTGTTGTTGTTGTTGTTGGAACCCTTGACCACCTTGTGCTTGGTATGGTTGTTGGAAGTTCGAGTTTTGGAATTGAGGTCTTTGTTGGATGAAAGTTGGCCGAGGTTGATAGTTGCCCATTGGACCTTGAAAACCGGGAGGTCTTGGATTGGTAGGGGAAGACCAAGCGAAGTTTCGATGATTGCGCCACCCGAGGTTTTAGGTGTTGCTATAAGGGATGTTCCCTCTAGAATTGGCAATGAAACTCACTTGCTCCTCCGGGGTATTTGTCTCCTTCATCGCTTGGAAATCCGCAATTTCATGATCAGTGCTTGAACACCAATCACAAGATATCACCGCTCTCTTCCCTTGCTTCTTGTCCTCAAGGATCACCTCGATCAACTAGTCAAACTTTCTTCAAGTGGAGCACTTGCTCCCACACTTCGCACTCCTCTTTTGGTGCTTCTCTTACCACTCCTTGTCAAGCCCTAATCATATCATTTGAGAACCATATCTTCGAGCAACTCAGTCACTTGAGGTGGAGTCATGTTCATCAAATTCCCTTGGCAAAGAGATTCGATGAGAATCTTATCATCTTGAATGAGACCGAAGAAAGTCTCTATCCAAAATTGCACCTCGAATCCATGGTGAGGGCATTGGAGGAAGTAGTCGGAGAATCATTCACATGCATCCCTCAACGTCTCATCTTCCTCTTGCTCAAAGTGAGTGATCTTCTTCCTCCACTCGGTCGTCTTGGAAGGAGGACAATATCGGGTCATAAACTTGTTGAGCAAATCGTCCCAAGAGGTGATGGATCGAGCTAGTTGGTTGTTGAGCCGTCGGAGTGCCTTCCCCGCAAGAGATTAGGGGAATAGCCTCAGTTGTAATACCTCCACGGGGACGCTATTTATCTTCAGGCTTCCCGCAAGCTCAAGAAAACTTTGAACATGCTCTCGCGGTGATTCATTGGCAAGCCCGTGGAATAAGGACTTGTTTTGAATCATCGTGACGAGAGCAGGCTTGATTTCAAAGTTGTTGGCGGGCACAGGTGGATGTAGGATGGGAGATTGGATATCCACCGCCCGTGCGGCCATGTAATAGCCCATAGTTCTTGGTTCTTCCTCGGCTCCCGCTTCCTCATTTTGGTTCTGAAGCGGATTAGCACCTCGATGTTGATTCCCTGCCATCTCAACTTCAACTTCTCATTCAATTCCTCCATATCCAAGACCAACTTGTTGTCCCCTCTCTTCAATTCTCCTTCTTGCTTCCGCTAACTCCCTCTCACGAGCCAAAAGTCGAAGAGTCGGTTGATGTTCTCGTCTAGTGGTGTTAAAAGCGTCAGATTGCTCCGGGTCATACACCTCTCTGCACACACTTAAAGAACAACCACATCAAGCACAAGCAAAATCCACACTTAAAAAAACTGAAAATAAAAGCTAGATGAACACCAAACAATCTTTTCAAGATAACAGACCGAGATTCCCTAACAATGATGCCAAAAACTTGACACACTCCGAATATCACAATAAAATCCCACCTAAGGCCCAAGTATAAACCTTAAATGGATGCAATATAGGGCAAGTATGTTTAAATATCAACCTGGGCCGACCCATGTACCCCTACTTCAATTGTTTGAAACATTATCTAACGGAATGTTGTTAGTTTAAATCTCTATAACCTACTATTTAAAAGCAAGACTTGAAAAGTAAAAGGGTGGAAAACTCTTGGTGAGAAGCTTCACTCGGGAGTTGCTTACCCCTAACTAGCTACCATGAGCCGTGGGATTGAATGAACCGATGTGTGACAATGCAATTGTGACCCATAGGAGGTGCAACAATGGTTAGAAACCATCCTCTCAATTGCTAGGCCAAGGAAAGCATTATAGGCTACAATTATAGCCCTCTTGGCCCAAGCAATTGAGGGTTGACTTACCTTCTCCCTCAAACCAAGGTTTGGACGACATAATCATAATCAACTTAGGCGTCTAATTCGAGTTTAGAGGTTTGCCCTTCATTAACCTAGTTAGGAGGCATGGGATGCCTAAGAAAACCCAACTCAATTTTGAGCCTCTTAAGATAAGGGGGTTTCTCTCTAAGCTAGGTTAGAATAGAACAATAGATTTCCAAGCACACACTGCACAATCACCATAAAAAATACCTCAATTCTTAAATTAAACACCACCATCACACAATCATTCAATCCACACAATCAATTACATGGTAAAAGTTAGGGTTCTACAACACCCAAGTGAAAAGAGAAAGTACTCCATGCTAGACAAAGGAAGAAGAAAGAAACCATCATTGTGATGCCTCCAACTCTCCTTGTGCTTGTAGAGATCCTCTCTTGAAGAGGAACTTCCAAAATCTTCACTTGGAGCAAACCCTAGCCTCTTCTCCCTCTTGGTTCGTTCTTTCTCTCTCTAGGGTTTCAAGAAGAAGAATGTTTCTCTCACTTTGAGCACTCCGTTCTTCTGCCTTTCAGCTCTCAATTTATACACAGATCGCGCCCAGCTCACGGTCCCAGTTCACGGCCGTGAACATCAGGTCGGGACCATAAACACAGATGAAAACGCGTTGCTTCACTTATAGAGTTCACGATCCATGGCTCCAGTTCTTGATCTTACGACCGTGACCTGCCTCGGCGTCGGTAACCTCTGAAACTCCTCAGGACGCTTTGTGGTTCTAGTTCACGGTCCTGGTGACAATGAAATCCAAGCTCCGACCGTGAATTGCGGCTGGATCCTCCTCTTGGCCCGGTCTTTGCGCCTTTTCTTCCAACTTTCGACTACGGGGTTGGTTTCACCTGTTAGACTCTGAAACACAAGAAACCTAGCATAAAACCACCCTTTTAGGAGCTCAAATGTCACAAACGCCAAAGAGAAACAGGGATAAAAAGTGTACAATTAGGCCTGAATCAAGAGCTTAGCTTAACATCAATAGGAGGGGACACAATCAAGGAGATTTCGTCATATTTGCTTATCGTGGCCTCCTTCTCTTATATGTATAGCTAGTTCGAATTGATTGTGTAGGAATGTGAACTCGTCATAATATGACTATTTGAATCCATTATTTCGTGTTATGCTTGTCTATGGTTACTTGAGTATTTCGATATTTATGCTTTGTCATAGATTATTATATTTTAATGTTTATGATTCTATTATATGATACTATATGCATTGTTTATAACATCATCTAGGATGTAAGGAAACTTCTTTGTAGTGATATCATATTGCCCTATGCGTGTATGGGAGGATTGATCACCCATCCATTACATGTATAGGATCAATGCTTGATTGTTTGGTCGCCAATGCTATAGACATTATGTTATGGCTCAAAAGGCCCATACTTAAATAAGTGTACTTCTATGTTCTCTATTAGTTAGTTGATGGCATGAAGCGAAAACACACATTAATTAGCTATTGTTCTTCTCGCATGTGGAAAAAGCTTAGTTAGGAATGCTTTAGTAGAAGGGATAGAGTGGCAGGAATAGATGAATCATTGAGATGCATGGTAATTGGTATGAATGAGAATTTAGATGCATGTTATATAGAGTGATAAATTTCTAATCAATAAGCGTTTTTGTAAGGATCTCGCCAAGTCCCGCTAACTCCATCCCTCCCATTTGTATACTCGACCCCACATATTTTCTCCTCCGATATTTACCTCCCACTTTATCTTCCTTCGGATTTACCTCGAAAAATTCTAATAATCTAAATTCAGCCTCCCAAATTCTATGGGTTGGAAAAGGAAAAGGATAACCTTCCAAGTTTAGTTCTCGAATTCGGATGATCTTAGATTTATCACTCAACCTTCAAAGTTAGTCTACTAAAGTAGTAAAGATAGTCTACTAATGAACTTATATAAAACTGAGTCGGTATATTAAATTGATTTTAAAATTCATTATTCAATTTAAAATTTGATGTAAAATTGTGAAATTGTTTTCCTTTTCGGACAATGAGAATTCAAGGAAACCACAATTAGCATCATGTGATAGTTTCATTTCTTAAACACTAACCAAATGCATGCACATCTTCAATTCTCCATAAATGTAATATCTATGACGTGCATGTATCCGAGCCACAATTCTTAATATGTGGGCACTGGTAAAACATCGAACTATCATCATATTTCAGTTACAATACTTGTTCATGGGTCCAATCTCAAATTTCTTAATTTCATACTATCCTATTGTAGTTTTTATTTACATTCATGTACTTAGGTAAATTTCCATCTATATTGCCACTCTACCCAATATATATAGGGTATCCATCTTTTTGCCATACTATATTGTCCAAAAAAGAGAAACAAGTGCGGAAAAAAAAAACAAAGAAAAAACTAGTCACCATAATTGAGAACATGGCAAAATTTTCTTTTGTCCAAACTCTTACCGTCACCATGGTTTTCTCGGCCCTGGTTCTCTCAGGTTAGTTTAATCTTTACCATAACATTTTTTTTCTTCTTCTTATTAGCATATAAGTGATTCAAGAACACATGGTTATTACTAGTTTCTTTTAACCCATTTAGTTTAACACATATCACTATTGTTTTACTAATTTCTTTTGTTTTTCTGGGAACCACAGCAATGGTAATTATAGAAGCAAATGCAACCCAGAAATGCATTGAAGTACTATACCCATCAGGATGCACACCTGATGACTGTCGTCAAAAGTGTTTTCAGAAGCATAATGACATGAGAGGCCAATGCATCTCCAATGTATCCAAGACGGTCTTTGCTTGTTCTTGTATTTGGAATTGTGCACGCTAGCTAATATTTAATTTTGTCCTAATAATAGACTCTTTGAGTCTCTATTCACACAGTTCATTTGTTGAGAGATATTTCACACATTCAATTTAATTGTAAGTGGGCGAATGAAATTTATATGTCGACTGTTGTGGCGATTTTTATATATACATGTGGTTTTAATTCATTTGCAAACAAGAAAATTGTCTATTGGGAAAGGAAAACAACATGCACATTTCATCAAAAGAAACTAATGAAGGTCTAAAATCGATTGCCAACGAGATTAATTACGGGATTCTATCATAAGCTCGCAAGTGAGTAGAGCTTAACTTGTATGTGTGAAATTGCAGAACAATTATGCGTATACATTTTTACTATACTCCTATGAACGAATAATAAAGAAACAAAGTACAACAAGATAGGGTTTTCTTATTCGCTCAACATGATCTTATCTTATGAATTGCATAACATGGGGTTTATATAAATAAGGAGTTCTTGTCCTATTCCTAATCCACTACAAATAGATAATTAAGGAAATAACCAAATAATTAGTAATTGTAATAATATTGCATGTTTATTATACACACAACACTTGGTTATCAAATAAATGCACTGTTGAAGGAGGGTTGGTGCTAAGATTGATCTGGAAAAAGCGTACGATAGGCTGCGTTGGGACTTCCTGCGTGACATCTTGAAAGAGGTTGGACTCCCCAGCTCCTTGATTAAATGCATCATGTATTGTGTTGAGCATAACAAGATGCATTGCTCTGTAACGACAATCTATCACCTCTCATCAAGCCGACGCATGGAGTTCGTCAGAGAAATCCCTTATCCCCTTATCTCTTTCTGTTATGCATGGAACGCCTATCCCACATGATTGATGTTGCTTTTCATAATAAGCATTGGAAACCCATTAGGCTTAAGAAGGATGGACCGCCTCTCACACACCTCTTTTTTGCAGATGACTTATTGCTTATTGCTTAAGCTGAGACCAGGCAAATTAGAGTGATTAAACAGTGTCTTGAAGACTTTTGCCATAGCCCCGGACAGCGTGTTAACTACTCAAAGTCGATCATGTTTGTTTCTCCGAATGTTGATCGATCGAAAGCAGCCAGGTTGAGTCAAAGGGTGGAAATCCCCTTGAAACCAATGCTCGGGAGACATCTTGACATTGATGGCATTCATGGTCGTGTGATGAAAGGGCGGTCCCAGAACTTGATCATGCGTATACAGAAAAAGCTAGCCCTTTGAAAATCTAGACGACTCTCGATGGACGCTCGTCTGATGATGGTTCTCTCTGTTTCCTCATCCCTACCTACTTATCATACGCACACTGAACTTCTACCTCGTGGTGTTTGCAATTCTATTGATAATATAAACAAGGATTTCATTTGGGGAGTGGAAGACAACAAGCAAAAGATGCATACGGTGGCGTGGGACAAGATGGTGCTACCTAAACTGCAAGGCGGGGCTGGACTTCATTCCATCAGGAAGGCAAACCTCGCCATGCTTGCAAAGGAGCGATTGGAGGCTAATCAAGGAGAAGGACGCCTTGTGGACTCAAATTATGAAGTCGAAGTATGAGCGGACAAGAGAGAATTTGGAGCTAATTCGCGATGTTCACGGAAGTTCCTTTACCTGGAAAGCAGTAACACAGCAGCCAATCTCCTGAAAAGTGGTTGTGCGTGGAATATTAAGAATGGTCGAAACACTAATTTCTGGCGTGATTCGTGGATATTGCAGGGGGGCCAATTAAGAAGATTACTACGTCTCCTATTCCAAGCGAGCTAAAAGAGGCGGTTGTAGCAGACTTCGGGATGGAGGAAGGCACCTGTCGAACAGATGAGCTTCAAAAATTTATTCCATTGGACATCCAAATGAAAATTACAAGTGTGGCAGTGGACAAGCTTTCCTCGGAGCAGGACACCATCTTTTGGAAATTATCAGCAAATGGACTCTTTTCATCCAAGATGGCATACGAAGCCCTGTTGGCGCAGACTAAAGACCCCGACGAGAAGCATTGGAGGACGATCTGGAAGCTTCCGGTGCCGGAACGGATCTGGAAATTCATGTGGATGACTCTGTTAGGGAAGCTACCAACCAATCCCCTTCGCTTCACTAGGAAATGTGCTCCCTCTGCGCATTATGTTCCCTGCAGGGGGTGCCTAGAGACCATTGTCCATATACTCTGTGATTGTCCTCTTGCTCTTTTCTTTTGGACAAGACATGTACCCAACAGCTTGCAGCATGATTTATTCACTTTTGATCAGGCTACTTGGCTGAGAAAGAATCTTGCACAAGCTGAACTACAAGTGCAGTTGGATCCTATATATTTCTCTCCTAAGGAGTCGAGGTAGCCCAATCGATTAGAGTTCGATTCTAATGTGATAATTCGTTCCAGCCCGACCCAATCACAAAACATATTCGAAGCTATCAACATGTGAGAAGATATCTAATATTGGATAAACAATCGCATTGATATGACAACTTCAATTAATCTCATAATCAATTCCATCCATCATCCATAGGGTTCTAGGCAATCTGAATAGTCTAGAATTTTAGATATTCATGCATACTAAGAAATAGAAAATACAATAGGGAAAGACATCACCATGATATTACCTTTCTTGATTCTTGATCTCCAGCTTCGTCTTGATGCTTGGATCTGACTCAAACTGCTGGAAGCTCCTCCTTTTCTCTTCTCTAACTCATATTTAGGTTTTATGGGTAAAAAGTGGCTAATCTCCTTTAGAAAACCCTAAGTTCACTTAAATATTACAGAAATCCATACTCGAACAACGCAATGGGCACAAGCGTGTTCTAGGATGTGTTCAGTTCGAAAATTATTTTCTTTCTTTTGTTCTTCGGGTTTCTGAGGGGTGACTATAGGTGTCAATCGGGCGGGTTCGGGCTGGGTTCAATCGGGTTCGGGTTCAAACGGGTTGCGGGTTAGTCGGGTTGCGGGTTTATCGGGTTCGGGTTCATCGGGTTGCGGGTTAGTCGGGTTGCGGGTTCATCGGGTTCGGTTTCAATCGGGTTGCGGGCAAATCGGGTTGCGGGTTCATCGGGTTTTGGGTCGGGCGGGTTGCGGGCGGGTCAGGTTTCGGGTTGTTCGGGCCAGCGCATCAAGTAACTTAACTCATTACTCATTACCAACTTACACATTTTATTACACTAATTTAAAATATTTTCTCAACTTTTTAACCAATTTATTTCTACCTCGTATATATATACTTTATTTTTTTGAAAAAAACTAGTCAAAATGTTAAATCAATTTGTATGACTTGCAAACTTGTTATGTAATTAATCATAATTGGTAAAGTATTATAGTTAATAGTAATGGTGATATCAATATTTGCAACCAAAAGACACCGTTAATTGTTTATTTGATATTTCAGTATTAATTCAGTAGTAACTGGATTAAAGTATCTCGTTTAGTATAACCATGCAAATCTGGTATTTGGCGTGTGGTATTTGGCAAAAGCATAGTGATAAAAGGATTTATTTCAAAATAACTCATTGCCCAAATAACTTTAGTAAACTGTTGCCAAACGAGTTATTTGTAAAATTGTTCGAATCATCCTAAAAATTGAACCATTAAAGATTAGCTATCAAATTTAGTAAAATTATTGTGACTTCAATCATAACTTACTCAATAGCATATATCCTATACACTTAGCTTTACCCTCAATCAACAATATTAAGTTAGTATATGTTGTTGATTGTATACCCTAAACCATCAATACATTATACACTAACCACATAACCTATACCCTAATCATATGTCCTTGAGTTGTGATTTTGCTAGTATATTTAATTTAAAAGTGAAATTCATACTTTGATTTTCAAAACATAGATAAAAATTGATATTTGCTAATTGTTATACCCTAACCATATATCCTATACTTTACACCACATACCTTGTACTCTAACCACGTACCATAAACATAAATTAAAAAGGGATCTCCTGCCGTTAAAGACTTCAAATGACTTCAAGTGAACATATGTTAATAAAAAATTTAGAACGTCCAAACCATCAATATCTTATACCGTAACCATATACACCCTAAACCATATGTACCTTATACCTTATACCCTAACCATATACTTTATATCCTAAACAACGAACTGTCAAAGATTACTTATCAAGTTTAGTATAAATTGTTGTAACTAATGGTTAATTTATTTATTAGCCCATAAAAAATTACATACATATATACATATTAGCTTTCAAAGCATATAAGAAAATTTTAACTAGTCATGCCCTCCATATAAAAGTTAAAGATTCATATTTCAAAAGCTAAAATTATGAAAAACCAAAAAATTGAAAACACCAAATTTGTTTCCTTCTTTCTTTTCGCAAAAATACTAAAATTTCCCTCCTTCTTTCTCCTTCCATACATTAGAAAAACTCAATTTTCCCTCCTCTTTCTCTTCCATAAAATTGAAAGAACCAAATTACCCTTTTCTTTCCTTCTACAAAAAGTTGAAAAGTCAAAAGTTTTCCTCCTTATTTCTCTTTCATAATCAAAAGAATCAAACTTTCCCACTTCTTTCTCTTCCCACATATCAAAACCACCAAAATTCCCACTTGTTTCTTTTCTAAAAAATTCAAAGAATCAAATTTCCCTCTTCTTTCTCTTCCCAAAAACTTGAATACACCAAAATTTCCCTCTTCTTTTAAAAACATCAAATTACCAAATACATTACTTTACTTTATTTATATTTAATTGATAATTTTATTGAATAGTTAAATTAACCAAAATTTTAATTTATATATTATATTAATATTGTCATGATCTCAAGTGACCTTCATGTTTCAATTTTTGTAATTTTCTTAAAATACGTAATATCAAGTGAGTTTCATATTTTTTTAAATTTCTTATACGAAATGAAAAAATAATTTTACTTAAGTTTAGAATGAAAAACTTTATTTTGAAAAACTATGTATTGTATATTTTTATAATTATTCAAGTGGATTAGATGAAATTCGGGTTGAGTCGGTCGGGTTACAGGTTAGTCGGGTTCGGGTCAATCGGGTTCGGGTTAATCGGGTTGCGGGTCAGTCGGATTGTGGGTCAATCGGGTTCGGGTTAATCGGGTTGCGGGTTAGTTGGGTTGCGGATCAATCGGGTTGCGGGTCGGGCGGGTTACGGGTTGTTGACTTTTAGTCAATTCGGGTTGCGGTCGGGTTGCGGGTCGGGTTGATCGGGCGGGTTAATCGGGTCGGGCTATGTTTTGACACCTATAGGGGTGACGAGTTCCCGAGCACACCCCATAACACGGTCGTATCCTAAGTCGTGTGGGGATCGTCATATACATTCAAATCACGTCCAAATGCTCTTGAAATCATCCCAAACTCCTTAACCTCCATCTTTAGTGCTTGTTTTGTCCAAATATCATCAAATTCACTCAAGGTGACCTGAAACACACTAAAACAACAAACAAGGTATAAATCTGGCAAAAAAAATATAAAACTTGCCGAAATGAGAGGTCAAACAATGTCAACTGGGGATAAAAATATGTAAAATCTACTTATTATCAACATGTATATATGAGACTAACTTAGGATTAGTTTGAAAAAGGTTGACTTTAAGCCTAAAAGTTAGAGTGGTTCATTATTGATATTAGACTTGTTTAAGGTGGATTTTATGCATAGTATGAGTAAATGAACTTGCTTTAGTACCATTTAATTTGGGGGAACTTGCTTTAGATATACTTTTATGGAAATCACTCCACTTGTGCTTGTTGATCTCGTGCGAGGCACATGTAAAGGGATCACGAGCTATAGCCCATTGTAGGTGTTGGATTCTAGGAACTATATAGAAAATGAAGATATATATACACTTGATGACACTCTATGTATAGTGTTTATCACTCTCATATTTGATACATTTTCCCCTTCTATCAATGCATCTTTAGTCCTTTCCTTCTTTTGAATTTCGTATCTGAATCATAATTATTTGATCAATGAGTCTTTAATAGACCTAGGATATATTTTGTTTTGATGCCTTTATGTTTTTTTATGGTTTTCAAGGTACAAAGCATCCTAAGGAACTTTGGATCAAGAACTCTAGAGGACCAAAACAACTATAAAGAAAAGTATGTTGAGTTTTCGTGATAAAGAAGAGGTCCAATTACAGAGTAGCCTACTAGTAACAACAAGTAGAGCCCAAGAGAATCCAAATGGAGGAAGACTCAGCCCAAGCTTAAGCAAGAACCAGCGGTGGCCTAGCATCAATGATAACACCTAATATAGGCGTTATTTAGCCCTTATTCCTAAGTCATTTGTATGTTAAATCACCGTGTGTACACCACATATCAAGTTATTTATGTCGATTTTTGTTCCTGATTGCAAAACATTTATTTTTGTGTAGGTATTCTTGATATGAAGGTTTTCATTGGAGAACCGACCCCACTTTGTCATATTTTTCCTTTTCCAGTGTTTGTGATGAAATTCCAAGTCTTATATGCAATTGGGATTGATCGGGAATCGATTGGAGTTCATCCGAACGAGATTGGAAAACATAGGAGCAAAAGGGGAGAAAGGCACAGGTCACGACCACACGTCACGACCATGACCATGTTTGTGGCCTGAAGATCACGGCCGTGAATAGTGGCCGCGAACCTCAACAGGTGACCAAGAAGAAGGCAGAAAGTTTTGACACCCGAATCACGAACATGGTGCATTTTGACCGCGAAAAAGATCACGCTCGTAACATAATGATCATGATCGAGATCTTATGAAGGAGACCACAATCTTGGAGCTTAAAGACGGTGTCAAATCACAACATTTCGGGCAATTCGGAAACATTCCAGCTGGTCACGGCCAGGTTACCTATAAATATCCATTTTCTACACTTGATAAAGGGAGAGCCGACCTAGAGTGAGAAAGTTAGGGTTTTGGATTGTTTTAGAGAGGAAAACACCTTGGGAGAGCTTCATTGAAGATCCAATCTACCCAAAGAGCAAGAAGATGGTTCAAGCAATGAGAAGAAGTTTGATTCCATCACTCCCTCTCTTCTAGTTTGTATATTTCTTTCTCTCTATGACTTGAATCTCTAATGGTTGTTTAGAATAGATGAGCCCTAGATTGTAGTTGGTATTTAAATGAGTTTATTTATGTGTATGTTGTTCTAGTGAATTTATGCCTCATGTGTGTTTGGTTATGCTTGGGTAAGTCTCCCCAATCTTCTCTACTAGCCTACTTGACCTTATAGACTGGGTAAGGAGGTTTAGGATTAGATGGGTATGTGCCATTTGGCAGACTAAGGATAGTGGGTATCTTAGGGCTTTGAGGTGGACGAGGCGACCGAACTCTTGCCTCTATAGTGCCTTCCTAGAATAAAGCTTTGCAAGCGCACAGATCCTACTCCTCAGTAGTGTGTGGTAGGTTGAACCTATTTAAAGGAACTATAAGAGCATCCCTAGCGAGGAAGCTTATATCGAGGTGACATTGGGTATTTGTGGGTAACGCTAGAAGGGAGACTTCTCATGGGAGAATCCCCATATCAGAGAGTTCACATCATATCCTTTGAACTCAACTTACCGACTATAGCTAAGGGAATTCAATTTTACGTAACCATCTCATTTCTAGCAGTCTACCAACCACTTGGGTTGGTTGTTTAGGATTAGATTAGGTTAGATTCTTCACCAACCTTTTGATTTGATTAGATAGTAGTTCGAAGCGAAGTAATAGTAAGCGTAGGGTCCCTTGGAATACGAACGAGCCACTTTACTACGAGCCTAGCTATGTTATGCTTGGCTTAGCTAGGATTGAATAGAGAGTGTGCATTGACTTATAAATTTAAAGCTCGATCACGCAAGCGATTAATCGGGCCGAACCGCAGCTCATGGAGACTTGGATAAATCGCACACAAATCTTCAAGAGAGGTCATCCATGGGCCAAGGAGGCCATCCCAAGAAGAAAAGGGGCGGCATTCCAAAGAGGACCAAGCCCAAATGAGATTTTTAGGCCATGACTTTGTCCCCAAGTAAAAAAAACATTATCCTAGCTAGTTTAGGAGAGTTTTGACCCCCTACAAATAGAGGGCTAGACTCACTAGTTCGAAAGCCTACACAAATTCACTAGCTTGGAATTTGTATTAGAGGGTAAAGTTAGGGAGATGCTTTCATCATTGATGGTGGTACCCTCCTTCTCTTTTATGTATAGCTAGCTTGCATTGATTGTATGAGGATGCGAACGTGTTCATCTTTGTATGTATTGATGCTATGATTTCATATTATGCTTGTGTTTATGCTTATGAATTTCGATGCTTGTTATATATGCATGAATGTTTGATCTTAATGCCTATATGATTATCATTGTTGTTTATCTAGTATGACTGCTTCATTATCATCGTTTTCTTTGTCTTACCTCTATCGTGTGCTACTATATGCTTTGTGTGTAGTATCATCCAGGTTATTAAGAAATTAACTCTAGTGATATCCCATTGATGTTACACGAGTATAGAGGGAACGATTAACTATCTATACCTCTAGTAGTATCAATGCTTGAGTTTTAGATCATCAATGCTATAGACCATTGAATTTGACTCAAAGAGTCCCACCCTCAGTCATTAGCTAGTTTAAACTCTCTATTGCAAGAGAGGCACATGCATGATGTAACTCGAGATTTACCTTCTTTACAATAATGTATCTTTAATTTTATGCATCTATAATTTGAAAAAAAACCTAAACAATTTTACCTTTTCTTGTTTTACGTTCCTTTCCTTGTTGATTGATTGAAAACCCCTAAAGATGCTTGTTTATTTTGTGTAGAATAGATGATATGGTGTAAATGATTATGCATTACAAGACCTTAAGGAATACGACCTTAGAGCATACTAGAATTATAACTTGATTTCTACATAACACTTCCCACGAAAAACTCTATCCTTCTAATTAAAAAGATTGAGAAACGCGGTGATTTGGGTAGGCTGCGGCTCCAACAACCTTAGGAAACACATCTTTCAGAGTTAGTCCACTAATCCGTAGATTACCATAATTATATCAACGCCCCTCTCCGGATCAAGGTGCGCAAATCGTAAGAAAACATCTTCCCCCCTCTACATTACCCCAACACCACAAATTCAAGTAAAAGTTTTATGAAACAATGTACCATTCTAAATAATGAGGACCTAAGGAAATTTTAATATGTTGTTTTTTAATTAAATTTGGGGTAAATTGCAAGGATGGTCACTGAAAGTACTAAAAAATTCATGTTTGGTCACTAAAAGTATTTATTCCGTTAATGGTCACTGAAAGTGGTTAAATGTTTCATGTTTGGTCATTCTCTGTTAGTTTTCGTCAACCTCCGTTAACACCGTCAGTTTTTTGCTGACGTGGCTAACAGAATTCCCTAATCAGCCTAATTTAACCTGCCACATCATAATATCCGACCCACCACATCATAAATCCTAACCCAAGCCCTACCCATAACCCAACCTTTCTCTTTTGACCAATCAAACCCATGAACCCCTTTTCCCACCCAAAAGTCATCCCTGTCACTGCTTCAAGATAGAACTCGTGACCCCCTTTTCCCCATCTCCCTGTGTGTGTTCCCAGATTCTTCGACTATGTAGAGACACAAGATAGAACCCACCAACATTTGCATACAAAGCAAACCAATGCCTAGTTACGTTGTTCCTCTCACATTGGGCATTAGGGATTGGTATTGACGCTTGGGTACGAATTGGGGGCCGCCACAAGAACCCACCCAACGAGATGATGAAGAAGCCGACTATGGGTTTTCAATCCCTAAGGGTGATGTATTTCGACGAGGTTGGTGTGGTTCGGTGGCTGGGCTTTGTGATTTAGGGTTTTGTTTTCTAGGTTTTCATAAGGGGTGGGGGTTTTTTAGGATTCAATTTGACTGGGAGGGGATTCTGTTGAAAGTGAAAGTTTGGATCAGAAATTGGGGTTTTTTTGTTGCAATCTTAGTCACTAGTTAACTTGCTTCTCACTTTGGAGGGTATCAAATGGCGTATAAGAACTCGCAGTGTAGGGTTTTTGCTTTCAACGATGGACAGGGAAATTGAGGAGACTAGAAAAGCGGCGGCGGCGGTACGGATGGCGGCTTCAGCGGGACGGTAGAGATTCCTCCTCTGCGTCCTCTCGTCTTGACCTGCAAACCCTCGACACCATTGACTTGACTGAGAATGGTGATGCAAGTGGCGTCGGAGTGTGGGGTGAATCCCAGCACCAGCTCCGGTTGCAAGCAAGGAGAGTATTATATGATCTCCACTAACACAACCCATCCTTCATCTTCATCGCAATCTTCTTTCGCCCCGAGGAAGAAAGCAGAGTTGTTGATTGACTCAATTTTTAGGTCAGGCGAGTCAAAAAATGGGTTATGGTTTGGGCTTCGGTTAGGATTTTTGAACGGGCGGGTAGGGGGTTTTATTTTATGATGATGTGGCAGGTTAAATTTGGCTAATTAGGCACTTCTGTTAGTCACGTCAGCAAAATATTGACGGTGTTAACGGAGGCTGACGAAGACTAACGGAAAGTGATGAAATGTGAAATGTTTAACCACTTTCAGTGACCACGAATGGAATAAAATACTTTTAGTAAACAAATGTGAACTTTTTAGCACTTTCAATGACCAACCTTGCAATTTACCCAAATTTGGCACAATAAATAAAATGTTTTTATCATCCCCGTAAATGTGAAGGTATTTCAACTCGGTCATTAGCCTTCAAAAATAGATACATGTATCCAGTTTATATATTTGAGGAATATTTTGAAATAAGTGGGTAAAAACATAAATTGTTACCATTTCGAAATAATTATAATATTTATATGGAAGCTCCAATGGATTTTTTGGTACATTCTAAAATTCCATTTTAGTGTATCGAACTTCCAATTATAAGTATGAACATAATCATGACTCTCTTATCTCCAACTATATATATATATATAAGTTTAGAGTCCCCCATCATTTTTCATTGCAAATTACATAAAGGAAAAACACTAAACAAAAGGTTAAACCTAGATTCAAGAAGATGGCAAAATCTCATCTCCTCCAAGCTTTGGTCTTTGCATTGATTCTGTCAGGTTGGCCGAGGGTTTATTTTCAAATACTTTCTTATTGAATTTTTTTTTTTTCATGTTGTTTTCCTTTGTGTTACTGTTTTATTCATACTTTTTTTTTTTTTTACTTACAGCATTCCTACTTCCAGAAGTCAATGGACAAATAAAAAGATGCAGGGAAACACTATACCCATCAGGATGCACATTAGTTGATTGCGGTCAAAAGTGTTATGAGAGACACCAGCAAATTAGTGGCCAATGTATTGGAAACGAATCCATGACTAATTATGCTTGTGTTTGCGTTTGGAGTTGTTGATATCCATAGTGTCTTATATCACAAATGGCAATTCTTTGCAGTGTCACGCAGTTTATAGTTATTATGTGCAAAACTCCATATATTTATTGATTTTCATGCATGTGGTTTACTTAATTGCATACAAAAGAATAAAAAATGGGTTGTAATTTTTGAATTGCAATACCACTTCTAGATTATATGCCCCATACCACTATATATTACTCATATTACAAATTTAGGAAAAAAGAGGTAGAAGAAAGAAAAGGAGAATAAGAATAAGGAACATGGTTGGTCTTTAAGGAATAATAATAGTGGCGACGAGAAACTCCCTTTCTCTACAAAATTTTAGGTCTTCCTAGAATTACCCAGATTCATTTTACTGCTATGAAACAAAATTTTAGGAGAATATGCCTTCATGTCCACTATCACCAGCACACAATGCATCTCCGTCGACTCGAATGAATTTTGGAACCAGGAAAATTTGAGCATCCTCCCTTTAATATAGAAGTCTAGATGGCTAAAGAGAGTCATCGTGGAAAATTAAAGCTCAGTAGAAATCATGTTCTACCAGGAGTTTGTAGAGATGGCATACCCCAAAGATGCAATGAGAGATTCCAGAGCCTTCATGGTCAGATTCTCGGGTATTAAAGTCGACACTAAGGGAATCCTCAGCGCAAACTTGATTATAGGTTCTGACGGCTTCACTTCCACCCAACTAATCAAGTTCCATAGGTTGACTTCCCTTCACATGTGATTTCCCTCCCGAACATGAAGTTGGCCCGAAATGGTTATTTACATAGTGCAGTTTTTCCGAGATCACGGGCAGGCTTCCGATGTCACGATCGTGACTTTTGACCGCGACATTCCTGACAGTCTATATAAGAGGAGGAGTTGAAAGACAGAAGGGGGATATAGTGAGAGATGGGGTCTTCTTCTTTTTGATAAGAGAGAGAAAGTGACGAACAAAGGAATAAGAAGGAGATTTGGCCTTGCCCTAAACTAGAGGATTGAAGGTTTTCTTCTCTCAAGGGTGATTCAAACAACTATGAAGGAGGATAATCATCACACCATGGTTCTTTCTTTCATCTTTGTTGTTTTCCCTTGCCTAACTATGGAGTAGTCTCCCTACTCGCTTGGGTATTGTAAACCCTAGTCTAGAAATGTGTTATGATGTAAGAACTTGACTCTATGTGTGTTGAATTTTTATTTTATATAATATTTGAGGTATTAATCATGAATATTGAGTGATGTTTTCTATATATCTCATTGTTGGGTCAATTTGACCTAGAATGAGGAAATTCCCCTTTGGTTCATAATGAGCTAGACCTCCTAGACACTTGGGTAACCCCTTCTTGGTTAATCTATGACAAACCTCAAATATTGGATTAGTGCCATGATTCCATCTTGGTTCTTGCGATCCTAGTTGATCGGTTAAGAGAGCTAGGTTTCCTAGCTTATTGTTGCAATCCTCAGCGAACGGTTAAGAGAGCTAGGTTTCCTAGGTTATAGTTTCAATCCTTAATTGATCGACTAAGAGAGTTAGGGTTTCCTAACTAGTTGCACCTGCATCATAGTATATGAACTCATCCTTCACACTAGAGTTTCGTTCATTGCTTCTTAACACGAGACTGGGAGAGTTAGGGTTTCCTAGCTAGATTGCTTTTATACAATTGATACTCTTTTGGGTAGCATTTTGTGCATTTTCAGGGTCGAGCAGCCTAGTGGGCCACTCGGAAGTCATAGGGGACATCGAGCTCAAGTTGCTGGAGCAAGATTACGAAGATCGGATATCAATGAACAAAGGCGCCCACGACGCTGTTTTTACTAAAGGAAAGGCGGCCATGGTGCCATTTTGATGAAGCCAACTGCTTCATCAAGAAGCAGCATGATTCGTTGCCACGTGTTTGGAGACTTCTGATTGGTCGAATGACGCAATAGGGGAGGTTTTCTTTCCTTGTAAAGCCTAATGAAAAATTTGTAAATAGGCTCTAGAGATAGAGTTAAAGGGAGGGAGACGAGAGGTAAAGGAAAGTTCATTACTCTGCCAACAGAGCAACCCTTCTGACTTACAATGATGCCACCTTCGAGGGAGAATCCGTGGTGAAAAATGTGTCATTGGGACCCTTTACTCTGTTACGATCGTCGATTTATGTGGTCTCTTTGAGTATTCATTTTCATCAATGAACGCCCAGGACACCCTTCCCATGGTTGGCTAAGTTTCTTAGTTGCGTAGGTATGTGAACTCTAGGAATGCACCTTTATATGCACGGTTTGTCATCATGAACGAGAGGTGAAGGACGGGTTGTCATCATGAACCAGCACGGAGGAATTCACCTTATATGCAATGCACGGGTGGCCACGAACCTAAAAAAATGGAAAGAAAGTTTCCCTCTGAAAAGGGTATCGTATCGTTCGTGCTACCCCACCGAAACTGACAGAAAAGGAGAGGAAAAAATGTGAATTTAAAATGGGTAAGGTTAAGGTGAAAATGAAATTTTTGTTCAATCAAAAAGCAATAATCGTACATTACCCAAACTAATCTACAAACTCTCAAATTCATATATATACTTCGGCCCAGTTCACAGTTGACTTTCATGTTTGCCTGGCATAGGGCTAGTGGTGACCGGTGGTAGTGCTGCTGGAAATAAAGCAGCCCACTTTCTCAAGTGCTCCACCAAACCCAAGGCCGAAAGTAAAATTGAGAGAAAATCATAAAACGGTAAAAGCGAAATGGGGAAAAATATTACTCTGTAGAGCGTTGCACTTTTTCAATTTTCAGCTTAGAAAGAGCTCTCACGGAAAAAGCGCGGGCCTTTTGCCCTTTCGTGTTCCCTTACATCTTCCAAATACCCATCCGCGCACGGAAAGCTTCGATCTTCAATCCCCAGCGCAGTCCATTTTCCCTGATAATCTTGCGATTTTGATTTTCCGTCATCCTTCTTCGCCGGCGACGCAGAAAACAAGTACCGTAAAGAGTTCTTTCACCTAGGGTTTTCACTTTTTCATTTCAGAGAATGAAATTCGGGGAAGCATTCCGAGAATACCTACACGGAGACCAGGAGAAATTCCTGGAGAAGTGCTCCCACGTCGAGTACAAGCGCCTGAAGAAGGTGCTAAAGCGATGCCGACGCTCTTCGCTTGGCTCGCAGGAGGTTTGCCGAGACAGCCTAGAAGAACAAGAGGAGGATCGTGATCAAGAGAGCCGGCCCGGTTTCAATCAATTCTGCCAATGCCAGTCCTGCCCCGGTCAGATTCCTCGGTTCCCTTATCTTGGCAATTCAGGGTTGTTCGTGATTGTAAAGAATATTGAGACGCTGATTTTGGGGTTTTTTTGTTTGAATTTGTAGTGTGCGATCAAATGTTCTTTTCCGAATTGATGAAAGAAGTATCGGACATAGCTGGATGCTTCAACACTAAAGCTAGGCGGCTCCTCCACCTTCACGTGGCCAAGGGGATGCAAGGGTATGTACTGTGGTTTCGTCAGTGCTTTCGAGACGATAAGTTAGCTATGGCGGAGGAAGGAAGGATGCTGATGGAATATGTTACCATGAATGCTATCGCCATACGCAAAATCTTGAAGAAATATGATAAGGCAACGAACCCCCCAATCCCTTGTTTCGTTACTTCAAGTGATTTGAATTCTTACTTGTTTGGAATAATGTTCATGATGATAGATGATTATGATGCTCCTTTTAGGTGCATAGCTCTGTGAATGGAAATGTTTTCAAATCTAAGATGCGAGCCGAACACATTGAGCTTCTGCAATCGCCTTGGTTGATTGAGCTGGGAGCTTTGTTTTTGAACATCAATGGATTAGATGGAGGACGATTCAGTGAGTTCTGTGGGAATTTTTCGTGTGATCTCGATGCTTCGGAACCTGTTATGAGGCTTACCTTGCCAAATTCTGTTGCCATAGACTACAGTTTGACATGTGCCATTTGCTTGGTGAGAAATCATTTTACTCTGTTCTATGCACCACGCTAACCAGAGGTTAACACTTGTTTGATACTATTGGATTTCGTTTTTGCTTTGCAGGACACTGTTTTTAACCCATATGCTTTGAGCTGCGGCCACCTTTTCTGCAAGTCATGTGCTTGCTCAGCTGCTTTTGTACCGATATTCCTTGGGCTAAAAGAAGCTACTCCAGATTCAAAGTGCTCAATCTGCAGAGAGGTACATTTAGGAATGCAGGCAGCTTAGTGAACTGTAAATGTTATGTGAGCCATCCATGACATCAAGCATTGTTCTACATGGTTATAATTAAACAAAACTTTCGAGGCTTAATCAACTCATTTCTTGCTTTTAGATTATCAAAATAGTGATAGCTATGGCATTGAATTATGCACATAATTGCCCAATAGACTTACTTCCAGAAAGTATAGCTGGTAGCAGAAGGATCTTTCTGTGTGATGATAGCGATGGGGATATGCTTTTGCCTTTTAGTTTGTCTCATTCTGGGACCTTTGTTATTTCTCATCCAGTCATCCCTCTCTAGCATAATTCATTACCTGAATGGTTAGCTTTAACCAATATTGGAGTGCGCCGGTCTTGGATTTATTCTGATTTGCCACTTACTATCACTTGTCGGTGCATATAGCAACCTGTCTTTATTTAGTTACACATAGTTTGATCACTTCTTCCTTTATGGAACTTGTGTTGCAAGTCATCTTTGTGTACTAACTCAAAAATCACACCATTACCATACATCAACACGTCTTCTAAATTAGTCGTATACACCTATATCGAACCATTTGATGAAAGCTGTGACTGGCGTGTCTGCTTAGTGTTTAGCATAGGTGTTCTTTTTCCTAGAGCATTAATGCACATGTCCGACTAAACCCAAGTAAATCCTTTGTTGGGATTTTGTTTTTAGGTTTTGGTTTTAGAAATAACCACCAACCTTCCCCCAGTTATTTCTTGCTTCATAAACCAGTTTGATGTGGCATTCTGTTCCAGTAGTGAGACTTTCCTGATACATAAGTGAACCTCAATCTTGAGTGAAACTTCTCTGGTCTAAAAAAACAGTTTACCTGTTATTTAGAGCATATGTTTGAGAAACCAGACTACTTTTCTGTCTCTGATTGACCAAAGCAACCTTCCCTTAATGCAGGCTGGCGTATATCAGAATGCGGTGCACATGATGGAACTGGACTTACTGCTGAAACAAAGGTAAGAGATGCAGGAGCAACCTTTATCTACTCTCCAATGGTTGACCAAGCTAGCTAAATTTCAATTCTCTTTCGTTTTATCCAAACATCTTTCATTAAGGTGCAAAGAGAACTGGAAAGAAAGGATGGTAGCAGAACGTGCACTGATAGTCAAGCAAACCAAGGAGTACTGGGATATGCAGACCAAATACGCAATCGGTTACTGAATTTTGGGTAGCTGATAGCCAGATAATTACAAGTGATTCTTCATTCTAGTGAATCTAGATTACTTATAGGGTGGAGTTGATGTAGACACGATGACAGACAGATCTCCTTCCTATATTGTCAGCAGGTGCAGTTGAACTTATTATTGCTGCCCATAATGTGGAGTGATTGCCAGTGATTAAGGGGTCATATATGATTGTGATGAAGGTGTTTTGCTCAATGTTCAGAAGCCATTTGAGAATTTGGTGTTGATTTTTATGCAACAAGAGATTAGTTTTGGAATGGATTAGTTTATGCGAGAAAAGATAAGAAGTTGAGCGAAACCCAATTCGTTCAGGATCTGCAATTCAAAGCAAGCATGATTTACAGTATAGATTACTACTAGAAAAGAAATCACTAAAAACCCTAATTATGTAGTAGATAACTGGAGAATGACAGAACTCAAAGAAACAAGGAAACCTATGCTAGACAAGTGATCTCCGCAGTAGCTACCTAGTTGCAACAACTCAACCTAATAGTTTGCAGACTGAATGAACTGTTGAATAAGATTTCACACCGTGCTAACCAAATGAACAATCTGCCTAGTTGCTAGCATAGTTGCATATACGCAGCAGCTGCCTAGTTGCAACCACACAACCGGAGAATTTGCAGAATGAAGGAACTGATTAAGAAAATTCATACAGCACTTACGAAACGAACAATCAGCCAGGTTGCCAGATCGCTTAGCTGCTTAGTTGCAACCACTCAACCAGATAGTTTGAAGAATGACTGAACTGTTGAATAAAATTTCATACAACATTAACGAAACGAAGAATCTGCGTAATTACTACATAGCAGCTGGCATAGTAGCAACCATTGAACAAGATAGTTTGCAGAATGAATGAACTGTTGAATAAGATTTCATAAAGCGCAAACGGAATGTAAAATCTGCCCTAGTTTGCTATGGCATTGTTGCATATCCAATAGGAAAATTATCACCAGAATCATCAGTGAAGACCAATTAACAAAACACACCCACGTTTCCCAGATGCATGAAGATAGATAGGATGGGCATTGGAAGCACTGTAGAAGATCGGCTGATGTAGATAAGTAATCTTTGCAAATAGAAGGGCAGAGGGAAGAACACAAGTTGAGCAAACAACCAAGTTGTTAATAGAATTGCAATCCAAAGCAAGCATGAATTACAAACGTTCACTGCTAAAATGAAATCCCTAAAACCCTAATTACATGGTAAGGAAACACACAAAAGATAGGGAAACCCTAGACTAAAGAGATTAAACTCCGCCACCGCCAAAATAAGAACCTTTCTTTCTTGACAGCAAGACTTCTCCGACCGGCCGTCCATTCCCCCAATCATCTACCCTTCCTCCTAACCTCCGAAACCGTAAAGAGTCCTTCCCTGCCTCTTCAGAGCATACACGACGTCCATCGCGGTGACCGTCTTGCGGCGGGCGTGCTCCGTGTAGGTGACGGCGTCGCGGATGACGTTCTCCAAGAAGATCTTCAGAACTCCGCGAGTCTCCTCGTAGATCAGCCCACTGATACGCTTCACGCCGCCTCTGCGAGCAAGACGGCGAATCGCCGGCTTCGTGATACCCTGGATGTTATCGCGGAGGACCTTGCGATGGCGCTTGGCTCCTCCCTTTCCGAGCCCCTTGCCTCCCTTGCCGCGCCCAGACATTCTTCCTTCGGAGATCGACGGACGGAGAACAGAAAAACCCTAGATCTGAGGGAAAGCAGAGAGCAAATTGATTTGAGGAGAGTGGGGAAGATGGAAGGTGTGAGAGTGAGTGGGGAAGATTTGTGGGTCAAGTTAATTTATAAGAGAGGGAAATGGGTTTGCTGAGAGCATCGATCCGCGTAGCGGTGTGGGGAACGCTGTTTTGGCCGTTGATGGTGTTTGGTCGACGGTCCAGATGAGAGTTTGTTTAGACGCGGATTGATGACGTGGATAGATCCGGATGGATGAGTTTTTCCCAGTTTTCGCTTGCTTTTTAAATTTTTTTATTTTGGGAAATTAAAAATTTTGCGGGCGGGGTTTGTTTTTTGTTTTCCCCCCACATCCCTGAGTTGGGCGCGAAAGTTGAAAAGAGAAAATAGAGAATCGTACGACAGCGTTTGGTTTGAAGTCTGAACCCAAGATGACTGGGCCTTTTCTGTATCACCGAAGGACTTCTTTCTAGTCCGCCCGATTTTGCTTTTGCAAACATATATTGGATTGTTTGGATTTGGATGAATCCATTGTAAAATAAGATAATTAATTCATCATTGTAAAATAAGATAATTTGATTAATTATTAAAAAATTAGTCAATTCTAATTGTCTATCCCACTCCAAACAATTGTAAATTTGTAATTGTTTCAAAATCAGTCAATTCAAATTTTTCATGCATACTTATTTCATCTGAAATTTGTGTTGACATACAACTCAATTTTGCCGGATTGTCTCAAAATGAAATAATTGGCACAGATTGATCAGTTAAAATTTCTCATCCAAACGACCCCATAGTGACTTTCTAAGAAGTGAGACATTGTTGGATTGCTGCACATTGACTATGTTAACTTTGATTCTTACAATAACTCTTTCATTGTATTTCAATAGTCGTCTTGTCGGTTAAGGTTTAATTATTCCTTGTTAATTATGGATATCGCATACAATTTGTTGACAAGGTATTTTCCTAAGGTCCATACACAGCTCTTTAGGACTCAACATTCTCGTGAAATTTGCTCCATCGTTGTTTAAGGAGGCGGAGACAGGAGAGGGTATGATACCCTAGCCTAGCCTAGCAGGAGATTAGATTTACTAAATATTATTAACATTAAATATTTTGAAAGGAAGAGGAAACGTTACATATTTAACAACATTAAAAACACGAACACTCTCGAAACAAACACTTATTGTACTAAACAGTTATGCTTGTGTTTTAACAACCTTAAGAACCAAGCGCTAGCAAACCAAATCAATTCTTCATGATATGGTGATGTGATATATATCGAAGTTATAATAATCCTATTATGTCAAAGGGTCATATTCTACAAGGTCTTCTAATGCATCGTTATTCACACTATACCATCAGTGGCTCACACAAAGACAATAAAATCATTTAGGGGTTTTTATTCAACTAACAAGCAAGAATAATAAAGTTGTTTATGTGTTTTTCAATTTATATATGCATAAAAGTAAATATATGTTATTGTATAAGAGAGCAAACTCAGGTATTAACATGCATATTGGGGCTCAATCACAACATGCATCAATGATTCATATATAACATTACTCCATCCTTCCACTAAAGTCATTCTTTACCTGTGCATGTGCCTCTTCCGATAGAAACTTAACTAGCTAATGCGTGCTTTTGCTTCATGTTATCACCTAGTTAATGAAGAATAAGGAAGTTAGGATAGAACATGATTAATTATGGACTTATATGAACCATAATCAATGATATGACAATTAAACATTGATACTACTCGAAGCATAGATGGTTGATCATACCTTCTAGACTCGCGTGGCATCAAGTAGGTCAATATAGGGCAATTTCTTATCAATCTAGGTAATACTGAGCACAATGCATATAGTAGCATATAATATAATCATAAAACATCGGTGATAAAGAAGCATTCATACTATGTAAACCACAATGGTCATCACATAAGCATCGAAACATAAACATCCATGCACAGACAATAGGAATCAAAACATAGGCTTCTGAGGTTGAGCATTAATGAGGAGTTCAAGTTGTCTTTCAATATTCTTATAGCTTGTTTGCAGCCCTATCACTATTGCCACTAAGTTCTCGAACATGGTGGGTTGCAGATTAAATGCAGATTAAAGACACTTTCTAATTGCCCTTTGTATTGAAGTTGATTGCCAAATCCAGGTGGACCTGACTTCTTTTGTCATTGTGCTTCATATTGGACTGGTTTGTAATTAATTGGTTTTACTTTGGACCATTTTGTAATTAATTGTTCTCCTTGTACCCGTGACCTAGTAGAAAGGGTATAAGAGGGTAGCTAGCCGAACCCTAGAAGGCAAGAGAGTGTGAGCAGACTTCTGTACTGAAACTCATCACCATATTGACATCTTTCCTGAGAGCTATGCTCTCCGTGGACTAGTCCCGATCTTCGGGGAAACCACGTAAACCTCGGTGTTCTCTTTTACTTCCGCAATCGTTAGTTTCTACATGGTATCAGAGCTGTGAGATTCAGCTTCATTAAATCTCCTTCATCATGGGTAAATCGGAAGAGGAGTCTAGCGGCGGCACGCCTATGGTCGATTCTGAGCCTTGCATCATCCCGATCAGCTCACCCCTCTATCTGCATCCCTCAGAAAATCCTGCGCAATTGTTCGGTAGTGATTTGCTGAACGACTCCAACTATGGAGAGTGGGTCAATGACATCGCAGAAACCCTAATCGCCAAAAACAAGCTTGTTTTCGTGGATGGATCCTTCCCTCGTGACAAAGCTGGCTCGTTTGCGCATCGTGACGCCTGGGATCGTTGTGATGCGACTGTTAAAGGCTGGTTGAAGACAGCCATGACACGCGAGGTTCGGAACAGTGTTCAGACGGCATCGACGGCGCGAGACATCTGGGTAGACTTGCAGTGCCGCTTCAGCAAAGGGACGGCGCAAAGGGCCTATGAGCTCCGCCGCAAACTCAGCACCCTTCGGCAAGATAAACTTTCCGTCTCCGCTTTCTACACACAGCTACGTGCGGTCTGGGACGAGAAGCTGTCGATAGGGGGAGTCGTCCGTTGCACATGTGCTGGTTGCTCATGCGGTTGGGCTCGGCAGTTCCACGAGCAGCAGGAAACCGAGCAGCTCTTCGAGTTCCTCCTTGGGCTTGATGATGCTTACTCTGTGGTAAGGTCGCAAATCCTTAGCACGCGTCCCACTCCCACGCTCGCCGATGCATACCGAATGGTCACGGCGGAGGAGCAACATCGGCTTCTCACCACCGCAAGGCGCCCTGTTGTTGACACTGCTGCGTTTCAAGTGCAAGCAGCGGCAGAATTTCGTGAAGGTCGTTCTCCGGATGAGCAGGAGCGCCCGCGGGACGATAAGGATCGCCCCCGCTGTTCAAATTGCCGCCATCTTGGGCATACGCGAGATACTTGCTATAAGCTGGTAGGTTATCCAGCTGGTCACCCTCGAGCCAAGCCAGCTGATACTCAGGCTCCTCGGCGACCCAAAGCAGCTCATGTGGAGCCGGACTCCACTTCCCCTATTCCGGGCTTAACGGCAGCATAGTTTGGGGCACTTAGAGACTTCTTATCAACGACGGACAACGACAATCATTCAGCACCAACGGCTCATATGGCGGGTAATACTCCTGAACTCGACATGTGGTTGATAGACTCAGGCTGTAATGAACATATAGTTCGCGATGTTAGTTGGATGGACTCTATGGTAAGGCAGGGGGGCATTCACAGGTTCGGATTCCGGATGGAACAGGTGTTCCGGTTGTGTGGATTGGAAATGTTAGACTCTCTAGTCATGTTCAGCTTCGAAATGTACTCCATGTGCCGGCATTCAAGTGCAATCTCTTGTCTGTTAGCCGTTTAGCTCGTGATCATAATGTGGCGGTAACTTTCTTACGTGATTTCTGCGTTCTTCAGGTCTTACCTTCCAAGACGCTGATTGGAGTGGGTAAGCTGAAGGATGGCCTGTACTACTTGCCTCGGTGTGATGGGATGCGGCTTGGTCAAGCACATAAAGTGACGACTCAGCTGGATTCATCTACTCTGTGGCACACCAGGTTGGGGCATCCGAGACTGGATAAGCAGAGCCGATTGAGAGCTGTTGTGGATTGTAATTTTTCCCCTTCCGATTCCGTTCATTGTGATTCTTGTTTGAGGGCTAAACAGAGCCGAACTCCTTTCTCGAATAGCATGATCAAAACTGCTGGGTGTTTTGATTTGATCCACGTCGATATTTGGGGGCCTTATCGGACATCCTCCCTCGATGGGTCTCGTTTTTTCTTGACTATTGTGGACGATTTCAGTCGTTCCACGTGGGTTTACTTAATGAAGCACAAATCGGATGTTGAACGCTATCTTATGATGTATTTCCACTTGGTTCACACACAGTATGGCAAGCTAGTGCGTCGTATCCAAGCCGACAACGGATTGGAGTTTCAAACTAATTCCCTACGTGATTACTACGAAGCAAATGGGATTATTCTCCAAACCTCTTGTACGGACACACCACAGCAAAATGGTGTCGTTGAGCGCAAACACCGCCATCTGTTGGAGACGGCCCGAGCTCTCATGTTTCATGCCGGGCTCCCTGTGCGTTTTTGGGGTGATTGTGTCTTGACAGCTGCATATCTCGTCAACCGGTTACCCTCATCGCCCATTGGCTGGAAGACTCCGTTTGAGATACTTTTGGGACGTCCTGCTTCGTATTCCCATCTCCGCAGTTTTGGCTGTCTCGCTTATGCGAAGGACAATCATCATGGCCTCGATAAATTTACCGAGCGTGGTCGAGCAGGTGTTTTTCTTGGTTATCCGGGCACTCAGAAGGGGTATCGCATCTATGATTTGCGTACTCGGAAAGTTTTAGTTTCTCGTGATGTGCAATTCATTGAGAATGTTTTTCCCTTCCATCTTCGGGCCACGGGAGCGCCGCACACGCCAGTTCACCAACCATTAGTAGCAGACCATCCATTTATTGATGGTGATATGGAGCCTGCTGATCAGGTGGGGCAGCGTGTTGCTGAAGAACCCATTGTTGCTGAAGACCCCATTACCGAGAGCACCACTTCTCCTCTCGACGGCTCCCCATCGCCGCATCCTTCCTCCCCGCTGGATCCGCCCGCGTCACCTCCAACGCCCTCGCCTGCATCACCTACGTCGCCATGAACGGCCACATCCTCCTCACGTGCGTCCCCATGCATGGAGCATGCAGAGACCACGCCCACGTCTCCAGCTCCTGACCTGGCCGCCCCTCCCCGACGGAATCCTCCGCGTGAACGTCGCCCCCCAGCTCATTTGGATGATTATGAGGTAAACTTGCCCTCTGCCTCGACTGTGCAATTTCCCATTTCTAATCACGTCACTTACCATCGTTTTTCTGACCGCCATTGTGCTTTCTTGGCTTCTGTGTCCGACTATTTCGAGCCTCGGACTTATGCACAGGCTGTTAAATATGCACACTGGCGGGCGGCCATGCAACGCGAGATTGATGCGTTGGTAGCCCAAGGGACGTGGACATTGGAGTTTTTGCCTCCCGGGAAACGTGCAATCGATTGCAAGTGGGTTTACAAGATTAAGTTCTTGCCGGACGGTACTATCGAGCGATACAAAGCTCGTCTGGTGGCGAAGGGCTTCACTCAACTGGAAGGGATTGACTTCCACGACACATTCGCCCCGGTGGCCAAGCTAGTTACCGTTCGAGTTCTTCTGGATGTTGCGGCTAAGCAAGGATGGCCCTTACATCAACTCGATGTAAACAACGCATTCCTCCATGGTGATTTAGACGAGGAGGTGTACATGAAGATACCTCAGGGTTTTAGTCGTGACGGTGATCACAGGGTTTGTCGCCTTCGCAAGTCGTTGTATGGTCTTCGCCAGGCTTCCAGGAATTGGTACACCAAATTCACTAAGGCACTTTTGGAGTTTGGATTCCGGGTTTCCAAAGCCGATCCCTCATTGTTCCAGTATAGTCGCCATGGCGCCTTTGTGGCGATCTTGATTTATGTTGATGACGTCGTGATCACAGGTTCTGCTATTGATGTCATTTCTCAGGTCAAAGCCTTCCTGCATCACCGGTTTAGCATCGAGGATTTGGGTACCCTGAAGTAATTTCTTGGCATTGAAGTGGCGCGATCCCCCGATGGCATTGTGCTCAGCCAGCGCAAGTATGCCCTTGATATTCTTGCCGATTCCGGGATGATGGTTGCTAGGCCGAGTGGTTTTCCGATGGAACAGAACCATAACCTGACTCGCCCTACAGAGGAGCAGCTGGCCGACACTCATGCCTATCGTCGGCTAATTGGGCGTCTGTTATATCTCACGATCACTCGCCCAGACATCGCCTACTCTGTGAACTTGCTTAGTCAGTTTGTGCAGTCACCTAGTCCGGATCACATGGCTGCTGCTCATCGTGTGCTCCGGTATCTCAAAGCTGCGCCCGGTCAAGGTTTGTTTCTTCCCTCTGCTGGTTCGCTTGAGCTCACCGCCTTCAGTGATGCTGATTGGGCTGGTTATCAGCTTAGCCGGAGATCCACCACCGGGTACTATATCCACCTTGGCGGCGCCCCTGTCTCCTGGCGTGCTAAGAAACAGCGTGTCGTGGCTCGTTCTTCTGCAGAAGCCGAGTACCGGGCCCTGGCTAGCACTACTAGCGAAGTTCTGTGGCTCCATTTCTTGCTTGGTGAGCTCCAGGTTCCTCAGCATGTGCCTACTCCTCTCTACTGTGATAATCAGGCGGCTCTACATATTGCCGCTAATCCAGTCTTCCATGAGCGCACTAAGCACGTTGAGATGGACTGTTACTTTGTTCGTGAACGTGTCAGTTCCGGCGAGATTTCTCCCTGCAAGGTCGGTACCCGCTCTCAGCTCGCGGACATCTTCACCAAGGCCTTGGGGACAGACCAGTTTCATTCTTTGTTATCCAAGCTTGGCATTCGTGATCTCCATGCTTCAGCTTGAGGGGGAGTATTGGACTGGTTTGTAATTAATTGGTTTTACTTTGGACCATTTTGTAATTAATTGTTCTCCTTGTACCCGTGACCTAGTAGAAAGGGTATAAGAGGGTAGCTAGCCGAACCCTATAAGGCAAGAGAGTGTGAGCAGACTTCTGTACTGAAACTCATCACCATATTGACATCTTTCCTGAGAGCTATGCTCTCCGTGGACTAGTCCCGATCTTCGGGGAAACCACGTAAACCTCGGTGTTCTCTTTTACTTCCGCAATCGTTAGTTTCTACACTTCATGAACATATGGTGCATTGGTAGAGTGATGTTGTGGTAGTCCTCGGGCTTCTTTCCTCCCGGAGCAAGCCATTGACCATACAACATGCGAGGTTGATGGAATATTTTATAAAGAGGATATCTTCATTGTTGAGGTCTCAATTGATAGCTTTGATTTATGTAATTGGCATCAAAATGTCATTTCCCTTGTTGGATATATAAGTTGAATCCGTCATGGCCTTCTTCTCCACATGCTTCACAAATGAACAAGGATTCAACTGTCCATTCTCTGGCTCCACTGAAGTCATTCTTAGTTGTTGGGTCAGTTTCTTCATGTATACATAGAGGGTAGCAACATCATCCTCCCTTTCTCAAGCAACTTTCCATGGTTAAATCATTGATGGACGCTTGGATTAGTTCTTCGGCTTTCTTACTAGTGCTGCAAAATGCTCCAAGCATTACACTCTCTTCATTGTTGTTAAATCCCCACCGGCCGACTGGGTTACCAATTCAGAACCGTCCCATGATATTTGGAGGCCCTGTTCGAAAATTTAACATGTGGCCCCTAATTTTTTTCTCATTAAATTTATTAAATAAAGTACATAAGTTCATAAAATGATTTCAAAATGAATAAACAATCTCACTTCCTGTTTGACCAAGAAACCAAGACCAAATTCTCACTCCTAGCATGGAGGGAGAAAAGTAAATCTGGAGGGAACAAAAAATGGATATAGAGCAAAAATTGAATGGAGAAATGAAAATAATATAAATTGATCGAGAGGTGGGTGCGGGTCTATCTAATGGATCGTGTAGGCCCTATTCTAAAATTGAGACATTATCCAAATTGACTTTTAACTATAATAAAACTAAAATGATTATAATACCATTATTCAAAATGCAATATCTTTCTTTATTGTTTAAATTAATATTATCTATTATCTCTCTGATTTTCGTATTCTCCATGAGATCCTTTTCAATTGTTATTATAGCTAAAATTATCTATTAAATTCGTCACCATATTCATAATCTATCAATCATACACTAAAAAAACAACCTGCAATATTCGATCGGTAACTAACAAATATGAGTGGAGGCCCCTAATATTCAGAGGCCCTGTGCCGGAGGGCGGGCCGGCACACCCTCTTGGCCGGCCCTGGTTACCATCATCGTTGTGTCTTGATCGAGGCCTTTGGAAACATACTTTGCAATTTGCTGTTGTGTGAATCCATGATGGGGGCATGCATTGATATACCCCTGAAATATCCTATAAGATTCATAGAAAGTCTCTCCTTCCTTCTGTTGAAATTGAGTAATCTCGTCTTTAAGCTCCTCCACCTTTCATGGTGGATAGTACCCCTCGATGAATGCTTGTGCAAGGGTCTCCCATTTGGTGAAGGTGTTTGGTGGATGGTAGTCAAGCCACTGTTTTGCTCCTCCTCCAAGAGAGAATGGTTAGTATTCGAATTACTTCTTTGGTAGCTTCATCTTCTGGTATGGAATCGATTATCTCTAATAATGTCTTCAAGTGTTTCACCGAATCACCATTATTCATTCCTCCAAATCTCCCAACTTGTTGCACCATCTAGATAAGTTGAGTTCTGATTTCTATAGTCGTTGGTAGCACAGTAATGCTTGAGGTGATGTTGGATGCTCTTCTTCTTGAATACTAATAGAGAGTAAGTGGAATGGCCACTTGTCTTTTTCCTTCTTCTCCAGCCATCGTTGGTCCTGAAGAAGTTGAAGATGCTCCTTCTTCCTCCGAATAGAAGTTTTCTTCGTAAACCTTGTTCTCCTCTCCCAAGCTTTACTCGAAATTGGTGGGGCTTGAGGTCTCTTCTCCTCTTAAGCTAGATGCCCCTTCCTTAATCTTCAAGATGGTTGAACTCGATGCTCCACCTTCTTGAACTATCTCTTGCACGATCTTTAGATTTTTCACTTTTTTCTTCTAGTACATACGGAACTCATGCAATATTTTGCAAAACAAAAGAAACTTAAAACTAAAGAAAGACTCAAGATGGCTAGATGCTTTCATATATGATTAGAAATCTCTGGAAACAGTGTCAAAAACTTGATTCATGATTTGTAGATCGAAGTAATAAATCCTAAGGAAGGCCTAGCGTCGTATTCCACGAAGTCTTCTAACGCATAATTATTACACCAACCACCTATAACACACGAAAACAAGAAAGGCTCATTGATCAAATAGTTGTGAGTTAAATAGGAAATACTATTGAAATGAATAAAAATGCTTTGATAATTGAGAAAAATGTATTAAGAATGAAAATGACAAACGGTAATTACACTTAAAACTAGTATTTTGGACGGCTTGTTGTATTGTTGTTGTTGCACGATATGAGAATTGAGATACGATCCCCAATTCCCGTCATATATTTACTAAGAAAAACAATTTTGTAACTGTTGGGCCATAGCTGAGCGGCATTGGGCTTGGAAGCCCAAGGAGTAAGGCCCGTTCAAAGGGCCCAGGAGAGTGCATCTGGGGAAACGTAGCGCATGGGGAACAGAGAAAGGAAGGCGGCCATACTAGGACAGGACAAGTACTAGGACGCCTGACACAAAGAGCCGTTACGGGCAGAATGGGAGATCCTCCGAGGATACTCACCTCGAACACTGCAGGACTAAGCATTAATTGCCGCCGTAGGCGGTCTAGATAAAGCAGAGCCTGATTTAGGATGCCTGACATGGCATTTAATGCTCGAAGTCCAGCCCAAACCACTATAAATACATTCCTATCTACATTGATGGTAAACCAACTACTCTCTCTCTCTCTCTAAACATTACAAAAAACTCATATTCCCTCTTTAACTTAAGCATCGGAGGGTGTCCGGGGTGACCGCCCACGGACCCTTGTTTTGCAGGAGCTTGGAGTCCCCCATCATCTGGAACAGACGCCTTGCTCGCTTCCACAAACCGCCTAGAACATTCTAGGCTCAAACAATTTGGCGCCCACCGTGGGGCGAGCATTACACTGAAGAAAAGATGGATGGGAGCTCCAACACTCCCGTCAAAGGCGTAGTAGAAAGAAGTCACCTCCACGCACCAGACGCGCCAGCAAGCGGAATGCAAGGAATGGAGATGCCAACTGTGGAAGAGGAAATGGAAATGGAGGACCGCGTAAAGAGCCAGGGACAGCAAATATCGAGTATGCAGGAGAGCTTGATCCAAATATTGGCCATGCTCAAGGAAAAAGAAAGTGACACCCCCGAAAGCTCGGGAAAGAAGGCGGTCAAAGGAAAGAGGAAAGAAGGCGGTCATGGCAGCCCCGTCTCAACAGAAGGCGGGGAGTCAGACAGAGAAGAAGGAGAAGAGGATCTCAGCTTAGGATTCCTTGAAGAGCACCTTAAGCCCTCATACGGGAAGGTGAAGGGTCCCAACATCCTATAGAACCCGCTAGCAAGAAGTTTGTTTAAGACCCAGGTTCCCCCAAACTTCTCTTCACTGGGGCTCCCCACATACAATGGAAGCTCAGATCCCGCCGATCATTTGAGCGCTTTCATGCTCACTATGCAACTCATCAACGCTACAGACGCTGATCTGTGCAAGGCGTTCCCGGTCACGTTCAGTGGCCACTGTCGAACCTGGTACACCTCCCTACCAGAAGGGATAATAGAGAACTTCGAGCAGTTCGCGACTCTTTTTTCTTCGAAGTTCGCGTCGCAAAGGAGGAGGAAGCTGACGGTTTCGTCACTCATTAATTGCAAGCAAGGAGGAGAAGAGTCGCTGACAGATTTCTACGACAGGTGGAATACGATAGCCTGCAAAGTGCAGGAGATCTCGCTAAGTGTAGCAGCAGAAAACCTGCGCATGTCAACACACAGTCGCGAGCTCCGAAGGGCGCTAATTAAGAAAGAGCATTCACTAAAAGAATGGACCGATCTGGACCGCCTTGTGAGGAAGGCGATCCTACTAGAAGAGGCCATGGCAATTGAGGAAGCTGTCAAGCGCCCCCAACCCAAGAGAAGGAGCGGAAAAGAAGAAGGGAGGATCGCCTAAAAGGAGAGGGCGCTCTCCAGAAAGGCGAGGCTACAAGTCGCATTTTACGCACCGGGATAACAGGAAGGAAGTTTTCACCGCCAGCCAAGACGGAGGTCAAGATCGGAGGAATGACAGCAGTGCGCATCAGACGCACAGGAGAGAAGATGATCGGAAATGGTGCGACTGGCACCAAATGCCCACCCATGACACCATAGAGTGTCGGGAATTCAAAGCCAGCCTAAAGTACTTAGTGCCCGGAGACCTCCGGAGCCGTTTAGATACGAGACCGCAGAGGGAAGAACAAAGACACCACAAAGATAGGTCGCCAAGCCCGAGGAGGAGGTCGCGCACACCAAAGCGGAGGTCGAGGTCGCAGAGAAGGGAGCGCTCCCCTAGGCGGGAGCGTTTGCCATCACCGCCAAGGAGGTCCCCCCCACATCGACAACCGCGCGTCAACGAGGACGACGTGGAAGTAATAACTATCGCAGGCGGTCGAAAGAGACCCAGAAGCGAAGGGGAGCGCCTAATCCAATGCTTGAACGTCCACAAAAGCGAGCAGATAGATATCAGTTTCTCACCTGATGAGCAAGCACCCGAAGAAAGCGCGGAGGATCCTCTAGTCATCTCCTTAAGAACAAGAAAGTTCAAAGTCACCAGGGCACTGGTCGACAACGGCAGTTCAGCAAACATACTGTTCTATTCTACTCTCAAGAGCATGAAAATGAGCATCCAAGATCTCAAACCTTCTGCCACAAGCCTTGTGGGATTTTTAGGGTCGAAAATCAGAGTGCTGGGTTTGATCACGTTGCAGGTGACAATCGGAGAAGGAAGCATAACGAAGACCCGTTCCATGGATTTTCACGTCGCAGACTGCCCATCAGCATACAATGCGATCCTGGGGCGTGGTTTCCTGTCATTATTCTCAGCGGTCCCATCCACTTGCCACCAAACGCTTAAGTTCCCAGTGGGCGGGCGGATCGGACGAGTTAGAGGAAACACCGAGCAAGCAAAGGAATGCTACCAGGCAACCATAGAAAGCTTGGAGGTGGACCTGGTGGACACCAGAGGCGGTCATTCTCGCCCAGAGGCAGTAGAAGGTGATGCGGAGGTAGTGATTGACAGCGAGGAGCCAGAAAAAAGGTGAGAATCTATTCCCACCTCGCGGAGGAAAAAGCAAGAGAGCTCCTGGCGCTCCTCAAAGAGTTCAAGGACTTGTTTGCATGGACTTCCGAGGATATGCCGGGTGTATCAAGAGAGCTCGCCGAACATCACTTGTCAGTAAAAAGCAAGGCGAAGCCAGTGCAACAGCGAAGGAGAAACGCGTCTCTAGAGAAGCAGATGGCGTTGGAAGAAGAAGTTAAGCGGTTGCTCAAATCCGGCTTTATAAGGGAGGTCAAATACCCAACTTGGCTTTCGAACCCGGTCTTTGTTCGAAAGGCCTCCGGGCTTTGGCGAATGTGCATCGATTTCACAAATCTGAATGCAGCCTGCCCAAAGGATGCCTACCCTCTTCCAAGGATTGACCAGCTCATAGATGCAACCGCCAACCATGAGAGTTTGAGCTTTTTTGACATGTTCTCGGGCTATCACCAGATTTGCTTATCTGAAGAGGATCAGGAGAAGACCGCATTTATGACCCACATGGGAAACTTCTGCTACACGGTCATGCCTTTTGGCCTAAAGAACGGGGGGGCAACGTATCAAAGAATGATAGATGCGGTCTTCAAGAGCCAGCTGGGCCGAAACGTGGAAGCATATGTAGATGACGTCCTAGTCAAAAGCAAAGAAGAAGGGGATCATTTGAAGAACTTAAGGGAGACGTTTGAGAACTTGAGAAAAGAAGGTCTGCGGTTGAACCCCCTCAAGTGCGTGTTTGGTGCCAAGGCAGGAAAATTTCTGGGGTTCATGATCACCAGGAGAGGAATTGAAGCTAACCCAAAACAGATAGAAGCTATTACGAGCTTGAGGCCGCCTCAGACAGTCAAAGAGATTCAGGCGTTCAATGGAAAGATGGCCGCCTTGAGTCGTTTCATTCCAAGGGCAGCAGACAAATGCTCACCCTTTTCCAGATGCTTAAGAAGTCAGCGTACCGTTCACAATGGAGCGCAGAATGCGATAAAGCATTCTTTCAGTTAACGGAACAGCTCACTTCTCCACCCGTGCTGAGCGCCCCGAAGCAAGGAGAGTCGTTGTATCTTTACCTGGCAGTATCTGATCAAGCGGTCAGTTCAGTCCTAGTCCGGAGGGATGTCGATGGCTCAGACCTTCCCGTCTACTACGTGAGCAAAGCGCTCCTCCCAGCAGAAAGACGTTACATGCCAATCGAAAGAGCGGTCTTAGCAGTGGTGACAGCCGCAAGTAAACTCCGTCCCTATTTTCAAGAGCACCCTGTAGTCATTCTCTCAAATCTTCCGCTGAGAAAAATCCTGAAGGGAATGGATGTGTTGGGTCGAATGACCACGTGGGCGGTTGAACTCAGTGAGTATGATATTGCATACGCCCCGCGACCCTCCATCAAAGGGCAGGTGCTGACAGATTTCATTGCGGAGGGCTTCGGCCTTAGTGATGCAAAGGAAGAGACTGAAGTTTGGCGTCTTTTCGTGGACGGGGCGGCTGGAAAGAGAGGAGCAGGAGCGGGAATAGTAATTGAAACCCCCACAGGCATAGTGCATGAAATATCTCACCGTTTCCTGGAGCTAAAGACCAACAACGTGGCGGAGTATGAAGCGCTCCTCAGTGGGTTGAAGATAGCGGTTAACATGGGGGCATCGCATCTGCACATCTACTCCGACTCGTTGTTAGTAGTAAACCAAGTGCTGGAGAGTTACGAAGTTAAAGAGGAGGCGCTCACCAAGCTGGTTGGAGCGGTTAAAGGAATTCTATCACAGCTAGACTCCTGGAAGTTGGAGCATGTGAAAAGGGAAGATAACCACCACGCTGACGCCCTATCCAAGTTGGCAACCGCCATGGACTTCGAAGGGGAGCGTCGATTTATAGTGACCAAGGAAGCGGCCCCAGCCTATGAGGTAATGGCCCTTAACGAAGAGAGTCGCGACTGGCGGTCTCCCTTGATCGACTACCTGCAAAATGACGTTGTCCCCGAAGATGCACTCCTAGCCAAGGCGCTGCGACGAAAAGCGGCTCATTATACCATGGTGGAGGGACAGCTATGCAAAAAGATCCTTCTCGGGGGCATATCTGAAATGCCTTGGTCCGGATGAAGCCAAGTGGATGGTGAAAGAAATCCACCAGGGGACGTGCGCGACACACACCGGGCCGCGGAGCCTTGAGCGGACAATACTGCTGCAGGGGTATTACTGGCCGACAGTCAAGAAGGATGCGATGGAGGCGGTTCAGAAGTGTCATGAGTGTCAAATCCATGCTAACAAGCAACCTAAAAAGCCGTGGCGGCCGAAACGACCGCACCAGTGCGGTTGGTTGCCTCGGCAGAAATCAAAAACACCAAGTAGACGGAAGCATCCCATAGAAGGCATTTCGGAGAAACGCCAAAAAATATCCACTGCCCAAGGCAGATTTAGTTTACAACACCAGCAAAGTGAAATGATTGAAAGCAAAGAAAAAAGACAAGGTAGTCAAGCGGTTTCTTCTTCAAGTTTCTTCATCCTGGACTTCCTCCCCGGTAGCACCGGCATCCTCGGAGGCTTCAACATTCTCCACGGTCTCAACGTTCCCCGCGGTCCCTGCGGGGTCGACGACAGTGGTTGCTGCATTGTCAACAGGTGGCGTCGCAACGTACTCGGAGTTGACGTCCTCATCGCTCCAAAATTCGACCGCGTCCCATATGGAGTTGGTTTCCCACACCACCTCTGGATACTCGCGGCGGAACCAATGGCGAATGGCGGCCACAGTGTCACGAAGTAACTTCTTATACTTCGCATCGTCGGCAATGCAGTAATCGTCGGAGGTCCAGAACGTGTCCCTAGCTTCCTGGGCGTCCCTCAGCATGTCAGCCTCTCGAGCATCTTGCAGCTCGGACTTTTCCGACCGGAGGTTGGCCAGCTCAACCTGCAGGGCGCTCTCCCGAGCCAGGGATTCGTTCAGTTCGGACCGTAGGCGCTCCGCGTCCGCTTCAGCTTTCCTTGTCAGCTCCTTGCCCGCCTCAATCTGGGCATCCTTAGCCTTCATGATCTGCTCCTGCTCCTTCAAGACGTCCTCCCGCACCTCCGCCTTTACCCCTTCGCGGCCCTCTTTGAGTTGATCCTCCAGCTTCAGCACCTGAGTTTTGGCGTCGAGCAGGTTGCTCTCCAGGCGGTCATTTTCCAACATGATCTGGTTCAGACCAAACTGGGTCTGCACAAAGGAAAGAATTAACACAAGAACAGCGGGAGAGAAAGAAGGAAGTGATCATCTCATCGTACCGCAAAGAATAGCCGCGAAGTAGCGACTGCCAGACGCTTCGTGTCGGACGCCAACACGGGAGTTCTAGGAATGGGGGTAAAGTCGCTGGGGACCGCCAAACCTTCCAAGATTACGTGCATAGCACGTTTGGAGGCCGCAGGATATAGAGACGCTTGCGATGAAAAAGAGACAGAAGTGTCGACGGTTGTCCTCTTCGGTTTCTTAGACGCAATGTATGTGTCTATTGGAGTGGATTTCTCAACGAGCACTCCCTTCAACAGGGGCTCCCTTGCGGCCGCCCTCAAATCCTTTGAGGTAGTGATGTCGAGAGCCCGCTTGACAGAATTCCTCATCAGAGCAGGCTCAGAGAGCTTCAGCACACCAGTTTGGCTGGCCACAAGCTGCTTCTGAGACGGGGAAGCCGGGAAACCGCCGGGGCAGGACGAGCAACTGCGGCAACAGGAGAAGCAGGGGCATTGGCTCCGGGCTTAGGCGGTCGGGCAGAGGATGCATACCGTCGCGTACCTGTGGAATAAGCCAAGTTAAAAGCAAAAACCATGAGAAACGCGCTCGGCACGAAAAGTAAAGCAACTAACCATGAAAACGCCGAATAATATCCAAGGCATTATCGTCCCCCTTTGGGGGGAGACGAATCTGAAGAGCATTCATGAGCCGCTTTAGTAAGGGTTTGACAAGACCAAGGCCGTCAGTATCAGTGTTCCAATCCTTCTTGTCTCCGGACGCAAAGCCAGTAGGCGTTTCAACCTCTCCAGAATACCACTTATCCGCGGGGCGAGCAAAGAAATATTCTTTAAACCAAGGGGAATCCAACTTCGGCGCCCCGCTGACGATGCCAACCCGCGACTCCCGACGGTAACAAGACCAGCAATTTTCAGAGCCCCTCATCTTGTACAAATGACGAAACGCGTCAAAAGAAGGCGTCTCGCCTATCTTTGCACAAGCAGCCCTAAAGGCGATCGAGTGAAAAATTATGCCAGGAAAGAAGCGTCCCAGCGTGCAGTTCAGGAAAAGGAGCGTCCGGGTGAGGATGGGGTCGATAGGGAAAGTCAGACCCATCCGAAGATGTTCCACGTGTATGGGAATCCAACCGCCCGGACAAGAACCCGACCGTCCAGCGGGAGAAAGAGCCGCGTAATCCCAATTGGTAGGAAGGTGGTGCGTCTTCAGCTGTCGAAGGACTTGTTTAGGGTTGTACGCAGCCTCATTAGACGGCCCCTGTTCGTATGCGCTTGAGGGTACGGGCTCTCCTTCCCACATGTCCTCATGCAGCCGGACGCGGTATGTAGTGTCACGGATAACCTGGAAAGCGCCCACCGGCAAAGCGTCGGATACAGTCAACGACGGGGACAACTCCCTCCCTTCATCCTCTGGGCGGTTCGCGGGGCCACCATCAGAGGGAAGGAGCAACGTCGTATTATTAGGCGGCTCACTCTCCGCCTCGGAATAGTCAAAGTCCTCCAGGTTGTCTCCAACCAAGGAAGACGCTCCACGCCATCTGCCCGACGTTCCCGCGTCAGGAGCCATATCCAGTTCTACCCCTAAAAGGTCATAACGAAGACCGTCTAAGTATGCCTCACATCTTGCGTGTGAAGTCAATTCTGAATCCTATTCCTACGAATAAACCGCACAATATAGAGGGTCAAGAAGAGTACCTGGGATCGCTCGACGGCTACCAGAGGGCGGTCCGTCGGATCCACCTCAAGACTTTGAAGATGACCGGGGAGCGCTGCCGCCGGCACTGGAAGTGCGAGCGTCGCCGGAAACAGTAACTGCAAGGTCACTGGAGGTTGTGACGGTGACGACGTCGCCGGAGAGGTTCTGATTTGCGCTATCGGAGTGACTTGTACTTTGTGATTCGATCGCCATTTGTCTCCGAAGCTTCCTTTTCGCTCGTTTCTGACGTCGTCGGAGTTTAGCAAGGAAGATTGCTCTCGGCGGAGACAGGGAAGAGTTGTCTCGAAGATAGGAGGAGAGGGAAAAACGAGAGCACCGAGCGATTTTGGCGAGAGGATCGGAAGAAGAAGCGAAATATGCGAAGAAGAAAAGTGAGGGGAAAAAGGAAGAAGCGAGTATAAATATGCGAAGAGGGGGGCAGCGAAGCGACGGTTGAGTGACCTAGGGCAAACCCTACCCTGGAAAATTCAAAAGTCGGGCAGATGATTGGACATAAAGGTGCCCGTTGTCAGAGCACGAAGGCCGAGGCCAGACACGTGGCGCGGCGTATGAGCGGTGTGATGAGACGTGGAAGATCAATCGACAAGCGGCTTTCGATGGGCACAAACGGTAACAAAGGCGGAAGTCAGGCGCTCGTCCACATAGCGTGTCGAAGAAGCGTGCGGCGACAATTAATAAAAACAAAAGGGGGGTGGACAGCTCAATCGCTTAAGAATTTCAGTGGACACCATAGACGGGAGTCGCATAAAATGCAAGCAGTATAATCATGCGCTCTTAAGGACTGCGAAGGCCTGGAAGTCTCCCGGATCGACGCCAAAGAAAAGCGTGGCGACCAAAAAAGGGGTGGACAGCGCAGTCGCTTGTAATTACAGTCAAGACACAATGCTGGGAATCGTGCAGAACGCAAACGACGCAATCGAGTGCCCTTATGGACGACAAGTGCTCGAAATCCTTTGGATCGATGCCAAACGAAGCACGCTGCGACCAAAAGGAGGGTGGACAGCGCAGTCGCTCATGCTTCAACCGAGATACGGGGTTGTGAACCACATTGAAGTTAAGCAGGACAATCGAAGGAGCGGGTGGACAGCGCAGTTGTCTAACAAGCAGGAAGAGTCAGACCAGTATAGGAGACTAGAGATTCAGAAAATCACGGATCTGTGGCGGCCAGGGGGCAAAAGGGTAGACAACAGCTAATGCAAGGACCGCTCAGCTATCAAAATAACATAACAGTAGCCGCCAAAATCCTTAGCTTTTCACGACTAAGGGGCAATTGTTGGGCCATAGCTGAGCGGCATTGGGCTTGGAAGCCCAAGGAGTAAGGCCCGTTCAAAGGGCCCATGAGAGTGCATCTGGGGGAACGTAGCGCATGGGGAACAGAGAAAGGAAGGCGGCCATACTAGGACAGGACAGGTACTAGGACGCCTGACACAAAGAGCCGTTACGGGCAGAATGGGAGATCCTCCGAGGATACTCACCTCGAACACTGCAGGACTAAGCATTAATTGCCGTCGTAGGCGGTCTAGATAAAGCAAAGCCTGATCTAGGACGCCTGACATGGCATTTAATGCTCGAAGTCCAGCCCAAACCACTATAAATACATTCCTATCTGCATTGATGGTAAACCAACTACTCTCTCTCTCTAAACATTACAAAAAACTCATATTCCCTCTCTAACTTAAGCATCGGAATTCGGAGGGTGTCCGGGGTGACCGCCCACGGACCCTTGTTTTGCAGGAGCTTGGAATCCCCCATCATCTGGAACAGACGCCTTGCTCGCTTCCACAAACCGCCTAGAACATTCTAGACTCAAACAGTAACGATATCATAACAATCTCTTAATCTCTTTATCAATCGAAGTAGAGAAGCAGCGAAGAATAATTGAACTGTGGGGATGTTCATCAACAAAGTAAAAAGTAAAAGGTGGCAGGTAAATATCGTTCTCATCAGTTTCCATCAGTAAAGCTTTCTCTCTACCTGCTCCTCATTTTACACGCTGCTTTTTCTTTTGTGGTTACTTTTAACCAGATGCGCAATCACCATGGCGTTCTATCTGGCCAACTAACTACTCGTACATAGGTCATCTGTCTACGTGCGGCTTCCAAGTCTCACCGCACGACATTTTCATAACAACAATAGCTGCAATTTTTTTTTTTTTTTATGGGGGTTTCTTGCTATATATGATGCAAAAGCATTCAGTGACGACTGTGTATGACCGAGATAGAACTACAATACTTGGTAACAACGTACCTTAATTGGGTTTATTTTTATGGCTCTGTCCAATGTTCTTAATGACAATAATAGAGTTGTGATGTAGATAGCAACATCATGTTTGTGATGTACCTATTGAATAAACCACATGAATAATAATGTTATTAACAGAACCCATATGAAGAATTATAGTCTCGATTCAATCCCATAAAAAATCTGAACGTTTCCATGTTTTTCATTTAGCTAGTAGCTATGGGCAATGATGAAGATTGAAGTTAATGATGATTAAACATTCTTGTATATTGTGGTTTAGCTATCATATGGTTAAACATTCTTGTATAGTGATCACTATATGTGGAGAATGGAGATCAAAGAGATACAAGTACAAAGACTCTAGACAAAGGCATTAATTAGCTATACATACATGAACCATTATATATATATATATATATATATATATGCATGAACCATGAATGAATCTTCATCAACTCCAATCCTTATCAGACAACTTCTTGAACTGCAGAGGAAACACCATCTCTGCCTCCTACATATAATCGGATTGGTGAGCATTTTTTCCTGATGGAAACACGGGTGGACTGTTCGGCTCCTAAGACCAAGGCTTAAGGCAGGTTTGGAGAATTGAAGTATAAATCTCTAGATTTTAAATAATTCAAATATTTTAATTTTTTGGATTGTCGAAAAATATTTTTGAAATTTTCATTGTTTGGTAACTGCGATTGTTAAAATTTAAGTAAAAAATAAATTGTTTTAATCAAATGACATGTTTAGAGTAATAATCAAAGTGGAAAAAATGTTGACGATTTATTGATAAGGATATTTAGTGGGATAAATAAGTAAAAGTAAGAGAAAAAGTAGGAGAAAAAAATAGCTTACAAATCAAGATATAGAATCTTTTTGGTTAGGAAAGATTTGAGATCTCTAGATTTTAAAGATTTGAAATCTCCAAAACTAAAATTTTCCACACAAAAATAGCAAAAAAAATTTTTTTTTTTTGTTGAATCTATTGATTTAATGATCTAAGACCACAATCATATTCTCCATACGAGCTCTAAGTTCTACCCAAGCATGCAATCTAGTGCTGGGAAATTGTGTGGTTTGCTATAGGCAAAACCATATACACGATCTATGATCAAAATCGAGAAGTTGGAGTATAGAATATAGACATACAACATTCTACATGGTCCAGACCATACATGTGCGGTCTGGACCATGCATACCACAATATTAAGCAAAAGCTGAACAATTTTTTGTCAATCACACAAAAGAATCGAACCAATAATCGAGAAAAAAAGGTTTGTTCTCCTTAAAACACAAATTCCAACACGCATGCATGATTTTGATACCATAAATCCAAATAAATAACAAAAAACATAAAGTAAGAGTAACCCAACTTGCACCTAAAATGATAAATATTAACATAATGTCATACTGAGACACGAAAAGATTTGCAAAATTTGGACCGAGACTTGAGTGTCATTGAGGAGTTGGGAGTGGTCGAGTTTGCTAACAAGAACTGGGAAGTGGGTTCGGTCCGCTAACCTGCGGTCTAGACTATACCTAATCAAGAAATAAATACATCTTATAATATATACCATGAACCAGACCAAACCGTTATTTCTATTTAATAGTCTACGGTCCATACCAAATTATACGATCCAATTTAATACACAATATTTCAAACTATCTAATATATTTTTCCAGCCTCTGATACGATCCACTTGCTCATTGGAACTAAGGTCAGTAGAGCAGAAGAATTGGTATAGCTGTAGCCTGTACGTACAAGAGATGCAGACATTTCCATTTACTCCACTAAATTAAAAAAGCACTCATCACACTCGAATGCTGTAAGCGTGGCGGCATCCAATCCTCATTATCATTAAATAAATACTGATAATTAATAATACTGTGCACGAAGTATTGAAGTAGATAAGGAACGGAACGTTAATTGGATCATTGAGGTGCTCGATTGAGAGTTAAGATATGGATTAGATTTTGGCTAAACTAACTAGAGCAAAGATAAGGCTTGTGATTAATGCTTTGACTTTTAGCGACGGGAAAAAAGAAACAAAATTACAACTCACGTTCGGCGTAGCCGATCGGCATGTAACACCAGGGGGATGGCACTTGACTCGGCCGAGAGAGAAACAATAACAATATCATGTGTAAGTGTGCTTCTATCTTTTAAAATATATATAAAAATATAATCAAATTATTTTTAAGGTGTGTTTGAATAGATGTATTTTAGTACCTTTATATTATTATATATGTTGCACTATTGAATATGAACTGTTAAAATTTTACAAATAGGTCAAATATCTCGCTATGAGAAATTTCAAATCACTAGTTGCTGATATCGTTCGGCTATACTTTAAAGACCCGCTTTTATCTTTTGTGATAGAGTTTAATTTGTAGTTCTATGTATGGGTCATTCGTTCTATAGATTTGCAGGGGCTAATTTCTTTTGTTTTCGTGTATGGACAATCTCAAAGAAAATTTCATTATTTGAATCAGTGTCGTCGTGTCAAATTTCAACATAATTTTTCATTTAATAACAAAACAAACTCTTTCCATTTATAATCCAATTAATACGCGCTTCTTGGTCTTATGGCAGGCCAACTTTTATCACCTCACCGGCTGTGAAGTATCGGCTATCATTTTCTAGCGAGCTTGCTTGTTATAATAATAATTAATAGGTGCACATACAGAACAGTTATATGCATAATCTGACCAAGAAATTTATATTAATGCAAGCCGAAAGCACAAAAGTTGCAAAACGTAATTCCAAACAAATAGTGCCAGCAGCCACAGCCAGCGTCCGTGTGCCGACGACCAGGAATCGGTCGCTAGACAGATTGCATGCATATGCTGCAGCCGTATTAATTCTACAAAGCCGCAAAAACTCCAACACCGTTTTTGGCGCACCAATATTGCAATCTCTTGTCGTGTGAGGGGCCGGGCGAGAATATTACCGTGTTCGACTTGGATGTATATGACGGCGACTTACTATAAGCTCACACATCCTTGTAGTGTTTCATAGTTTAATTTTGGAGTCTTTATTTCATTTCAAAATGCTTCATCCTTGTAGTTAAGACAACGGTTTCCTATTTATTAACCACGAATCTCTCCCTCGTACCTTATTGATTCTCGACAATCATCCGATGCATGGTTCTCCTTACCTTCAAACAACAGTACTTTGGAACTTTCCCAGAATTTACGAGATAGAAAGTTTATGGAAAAAAAGAAATGAAACAGAAAACAAGCCAAAGAGTTTTTTCTACATCCACGCACCAATAGCCCTAGACCCACATGCCACCACTAGCTTAATTGGCTCAATTCCTTCCCTCCACATAATATCCTCAAAATCTTGTGTAAAAAAAAAAAACAATTTGTATCATACTTTAATCCAATATGTTTGTTAATGTAAGAAAATCAAAAGAAACAAAATGATAAAAACCCCCCAATTCTTTTGACACTATAAAAATCACTCTTCCCTCAACCTTTCTGCCTATTTAATTAAGGAAACCCCAAAATCGTCAAAATCTCTCAAAAGAGAAACGCCCCTCAAAAGTACAGTAGAGAGAATAAAAAAAAAACAGAAAATGGGTTCGCTTCCCGAGGTAGTGGAAGACTGCATGGGCGTGCTCCAGCTCTTTAGCGACGGCACCGTTTTCCGTCACCAAAACATAGATTTCCCCACCCAACCCGTCGACGACCAATCCGTACTCCACAAGGACTGCCTCTTCTCCGAACCCCACGACCTCCGCCTCCGCCTCTACAAGCCCGCCTCCGCCTTCAACGACGACGACCGCCGCCTGCCCGTCCTCTTCTACTTTCGCGGCGGCGGGTTCTGCGTCGGTTCACGCGACTGGCCCAGCTGTCACAACGGCTGCCAGCGCCTCTCCTCCGCCCTCGACGCCGTCGTCGTGGCCCCGGACTACCGTCTGGCTCCCGAGGACCGGCTTCCGGCCGCCATGGACGACGGCGTCGCGGCCGTGACGTGGCTGCAGTCTCAGGCAGCTGGCGGCGGCGATGAGTGGTTTGGTAACGCTGACTTTGACCGTGTTTTCGTGGTGGGTGATTCGTCGGGTGGGAATATTGCGCACCACGTGGCGGTTCGACTCGGGGCCGGTTCGTTGGGTTTAGGACCGGTACGGGTCAGAGGTTATGTGCTGCTGGCGCCGTTTTTTGGCGGGGTTTCGAGGACCGAGTCGGAGGAAGGGCCGAGAGAGGAGATGATGAGTCTCGAGGATTTGGATAGGTAATTAAAACGTTAATTTTTTTTTTAATTCGTAGGAACAAATTTAATTTACTATTAGTGCACCCAATGTTATGATAACCCAAATGGGAAAGGAGCGTTTTCCAAAAGGCGATATATATAGTTGCGGTGGAGCCAGGATTTCGAGATCGGGGGCCGAAAAAAATTAAACAAAATGTATGTGGTCAGTATGAATTGAACCCATGTGCTTTAAAACTCAAGCTAAGTTTAACTACCATTAGACCACATTACTAATACACAACAAGATTTACAGAACAAGTTTATTTATACAATTTGTACTAAATATCCTTAAAATTCTAGTGGTTGAGACCAATCCCGGGAGGGCCGGGGCCCATCCTAGGTTACATGTAGTTCCGCCCCTGATATATAGTACGATGATTAGTGGAAACTGATGAAATTAATTACTAGTAATTATAATTAGTGGTACGTACGTAGATTAACTATAAACTTTTTTTTCAAACCGCAGGTTTTGGAGGCTGTCTTTGCCTGCGGGAGAAGACAGAGACCATCCATTGGCGAACCCATTTGGAGCCGCCAGCTGCTGCAAGAAGCTTGAAAAGGTGGACATGGATCCGATAATGGTGATCGTTGGCGAGCGTGAGCTGCTGAGGGATAGGAGCCACGACTACGCTACGAAGCTAGCCGAGATGGGGAAGAAAGTTGAGTACGTGGAGATCAAAGGAAAGCAACATGGTTTCTTCACCAACGATCCTTACTCGGAGACGTCCCATGAATTGGTCGATGTTATCAACCGCTTCATCCTCGACAATTCGAGCTAGCTAGTAAAACGGGGGGATTGAAACTATCAAAAGAAAGGCACATCGATCTTTGGTTGGCATGCTATACGTTTTTAACGTCAATTATTGTAACTAGGGATGGAGGAAGAGGGTTAGAGGGTGGGTTCGAAGGGGGAAAAATGGTAAGTTACGTGTAATAGTTAATTAAGTATGAAAATAATACGTATTTAAATGGAGATGGTTGACTTTTTAAATATGTGATGTATGATTTATGAGTTGGGTATTGGCGCATATTCAATGTTTTTATAATGAGTTATGTACAAAGGACAATGGTTCACATATGATCCGCCCAGAATTAACGTTTTATTTATTCAATATCAACAGCAAATTTCCACTGAATCATAGCTAATTACTAAAGTGATTCTATTTCAATCAGGGGGGTAGAGAGAGTGTACGAGGTGGCTCCTAAGGAAATTATTTTTTACTAAATTAGTATAATATTTAATTGAGAATGAAACTTAGGGCACTTTTAATTGAGAATGGTTGACCGAGAGATCACTTGTTCGAATCTCGGTGACCCCATTTAATTTGTTAAGCAGATGATATTCGGATTTGCAAAAACCTTAAGCACGTATAAGTTGGTTTTCGTTAGCAGGGGAAGTGTTAGTAAATACTAAATAGTATAAGGTCCATTATTAAATCTTTCCCAACAACTCGAGTTATTGATACAAACTCTATTGACAAAGAACAACATTCAAAAGCAAATGTCTAACGAAATCATGAATAATTATTGGGTTAATACCTTATTTTGGCCCGAACTATAAACAAACTTTCTAGTTTGGCATGTGGTTTCTGAAATTGCTCCCCTGGCCCGAACTATGCATCATACTTCCTTACTTGGCCCTGCGCGGTTTTGACCGTTAGTCAAGCTCCACGTCACTTGCTACGTCAGCGAACCTGAAATAAAATTTTTGGATTTTGAATTTATTTAATTCATTTTGTTTTCTAATAACAATAATAATTAACAAAAAAAAACATTCAAAAATTGGATAACGAAAATAATTACAAAAATCCACAAATTTTATTTCGGGTTTGCTGACGTGCCAAGTGACCTGGCGTTTGACTAACAGTCAATGGAGTTGACCGTCCAATTTGACGATCAAAACTTGCTCCGAGCCAAGCAAGGAAGTATGGTACATAGTTCGGTCAGATGAGTAATTTCACAAATCACGGGCCAAAGTAGAAAGTTTGGTTACTGTTCAGGCCAAAATAAGGTATTAACTCATAATTATTTTATACATAGAGTTATACTCTTGATAGTTTTGACATATATATATTTTTTTTAACCAAAGATAGCTTGTATTACCAAGAATAACAAAGATACAACGTTTAGATCTCCGAACGGAGCCAAGCGCAAAAATCAAAACTGCTCAAATCGTGCAGGGACAAAGAGAGGGCTTTTCTAGCCACTAGATGGGCTACCCTATTGTTCTGCCTGCCTACAAAGTGCACCGAGAGTCCAGGACGATCCCAGAGCAGACGCTTGACCTCCTCCAAAAGAGCTCCGCCAAGCACATCATTAACCACCCCTGCTCTGACCTTGTCGATGATCCATTTCGCATCACCTGCCAGATTGACTGATGGAAAACCTACTCCACAACACCACCTAATTGACTCCCTTAACGCCACCAATTCCACCATTGCCGGATCCTGAACACCATGAAGTTGCTCCCCTTTCGCCATAATGACCCCCCTGACTCATCACACAACACCATCCCAATTGCTGCCCGCTCACCTGCACGAATCGCCCCATCAAAAAAACAATTGACCCCAGCCGGCAAACTTGCGACTGGCGTGGTACGTGTGATCATCCTCTCCCCCTCCCCTGCTTGCGCCACCCCATCCCCTAGGACTGCCAGCCACTCCCTGACCTGGCTTTGATACTGCGCCACCAACACCGGAATGAGGACCTGCTTCTCTTGAAACACCACCCAATTCCGAGCCTTCCAGATTCGCCAGAGGAGAGCCACCACCTTTACAACCTTCTCCGGAGACTTATCAGTTGCCAAGAGCCGGCGAAGAAAAATACCAATATGCTCACGCGGGATTACATGCAAGCTCTGCAGCAGGCCCGATGCTTCCCATAGAGCCACTGCCACCGGACAGAAGAGCATCAGATGTTCAATCGTCTCCTCCTCCGCCCAACACACAGGACACCTAGGCAATACTTCCACCTCCTTGGCTATCAACTTCTCCGTGGTAGGCAGGATGCGGCGAAACACTTGCCAAAGAAAGAATCGGAGCTTAGGCTGTATAGGGTATCCCCACATCTCCATCCACAAATTGCGGTCCATCCAACTAACCTCCACCTTCCATCGATCACGAGCCCGGGAACATCGCATCGCCAAGTGATACCCCGATTTGACAGTATACATCCCAGACGGATCCTCATGCCAAACCAGCTTATCCGCAACCGGCATATTGGGCAATGGGATGGATAAAATTGCCGCTACCTCCCTAGGTGGGAAGCAAAACTGCAAGCATTCCAAACACCATTCCCCATTAGGCGACACCCGAAAGTCCGAGACCCTCTCCGTCCCCGTGAAATATACACCCGGATTAGTCCGTACTGACTCCCCATGCAGCCTCGGGATCCAGGATGCACCAACCATCGGAATACTATCCCCGGACCCAACCTGCCATCGCAATCCTTGCCGTAACAGGTCACAACCGTACAGGACTCCTTGCCATCCCCAGGAGGGTCGAGACCCTTTTCGAGCTGCAAGCAGGGATCCGTTAGGAAAATATTTACCCTTATACACCTGCGCCAAGAGCGAATCTGGGTTCTCAAGAATTCGCCAGCCCACTTTAGCTAACAATGCCTGATTAAATTGTTCAAACCGACGAAAACCAAGACCACCATCATGCTTGCTACGACACAGGTTCTTCCAGGAAACCCAGTGGATCCGTGATTGCCCTTCCTGAGCCCCCCACCAAAACCGAGCTAGGTGCTTATCCAACGTGCGACACAACGATAGGGGGAGCTTAAAACATGACATAACATGGACAGGCAAAGCAGCAGCCACCGACTTCAACAAGGTTTCCTTCGCAGCCAGCGAAAGATGCTTCTGTTTCCACCCTTGCAATTTTTGGAGCAATTTCTCCTCCAAATACCGAAAGGTATCTGCTTTTGACCGGGAAATCAGGGTAGGTAGGCCAAGATACTTATCTTGAACCCCTACAGCTCCCACCCCCAAACACTGTGCCATTGCCGCACACTGCTCCTCTTCAATGTTCCGGCTGAAGCAAACCGCTGATTTTGCTAAGTTAACCCGTTGACCGCTCAACACCTCATACTCGTGCAGAAGAGTTTTCAACTGCTCACACTCTGCCATAGATCCCCTGAGGAATAGGTACGAGTCATCAGCAAAAAACAAATGATGGACACGCGGCGCCCGGGGGCTAACCCGAACCCCCGCTAGGTGCCCATCCCTGACGGCTTCTCGCAACAATGCCGCGAACCCCTCCGTACACAGGACGAACAAGAGCGGGGACAGAGGGTCCCCCTGTCTCAGACCCCGCGTAGAGCGAAAATACCCCGAGGGTTTCCCATTCATCATAACTGAGAATGTGGCCGATGACAGACACTCACAGATCCAATTGATCCAGACCTCATTAAAACCCAATTTCTCCAAAACAGCGAGCAAGAAGGGCCATTCAACCCTGTCATAGGCCTTTTCCATGTCAACCTTGAGGGCCATATAACCCTTCTTGCCTTTTGTTTTGATTTTTAGGTAATGCATCAACTCGTGCCCAATGAGGACATTATCCACAATCTGGCGTTCCCTAATGAACGCGTTCTGACCCGGAGACACAATTTGTGGTAGGTGGATTGCCAACCTTTCAGTCATAACCTTTGTTATGATTTTATAGACGAATTGACAAAGACTAATAGGTCGCAACTGGCGCATATCCTCCACCACGTCAACTTTCGGGATTAACGTGAGCCACGTGTGATTGAAACTTCGCAAAATGCGACCGTTCACGAAGAACGACCGCACAGCCTCAACAACAGTGTCACCGATAATATCCCAGTAAGCGCGGAAAAATTTCCCGGTAAACCCATCGGATCCCGGGGCCTGAGTCGCGCCCATTGAAAACACCACCTTCCTGATCTCCTCCGGGTAGACTTCCGCCGTTAACCGATTATTCATGTGATCTGTGACCCGCCGGTCTATTGGGAGAGAAGCCACCCGTTCCGCAAGACCTGGCGCATTTAGCTCTGATTGAAACAAGTGCTCATAAAATTCCACAGCAACCTGCGACTTTTGACTCTCCTCGGTGACCCAATCACCATCTACGTTACGCAATCCCTCAACAAAATTTCGCTTTCGGCGGGCCTTCGTAACGAAATGAAAATACGATGAGTTTTGATCCCCCTTCTTCAGCCACCGGACGCGAGATTTTTGTTGCCAAAAAACCTCCTCCGCCGCCCATTGTTTGTTCAACTCCGTCTCCAGATCCCGAACCTTATCCCAGTTAGTGGGTCGTTCTGCCCGGACACTATCCATTTCAGTTTGCAACGCTCGGATATTACGTGCCGAGTTAGTAGTACCCGCCCGGCTCCAATCATATAGGAGACGCCGTAAAAATTTAAGACGTGTCCAAAGACGAAACATAGGCGAGCCACTAACCTCTTGATCCCAAACGTACCGCACCATGAGGCGAACCTCCGGATTTTCCACCCACCGCGCATCAAAACGGAATAACGGGCGACAATTGCGTTGGAAAGGCTTATCCGCAACTAGCAAAGCCCGGTGGTCCGAGCCTTGATCCGTGCAGTGCTTAACAATGGTGTTCGGGAAGCGCTCAACCCACGAGGCCGAGCCCAGAGCCCGATCGAGTCGTTCCTCCACACATGCCGCACCCAACCTGCGGTTGGTCCAGGTAAATGGATACCCACTATAACCAAGGTCATGAAGACCTAAATCGCTCACGAAGTTCCGAAGGTCCTCCGATTGAGCAGGTACCCAAGGATTTCCGCCCGATTTCTCGCTTGAAGCCAGAATCGAATTGAAATCGCCTAGTACAATAAATGGCACTGAGAGGCCCGCGCAGAAATTGCGAAGTTCCTCAAGTTGAACTTGCCGATTTCGCGCAACACAACTTAAATACACACACACCACAATATAATGAGAATCATTATTCTTAACTTCAACAGAAATAAAAAATGCGGAATTACAAGAAATGGACACATCCAAATCCGTGGACCAACCCACAACAAGACCTCCGGAAGTGTTCTCCGCATCAACAAAATGACAAAAATCCGACTCGAACCCTAACCCTCGCATACGGCGAGAAACAACTTTCCGACGCGAACGAGTTTCTGACAAAAAAATTAAATCTGGACTATTTGACCGAACAAGCCCCAACAAAGATTGGAACGTGAGAGAGGGCCCGATTCCTCGCACGTTCCATGACAAAATCCTCATTTGGCCGATGGGGGCCACTCGCGGCTGGCTGCCTCCACCGTTCCGATCTTCCCTCCTCCCTCCGCATCCGTGCACAGCTTCTTTGGGGGCGTCGGGTCTGGGGCAAGCCCAGCCACTTCCTCCGCCACTCTCTTCTTCTCCTCAATCCCCTCCGGCTCTGGCGCTACCATATGGAACATCGTAGAGATGTTGCTCCCATACTCGTCAATTTGTAGCTTGTCCGTGGCCAGCTTGAGCTCCTCTGTATCCGCCATTATCCCCTGCAAAACAGTATCGCCAAACACACAAGAGGAAACCTCCACCAGAGCCTTTTTCCTAGGCTCAACCACCCCTTTCTTCCCTGCCAACACAGCAGGTTCCTTGCCACCATGGCCAGCGCCCACATTCCCCTTTCCCTTTCCCTCCACTGCCGTCTGCTTCTTGTCCCCAGCCTTAGCATGGGAAGTGGAATATTTCTCCCCACTCCCCACCCTTTGCTGCCCAGCATTTGCTTTCCCAAACTGCTTCAGAGGCGCCTTCCCTCTCATCCCAGCCTCCCCTTTTTCTTTCCGCACCGCAGCCTTTTCCGCAGGAAGGCCAAGTATAACATTATCACCCCGAGCTTCACCTCCGCCACCAGAAGAGACCGCCTGAGTTTGACTAGCCTCCCCTCTCTTGCCAGCTTTGCCACTGGTCCTGGGATTCACCCAAACAGATGTTTGCAGCGGCTGATTCACTGCCACCAAGGACCCTTCATTCAACCTGTAGCCGGTGATATCCGTTGACAAACCGGGGCCATATTTCTCGATCCCCAATGGATCCGGGAAGGTGCAGTCGCGCTCCAAGTGCCCTAACCTGCCACAATGGTAGCAATACAGCGGCAAAAACTCATACACAAAAGACACCCAAAATTTTCCGGCCACCTCATTGCTCGCGTAAATTTGCGATCGGAGAGGCTCCAGCACATTCACTTTTGCTCTCGCTTTGACAAAATGTCCCGGTTCCCCCTTGATCCCGAACAGACCTCCATCCAGGACTTCGCCGATCTTTGTCGCAGCCACCCTTTTGCCAAACGCCACCGTGCGGCAATGGGACGGGATACCCCACATCTGTACCCAGAACGGCACAAACGCAAGAGCATCCCTCACCGCCGGGGTGACCGGTTCCCAGGGCTGCAGATGCAGCACCCTATCCCTGACTGGCCATGGCGTCCGCTGAAGTACCCATTCCATCTCCGAGGCATCATCAAACATGAACTGCAGCAGGCCATATTCCGCCTCCAGCACCGTAATCTTCTTGGAGCAATTCCAAGCACCCTTGACTATCTTCTGGATCACTGAGAGACTCGGCCTATTATCAAGAAATAGCCGCCCCAACAGACTCTGTTTTGCCCTCTGCATGCTGGCCGCCACGTCCTCAGTTTGGAATTCGACGATTTGATCTTCCAGCATAAGTTTTGACATATATTTAATTTGCCAAGTTCTTATAGATACTAAATTATATCGTGAATTATTTATAAAACTAATAACTCTATTTTATCGTATGTATTTTTTTTTTCTCAATAAACACACTCTAAAAAAAATCCTGACTACGTACGCCATTGATTGTAACTTATTGTATAATAACTCAGTTCTAGGAATTTAAGCTAAGCCGGATAATAACTCAGATAATATATAGTTGGAGGAAGCGATGGAAGAACCTTGAAGGTCTGTTCGAAAGGAAGATTGCTCAAAATAAAGTTTTTTCTTAGAAAGCTTATGAATATGAAACTGAAGGCAGATCAATTATTTTTTAAACATCTAAACAATATTCCGAATATCAATACTCAAATGGCCTAACCTAATGTCTTGGTAAGCAATTAAGTGTTCTTGTGTTTGGCAATTAAGAGGACAGAATGATACGACATTTCTAGTTAATCTGAATTGCCAAAAAATATATAACCCTAAGACCCGCTTCTCAAAATCATATGTAGTGAGGACAAACATAAGAAAGAAGATTCAACCGAAGAACATAAAAAGTATATAAATTCATAGTCTTGACACTGCAACAATAATGACTAAATCCAAAATGTCAAATCAAGATTGCGCACGAGAAGATCTTGTGTTTTAAGCTTTGAAATAAAATTTGAAGTATTAGTTGAAAATTTTATTTCGAAAGAAATTTTTCAGTTTGGAAAATGCTGACGAAAATGGGTATCAATAGCATCATCTCGAATGTTAAAACTAGCACCCAAATATGAAAGTTTGGCACTTGTTATTGGAGATGGTATAACAAAGTCCAATGCCCTCAACCATATTTGGAATAGGTTGGATAGCCTGAAATTTTTTTAGGAGTTGACGTAATGACACGTAAAATGTATTATTTTATACTCCATATTATGGTCAGAATTGCAAAGTTTTTCCATCTTTGTTGTCATAATAGTTTGGATTTGCTTTATATTCACTCAAGATGTGTTTTAGTAGCTCTAGGATAGCTTTTACTATTTCGAAACACTCTTGGTAGTGTTTAATGTGTTTTCAGGGCATAGCATCCTAATGGACGACTTTGTACATGTAGGAGAACATTAAGACTCGACTACTAGGAGCCAGAATCGAGATTGGAGCATAGTCATAAAACGACATCAGAAAAAGCTGTAAATATCTCAAAAGGTGCTCTGGTCGCCTTTTTGAGGGTCGTCCAGAATACTCCCAAATTCGTCCAGAATATTCCATACTTGGTTGCCAAGCTGAAGAAGACCCGATTGAGCTCGAAAGGAGCGACATAGACCGACTTTTCCTCCCCAAAACTTTAATGAAAAGCCTCTAAATAGACCCTAAGGGGTAGAAGATAAAGAGCCAATGATATGAGGCAATTGTTGTCTGTTACTCTGCCGACAAAGTGACTCAAACGAATTAGAGCGAAATCGACCTAAAAGGGTAAATCAGGCCAGAAACGGCTACAGAGCCACCGATTCTCTATTCTGGCTGTCGGTTATAGGATTTTCTAGGGATCTCTTTTTCAACTGATGTTCATACATAAAATCGACTTCCTTCAAGCAACAGACATCCGTAGGGTCCATTATTGTTGCCTATTAGACCTACCGTTTGCCACGACATACGGTAAAAATAGACCTTACAAGATTAAGCAACTCATATCTTGCCATGATCGAGGTTGCGAGTCCCATGAACTCTAGGGGAGCTTGCCTATGCAACGCATCACCCTCTTTCGCCCTTCACCAGCTGGAGCTTATATTTATGTACATGCCCTGTCTTTTCTTTTGGTTGTGTAAAATCAAAGGGCACTTCAACCCCGGAGGAACCTCAATCTCCACAGTCTCGTGTTAAACCATAGAACTCGTCCCTCATCACCTGAGTACGTGGTTGTGAGAGACCATAAGAATACGATCCTAGTCTCCGAACGATATAAATTTGCATACATGTACTACACGCGATCAGGAGTCTCTTTTTCGTTTTTTTTTTCTCGGATTTTGTTGGATTGACCGTTGAAATAAAGTTGGAATTTAGTAAGCAAGAGCTTGTAAGTTTAACAGTCAGCCTGCAATTCCTGCAATATAAATGACTTAGAAGTTGGTTTGGTTTTCACGTTCTACATGCAAGTCCTTGGGGACTTAATGACTATTTCAACAAACATGCAATGATGTCTTGTTCCTTTCCAGAGAGAACCTTTTTAAGATAAAAATTGGGTTTGGCACATCATTGATCATTATTGTGAATTGTGATGAATGGGTCGTAGGGTTCCTCCCTTCTTTCCTTTCACGGGAACTTGCTTTTCTTACACAGTATTTGCCCACCTGCCACTGAAACATTGCTGTTTGCTAGTATTTGTCAATGGTTACTTGGTTATTAAGTCATCAGTTTTCCAGTCACAATTGCTTTCCCTGTCATATGGTTAGTTGCTTTACTTGATCGTTGGATTTAAGATGCAACTAAAAGAATACAAGAGTTTACATCTTTCGCCCTCGCATGTTAAACATATAGATGAAGATCAAGAAGCGATATTAGCCCAGTACTAGCCACAAAGGGTTGATCAAGTAGTCATCTGAGAACAAAAACATCAATCTCAATCTTGGATTCAGGGCTTGAAACTTGAGTTCAACTAACAAAAAGGGGTTGAAAAGAGAGATGACGCTGTCCGGAATGTGGCGTAAGATCGAGAATACAATAGCCATTGCGCATTTGAATCTTACACAAATCATACAAGAATCTGCAATATACACTAGAGAGGGAGTGAGTGTTAGAAAAAAGCCAAGCACGGTGCCTTGAGCTAAAAGAAACAAAAGAATTTCCAAACAAACTAACGGCAGGGCTATTTCATTTGCGCATACCCTGCTCGCACTTCTATGTTTACACCTTCCTGTTCTTTTCTCCTTTCTTTTTCTCACATACGTTGTTCATACCCAGCAAAACAAAACTCAACCCATGAAAGAACCCACCACCAAAATCACATATACCAATCACAAACAACACCTTCACAAATTGGATCCAATTACCCTACTTGATCCCCAAAATGTCCGTATTTGGGGAGCATTGGTAAGAGATATGTAGCTTTTACAGGTGGGTTCTTGACAGAAATCTCCAATGTTGCCTTGCTCGTGCACCTTTGTCCAGAAGCATTAACAAGCCATCGTTGTCACTTGTAGCCCCAAACATGTACCTAAAATGACCAAATTCTCAACAAGCATTAAGATGTGTGTACACCTCTTAACATTAGCAGGAAATTAATGGCCACTCTCAGAAAGAAACCAAACAAGATACTAAAAACACACACAGAAAAAACCAAAGAGCTTCTCTATATTCACAAATTTTGGTCTTTCCCCTCTGCTTCATGGAGAGGCATTGTGAAATTATGTTTACGCTCCCCAAAACGTGCTTTAGGTTTTAAGAGGAACGATTGTATCCAGCAGCAGGAAAATAAGTAAACATTATTTCCCTGCTGCTGGAATGTGCCTGTGCGAGGAAGTCACAGTTCGAACAAATAAACTCAGCTCAACTAGACATGAATCAACTTTCACTTACCTGCTGCTTTGGCGAGCTCTCTTCCTCCAGAAGGCAAAGGATGTAACCCACTGCACATAAAAAATGGAAGAAATGTAAATAATTAAATGGAACGATCAATCAAGCAAATATTCTAACATTATCAAAACAGTTCAGAGCATGAAGAAATTAACACTATAGAAACAAGAAGAAGCCATTTGAAGAAAAGAAAGCAGAAGAACAAATGTTCCCCTTACCCCCTAAAAGTGCCACTTACCAGTCTTTGATGCCTGGCAGGCAGCCAGAAGAAAGTTAATTACGGGCCAAATAGCACGAGAATGAATGAATCAAATGACAAGTAGTTTCGAAAGAACGTGGATTTATAATTTTCACAGATATAGTAGTCAATGTATCAGATCAAAGAAAAAGGCCATAGCACACCAATCATACCTTGACAACCGATACGAACTTCACGGTTCCCGCAATGGAGGGCTTCTTCACCGGTAGTCTACGTTCAGGTGTCATGTCCTTACACAACTGCTGGGCAATTTCTTTTAGTAGTACCAATTGTGCTTTGTCAGTACGCATTGAGATTAGTGACTGCCTCATTGATTCCCTGTCAGCCTCAAGTGCATGAAGCCTTGTGTATAGTTTCTTGATATCAGGATCGCTCAGGTCAGGCTGATCAAACATATCTGTTATTGGACTTGAAACATAATCTTCTTTATGATCATTTACTCCATTGTGGACAGAATCAATGGTATAAACTCTGTCATACATCTCATCTTCAAATTCTGAGGCATTATTATCTGCCTTCCTCGGAGTCTTGTGTTCTTCAGGATGAGTAACATAATCTGCCTTCTTAAAGCTATTAGGGAACTTGTATGAAGGTGATTCTGGAGCTGTATCTCTCGTTACCCCTCTCAATGAACGCGGGCTCTCAACAGAAAGAATCTGGTTATGCCTGGTCTTTCTTGGAGAGTGACCAACTATCACCTTCTCCAAGATATGTTTCCCGTTCCCACCAGAAACATCAGCAGCATCCAATTGACTACTCCTGGGAGACCTCTCCATCTGGTAGATTCTATATTCCAGATTCTTCAAATGATCCCTACCACGAGGAGTTTCGTTATGACGAGGCACTTCCCCATAACGAGGTGTTTCACCAAATGCATATTTCTCAACATCCACAACTTCTTCTTCATCAGCCTCAACAGCAGCTTGGTTCTCGTTCATATTGCACTTCAGTGGCGGGTAGTCATATTCTGCGAAATCAAACTGTGAACCCATATTATCGGACATGCTCTGGTTCCGGCTAATCCCACCTTCCACCTCGGCCTCTGTAAGTCCATAACTCATCATCCTATGCTTGTAGGCTTGCACTTCACAGGTAAGAGACTGAATAGCCTGCTCTCTCTTGTACAACACATCTTCAAAAGACACAAGCTCTTCCTGATCATGGGCCATCTTCTCCTCTGCAAAACGCTTGAACTGTCTTGCCTCCATCTGCACCTCGGCCTTTTCCCTCTGCAACCTCAAGATCATAGACATGGCCTCATTTGCAGCTGAGGAAGCAGCATTTCTCTCCTCTTCCAGTTCAGCATACAAATCCTGAATCGCCTGCTGTTGGGTACTGACGCTCTCTCTCAGGGCAACAATTTCGTTCTCAATTTGGATCCGTGGATTCGACACGAGATCGAGACCCGGTATAACAAAAGGCTTCCCCTCAAATTCATCATATTTCCGCTTCACAGATCTTATCCAGGGCCCAGAGGAGGAAGAGCCCGTAGAACAGCAGCTACATCCACAATTGCAACATTTGGCCAGATCCCTAGAAGGCCGAGCAAATGGTGCAGCAGCTACTTCCAAATCCATAGGCAACCCAACAACTAGAAACCAATACAAGTGATCTCACGACGATGATTAAGAACAACGATTCAAAGAATGCTATCTGACATACCAAAACAAGGCTTTCCCTAATAAATGTCTCTCCCCCTTGGCGATTGCAAGATTCTTTAACAGAAAATTTCCTTCCTTTCTTCCCCCAATCCCTACAGACAGCTCATTCCGCCCTGAGATTCGAGATGAAAAAAAAAAAAGAATCATTCAACACCTAGAGAAAGAATAGAACAAATAACGAAACAGAAACGAAGACTACAAAACCAACAAACATCCCGACGAACAATTGCCACAGATACGATTCAATCTCGATCGAGTATTGCCCTCTTTGCATATAGAAATGCCATCAATGACAAAAGAGAGAATTCATCATGAACCCAAACAAAAAGAGACGGAATTACCTCAGCTCAAGCCGGGAAACGAGTAATCTCCCGTAAAGGCCGAATCTTTCTTCTCTTTTTTCTTTCCTTCACTGTAAATATTTTCCCCTATGCCGGCGAAACAAAACTGAAGAAAAAACCCGAAAAGAAGAAAAAAAATTTCAGGGGGTCCCCGAGGTACCAAACGAGAAAAGACGTGAGAAGCACTACTCTCCCTCCCTCCTCCAATGTTACCCGGCGGACAAAAGCTGGCCGTGCAAAAAGCGGAAAAGTAATAAAGAAGAAGGAGAAGAGCTCGAGGGGGGAATGGCGATTGAGAGAGGGAAATCGCAGATGGCGGGGAGAGAGACACAGAGGGAGAGAGAGAGAGAGAGAAGAGCGCGAAGGAGGAGCGAGAGAGAAGGAATTTCGAAACCCTAGATATTATTTTGGGAAATCGTCTGTTCGGTTTTTCTTGTTGGTGCTGCCTAAATTTTCCGACGGCTCGGTCTTGATCTCCGTGAACTTTGTTACACACACAGAGAGAGAGAGAGAGAGAGAGAGAGCCGCGAATACAAACGACAGCCGGACAGTGCCAACGGAGAGGGAAGAAGATGATGAGGTCAGCCAGCTGAAGCGGAGTTTTTTTTTTGGATTGCGAAAACTGAACGGATGATGACGATTGTTATTATTAATCGTTTGATTATCTCTTAATTACGATCCCTAAACCGAAAAGAAAAACTAATCACGAAATTGGTTCGACGGCTTTTTCCTAGCAGCAGCTTCCGCAACCAATTAGGGGAAATACTTATTACAATCCATCAATGCTCATAATGTGTATAGGAGTCAAAATTTGAAAGATCCAAATTTTTTTTATTCAATTCCATCTTTCATTCTATTCGATTTAGGTACGAATTTGGTTGAGTTATTGTTGCAAATCGTAAAAAATAGATTTTGTTCAATTGTTTTACCAATTCCTTTGTCTACATTACTTTTTTTTTTTCGCATAGAAAGGAGGCCGAGGCCAGGAAAACAGAAAATACAGCCGGGGTTACAGAGGGAGGGAGGAAGGAATGACAATTCGTCTCTCCAGGGTGGTACCCATCAAATCATCACGAAGGATAGACACTAGCCCAATCGGCGGATCCGCAAGCTCATGCGCACCGTAGGGATAGACGAGACTGTGCTTCGAGAGCCAGTCCGCGGCTCTATTCCCTTCCCTGTACGTATGAACTATACGAACCAACCAATCATTACTAATCTTCCTCCGGATCAAGGACAAAATGGTTGCGTAGGGATGAACCGGATCATGCCTGTTCTCAATTAATTGGATAGCCATCTTGGAGTCAGACTCGATCTTCAAAGTCCTGGCCCCTTCTTTCCACGCGAGGTCGATGCCGTGATTAATGGCCCACAGCTCTGCAAGGGTCGCCGACGCAGACCCGATGTTCGCGACGAACCCTTTTATCCAGCGCCCTGTATGATCCCGAAGCAGTCCCCCTGCTCCTGCCGGCCCTGGATTACCATTCGAGGCGCCATCAACGTTGAGGGTGGTCCAACCTTCTGCCGGCGGGGTCCAACCGACGTTCGCTACAGTTCTCTCCATCGCGCGCAACCTGCTATTCTGCAGAGGAGAGGGAGAGATCCAAGAATCATACCAGATTTTCGCCTTGGAAATAATGGAGTGCTCCAGCGAAGGAGTGGTCAGAGCCGCCCCAATCCCTTTAAACGCAGTAGTCGTTCTATTTTTCCAGAGAAGCCAAGAGGCGATACTGAAGAACGCAGGCCATTCGATCCCCGTGGCTGTAGAAGCCGAGCTCAAGAGATTAGCTCGAAGCCACTCCTGCTGACTAGAGACAAAGAATCTTTGCTGCATCTCAGTGGGCACTTGACGCGACCAAAAGAACAAGGCTGGCGGACAATCTCTCAGGATATGAAGCACTGTTTCGGGCTGCCCAGAGCACCGCGCACAGCAGGGGGAGTCCGCTATTCGACGAAAGTGGCGCAACACATTGGTAGCTAGCTTGTTTGAGGCCGCCAGCCACATGAAGCTCCTGATACGCTCCGGGGTGGGGAGGCGCCAGATAACCTTCCAAATCTTTTCATCGTGAGCGGAGTGGTGCTGGGACTGCTGGGAAAGAAGGTTATAAGCTGACTTGGTGGAGAATTTCCCATCTGCCGTCGCCGACCAGAAAATTTCATCATCCTCCTGTGCCAGAGTATCCACCATGATGCTCAAGATTTTTTGTGTGATCTCACTGGGGAGGAGGTGCTCAAACAGCTCCGTTCTCCACGTGCCGTCGTCCCGGACCATCTCGGCAACCTTCATTCCTTCCAAGTCCGTCGGAATGCTGTCAATCGCTAAGTCCCGGAGAGGTGCCTGCAAAACCCACACATCAAGCTAAAAATTAGTTTTCCTACCGTTCTTGATGTTCCACGCACATCCCTGCTTAATAAGACTAGCAGTTTTAGTTATGCTAGCCCAGGTAAAGGAACTTCCCTGAGACGGCCGGATCACGTCAAGACCTTGTCTTTGGCGTCCATATTTCGCCCACATAATTTGAGTCCAGAGGCTCTCCTTGTCTTTGATTAGTCTCCATCCATTCTTGGCTAGCAGGGCCAAATTGGCTTGTCTTGTCGGTCTGATTCCCACTCCCCCTTGCAGTTTAGGGCGTGTCATCACCTCCCAACCCACCAGATGCATCTTGGCCTTTTCCTCGTTATCTCCCCAAATGAAATCTCTGTTCAATTTATCTATGGATTTGCAAATGCTACTAGGAAGAAGCTCCGTCTGCATGTTGTACACAGGAAGCGAGGCAGCCACAGATTTGGCAAGGGTCAGCCGGCCAGCGAACGAAAGCCGCTTCGCCTTCCACGGAGCCATCCTCTTTTGGATGCGCAGGAGAAGAGATTGGTAGCGATCCTTCGTAACTCGTTCTTGTATCGCCTGGATTCCCAAATATCTTCCGAGAGCCGCCTTCAGAGGAATCCCAGCGCGGTGACTCAAGCTAGAGGCTTTCCTGCGAGAGATATTAGGAGAAACATACATAATAGACTTGTGGTAGTTCACCCTTTGACCAGAGCTGTAGCAAAAATCTTCAAGGCAGTGCTTGACCACGTTGATCTGGCGAGACTCGGCTTCCGCGAACAATAAGAGGTCATCTGCAAAGAAAAGATGGGTTAGAGGCGGGCCATTCACCGAGAGTTTCACGGGTTTCCACTGTCCATTAAGCACAGCTTCATCAATCCTGTGAGACAAACGTTCCATACAAAGAACAAAAAGGTAAGGGGAAAGAGGATCACCCTGACGGACTCCACGGGACGGGGATATCGGTTGAGACAGATCTCCATTCCACAAAATCCGCATTCTGTTCTGCTCTACACAGTACATAATACCGCTGATCCACGAGCTGGGGAGACCAACCTCCTTGAGAGTGTCCCTGAGGAAGTCCCATCTCAGCCTGTCATAAGCCTTCTCCAAATCAATTTTGAAGACCAGCCCCCCTTTCCTCCCCCTCTTTTTTCTGAAGGAGTGTAAGACTTCTTGAACAACCAAGATGTTATCAGCCGTCTGTCTACCCGGGATGAAGCTACTCTGCCGAGGTGACACAAGTTTCCTCATAATGGGCTTCAACCTGCTGGTCATTGCCTTAGTGATTGCCTTCAAGCTGACATTATTGAGCGAGATGGGCCTGAGCTGAGTAACTCTCTCGGGTAACTCCACTTTAGGGATGAGGACAAGGGTAGACTCCGTCACTGACTCGGGAAGGATCCCTGTCGAGAAAAACTCAAGAGCCATGTCGGTCAAAGCCTTCCCAACTACCCTCCACATATGCTGATAGAAAGCTGCGTGGTACCCGTCAGGCCCAGGGGCTTGAAAAGGTTTCATATCAAAAATTGCCCTGTGGATATCCAAGATTGTGAACGGATGCAACAGAGTGATCATCTCAGCCTGGCTCAAACGAGGAAAAGAGCCCTTTGGGAGCTTGTCTTCATAGATCGAGTCATCCTGCATGTATAGATTGGTAACAAAATCATAAACCATCTGAGATATGGAATGTGGATCTGACACCCAACTTCCATTGTCATCCTGCAGGGACTCAATCTTCTTCCGCCTTCTCTTCAAATTGGTCTGGTGGTGGAAATAAGCCGTGTTCCTTTCCCCGAATTTCACCCAATTGTCTCTAGCTCGCTGGTACCAAAACATCTCTTCTTGTTCTAAAACTTTATCAAGCTCGGCTTCAAGTTTCGAGTGAAGCTTCGCCAAGCCTGGGGAAAAGAGAACACAAAGTTTATCCTCTACTCCCTTGATGCGAGCCAGGAATCGGGCCTTTCTTCTCTGGATGTTCCCAAAGGTGCTCGAGTTCCACTCCTTGAGACCCCCTGCCAGATTGAGGAGAGGATTTGGAAGAGGAACCTGCCCGTTCCAGGAGGAGGTGACAAACTCTTGGAATTTCTCATGACTAAACCACGCTGCCTCCATTCGGAACGGACGCTCGTTGGTGGGAAGCCCGCTTTGAGACCCCATAGAGGTCAGGATGGGGTTGTGGTCAGACTGGGCCCGAGGGAGATGGAGAACAGAAGTATTCGGGAAAGCTTCATTCCACGCTAGATTACACAGGCTTCTGTCAAGCCGGCTTGCCTTGTACGTCTGGGGTTGGTCTCCCCTGGTCCACGTGAATTTGGGACCCGAGAAACCCAGGTCCACCAGTTCAGCCATGTTGATTCTATCATTGAACAAACGACACCTTCGAACCGTACTACTAGCAGGAGGATTTGCCCTCTCCTCCAGGTCTCGGATCGCGTTGAAATCCCCCGTAAGCAACCACGGGATGTCAAACAGACGGCTCTCTCTGAAGATGGAATCCCAAAGGGGATGTTGCTCGCTGTACTTGGGAGAAGCATAGATCGCCGTAAGCATCCAGGGTCTGCTATTGGGCTGCTCAATCCGGAGAGTGATGTGCTGGTTACACGCAGAAAACAGCTCTGCCGAGGAAACATTATCATTCCAGAAAACCCAGATTCCTCCTCTGCGCCCCGAAGCCTCCACCCGAATTGATTTGGGGAAGCCCAATTTGTCGCACAGCGAGTTCGCTGCAGCCCCACTGATCTGAGGCTCCAAGAGAATCACAATATCCGGACGATGAGCATGGATAATCAATTTAAGAGCCCGGAGGAAAGCTCTACCACCTGCACCGCCCACATTCCAAGCGAGAATTTTAGTATGCATAACCACAGACATAGACATAGATAAAAAGGAAGAAAAGGAGAAGGGAAAAGAGAGAAGAAGGGGGGCCAATCAGGCTGTCGGAGTGGGGGTGCCTCCTCCCGTCGAAGGCGTCGGCTGTTGCCCCTCTGTGTGGAGCAGCGAAAGCTTCTCCCCTGCCTCCTCAATCGAACTCTTCGCTGAGCTATTCCAAGCATTTATCTCTTGCAAGGTGAGCGTGGCAATCCTCGATTTTGACCTAGGCTTCCGATCCTTCTTAGGGGTCCCAATTTGAAGCGATTTCATGGGGGGAAATTTGATCGGCGACCTCAGTTTTTGATCTTTCTGTTTTTTGTTTTTCTTTATACGAGCGGCCGTCGACGGGGACTCGTGAAGGGATCTCCCGTGGTGAGGATCGGCTGATGGTGTAATTTCCACTATCTGCATCACTGTGCCGTTTGGCCCAACCACAGTTTGGAAAGTGGGCTGTGGGGGGGCGGCCATCACAATGTCCCGGTTCTCTCTGGGCGGGTCCATGCTGCCGTTTGGATGGGTTTCCAGGGGGGGATGGGCCGATGAAGAAGCCCGACTAGGATCAGAGGGAGTTTTCGGTAAGGGGCTCGTCTTTGGGCTTCGGCTCGGTCCTGGGCCTAGGAGACCTGCCTCTCCACTAGTTGGTTCCGAGATCAAAACAGCCTTCCCTTTCTTTCCTTCTTCTCCTTTCTTCTTCCCGTTAGCAACTTTCCCTTCTTGGCTACTGACCCGTTGCGCCGTAATCTTGGCAGGGGGCACGATTGAGGGCGGAACCGCTGTTCTTTCCTTGTTGGAGTTTCCAGCTTTCCCGGAATTGATCTGATTCCCTTGAATTTGATTCCTAGCTTCGGTATCCGTCTTTCCTTTCTTCTCGTGATCCCTGAAATTCCGTCGGCTTTTGCGAGAAACCAGCATCCATGGGCCGAAGCCCGGGTTCGGATCGTCGGCCACTTGCTCAACCGCCTCCGTCGTGCCTGGCGGACCAGCGATGGCCAGCGTCGTCGCCACTGGGGTTGGGTGAATTAGGGGGCACTCAGAGGCAGAATGTCCGATCTTTCCACATTCAAAGCATACTGCCGGCAAGTTCTCATATTCCACTTTCTGCCAGGCATCATCTAACCAGATCCGGGGTACCAAGTGTTTGGCCATGTCGACTTCCACCGCGAGACGAGCAAACTTTGCCCGTTGTCTGTTAAGCGTGTGATAATCGAGTTTGATGGTTCTTCCGATGAGATTTCCGAGTGATATGAGAACTTCTTTATGGTAGAAATGTATCTTCAAAGCCGGTAGCTGAACCCACACGATCATTTTCTTAGGTAGAGGGTCTGAAACTTTAAACTGAGGGGTCCATTGCTGCACTGCGAGATAGTGATCGAAGATCACCCACGGGCCATCCGTGAGTGCCCTGAAGTAATCTTGTTCATTGTCCAGTTTGACCAGGAAGCAGGCGTGGTCGAGATCCAGGATCTCCATATTCCCGGCGGGCTTCCAAAGGCTCCGCAGGCGCGAGCACAGCGTAGGGAATCCAATCCGTAGTCCCAGCAGCCGGACCACCAGGGTGCGCTGCCATGGCGCGCAAATCTTGTTCCTAAAATCAGATGACACCATCAGAGCTGGTTCTCCATTCCGGTCACCTGGGATGAGATCATTGACACCCACGGGCGTCCATTGGGAGTCCCCTGCAGGGGATGCAGGCGTCCCTTTCCACCCTGTCAGAGCCTTGGCATAGGAGAACTGTTGCGCCGGGGCAGGGGACGAACAGGGTTGATGATTTGTCGTTGCCACATCGATCAGCATCTCAGTGGAGGTTGTGTCCGCCGCCAGCCCTACCGTTGCCCCGGCCCGATCAGGGGATGTGTCCGGTGGCCTGCCTGAGGGGGGCGACGATTGTGCCGGAGCAGGGTCGCCTGTGGAAGCAGTTGAGAGCATTCTTCCCAACTTTTTTATGAGGTTTCAGGAATCCTGGAAAAGGAGTAGATAGTGATCTACTCTTTGTATGTAGAAATGGAGATTAATGATTAGATTTAGAAAATCTTTGTCTACATTACTTAGGATTGACAATTAGATTCATATTGTGATGTGAAATTAATGTTTTATATATTTGGCATTCCTGTAGATTATATGGTTTCCCCTCAATCGATGCGAATTACATTACTACTATAATTAGAAGTGTGTAGTTGCACGCAATCATGAAGATATAACGCAATAATCTAGAGTTACGATATTATTGTGGTGTCTCTAAAATCTATCTTTCTATAATAAAAAATGTGTCGTTGCTATACTAGTTCAACACTTTCTATGAGATGACATAGACATTATCGTACCAGTTGTACGCCAAATGAGTTCATTTTATCAAAAGACACAAGGACGTTAGTCATATATCATGCATGTTGTACTTTGAACCATTTCATTGATTTGTATCAAGAATCATTTGAACGAGACTATCATATCCATATATAGTACTTGTTGTACAAGGACATTGTTCCACCTATTATAAAGGTTGTTTTAATTTTTCCAATTGTTAAAGGTAATGTTTAGAGGCCAGATTTTTAGCTATACACTTGTATATAGTATCGTAACAGGAAAAGGCCGAAAGTTCTTAATGCAATTATGATTTCAATCTTTAGAAATTATAGCAAGGATTGTGGAATTAACATCACGAGGAGGCACACTAATCACAATAAATCTTGAATAACTATAGTAATCTATGACCAGCAATATGCCAAGTATATTGATAAAACGAGGCTGGAAATCCATATTGGTCAGGGATTTTATCAACATTAGTGTCCAACATTAATCTCTTTACTTCCTCTTCAACAACTAGCACACATAAATGTTCTGTTGGAGCTGGCAACAACTTATTTTTCAGGATTTCCTTATAAAACTCTATTGATTCAATGATCCTTCTCTCAGGTTCTTCAATAACATTATAAAAAAAACAACTAATGCACATAACCTCGATACTAGTCACCTCTTTTCCCCTAATCGTCAACTAGTAGCCTAATAGTGTTTAGCTTCTACTTTGTTTATAACAACAATACGAATAGGAAGTATTAGAATCTCCACACTTAAGTCATGTCTTTAGACTTTTAGTACCAAAATGGCACCTCGACTTTCTGTAAAACCACTACTCACTAATCGTTAATTTTGAACGTCAACTCTCACTTCAAAAGGATTCATCAATGCTTCAACTTAATCTAGTTTAAGCTTCTGATGACACACATTTTATGCTCACCGCTTTTGACGCTTCCTTTTCTTCCAATTCTGCAACATATCTTCAATTGGACTTCTTGCTTCTCCACATATTTTTGGGTCATGCTTTCTGAAAAGCCCATCTCCAAAGCCGAGGGAGTTATCTTTCCACACTAATGAGCCCACCTCAGAGACAAGAGTCAATTGTAGCTTCAAATAGAGAGATTTCTTGCTGAGAATGAGAGAGTATTGCATCCTCCATCACCATTTAAGCCAAAGAGCCAATCAGAGCTTCAAATAGAGAGATTTGCTGCCAAGAGTACGAGGTATTGCATCCTCCACTACCACTAGAGCCACATAGCCTATGGGAATTCAAAACTGAGCGCTTCATGGTTGGAGGTAGAGTTGTTAATGAGCCAAGCTATTCAGGAGCAATTCGATGTTCGAATCGATAAAAGCTCGTTTGTTTCAATAAAATTCCGACTCATCTATTAACAAGCAGAGCTTGAGCTAAGCCTTTGTTCAGCTCGTGACACTTGTGAGCCAGCTCGACTAAGAGGCTTGTTGAGCTCAACTCGTGAACAATCTTGGTTTTGGGCTCATGAGATGTCTCAACATTGTGATTAGTGGACAACTCAATTACCGACTTATGAGAAAATCGATTTAAATATTATGAATTGACTTGTTGACAATTCATAGGTTTATTAAATTGTATATCTCACATGTTTAAGATTTTGAGTATGTGAGCAAATATGTCTCATATGTGACATGAGATTAGTTAATCACATGTATCATATATATCACATGTATCATATATGGGTTTAATTTATAATTTATGTTTTATCATAGAGTTTAGCTCGAGCCGAACTCCTGATCCTAATGATGAGTCGAATAGGTTATAATAAATGAGCCGGCTCAAGTTCGACTCGACTCAGCTTGTTTGTAATTGAGTCAAGCTCGAGCTCGTCTCGTTTATTAATGAGCCAAACTTAAACAAGGAAAAGCTCGTTTCGACTCGGCTCATTAACATCCCTAGTTGGAGATAAGCAAGCATACTCCAAATTATCAAAATCCACATTTCCTTCCTCCAAATCCAATACGGTTCAAAAAATTGGTGAAGCGAGCACTAAGGAAGTGGTGCAAGCGGCATAAATGCTTAAGAGGGTGGATAAGCAAGAAGAACATGTTGATCCATCCATGGAAGAACTTGCTTGGAGGCACATCTTTATTTCCATTCAATAAGAAAATGGAAAGAGAATGGAGTAAGGATGATGTTGTGAAGATTAAGGGAGTAAGGATGATGTTGTGAAGATTAATCAAGTCCATAAGCCTACATCAAATATCATACTGAATGCTCGAGAATTGAAACTTCACATCACTAATGAGAACCTTAGTTTCAACGAGGTATAGGGATGGACTGAAACTTAGGAGCAATAGTGTAGCTTATGATGGCAAAGATACGCTTGTTGAAAGACAGTCTAACTCTGGTCTGATTTCTTTTTCCTTTTTGTTTTATGTTTTATATTTTAGTAGAGAATACATATCTCATGGATGTGTGTTTCCTAATCTTGATGTGTGATTTAAACCATCTTATGAGCTTAAACGAACTTTCAATTGACCTTATTTCACCTTCTCCACTGGTCCTTCAATGAGGTAGACTTCTTTCTATTCACTTTCACCTTGTTTTATGCACATTGGGGACAATGTGCCAATTAAGTGTGGGGGTGTATAGTTACTTTTTACCAATGCTTGCATGTTACCCTGTCTTATGGTTTGTTGATTATGAATGGATATGCATATATGCATGCTTGTTATGGTGGTGGTGAGATAATGATTGTTCATGTTAGTGATTGCTTGGATCCTTTGATATATATGCCCAATTTTCCTTCAAATTTGAGGGCTCCAATCAACTACTTTGATTAGAATGTGCTTTGTTTCTTTGAATATATCTTTCACGATTACTTGTGTGCGAGGTGATGAGGAGAATGTAGCTCTACGAGTGAATCTATTTGAAGTTTGGGTTGCTTAATATCTCGATGTGTCCAAAAGAATGTGTTTAACTAGTGATTGTAGGTAGGTCTATATGTGTGAAACTTGGATTCTTAGGTATAGGTCGGTCGAACCATGCGTGCTCATGTGCTTTTCCACAACCAAGTTTAACAAAGCATTAAAATGGATTGTAGCTTATTAAATCTATGTGTGAGGCACTGATCGAGTGATGAGAGTGGAATGATTTGATGACCTTAAGGAGGTCCTCACTATGATGAATATAGGGCAATGTCTATTGATAATGTCCAAAAAGGCCCTAAATAGCAACTTGGTAGCCTTACTTCCTTATTATGATTGATTAGTTAGTGGCTTGAAATGAAAGCATGCACTAGTTGTAGTTTCTCTCGTATGTGGCGAAGCTCGGTTAGGAATGCATTATTCAAAGGGATAGGACATCATAACAAAAGAGATACATGGATGCATATCATTAATCAGTTAGTGTACATGATCATCTAAATGAAACTATCTAGGCAATATTTTTAGTCAATTGGTTTAATTTTACTTTACTTGCTACTGTTATTCCGCATTGTGTAAATAGATAAAGCATTGATCATACCAGGGAACCTCAATCCATCGAATTTACTTTTCCTTGCATTACCATCTCAAATGCAAAGTAGATACCATCAAAATCCCATGGAATACGATCATGGGCATTCCAAGGATTATTACTTGGTTCATACTACAACATCGTCAAGTTTTGGCACCGTTGGCGAGGACTTTTGATAGTATTTGAAAAGAAATTAACCTCTTGTATGTGATATTTTCAAAGGTATTACACTTTAGTTTGTTTTGTACTGCAGAACTTGAACCTACAAGTAATAGGGCATTGCAAATCATACAAGAACGTGATACTAGAAGGTACTTTAAGGCTTGAACCATCAAGAATTACATGAAGAAAGATGGTTGTACCAACTCTATTCGAGTTCAATCTAGAGAATTAGATCTCGTGGCTAGCATCATCCAAAATGCATCAAGCATAGAGATAGAGCCATCACTGATAAAGATGGTGCGAGCAATAAAGCAATTCTCGGGAGAGGATGATAGAGACCAGGTGTTTCATATTAGAGACTTGCTCACCATTTGTCCATCCACATCAGAAGAAGAAGTTGAAGCAATACACCTAAAATTTGATGGAGGATGCCACTATATGGAGCATACATAATGGAAGAGTGGCGTGCTTTTGGAGTGATAAGTTCTTTGATGATGGAGCTCTCTTTTGAACCTTACGCCTAATCTATCACCGACACTCCTAGAAATGTTAGTGGTTGAGTTCTTCTTTAATGGTGTGTGGATACAGAGTTTTTATGTCATTACTTACCACCGGATATTGTCCCACAAGTCCTGTTGCACCTCAACCTCGCGAAAACAAGATGATGATACACGACTATGGCGATACTTAGACAAGGGAGACTTCACGCTACTTGCCATACAAATTGATATACTCAACTCACATGCCCACACACAAGTAGCCCATATGGAGGTCACTTTGGAAAGTTCTTGCCATGCAACCCGTTAGAACCTTCCTTTAGCTTCTCAACCACGAAGGCTTTCTCACAAATGCGGAGCGAAGCAGAGGCACCTAATGACACGCACCAATTGCAAGATACGAGGAGGAGGCCTTGAAACTATTATTCATTTGGTTAGGGACTTCCCATTCGCTAGTGCAATGGGGGAGAGGCTTCTTGAAAATGAGTCGAACCCAAATTCGAGTCGAACTGACATCAAAGTACTCTCTATTACCTATCAGGAGTATTAACATGATTGACAATACATTGTTCGCCGGTATGGGCTAGCTACTATGGAAGAACCAGAATAGCCACTTATTCCATTATGAGCCCTATACACAAATCCATTTTAAAAACATGCATTGAAGGAAACATATCATATAGCTTTGAGAATGAGAGACACATTTACAAAGCTAGGGGATTCTGCGAGGGACCCCAAGTCGGCTATAAGCTACCACAACGTGATTGGGTGTGCCGCAACACAGACGACATGTGACGGAAATCGCCAAGTCATACTCTCTCCTACAATGACCACATGTGATGGCATCGTGAGGGGAGACAATTGTCCTTTTGTCAATGCATTCTCATCTAACCTAGTAGGGGGTTCGTTTACTCATGCATAGCTGGTTGGTATTGTACAAGGGTTGAAACTCACCTAGGAATAAGGGACTAGGAAAGTTGTTATATAGACAGACTCGATCACAGCTAAGACCCTGGTAAAGACTGCTACTCCACATCATCCACACTATGTGTGTGGTATAGAGATTTGATGTTGCTTATCCACATCTAAGTGTGGTAAAGACTGCTACTCCACATCATCCACACTATGTGTGTGGTATAGGCTAAGACCCATGGCAAGTCAGGATAGTGTTCGAATCTCCACGATCCCAATATTAACAGTTAATTAAAGCATAAGGTATGGTGATCGTCTGTTCAAATTTCAAGTCCATGGGTTGGCTTTCATTTGAGAGGGTGTGTTAGAGAGTGGCATAATGGGATCAACTGGTTCTTGACAGAACATGTTTACCGTGAGAGAAATTATCTTGCAAACTATCTAACCTCCTTTGAGCGTTCCCTGAATGTAGCGATCAAGGTTGTCAAACCGGTTTAAGTCGTTGAGCCGATCAAACTAGGAGTTTGAGGTTTAATGGTCTGATCGGGGTCCGACCGGTTTAAGCCATTTTAGACATTTTCTAAATATATATACAAATAAGATAGTAATTAAAGATTTAATAAATGAAATGAAATTTATCTTACATGTTTCTATTAAAAACTTATTTTCACAAAATAAATATACCTAACCTCCATGACCCACCCACCATCTCTCTTTCGTCGTTCATCTTCCTCTCTTACCCCTCTCTTCTTCTCCCTCTTTAGGGGTTAGACCGTTGGGCTTTTTGGAGGTCGTTTTGAAGCCCAAATTAGATCGGACAGGATCCAACCGAGAGTTCGATAGGGGTTTAACAACCTTGATAGCAATCCATCTTTTCATGGGTCAAGCAATACACTTTCTTACTTGCTATATTTACTATTTAGATCGAGTTGGGGCTCAGACCACATTTGGTTTAATGAATAAAGTTTGGGCCTCCGTTAGGCGTTCTATTTTAAAAGAAAAATGTTTTGTTCAAGGCTTCAAGCGTTCAGCTACCCAGCCACGTCCCAAACAGTCGGCCCATAAATGTGCAGTTTTGAAGCTAGGGCCGTCAGAACTGATAAATTCAACCAAAAAAGGTAGAAAAAACCTTTCCGTTGTTCGCCAACGGCCGCCATTAGAGACGGACAGACACCCTCCTCCCGGCCGAGCCGACGCCCGACAGATTCGTCCTGAAAATTCGTCGGCTATGTTGAGCTGCCGGAGGACACTGCTGTCTCAAGCCATAAAGAAAAAGAGACAGACAAAGACCAAAACCAGAAGAAAGAAAACCCTCCCCTCCAAAACAGCCGCCATTTCCGAGCAGCAAGCAGCAGAAATTCAAGATGAAGAAGGAGAAGAAGGGTTTAACCTCAAGGTTTCAGCTCCCTCACACGCCCATGGCGTCCAGCCGCTCGGAAATTTGTACTTAAACCCAGGCTCTGTCAACTCGAGGAACACCGGCTTAGGCAATCTCCAAATTTTGTCCGATGAGCTGGTTCTCGACATTCTAGGGCTGCTTGGTCCAGCCCAGCTGGGATTTTTAGCCGTTGTGAGTAAATCTCTCTATATTTTCGCAAATCACGAGCCTCTATGGAGGAATCTCGTTTTGGAGGAACTGCAAGGTGGATTTTTGTTCAATGGGTCGTGGAAATCTACTTACGTTGCTGCTCGTTACTCATCTCTGTCAACTTATCTTGATGGTGCGAAAATGAGGGTTAGGGATTTTTACTCGGATTATCTCTTCCAGAGCTGGTTATGTGCTAATCTGGAAATGAAACCTGAGTGGCTTCAGAGGGATAACATAGTTAGAAAGAAGGGAATTTCGGTGGAGGAATTCGTGTTGAGCTTTGAGGAACCGAATAAACCGGTGTTGTTGGAAGGATGCATATATAATTGGCCTGCTTTGAAGAAATGGGATAGGGATTATTTGATTAAGGAATGTGGAGATATGAGGTTTTCAGTTGGTCCAGTGAAGATGAAGCTTGAAGAATATTTCAAGTACTCAGATCAAGTGAAGGAAGAGAGGCCATTGTATCTTTTTGACCCTAAATTTGCTGAAAAGGTCCCCGTTTTGGCTTCAGATTATGAAGTCCCAGCTTACTTTCAAGAGGATTTGTTTAGTGTTTTAGGCAATGAGAGGCCGGATTATCGATGGGTAATAATGGGTCCAGCAGGGTCTGGTTCTTCATTCCATATTGATCCTAATTCGACATCAGCTTGGAATGCAGTGATCAAGGGTTCCAAGAAATGGATTTTGTTCCCCCCAGATGTGGTACCGCCTGGTGTACATCCAAGCCCAGATGGGGCTGAAGTGGCATGTCCAGTTTCTATTATCGAATGGTTCATGAACTTTTATGGTGCTACCAAGAAATGGCAGAAGAGACCTGTCGAGTGCATCTGTAGAGCCGGGGAAGTGATCTTCGTACCAAATGGATGGTGGCATCTAGTTATCAACCTGGAAGAATCCATTGCCATTACGCAGAACTTTGTCAGCAGGTACATCTTTCTATATCTTATACGAGAATTGAGATGCATTTCAACATTTTGTTGGTAACTGACAAATTGAGTGCTGCTACTGCATAAACTGGCGAGGGAGTGTTCTTATTGAATTCCAAAACTTCATTGAAACAAGGGCTTCCCATTACATTGGTCCCTGGATTTATGTTTCTGTGAACTAAAATTGCAGAACGTGGTCCCAGAGTTGGTTAGCTGACCTGTAACGAGCCGACGAGACTAATTGAGCATTTTAGCATTGTGTATCTTTATATAGTTATCCTTATCTAATTATTATTTTGCGACTATGCGGGTTATTTAATAATCGTATTTGTCTAATTAGATTAAGATTTCTTATTGATAATGGTTTATGTTTAGTGAATGTCTCTTCTGGGTTAAGAAAAGGGAATCGAGTAGGAGAAGGAGAGAGGCTGAGGCCTAGGATGTGAATGAAAGAGATCTGAGGTGTAATTCTACAAATTCGTGTTCTAATTATGGTTAATAGTATGAGAAGATTGGAACCCAGTTTAGTTTTCTTGCTTCCGTCCTTCCCTATCTTTTTTTCATCTTATTCTGTGTTCAAAACTTAAGGAGATCCTCTACTCGAAAATTTCGAGTCATTTGTCTAGTCCGGAGAAGGAGGATACAGTACTTTACATTAGCACTCTTTAGTTTCCCTGAGCTTTCGAGGCACTCAAGACATCTGGGCGGCATACCTTTTTGTTTGTACGGTGACTAATCTTTGAACTTTAGAAGGGTGGATAAGTTGATTAAGGAACACATTCATTTATCTCGTTTGCATTCGGCACAACTCTTTCCTACTTTGTCGCAGTTTTCTCGAGCAAATGTTCATATGGTTGGTGCTTTGAGCTCAACAAGGTGATCGTCCTTTATTTGCAGGCGGAATTTGTTGAATGTTTTAGATTTTCTCAAGAGACCTAATGCAAGCGAACTTGTGTCCGGAACAAAAGACAGGGTGAACCTTCACGACAAGCTTAAGAATGCCATCGAGGCAAATTTCCCAGGAACTATTGACGATTTGGTGGAGAAGGCAGAGGAAAAGAAGGCCCAACTGAAGAAAGTTTCGTTCTGGGACTCAGTCTCGGATGCTCAAGTTGGTGCCTTCAAGTTCAACTTCTGAGAGATTTTCGGTTGCATTTTCAGTCATGCAAAGAAATGATGCGGCAATTTTGACATGAGTTTTGAACGGCAGAGGCAGAAGCCTGTACTGAATTGTAGTTGTTTCTTATTTATTGATGAACTATTGCTGAATGCATGTGGTCTTCCATGCCGCTCTTCCGAATGCGTCGTGTCTGTCTCTCTTCTGAATTGCGGAACAATTGCTTCAATGAGGCGATAGAGCTATTTCGCCTTCTTCAATCTCAACAAATGCGAGCTAATGAAACAGTAATGGTCAGCGTGATTGCTTCCTGTGCTCATCTGGGTGCTTTACAAGAGGCTCACGATAACGTTGTCAGTAACAATATCTGACCTTAACATGATCCTCCGAACTGCTCTAGTTGAAATGTATGGACGCAATTGGTAAAACCCCTCCAAGTGTTCAACCCAATTCCGGAGCAGGAAGCCTTGAGCTGGACAACTCTCCATCTCAGGCTTCGCAATGCATGTATATGCAGACAAGGTAATCCAAACCCACTAGGATAACCTCTCGTGCATCACATTTATCGCAGTTCTCTCAGCTTGCACCCATGGAGGCTTGGTGGAATGAGGGCAAGACATTCAACAGCATGCCGAGAGATTATAATATAAAGCCTTGGCTCGACCGCTATGGCTGCATGGTCGATCTACTCGGTCGAGCTTAGAAACTAGCAAAAGCTGAGAAGTTTGTATTTGACATGCCAATCAAACCTAATGCACCAATTTGGTGCATGGCTCGGCGCCTGCAAGATACACAGAGATGCTGACCTGGTTATAGCTTGATCGAAGAGAAAGAAAATGTTAAATATCATACAATTTAGTCTCTAATAAACTTAATCAACCTTGTCATTCTCTGCGATTTGAAAAGGCTTCCCTTTTACTTTTTCATATAAAGGTTTGCCAAAATGGAATTGTTGCATCACAATTCACATGTCAAAAGAGTACGACTTGCACTTGTAGCATTTGTACAAATAAGAATCCCCTTCGCACCAATTCGTTCGTGCCTGAGTTGCAACAACGGCACGAATAATACAAGGAATGAGATACAGTCGTACGCCTCGCTTAGTGAAACCAAAACCGAAGAACTGACAGCAGCAATATTCTCTTCCTTTTTTTTACTTCTAAAGGAAACATCTCATGCTGGTGAGAGGGAGGCCAAGTATGAATTATCCCTGTACTTCAATCCTGTTATAAAGCCTGAGCTCACGCAAGGAGCAACAACTGCTTCGGCCAAGCCCAAAGAGCTACTACTATCAGTTTCTTGTACGGTTTCTGCATCAGATTTGGATTTCTCGTCGACTTTGTCGACTTTCTCAATCGCAACATTCAAGCCAATCGAAGTGGGTTCCGTAGCAAAGCTGCAAAATAATTATCGATGATGAATGTGAACAGCAACTAATTCGAAGGACGTGCCTGCTTTTACGCAAACCTAGCAAGGGATACGTGAGAGAAATGAGGGTGTAATCAACTAATCATACCTCGCCTCGAAGTTCGTCGCTTCACAGCTCAAGAGGGCACAAATGCGGCTAACTATCCACGGGGGAATAAATGTTCCCTTTACTTCAATGATTGAGCTGTGAGTGACATTTGAGCCATCTTTAGGGGATGCTGCAGTATGGTCAGCTCTCTTCATATCCACACAACTTATCTGTAAGAGAGAGAGACTGGTTCTTAGCAAGTACAAAGCAAAGAAAGTATGAGAAAGGATGCGTTGATATGAAGAAAGAAAAGTTTATAGACTGCTTGACATTACATAAGTGGAATACTAACCTCTGGAGCAGAAAGGGAAGCATTTGGAAATGGAATAGGTGAATAAAGTAATGGAACGTCCACTCCAGACAAGAGAGTCAAGGAAGATCTGTCAAGTAGGAAACGAAGTATGATGATACTTCATCGAACGAACTTAACAATATACCTCTCTCTGCTGTAAACATAAAGTACACCCACCTGTAATTTAACAGGAAATCATACAGTCCCTGCACATGTATCTTTTCCTTGAAGGCCAGTAAGGATTCTGGAGTATTATCAACATTGTCCAAGGAACTAAGATTCCGAACCTGGATAAATTTAGATGAGCAATAAATTGTCAAACTTAATATCACCAGATGGCCCAGATGTGCGATTGCATTGAAACTGCAATTCTGTTTTATGTTTAAATTAGCAGCTCATCAAGAACCAGGGAAAGTTGTCCAGTAAACAGACAAAGTGTTGGGTGTTGAAATAGGAAAAGTGATGACAACCTGGCCCAAGTTTTCCCTCCTAATCGCTGCAAGCTCAACCAGATGTTCAGTGGCAACCTGCTCCACTTTGGAATGGCAAAGTGGCATAGAGAAGCATACATCCTACATCAAAGCCAAAGTAAACTATTCAAATATATATATATTTGTTTTCTTTTTTTGTTCCTTTACTGCAACCATCTCCACTGAAAGTAACAGGTTCCACCAACCTTGCACATGTAAAAGAAAAACATTTGCGCACTGACAGTAAAATCAGGTCCAAAATAATCTCTGAATTGTTATGAAATGAAAGATCCGAAGTGCTTGAGCACGGCCTAATTATCATTCAATTTGGAGCAGTTTAATTCCAGAAACTTCCACAGGGTTCGGATAGAGAACGCATAATGATCTGAGTCACTACCAAAAGGACAACAAAAAACAGTCTAGACTCTAGATAGGAAATGGATCTCCTATTACAAGATGCATGGCAATTACGACTTCCTCTGTTAAAGTCAATGGAGGTTTTGCTGAGCATGCAAGAAAACAAATCCCCAATGGTTGATAGAGGATTCACTGAGCATGATATGCAAGATTTCTAGAAATATAGAAATTACTTTAACATAGAAGAACATATATCAGGCCTGAAACAGGAGGAAGAGAATGAATATGTGGAAACAACGATGAGTTTTAGGAAAACATTATTCCAATTTCAGGATCAAGTGATGCATGGAAAGCACAAAAACTAGGCGACAACTGATTATACCAAATTGAGCAGCTTATAAAGATATACAAATTACAGTGAAAGAACTAACATGGAGTGTAAATATCGTACATGTTCTCTTAACAAAGACCTGAGACTTATAGTTGATTGCGAGATGTAGGCACTGCACCCCACGCCTCCAGCATTGGTGAACATCACCACGAAGTGTGATGTACAAACTACACAAGTTTCCAAAAAAAGTGGAGAAGTTTAGAATACAGTCATGGCATGTCATCACACGATGATAATATAGTTTATACATGCAGCATGTTTCATCGCCACGCGTACATGTTCAGATCCAAGAAGAAAAAACCTTAGATAAAGCTACATGCTTTACTTCCTAGGTAGTTCATAATTTAAGTCATAAGGAAGATACAGCCTCACACAAATAAGGGGAACTTACCATAGAAAATGCTGCAAATGTTTTTGCGAAGTAAGTAATAGAGACTCCGAAATGAATCCTGCCAAGCCATTTGCCTTTTTCTAAGAAAATCTATCAATTGAACAGAAAAACAAACTTCAGCACAAGAAATAAGCAATTAATAGAAGATATGTCACCAGAAACATTTGTATGACTAACCTCCATCAGCAGCTGATGAAGACAATACTGAAATGACAGCAGGTGGTAGTGTAGACTGTGGATAAACCCAAGAATGCAGAGATTTAGGGCTACACAATTGGGAAGTTAGGGTTTGCAATGGGCTACTGATATCTACAGCACAACCCTGTTGAAATATGAACTGTGGAGTGCTGTTGTATGTGCTGGACACGATCGACCTATGAAGCCTGAACATGTTCAAAAAGTTGGGAATAAAATGACTTTCTGATAAAATCATTCACTTAGGTGAATACAATGCACCATTCAGTGAATAACGGTACATCTGTACTTACCCACTCACTGAGCAAGCACACAACAGTCGCAATTTTGTTTTCAAAGTAAAATCAAGAGGAGGTTTCTTGCCAGGTATGCAGCACTCTGAGCAGAAATTGTCAGAGTATTGGCCAGATTTCCCAGATGTATCAGTATTTAAACCGGAATGGCCTGCAGGCTCACAGGCAGCCAATCCTTTCAAGGCCTTATCCTATAAAAATATATGGAAACGACTTGTAAGAAAATGCACCTCTAGTTACCATAGCAAAACAGGAATAAAACAAAATCATACCATGTCAACAGCTGCAAGACCTGAGGACTGTTTCCCATATGTCGAAAGCTCAGCAACAGTACGGAATATACTCTGACTACATTTTTCACTTGTTTGGTGCGCTTTTCTGCTACAATCTGTTGAGACATCCGCATGAGCTACAGGTCTCTCCAAACTGAAAGGAGAGTGTCGGATACATTAAGTCAGATCACATCTAACTTCCATTAATATGAAGTCAGGTCGAACATATACCAAGTTTCCTGTCTCTTTGCTGCCAAATTAGTAAGAGTGGAAAGATTCTTCAGATTGTTAAGTTGCTCCGTCGATTTGTTTTCCTGCTTTTGAAACAAACTCAATACCACAGGTTACAATCTTCCGCAAACAAAGTTCTAAGCAAAATGGATTCACTAGAATCACCTTTACTTTCTCTTTCGCGGGGAGCATCCCCAATCTCGACTTTTTGACGGGGTACACTTCATCCAGGCGAGTATCAATATACTTTGGATTTCTGGACACTTCAGGTTTCTTTATCCCGTTTTCAACAGGGTTGCTGGGACACGATTAAGTAATTGCACATGAATCAAAACCCTCAGAATGAAATATACTAATAGACATAAGCAGAAGATAAGTTGGGAACTCACTTCGTCTTCCCAGGCATAGAGAGCTTAGATTCCCCCATAAGCTCAGCTAGACTTGTCCTCCTCAACTGCTCTCGCTGCAGTTCAAAAGAAAATGTTTGACCATAAGACCTCCCAAACTGAACCACCAGATGAACTAGCCATTTGGCGCCTATTAAAACTTAAAAGACCCAAACTTTGAACAATGGAAGGATGAATCAACAACAGGAAGCATACCCTGAGGTCAGACGGCGTCTTCCTCTTGGCCATCGGACCAACATTTAAAGGACCCGCACCAATTTGCAGAGAGTTGGGAGGAAGAGAACCAGGCGGCGCCACTTTTGCCATAAAGAACTCCGAACCACTTAACTGCAAACCGCCCGCCACTCAGCTCACAACCTAATAGGTTCAATGACTTCTCAAGCGGGAAATCCAGCTAACATAAGAGAAGCTAAAAATGTTCTTCCGAGAAATCACATCCAAAGAGTTCCGAAACCTAGGGTTCCGGTCGATCGATCTCCGATCAGGATTGAGAGAACCGACGACGAATCGAGCCACCGTCGGGCAAGCGGCAGCGATGCTGGCGGCGGACGAGATGAATCTGGAAGGAGAGGGAGAGGAGCGGAAGGGAGGAGGGAGATGGAGAGAGAGAGAGAGAGAGAGTGGGAGTTTGCTGGCTGGCTCCCTCGCGGCAAACAACAAGATGAAAGAAATCGAGGGAAAACACTGTGCGGAATTGCTTTTGGGTTGTGTTTGAATAAATTTCGTATTTTTTCATTTTCCCTCCTGTCTCTAATGACGTTAGTCTCGAGCCGTTAAACGGACAGTTGATTTGACGGGGCCGTCAACGGTCATTGGTCAATCAGAGATCAGACCGATTTGGTTATCTGCTGACCATCGCACAGCGACGACGTCGTTAGGCAGATTTATTTTCTTTTCTTAAATTTTAAGCTTAATATAATTATTTGTTCAACAAAATTTCTAAACAAATTTATTTTAATTTATATTTTTATCAAATAAGATAAAGGATGGCATTGGGACGGGTCGGGTTGGGTAGGTTTCTCTAATCCATATCCAATCAGGCGGATGTACTCATTTAAAAATTCGATAAAATATTAATTGGATTTTAGAAGTAAAAACTCAATCCAACGAATACCCATGAATTTACGAACTTAACTATTTATTAATTCTTCAAACATCCACATCATAATGCTTGAATATGGATTGTGAGTCCTTTTCAATTGTTGGTAAATCTGACAAGTTTCCTTTTCATTAACGTAATTCAGGGCTTACAAAATGTGAATACACTTTTGGGATTGCACTCAAAGTGGTATGAAAATAGGTGTTGTTGCTAGTTTCCCCTTATTCTACAGCCCGTTGAAGTTTCTTTCCTTCATCTCAATTCCTTACAGTCAATGTAATTAAGAGTTAAGACCGAGCCGGTCGGTCGGACTACTAAGACTGTCACCCGGCTCGCACAATCATTAAGCCGCAACAGCTTTTTGGAGTGATCGGCGAACGATCGAGGCGGTTAACTGCTCAAGGTGATCGCTCGGCTTTTCTCTTCCGCGCGTTGGGTTTAATTAAAAAAAACATTGAAAATAAAATAATCGAATACTGAAAGGGGAAAACGTCGGGTTGTCTGGAAAAAAAAAACCCTAACTCTTATTCATCTCCTTCGTCTTCGTGCAAACTGAATCGAGAGAGGGCATCGGCGCTTCCCTCCGCCAGTCCTTGTCGTCGTTGCCACTTCCCGTCCCCGCTTCCCGTCACCATTGCCAGTCCCCGTAGTCGCTCCCCGCTCGCAATTGCCATTTCCAGTCCCCGTCCCTGCTTCTCGTAGGCGCTTCCCATCGCCATCGCCAGTCCCCATAGCCGCTCCCAAGCATTCGTCCTCTCAATGCTACTCCTGCTCTGGCCGGAGCCACCTCTGCTTGGCTCCTCGATTAGCTACATCTCCCACTGCCTTGCTCGACGCAAGGTAGGTAATGGTAATTTGAATTTCAATATTTGATTTCTGTAATTCTTTTGATTTCAATGTTTGATTTCTTTTGTTGGGTAGAGATACCAGAATAGAAAATATCAAAATATTGATTCGGTGTTTCTTTTGTAGATGAGTAATCCAAATTCAGATAGTGGTACCCAATCAACAACACCGAGCTCTACTGCTTCAACTATGCAAGCTGGTAGGACAAAGAACGATCCAACTTGTAATTGCGTTCAAAAAATCAAAGATGATAATGGGAAGGCAAAGGCAGTTAAATGCACTTAAAAGGAGGAGGGATTCATGGATGAAATAACATATTGCTCATTCTTCAAAAGGTAATATTGTGAAATGCTCAAAAGTTCTATATGATGTGCATGTGAGATTTTCCAATATTCTTAAAGAATATGATGAAAGAAGGAAGAGAAGAAGAAATCTAATGATCCTAGCATTGGTGACAAAGAGGATGATGTGGTTGAGTTGGTTAGATCACAGGAAACAAAAGTTGTTAGTGACTTGATGAAGAAAACCAAGGGTTGATTTTTTTTTGCTCTAAGAACCACTCATGGGTCTCCACCAGGCATATAGGTCCAGGATTTAAGGTACCATCCTATCATGATTTAAGCGTGACTTCACTAGCTGATTGGAAAAGAGAAACTCAGCTAGTTGTTGATCAATGGTTAATGGTTGGACTAATCAACAAGGTAGAAGTTTGGTCGATTTATTGGTCTATTGCACTAGAGGTCTTTGTTTTCTTAAATCTATTGATGCATCAAGTGTTGTGAAGAATGCAAAGAACCTTTCCAAGATATTTGATGAAGCAATTCAGTGGATTGGCGTGGGCAATATGGTGCATGTGATAATTGATAATGCAGCTAATTATAAGTCATTTGGTAAGATTATTCATAGGATATCCACATATTTATTGGTCCCCATGTATAACTCATTGCATGAATTTGATATTGAGTGATTTTGGGGATTTGGAGAATGTGAAGGTTGTCATTCAAAAGGCTAGAAGAGTCATTGTGTTTGTTTATAACCATACTCCTATGCTTAATTGGTTGAAAGCAAGGCCGAATTGGAAGCAAATAGTGAGGCATAGTGCAACTCGCCTTGCTACTAATTTCCTCTCCGTGTAGAGTGTATGAGCACAAGGTTGATTTACAAGCTTTAGTAGTGAGTGAGTTCTTCAATGCAGATGAATCATCTAAGACTGCAAAAAGAAAGGCGGTGAGTGTTATATTGTTAGATGCTCAGTTTTGGGGTGATTGTTTGGAGATGGTAAATGTGGTTCAACCAATCATGAAGTTGTTTAAGCTTATGGATTCAGATGAGAAGCCCACTCTTACTTATGTCCATGAGGGAATGAGAAGAGCAGTTAAGGGCATTAAAGAGATCTTTCTAGGTAAACCTTATATTGGCATCGTCAACGAAAGGTGGGATAAGCATTTTCAGGGGATCTAGTCAATATAGCTTATTTCTTCAATCCTGCTCTCAAATATGGCGAGAAAGAATATGTGGGGAGACATTGAGGTGAAAGTGGTCTATAATAAACTTGCTTGAAAAGCCTCAACTTTGTAGTGATGGTATGCAAGCACGTAAGGAACTAAAACTTTTTGAGGAAGCAAAGGGGACCTTTGGTAGGGACTTGGTTGTTAGAGGTAGATCGTCACTTGATCCATGTAATATGAAGTATCATGATTCGTAATAAAATAGTTGGTCTATTTAATTGTGTTTGTTCTAATTAATCATTTATGATTGTAGATGATTGGTGGAATACCTTTGGTGATAGTGCACCATTGTTGAATTTTGGGTTATGCAAGCTATGATGAGAATAATGCTAATGACATTCCTGAAGGAAGTGGAGCTACAAGTAGGGGGAAAAAGTCGCAATGAAGGTTATATTGAGATATTAGTAAATGAAAAATGTTTAACTTTGATACATTTTTAACTCATGATTTTTAACATATCTTTTGTTTTCTTCCCAGACGATGATGGAGATGATGGTAGCACAACAATTGGCATTGTGTCCTCAAGCAGTGATTCATCTAATGTCAGTGGTGGTGAATGAGATGATGTTGAAGTTGTATTTGATAGTTGTTTGACTTTTAGATTTTGAGTGGTTGTCATGTTTGAGACTCTAGTTTCATGTTCAGCCTCATGTGACATTGCTTTTATTTTGGACCAATGTGGTGGTTTGGAATTGGATTTTAGAAATTTTGGTACTCATGTTCTATAATTGTTAAGAGTATAATTTAGTCATGGTTTACCATGATTAAGAAGTGTCCACTATTTATACTGAAGGTGTTAATTAGATACTGGTTCTCTAACGATTTTTGAATGGTCTAATGTCAGTTGGACCGCTAAAGTGCGAGCCGTTCATGTTATCGTGTCATACTTTGGTTCGGTTCGGTTCTGACAACATTGCTTACAGTGATCACCTATATCATTCAAAGAATTACAGGGATGGGGAGGCTTGTCGCTCGAGTGACGATGACGAAGTTATATTAACATGGGGAGCCTCCTGAGAGGAAACTGGATGAGAGCTGGCGATGATTTATGGATGAAAGATTCATAGAAGGAAAGAGTGAAAGGATAATCCAACTTTTAAAAATAAAACTGCACCATTCCCCCCCCCCCCTCCCACAAACCCAACCCGTAGATCGTAAGACTCGAATATCAAAAGTCTAATAAAGAGGTTTAAAAGCTAGCTTGTAATGTTTTTACCGTGCTTGAGTGCTTTTGGGTTTAGTTTGCCTTTTGGTGCAAAATGTTTTTTGGAACAAAAAAAATAATTGGGGTCCAAAGCATAAAAATTTAACCTTTACACTCTTTAAAAATATCTTTTGGGTACATAGAGACCAATAACCATTACTTATTGGTTTGATTGTCATTTAGAAAAAAAAAAAAAAACTAGTTAAGAAACCAATTGAACAATTGTTGTGCGTTCATTTGGTTTCATGAGATGTTTACTATAAGGGGGTAATAGACGTTCCTCACTTATATAGAGAGGGTTACAAAGTGTACAAACTATCTTATAAATCGATGACACTCTTTATCGTTTAGTTTGCATTCTGTGTCTGTAGCTGATCATATGTTATTGGATCATATATAATTATCATGGCCTTTCTCGAACTCAATTGATTATGGATGAAAGATAGGATGTTTTCTGTCTATATATATGGTTCAGGCTAGCGTACGTCAGGCGCACGTTATATGCATGTGTTCACACTATCGTACGCCCTTCAAGTTTTATTATTTAGACCATGAATTAGTTGGAGTTTAGGCCATGATCGTATAACCTAACCTCTAATAGGTGAACCTCAATCCCTAATTCTCTAACCAGAACCATAAAATTCATTCAATCTATAAAAAAAACCGATGATTCTGATCCATCGAAATATATCAAAGCACATATAATAAGTATGAATGCAGGTGTATAGCGTACATCAGGCGTGTGCTAGAATTTTACTATATATATACATGCCAAAGGCTAGCGTACATCCGAGCTACGCTTGCCTTACTGTACACCCGTTAAGTTTTGTTATTTAGACAATGATTAACTGGAGCTTAGACGTAACATAGGAAGGATAGTGTAGTGGCTATAAGGGATGTCCTCATTATGATAGCAAAGACCATTCTAAATTTTCATATACAATGCCTATCACTATCTGTTATGAGTTCTTATAATCCTCAAAATGAGCCTTATGCTCTTTAAGGAGAAATAAGGTCGAATTGTATCTATATGCATCCGAAAATTCTACCATGACAAAGTGAAATAAAAAACGTTGCCTCACAAATAAACTGTAGGTTAAAGCCACGTGTGATGCAATCACTAATTGCACGGACGTAATAGGAGCGGTTCAATTGAGTATCGATTAGTGACCATACGATGTTGCTTATCTAGTACAACCCATTGTCAAATGAAGTGTCATTTGAGAATTGTGCTTGGAGGAAACACATAAAGCTTCTGAAACCCCTCATTTGCATCGCCTCTCCACATAAATCGAGGAAAAGGAGTTAAACAAAGCCCTTATGGGAGTGTTAAGGTGCATAAATTGCTCTTGCTTGATCAAGGCTACGTATAAATCCACTTGTGCTACAAAAAGTACAAAAGATGACATTTTGCATATAAAAGAGAGATCTAAAACTCTCTAATTGTCAAATGGTAGAGATGTACTCTACCGTCTAAATAAAGCTACAAAGAGCTTCTCCCCAAATTTCAAAATACTTGAGTGAGATGGGAGCTCACGATTAGTAAGGATAAACTAGTTGTCCTTACAAGATATGTACTTCTTGGATATGGTATAGTCACTAAGTGAGAGGGTTGACCTTGTAAGTTGCTTATAATCCACTACCTACGATTGAAAGTCACGTGTCATCATGGAGGTTTAGTGAGTTGTATGGTTGTGAGTGAGGGTTGCTTGAGGACAAGCGAAGTTTCATTGTGGGGGTTATTTGATGATAAGTGAAAAGTACTCTTTTAGACCCCCATATCATGACCAGAACTTCATGAGTTTCATATATTCATTGTCATAATATCTTGAATTTGCTACATGATCACTCAAAGAGTACTCTAGTAGCATCAAGCTTGCTTTTATCAATTTGATGCACTCTTGATAGTGTTAAGTTTTTTTCCAGGGCATATCAACCTAGTGGTACTAGAATTGGGTTTTGTTATATAATTGTAGGTAATCGAGGAGTTCAGGGACCACTTTGTATGTGTTGGGGGCTTCAAGACTCCATTACTAGGAGCCAGGAGCGAGAAATGAAAAGAGGATAGAAACGACACTAGATTCAGTAGCCTAATCACCAAAATAACCCTTGGGCCGCCATTTTGAGGTTCGTCGAAAAAACATCAGATCCTTCAGAAACTATAACTTTATTGGTGGCCAAGCTGGAGGAGGCTAGTAGGGACTCAGAAACGCGTTAGATGACCGTCCTCTTTCCCCCCAAAAGCCTAATAGCTAAAACGTCTATAAATGGATTTCTAAGGGGGGGGGGGGGGGGGAGTTTGGTAGCCAGTGATAGGAGGCATTAAAAGGCCATTACTCTGTCGAAAGCTCGCGCGACTTAGAGCAAAGCCAATTACAAGAGGAAAATTGGCTCCAAAATCAATGGCCTAATTCACGAAATCTCTTTTCTAGATGCAGATTTTGAGAGGTCCTTGAGATTCTTGTTTCAACTGATGTATCCTTTTGATCTTGTCCACATGGTCGACTAGTTTCCTTAGTTACGTAGATGGCGAATCCTATAGGTTCTAGACTATGTATCATTTGATTTTGGCATATATGTGATGATTTGATTCCTTTTCTTTCTGCTTTGTTCTTGTGTTTGGTTTATTGTTGAATTGATTGTGTGCTTAAGACGATGTCTGACTTCAAAGGTCACATATTCTCAAACCCGATTTCGTGGGTAAGATTGGACTTGACACGATGATCCCCCCATGATCGATCGTCAATTAATGAGACTGCATTGACTTCCTCAATGAAGAAATACATAAGGTACATATCGTTGCCTGCTAAATCGGACATTTGTGGCAACACATGGTAGAAGTAAACCTAACAGAGATCAAACAACTCTTATGTTGTTAGGATCGACGTACGAGTCTAAGAAACTATAGTGGGAGCTTCCCTGTCTAACTCCTCGTCCTTCTTGCTTTCCTCCACTCGCCAGTAGTTAGCTTTTCCTTTTCGCATTGCTTTTAATTTAGATTTTATAAAACCAAGGAGAACTTCAACCCCTGAGGCATCTCAAGTCCTCAATCTTCAAAGTTGCGTTTTCTAAACCAAAGACACGCGTCCCTCGCCATATGAGTAAGTGGTTGTGAGCGACCATAGAGAAATATGATCCTGATATTCGAACCAAATAAATTTAACTACATACTAAAACGTGATTGAAAAAAAAACCACAACGTAGCGGATTGTCGGAAGAAGAAGAAGGACGGCCCGATCCACCAGAAATTTAAACATAATTGAGATTTTTGTAAAAAATCTATCAAAAAGACATCAAATGAATCCCATTTGTTGAAACCATTGTACCCCACATTTTACATTATACTCAAAGTTCACAAATCGATCGATTGGGGATTACGAATAATAGTCGAATCCTTCCCAATTCTCAGAGTAATTAACATCGTTCCCACTTCCACTCATGTAGTAATTACTACGATTGCACGGCGCCTGATCGCCCGTCCATTCCTCCTCGTCCAGCATCCTCTCCGGCCGGTGGCCGAAACCCATGTCATCATCAACCGCCGGCGCCGGCATTATTGCACAAGGGAGGACCTCGGCGGGACCATTAGTGGGGCCGGCGTCATCTCGCTTACCGGTGAGGCTCTGGACGAGCCCCATGAACTCCTCGGGGCGGACGTGAATCACGTCCGGCGACTTCACGTACACTATCACCGGGCCGCCGGCTCGCCGCCGGTGCTGCTGCTGCTGATGATCATGAGTACTGGTGTTGGTGTTCACCGGCGGCGGCTTCGGACCCTTCAGCTGCTGCCTCCCGCCATTTCTCCCAACCAATTGGTTCATCTCTTGCGCTTTGATTTGTTCTTCAAGGGAGACTTCAATTCGGCCTTTATATATATGTACCGGGAAAGATTTTTGGGTTTGAAAAGAAAAAAAAAGTAAAAATTCTATGATGGAGATGAAATGTCAGCTTTGAACCGGTCGTGACTGATGTAGTTTATTGAACAGGTTTTGGAAGAGCCGGCTGTTTTTTTTTTTGTTGCAAGCATATATACCTAATTACAATTTGTGATAATACTTAATTAATAACGGTTTATTCTTGATTAGGATGTGAAATTTTCATTTGTCAGCCGTCCCCGGCCATCTAATTAGGAAAACACGACAAATGCACAAAAAAAAAAGTTACATCCAATTATAGCCGAATGAATGTTTCCATACAAGTACAGTAGTGAAATATTCGATGCTAGCTAGTTCTACTACTCCTGTCTCCTAATGAAACGAAACTGCGTGGTACCATGATTAATGTCAATTCTGAGTTGAATCTTGGCTTTCACTGGATAATAATAAATTTAAGAGCAGGTCGTTTTGGACTGTTTAGTTTGGAACTATACCCAATGTTAAAAGAAACATTCATTCGGCTAATTTTCCACAAAATATATATTTTACCTTGCTACAAACTTTTTTTTTTTGCCAAAAGATATCATATATTAATCGAAAAAATAGACAGTTACATCCTGGAAACCAGTCAGGTCTGGAAATCAAAGAAGCGACTCATAGTCGGATACAAAGAGAGGGCTTTCCTAGCTACCAAATGAGCTACCCTATTGTTTTCCCGACCTACAAAACGCACACTAAAGCCAGGCTGAGTACGCAAATAATGAGCAACCTCTTCCAGAACAGCGCCCAACCGGCTATCTCTCGTGTCAGCTTGATTAAGTTTGTCAATAATCACCTTTGCATCGCCCTCAAAACGGACCTCCGACAAACCTTGCTCGATACACCACATAATAGCATCCCTCAGAACAAGCAACTCCACCACTCCAGGATCATCCATTTGAGTAAACTGAACCCCTCTAGCCAGAAGGAGTGTCCGCGCTGGGTCAAAAAGAACCATCCCACCAGCCGAATGTGACCCCCCCTTAGTAGCCCCATCCCACATACAAACCAAATGAGAATCTCCCACTGGTGATGTAGATTGTACTATCGTGATCGGCGGCCTCGGTACCTGGTCCGTTGGTAGGTCCGTCCATTCCTCATACTGCTGATGAAACTGGCGCATGAGTGCCGGGATCCCAAATTGTTTGCCTTCAAAGACAACCCAATTCCGAGAAGGAAGAAAGCAAGGTTAAATATACCCAATGTTATATATTCAGTTTCTGGGTTTTTTGGTACTAATTCCACAAATGCTATTATTTCCATTTTTTGCTGGGCATGCAAAGACTATAGAGCAAGGTTGTCAACCCGCGAGTTGACCCGGACCCAGTCGAGCTAGTGGGTCAAGGGTTAATGGGTCAACCGTTTTAGCCCGGTTTGGCCCGGAAATATAGAAAAAGTCATTATATTGTACTTATCCTCATAAATTATATCAAATCTTATCTGACATATGACTTATAACATAGAATATTACACCAAAATAACATATCATACTTAGATCCAACATATAGTGAAAATTCACACACACTTATATAATATAAATATTCAAATGTTCAACTTAGGATTCCAAAGATTGAGTTAGGCGAAAGGAAAAATCGGAAAATAAGCATATTTCGCAAACCAAAGAAAAAAATGACATGATTTGACCTCCAACCCGGTACCTTGTAACGGTCGACCCGGCGGGTGCGTACGGCCCGTTTTTCTCATCGGGTCATGGTCAAAATGGGTCGACCCGCGGGTCAACCCGTGGGTTGACAACCTTGCTAGAGAGGCATACTAATCTGTGTGTTTTTCTTTTCTTTAGTAATTTCATAATTTTAAATTCATATAATTCATCACACAAATGTTCAGAATTCAAAATATCTCACAAAATAAATTATAGTTTCTTTATTAAATTTAAGTTAGTAATTATGGTGGAATTCAGTAGAGAATCATCCAGAATCGACAAAAAAATGTTGAGGAACGAAGACGAGGAAGCATGAATAGAATTAGTAATTAAGATTGGATGGTCTTAGTGTATGTCAGGGGCGGATTCAGAGTACAATTGGGTGGGTCCCCGGACCCACCTTGGTTCGGGAAATGACAATATATTTCTCGTATCTTGATATGAAAAATCAACAAATAGGTATAGAACCAGGACTTTCAAAATATAACAAAGAAATCAAAGTGGTTAATATGGTTAGTATGTTGTTTAATAAATGAGAGGTCCCAAGTTCAAATCTTATCTCACGTAAGTTTTGTTCTTTAATAGCCAAATTAAACTCATTCCCTTCTTATTTCAACTTTTCTTATTTAATAACAATAATTTTTATTCAAAATTTTTATTTGATTTTCTTTCCTTTCTTGTATTGATTTGTGTACTATTAATATTTGAACTTATCTCAGGCAAGGTTTACTCTTTAATAGCCAAATTTAACTCATTCTCTTCTTACTTCAACTTTTCTTGTTTGATAACATCAATTTTTATTCAACTTTTTTATTTTATTTTTCCGTCATTACCTGTATTGATTTGTCTAATTTAAATTTATTCAAACTTTAAATTTAAACAATTATATTAATTAAATATAAATATCTTTTTTCAATATAAATATATTTATATTTTATAAATGGACCCCCCTTAACTAATTTTCTGGCTACGCTCTGTATGTTATAATATTTTTTTTCATAATTATTTTTATAAAAATAGTGAACCATTGGATCATTCAAACTGGGATAATTCATCTGATTTTATGTCCAACCATTAAAAACATTCAATCCTTCAATAATCGTCGAGAAAATGAAAAGAACCGCTATTATAATTATTTGATGATTCTACTGGTACAATCATTGATCTGAATTGATTCCTATAACAAGTATTCAAATAATAAATTGACGATCAACGACTCCAGCAGTTCTTTTTTCCCATACAAAAAGGATCATATAGGCCGTGATTTCTTCAGCGTGAATTGATCAAGATGGGGGTCAGTTAATATTTAATTAGATACCAGGGGAAAAGGTCTCAGGCGGTTTAGGTTTAGAATTCGAGCCTGAACTTTTCAGCTGGGCTTTTACCAATTCCTTCTAGCTTCGGCTGGGGAAACAGAGTAGAGTAAAGCGGGTTGTCTCCATAAATGATAGCTGCCAGTCATACCTTGACTTTGTCTCTTTCCCTACAAGGGTTAAATTTGATATGGTCCCAAGAGCAAAATGTCCACATCAACAGCAGTAATGACAATGGACAGGTTTGGGGCGGATATCTCGATATTCATACCTGTCTTGTGGCAGGTCGGATTCAGCTGTTCGGGTCAAATAATTTATCGTGGAGCGGGTCGAGGTAATTTATCTAAAGGCATTAATTCAAATCCATCAAAAAATAGACTTTTTAGTCTCCAGCGTTTGAATTTCTGATTTCGCCACTGACTTTCCACCAACCATATGATTAGCAGCTAATGGATCATCAACCAACTACGAGGGCCATCGAAGGCACATCCGTTTGTTCTTTGTTGGGCGACGAATAAGGATCTAAGCCAGGTGATACAAAATTAAAGTGTTTATCTTTCTTATACTTAAGTGACATTTCATTACTTTCATCTATCATATTGATTATTTCAAATATCAAATTCTTTCCTATTTGATTTTGTGCGTATTTGAACTCTCATAAGGCCGTTTTGGTCATTTCGATGTTGTTTGGAGCTAGTTCAAATGATGTTCAAGTATTGGCATCGTAGTAGGCGAGAAAACGAACGCGTGGGACCAGGCACAAGTGAATTCGGTGGTTGGATGGAGGAGACATTGTTGGACTTTACGGATGAGGGTACACGTACGATATCCCGAAATTGGGAGACTAGGATGGTGATAGAGGTGTAAAGTAAGTTCACGAATGAGATTCCAGTCTGTGAACTCCCATCACGAATAGGGCAAGACGACATTGCATGCTGATTGGATGTGATGAGTTAGGGGCTTGCCCTAGAGTAGATCAATATTCACCAAAGTCAAGTAGGGACTCACTCAATTGATGCTCTTTATGCATATTATTTATATGATTTAATGAGTTGCTTTGGTCAATAAATGTCTTTATCAGTCGATGTTTTAGTCATGTTATGCTTGTAGTATTTGAATGGTTTAGTTATTTGATTCCCTAACCATACAATCCTTATATCATCATCATCATGATAAGTTGTCAGTGTACTACTCTTATGTGATGTGTCATTGTCTTGTGCGTTTATGGAGGAAAGGATCAACCATCTATAAGTGTATGAGTTCAATGCTTGATATCTTATATCATTAATGCTATAAACCATTAATATGGTTCATAGATTCCCTAAATAGTTAATGTGATACCCTTCCTTGTTTGATTGATTAGTCCAATGACATGAAGCGAAAACAAGTATTAGCTAGCTATAGTTTCTTTTGGTAGCATGAATATGCCCCCCACTATTTGCTCAATGAACTGCCCAAACCACATGAAATATGTTTTTCTTAGATGCAGTGATTGGTAATCGAACTTGGATGAACATATTAAACCTGTGGAAGTGTGTTAGGGGTCTGAATTTGGTTTTTGATTCCACAGTTAATAGAGTTTTGTCTCTATTGCACAATTCAATCTTGTACTTTCGTGTGATAATAGAGAAATCGATTCATCCTTGTGCATTGGTCTATTGTGATGTTTCTTACCCTTGGACACAGTATATGAACTTATATTTTGGCATGCAACCCTAGTTTCCCATGAATCGAACTCCAAGTCATCTCTACTAACATGTCTTTTCACATATGCACCCATGATTTTACATAGTATCATTTAAGTGTGAGGGTGTACAGAGTTGAGTCCATGGATGATTAATGATGTTCATTTACCATTGTGATACTTAATGGTATGTGTTTGGCAATGTTGGTTGGAATTTTTATTTGTGTGGGAGATCCGACCTAGGAAAAGGGCTACTCCAAGGAGATAGCTCTAACGCTCCTCCTCTCAAGACTGCATTGCCTCCTTCCACACGCCACTATCAGATAAGTGGTTGTATAACTCACCAAAAACACGAAGATCCTCAACCAGATCCAACATTGCAAGTTCAACAACCACATATGCAAGACCAACAACAAGGCCACAATAGAATAAGAGTATTGAGTTATGATGCCTCCACTCCGACATGCTTTCATGAGGCTATTCCAGTGGAGTACACTGACAAGTACCCGAGGATTCAAGAACTCCCGACGGATGAAAGTGAATGCTCCGACGGGGATCTGTTTGATCAATTGGATCAACCTCCTCGACATCAATGAGAGGATTTACAGAGTTCTTATGATGTGTTCCTGGGTATAGTCACGGTCAAAGAGTTCAAAGGAGCAACACACAAGTTTCTAAATATTGAGTTCAGACTAGGAGGGAGAACAAGAGCAATGTCCATCATGGAATTCACATCGATCCTCAATATTTTCCCTCAAGATTTCGTGGAGTGTTCTTCAAGTTTTGCCTCACTGATTCCAGAGAATCACTTTTCGAGTTTGGAAACTTCTATGAAATAAAGCTGAAGGGGGGCAGGAGATTGTAAGTGTGATATCAAGTTATCAAATGGCTAGGGAGCTGAAACTGGAGTGGAGATTGATCCACCACGTGATTTCGAGATCCGTGGGTGGAAGGTGTGGAAGCAAAACAATATGACTGCCCGAGATGTCAACTTCATGTGGAGCAGGAGGAGCTAGAGATCTCTTCACCCAGGACCCCCCCCCCCCCCCCCCCCCCCATCATTTTGGACATCGAACCACTGCATCACCTACAGAAGGCTTGTAGTTCTTCACGATGGTGCCTATGTCACTATGCTCACCAATTATTTCAACATTGACTTCGATGATGCAAAGAGCATATTTGGTACTTGGACCGTTTCATTCTCATTCCAACCATTGAAGTATTATCTCAAAACTATGGTGAAGAATGATCAAGGAATTTGGGATGTCCGAGACTTAACTTTTCCCGACACCTACATAGTGGTGTGACATTCAGAGTAGCCAAGGTCTAGGAAGATGAAGATAAAGTTGATGCAGCTCCCTAACACATGTATGGTGCGACATTCTTCCATAGCTATCAACCTCCACAACAACCTTCTAGTTATTTAGGAGCATTCGATCATTATGCTCGAGCCTAATTAGCCCATGTTTTTTTAAGAACTAGGAGATGCTACACAAGAGGATACGAGACAAGACGAGGTGAGGAGACATGACATTTCTTGTCAACACGCCACCATGGCTACCCTCAGAATTGATGTCATGAAGATATTATGTTCGGATAATCCCATCTCTCTCAAATCTCAATCTCGGTCGTGTGCTTTTTCTCTCTCTATATATAGTGTAATATAAGAAAGTACGATGACTATTTGATAGTACAAACAAGAAACAAATTTTTGTTATGTGAAAGTACAGTGCAGGCATTTGAGTGATTTGCAATTCATCCACCACCTACCAAATAAGTGCAAATAAGAAATTTATCAATCCGCAATTCATTCACATCAATCACTCACCCACTGCGATTCGAGTTATTTGCGTGTGTATCGATGTCAAACGCGAATTACCACCTATGTGCGCCTAGTAGACAGTAGACTAGTAGAGTAAACTAATAGTTTTTACGTGGATCTTGGGTCTAGCTTGAAACTGGGCTTCGATTTTCATGCTATGTCAAATGCGGCCCAGCCCAGATAGTTAACAAGCGGGCCACTGCTGTGGATTTGAACAAATTGTTGTATTATTATTTGGCGCGCATAGAAGTAATGGTCGGTCGGTTGCTGTTCCCACCAAAGTTTAATTTCAAAAAATACTTTTTTTTTCTTTTTGAAAAATAGCTGACGCATCAAATTTCCTTTTGGTTTGGCAAATCCGGTAACTAACGATAATTAATTTCTTCATCAGCCCGTCGATTAACTGTCTCGTTCTTCCCAACAATCTCTTGCTGCTGCTTCCCCAGAAAAAATGGCTCGAATCGACGAACTTTGAAATGACCTCTTTCCCCCGATTTTCCCAGTGTTTTTTGTTCCCTTTCCCACGGTATCGCAGCCACATTTTCCCGATCAAGCGCGACGGTAAATCACCAGAATCCCTAATCTGTTATCCCTTATAGATTTAGCTTGTTCTCTCTCTCTCTCTCTCTCTCTCTCTCTCTCTCTCTCTCTCTCAGATTGGATTCTGTCCGATGTCCGTCGGAGTTTGATCCCGAATTCGCGATTCTTCATTCAAAAGAGTTTCCACCCCCGTCTTTGAAACGGCATACCTAAGGTAGAAGAAGAGGTTCGTCTCAATCTGATCTACTAGGCTGGTTCATCGAGAATCAAGGCATTGTGACAATTCGGGAATTAGGGTTTCCAAACGATTAATTGTTTGGAGCCAAAAGGTCTAGGGGGGAAATTATTGTCAGGGTTTCTGCGCAGGAATATCTGCAAGATTCTTTGTTTTCTCCATCTTTTTGCCCAATCGTGAATGGGATCAACGGCGATCAAATTGCCATGTCATTTTGAGCTGGGTGCTGGTATATTTCGGAGGAGAGAGCTGGTAAGGACCTGAAAGTAGGTCAGGGGTATTTGGTTTACTTGATGGGGAACACATGCACCGGACCAAATCTCAGCTCTAATGGATTCATACAATCTGTTACTGCTGCTGTGTGGCGTCGGCAACCAGACGAGCGTCTTCCTGCTCCAAACAAGGACGAAGGCAGTAGCAAAAAAGACGGCTCGAGCAACAAAGACGCTTCCAAAGGCGGAGATTCTGAAGGATCCAAGAATTCCGATGGCCCAACCCCCAACACCCCACCTCCTCCAGTCAAGATGGGGAACGATGGGCAAGGGAAACCAATGGAGCATGAGAGATCGATTAAACCCGAAATGCGAGATGTTCCAATTACTAACAAGCCAGGGGAGGAAGCCAAGCCGAAGAAACCCTCACATGTGAAGAGGTGTTCTAGTGCAGGGCTCCAAGTAGGGTCAGTGTTAGGGAGGAAAACAGGGAACTTGAAGGAGATTTATAGTTTGGGGAAAAAGCTAGGGCAAGGCCAGTTTGGCACCACTTTCCTTTGCATTGAGAAGGCAACTGGGAAGGAGTTTGCTTGTAAATCGATTGCGAAGAGGAAGTTGACGACTCAAGAGGATGTGGATGATGTTAGGAGGGAGATTCAGATTATGCACCACTTGGAAGGGCATTCCAATGTGATCAAGATCATTGAGGCTTACGAGGACGCGGTTGCAGTTCATGTTGTGATGGAGCTTTGTGCAGGTGGGGAGCTCTTCGATAGAATCATTCAGAGAGGTCACTACACGGAGAGAAAGGCAGCTGAGCTTGCTAGATTGATAGTTGGTGTTGTCGAAGCTTGTCATTCCTTGGGTGTTATGCACAGAGACCTAAAGCCCGAGAACTTTCTGTTTGTTAATCAGAGAGAGGATGCAACACTTAAGACAATCGATTTCGGGCTCTCCATGTTCTTTCGGCCTGGTAAATACTTCTTGGCTGTAACTTTTACATACTTACAACTGTTACAGAACTAAACCTTAGTTGAGTCTTGTGCTTCCCTTATGTTTTTAAAATTCTTGAAGTCCATCAGAATGAGATCAACTTCCCTTATAGAGGTGGTGGCTTTTAATGTTGAACTAGGTGAAATGTTCACTGACGTTGTTGGGAGCCCCTACTATGTAGCACCTGAGGTGTTGCGTAAGAATTATAGTGCGCAATGTGATGTTTGGAGTGCTGGTGTTATCATATATATCTTGTTGAGTGGAGTCCCTCCATTTTGGGATGGTGAGTTTCTTTTATTTGTAAACTTCGCCTAATTTCCTAGTTAACGTATTTTGCTGCATCTAACTTCTTAGTATCTTTGATTGATGATTGAGATGATCAGAAACGGAGCAAGGAATATTTGAGCAGGTTCTAAAAGGCGACCTAGATTTTGTTTCAGAACCATGGCCAAACATATCAGAGGGTGCTAAAGACCTAGTTCGAAGGATGCTTGTTAGAGACCCTAAAAAGCGCCTAACAGCCCATGAAGTTCTCTGTGAGCATGCATATCATTATCTTTACTGTGTTTTATTTTTCAGCTAAAAGAATTTGCTTGGCTACCACCTATGTCCTTTGTGGCTTCAATTTTCCATTTGTTAACTTTTGTCAATGAAGATGCACTGCGGTCCTTTTGTTGTTGGCTTTGCTGAAATTTAGTATCATCACTTGAATGTTGGAAGCTGCTTGTTGTATTCTTTAATAATCTGTTTGCTTAAAAATATCAAAGCACACCTTTGTTAACTGAAATCCTGGAAATGTTAAGCTTGAGTAAGAGGGGAAAGTTACTTATTGGTCTTGTGACTGTTATTGTGATTTATATAATAAGCAACATGTTTGCTAACCATCATTTCTCGTCTTTGGTAAAAGAATACCAATGAGATACTTGTCTCCTTTGATTCTCCGTGTAGGCCACCCTTGGGTACAAGTGGATGGGCTTGCTCCAGATAAACCTCTTGATTCTGCTGTTATAAGTCGCTTGAAACAGTTCTCAGCCATGAACAAGCTGAAGAAAATTGCAATTCGGGTGAGTACTTTTATTCTCAACCATGGCAGATCTCATTATGGTTTGTATTAGGAGCTAATCAGGACACAAATTGGAGGCAGAGGCACCTCTTTATCTATAAGTTGACTGCGCAGGCGGGTTGACCTGTTTGTTATCAGCTCACGCTTCAATGTCTTCCTCTACTCATCAAAAGGCTTTTCTACTTGAATTCAGGTTATTGCTGAAAGCATGTCTGAAGAGGAAATTGCAGGCTTGAGAGAAATGTTCAAGATGATAGATGCAGATAACAGCGGAAATATCACTCTCGAGGAACTGAAGAATGGGTTGGAAAAAGTGGGTGCTAACCTCAAGGAGGGTGAAATCGTCGGGTTGATGCAAGCAGTAAGTTTTTCTGTTCTTCAATAGTGGTCGTTTGTCTCATATTTTTTTAGTATTATGATAATCTGATTAAGCTGTGCAATATATTGTGACATGTTACACAGGCGGATATTGATAATAGTGGTACGATTGACTACGGGGAGTTCATAGCTGCAATGATCCACTTGAACAAAATACAGAAGGAGGATCATCTGTTTACAGCATTCTCATACTTCGACAAAGACGGGAGTGGCTACATTACTGCTGACGAGCTCCAACAGGCGTGTGAGCAGTTTGGGCTGGGGGATCTTCACATTATGGACATAATTAATGAAGTTGACCAAGATAATGTAAGCTGTTATTTCAAGACTCAAATATGGTTAGTTTAGAAGCAGCAAAACACCATGATTGACATATGTTTGGTCTCTCTTCTAGGATGGGCGCATTGACTACAGCGAATTTGCCGCTATGATGCAAGACTCGACAACATTCAGACCAGCAGGAAAATAATCCAGGCAGCCTTATTTCCTTGGCCCGGATACGGTAAATCACAAACTTAGTCAGTAGCTAATTATGTCTAGCTGATATATATATATATATATATACTTGTCATTAGTTAACAGAAACTGGATTACACACACAACTGTATGTAAAGATCAGGCAGGTTTCAGTGAGGGGAAGATTGAGAGTTCATTTTAGCTTTTCCTTTCTTTTTGTATCTATTACATCGAGTTTTTTTTTTTTTTTTGTTTACTACCTTTTTTGGTCCCCCCCTTAATCAATTGTACCAAATCGCATTGAAAGGCTGGAATTCCTTAACCTAGAAAGATCAGTCACAATATACTGATGGGATTTTGCTTTATAGTTTTGGCTCTCTGTTGCAACAGTTGAGATCCATGGTTGAAGTTCTCAATTGTGTGTAATGTAATCCTTTGCCTCAGACCTTGATTTTATCTTAGTTGACCCGTCTGACATCTCGATTATCTCATGTAGTTGGTTTTACCATCAGCAGCTCAGATTAGAGGTGTTCTGTTCTAGCTAGGTATATGTTGTGGCTAGCAAGTAGATGCATTTGATGCGGAACAGGGCAAAAGAAGGCAGTCGTCATTCATATGCTATGATAGCATCAGCCCAAATCTACCTCTCAATGTTTTCTTGTCTTCATTTGATGTGGGAAATGGCTCCATCTTCTGATAGGAAGTGGGTTTGCCCTGCTGTTTTTTGTATGTTTGTTTGTGTTATCCTAGTAAAGCTCAGCAGGAATTGGGACAGAAGGGAAAGCTACTATACGAAACAAATGCTGCTGTTTTTTTGTTTTTGTTTTGAGATGCCATTGCTGGGAGGGTACCTAATTCTTGCTATTTGGTTCATTATCATCGTGTAGTAGTGATCAGTACTGTGAGGGCAGCGTTATGTACAGAAAGGGCTGTACCCGAAACAAAATAGCAGAGGGGAATTGCATGGCTAGCCAGCTCTAGTCCTGCATTCCTACCTCACTCGTTTAGTCGTTTTCTCGGTGTCGATTCTCAGAAACAAAAAAGGGCATATTCAACCGAGGATAGCGACTTCTCTTACAAGCAAAACCAAAAGAATATATATTATGATAATCATTCAAGGTGTCAAACAGCTGATGGTTTTGAAAATTCGCAAAGGTCTGTTGATTCAAATACACGATTTCTTGATCATTACGGGTTATGATTCATATTTCTAAGTACTAATTGATCTCAACAACTATAACGGTTGGAACATGTTTCAAAACAAATAAATAATCTGATGCTAAAATTCAGATTATTTTGAGATTCCTAGTGCGCGCGCTGTTGTACAACAGTTACCTAATGGATTATATAATCAAACTAGCTTATTACCCGGCCCGTTGGCCGGATTACTGTATGTTACCCACTTGTGGAATGGGAGAGAAAGCAAGTGAGAGTGAAGGGATTGGGATTCCACTTGATTAGGACCGGCCCACTAATCCGATTCTTCCCGACCCGCCCCAACCTAAAGGGTCAGAAAGAGCCAATAAGAAAATACGAACGGAGAGAATTAGTAATATATCTTGACTCTTCAGAAGTGGGTCAGACAGGATAAAGGTTGGGTGAGGGCAATTTTTAGCGCTAAGCAGAGTTCTGGGTTGAATAACTTTACTTAGGCCTAGAAATTGGTGCTGATGCAGACTGCAGTTTTTATCATACCATCATCAATCATCATTGAATTAGTCCTGGGCATCCCTCCCCGTTGTCGGTCTGAATTTTAATGATGGATTCATTCCTTGCACCAGCCATATCAGCGAGTTGTCATCTCGAGCATGATTTGCCTATGTACAAATGATACAAATAGAGTATGAAACTGAATCCAAAGAAAAGGAAAAGAGAATTCTATCACATGCCAATAAATACACACATAATAGTTGAAGCTAAGTGAAAGTCATTACTCGCACATCAATTCTCAAAAATTACAGACTAAACAATGGCTAGAATGGCACTGAAACTACCAAGAATCATGGACGAAACAACTTGTCAAATTAAATAATCCTTATACTGAAACTACCTTCTAACTTGAAATAAGACATGATCACAGTTCATAGCACTCTTATCACTATGAATTGGTTGCAGCTCGTCCTTATCACTACCTCCCAAGCTCAATTCAAACAGAATAGACACAGTTATGTAAGATAACCATATCCTTACTGATCATGATTCCTTTCTTCACTCCATTTTTGTCGGAGAAAAGAGTTATCCCCCTCTCATGCATTTCCCTTTCCCCCTCTCTTCTCCCTCTTCTTCACAAACCGATCCCTAAACCAGCAACAATAACTCAAAATAGCCTTCGCCTCTGCCATCTCCATCTACTGAACGCGTTGGTGGCAAGACAGGATTGCAGAAGCAAAATTTTCTAAAATCAAACTAAATTTTTTGAAGGAGACTCAACCACGAAAAAAGAGTAAAGCAACAATGCTAATAGTTCAGATGGTTGGTTTTGATGTTATACGTTGCTTTTGTTATGGTCTCCAGTGTATCAACTGCAACAGAGATGTTTCCTCCAATCATCTTTAGTGCACGATTTAGAAGTAAGTCCTCTTGTTTGTGTCAAACGGAAACATTCATGGGTTCTTAACTCCCCTGTTAGTGTAAATGCATCAGCAGCAAAGAAGTTTGACAACACAGCAAGCACCCAGGCAAAATGATACAATGCAGTAGGTGATATGTGTCTCAAAGGTTTTGAGTTACTAAAGTTCATGTTAAAAATAAGGGCTAATACCACTACAACACCCGAACTATCGCGAAAATGCCACTTGTGTCCTATTGTTTCCAATATTCCATTTGTGTCCTGAACTATGATTCCGTTAGTGTTGACTTTTGTTGACCGTTAGTTTTTAACAGAAAATCTAGTCAGCATTGACGTGGCATATGATGTGTTATTTTTAAATAATTAAATAACAATTAAAAAAAGAAAAAGAACAAAAAGTTAAAAATCCCTAATCTCATCTACCCAATCCCCCTCCCGAGCTTGGTCCGCCGCTTCCTCTTACCTGACCCAATCCGCCGTCACCACAATCCTCCCACTTCGCGGCGACTGCAATCCCTCCCGAGCTTGCTCTGCCGCTTCCTCTTACCGGCGGCAAGATGCTCTTCCAGCGACCAAGACTTCGCTTCCTCAACTCTCTTCAGCCTTCTCCACGACCTCGATTCGCTGCTTAGATCTGGCGTCCTCCACCATCTGAACACCATCGTTTTGTCGCAGTCGGGGCCAGATTCGGAGAAGGAAAAGCTCGCTTTGAGATCTCTTCACCAGATTTCAAATCTGCGGGTTGAAGTTTAAATCTCAGCTCGACAATCTCCAGTAAGGCAACAAAGAAGGTTTTCTATTTGTGCCAATCGATATGAGGGCGACAAAGTGTTCAGTCGATGGACTGGGATTTCGATTGGAGATAGAGGAAATGTGAGGTGTCGCCAGCGTTGTGGAGGAAGAAGGCAGCGACGGTGCGACGAAGAAGGCAATGGGGTCGAACTTAGGCGATTGGGTGGAAGATGGCAGTGGCAGCTAAGATTCCGATTTGGATTTGGGCGAAAGACGACGGTGGTAGTTAGGAGCTCGATTTGGATTGATGGCAGGGGATCCAGAAGCCCTCCCATCGTGAGGAGAAACTTCTCCCTATAATACAACAACGACGAAGTGGGTTGAGTTTGAGGAGAAATCAAGGTAAGGAGGGCAGGAGGAGGAATTGGAGGAGACGACGAGATCAATGCAGGTTTTTTTATTTTATTTTAGGGTTTTAGAATATTATTTAGTAATATTCTTGAATTTAAAGTTTTTCCAATTTTTTATTTTCAAATTTTTATTTAATTTAAATTAAAAATGTGAGGTGTCAATGACTTGGCATTGCCACGTCAGCAAAAGTCAATGTTAAGTTGACCGCCGTTTGGTCAACTGTTATCTTTAACGGTCAACGAAATTGGCAGGATACAAATGACACAAAATATAATAGTTCATGACATAAATGGAATATTGAAAATAATAGGACACAAGTGACATTTTTGTCATAGTTCGGGTGTTGTGGTGGTATTAGCCCTAAAAATAAACATGAATTAAAATGGATTATTCTATTAAGCAAACATCCCCTCTAATCATACAAAGATCAGATATCTAATTCACAAACAATTAAGCCATAAAAAATCATCACACATCCACCACCTTTGATTTCCTATATTTGGTTTTTCGCAAAGTTGTGGACTCTTAAGGGTAAAGTTCATGAGTAGTCTGTTTCATAACTCTAGAGAGCACAGTAAGCAGCCACCAACCAGACACAGTGCGGTAGGCGAAAATGATTCTCAATTCACAATTTCTCACCACCGGAAGTAAGAACAGAACATAATAAGCGTAGCGTTCATGGGTGGTCTGTTTCATAGCACTACTACACAATTTGTTAAAAAAGAAAGAAAGGTATTTAGCATCACGACGGAACAACTTTTACAGGCCAACAACGACAACATGCTGCAACCACCAGAACTGGTATCACAACTCATAAGGAAAGTCAAAAGATTTACTCTTAAATTAAGTAGTTACAACATCGAGCAATCGTCAAGCACATACACCATCACAAAAGTCACAGAACCTGATTCACAAAGCATTCAAACATTTGAGGACATTTCTGCAAAGATACAACTTATATGTCTTTTTTCCAAGCCATTTCCATCAACATGCTAATAAATTTGCAATGCATAAAACAAATGGGCCAAAACTTGAAATTCAACCTGTTTGACCGACCCATGCCAAATTCTAATTATTCTTTACTTTTAAACTTTCTATTTGAAAATAAAAAAATAGTGAAAGAAAAAAGACGACTACAATTCGCCATTTGCACATCACTTATTCGGGAATAAAACCATATAAATTCAAAAGGAACTGAAAATGTTGAGGATCGTTTTAATGTTTAAAATAACCAAATAGATTTTTATGTTTAGTTTTTTACTAACAAATACCAAACGATTCCCTATAAAATACACTATAATTTGATCATTATGATGTCAAATAATTATAAAATATATATTTGAAATGATAAAAATTGGACTAATTGGGTTGGTCGAGGTTGAACCATTGAATAACTTTAAAATACATTATATTTTAGCCACTAAGATATAAAATAATAGCATAATATATATTATGCCAGAGAAAATAGCTTGTTTTAGAATGGCAAACCCATGATGTTCATTTGTTTTACTTGATGACCAAATCCCATGTAGGTCAGGCCCATTCAACTCTTTTATTTTATGGTTAGCGGTTAGCCCATTAGATACCATGCATTAGTCTATTGTTAAATTTTTTATTTTTAACAATAAAAAGGAGTATTATTTTTGCCTTTTCATATATATTTTATCACCACGGATAAATAAAAGGGTATAAAGAAAAAAATTGACACTCCTTGACTCGTTTAAATCCGCATGTGTACGGTAAGTTGGCCCGTTCCATAGAGGAAAGAGAAAAAATTGACACTCCCTATTTTACCCTTCCTACAAACGCTCATGGAACTGGGAATTTGAAATGGGGGAAGAGTTTTTTCCACCCTGCTATTATATGTTTTTAATTTAAAAGGATACAACAAATGTACTTAGTGTGATTGGTTATGATCCTTGCCTTTCTTTAAAATGGTCATGGTTTGAATCCCAGTACATACCTTTTTAATGAATAAAAAAAAGTAATTGTGAAGACCAAAATGTCCTTCCTACTTTCACTCTCGTTGCAGGAAATTTGAAATGGGGCTCCCATTTTTCCCTTCGCTGGATACGATTAAAATCCTTATGTTAGCTTTTCTATGAAACTTTCACGAGCTGCCCTAGTTGTCAAAATAAGCAGAGCCACAAGTCTCTTTTTTTTCTCTCGTTCCACTCATCATAATATTAGATGAGATTCAGCATCCACCTTATATTTAGGTAAAAGAGAATACATATTGTAGGCAATCGAAACTTATCATGAATAAGAAATGAATTTCAACAGAATTGAGTGGTCATTTTCCATCTAATAATTAGTGTCACATGGCATCTTCTTGCCTAACATAGTAACATCAGATTAGACATATAGTAAGGGACAATTGCTACCTTTTTAAAATGAATTTGATAATTGATATATGCCTCAATTTTCAGGGACCTTGAGAGTAAGTTTGTGGAACAAATTAAAGAGGAGATCGAAAAGGGAAGTGTCGGACGGATTCTAATTCATTAGAGATCGATGATAGATCGTAAGAAGTCGGCAATGGTAGGCCAATCGGTAGCTAGCCGGCCGACGGTGACCCGCTTGTCTGTCCGATACTTGATCGGTCGCTCATTTTTTGTCTATGCGTATAGAAAAAAAAGAAAAAAAGTTGTGGACGAGAATAACAGTCGATTTGGTAGCCAGTTCTTTTGGTGTTGAGTTTGATTTTACGCTGCCGAAAATTAAGTTTGGTGGTGGATACATGCAGAAAATTTGAAATAATCAATCGTAGTTGAGATATAGATTGAGATGTTGAATTCATTGTGGGATGTTGAATTATGGTTCGGATCTAATTGATTTTTCAATGATACTAGGCTCGGTCATTATTGGTCCTATCTCCTATGACTCATAGTAACTAGTGATTTGAAATTTCTCATATTATAAGATTGAACCTATTTATAAAGTTTTAAAATTTTAGGTACTTAATGTAGCTAAAAATATATAAAGATACTAAAACATAATTTTGTCATTAAAATTTCTGGACCTAATTGTAAAAAACAAATTTTAGGTACTTAATTGTAAAAAAAAATTGAGTACCAAAATATAAGTTTGTTGAGTCAAGCCGACCTGCTAAATCGTTTCGGCCTGACCCAAAGCAGGCGAAACGAGGTCAAGGGGAAGTAGGACTAGGACGGATCGGGTTTTGACACTAATTAAAAGAACATATAGCTCTCGCTCAATAGTCAATACCCATATAAATGATGAGAATTAGAACAAATTGAAATTACAGTATTACACCATAAATCAATCATTGCCATAAAAAGAGCAACAAATAAGTTCCCAATCTAAACCAACTCTAGCATTTAGTTTTCTTCTTTCTTTGTCGCTATTTCATAATGTGCAGAGGGAAAGAAAATCGAAACCAGGCTTCTGTCTAGGACAGAAGAAAGAAACAAGTCTGTGAGAAAGTCAATTAGGTAGGTCTCTTCACTTGACATTATTCTCTCCCTCTTCCATACTGGGGACCTACCTGCCTACCTACTTCTTTACCAAGTTTACATATGCAATGCGGGCAAATTGTTTTTTTAGGGTGAACAATGGTTTTATGCGAATTTGGATGGATTCAGAACCATCAATTACGTGATGGGTGAAGGAGAAAATGATACACATCTAGCCAAGCATTACATGTGGGTGAGTTGTATTGAGTGATTGCAGATGATGGGTGGTTGAGTGGATTCAGCGGGTTTGCAAAATATATTTCATATGATCTCATAATTTCATTAGTTTTAAACTTAAAATGAAAGAAATTTCCAAACAAAATAACCCTTACTCCACAAATCAAGTGAATAATTTATTTTACAATATTGGTATTGGTAATTGTCCACAAATTATAAAATATTCAACTGATAAAATGGTAAACCCGATAATAACCAAAGTTCAAGAAGGCACTAAGAGGAAATTACCAAACACAAACAATGTTTTAGCTCTTCCAAATAACCCCTTTACCTCGTCCTGAACAATCTTACACAAAACCTCACAATCTCTACAATGCCCATTAAACACCCTGCTACACCTTTCTCGCCACAAGTGACTTACCAAACTATGCCAAGTTGCTCTGCCAACCGCGCTTGAACTGATACATCCCCATAACTCTGCTGCAACCAATCAATTTCACCCTCCAAAGAATTATGCAGCAGTGCAGCTGCTGAACCCCTGCAAAACAACTTCACAAATAGATTCCTATACATTGGGCAAAACAGAGAACAGGCGATCAATCGTCTCAAGAGGACAATTGCAAAAAAAAAAAAAAACACCCAATACTACTAGAAAACCCCCATTTCAACATCTTCTCTTTTGCGGTAACAGCTCTCCTAATTATCAACCATGCTAGGAACCTATTCCTGGGTATTCTCCATTAGAAGGATCTGGGATACCTCCATTTTCTTAGAGTTTCAGTATATCCCTTGCCCCTGCTTATGAAAGTGAGAACGAACCTTCTGTCTTGTTTTCAATGTGCGTTTTCAATTCCAGGATCCAGACACACCAGAATAAACACCAGAATAAATATGTAGAACATTTTTCAAACTTACGGGAGAGCAATCACTCGAGAAACTTGTCATCTATGCTGGCAGTCTTAGTACTAATTTTAAATCTCTCAATACTAGCAAGCATATCCATTATTATTATTGGACTCTAATTATTTATGATTATATCACTAGTAATGGTTAATCAGGTCGACCAGTTATTGAAAGCGGTGGACCGGTTGGAGAAAGAGATAGACCACTTGAATGAAGTGGTAGACTATTTTCTTGTAAAGTGATCAATTTTTAAGTGGAAGATGTCAGACCGTTTATTGAACATAGTAAAATGGAAAATAATAATAATTTAAAACAAAAAGTATCATAATGTAGGAAATGTGGAGCGCGCGAATTATAGATGACCAATTTTGCACGTGAATATTGAAAAGAAAACGCAACTTGCCTTTTAACTTTTACTTTTGACCTTTGGTTATTGGCTGGTATGGCCGACTGGTGCCAGGTGGGTGGCTTCAAAAGGAAGAAAAAGATTTGCGCGCGGAAGCAGTGGACCACGTGTCAACACCAAACCCAGACTGGCTGCACCCAATGAAAATGAATCGGTTCAATCATCAATCCGATCAATCCGATTCTCAGCCCTACGCGTGTCCCTGACCGTTATCCTATCCACCCACCCAAATAAAATAACCAACCAAACCAGCCAAGCCAGGACCACCTCCTTTTTTCTTTTCTCTTTCAACTTTTTCTTTGTCTTCAGTTACGAGATTATAATTTTCCAAACTAATTCGGTGAAAGATAATATGTTTAGTAAATTTAAAATCCAGTTTAAAAAATTTCGTTGAGTTTAATAAGAATTTATTTTTGTTGATTTTTGCGGTGTGTTTTGTATATGACGAGGTTGTCAATTCATCGGTCGACTCGTGGCTTCATCAGATTCCAATGAAAAAAGAGGCGTAACATATTCGTGGGTCAATTGGGAGCAAGAGTCCTGGATTGGACGTCACACGAATTTGTTTTTCTCTTTGCTTTTGCGACATGCGCCTATTTTCTGATTTTTTTTTCCTTTTTCGTCTAATCATATTTTTGTGAATTCTAAGCTCATCACATTTGAGAATCGATTTTATATGAGTTTGTTTGAATTGTCACCATATGTTGGATCCAAGTACTGACTGCTATTTTGGTATAATGTGATATGTTACTATCCATATGTTAAACGTGATTTAATACGTTTTTTAAATGTAATTTAATATATTTTTTTAAATGTATAAACATTATAATAATTTTCTCATATATCCCTACTAAATTGGACTAAATCATTTAACTTTTCAACTCACTTGCTTAACCGGACCAACCGCGGACTATATACTGGTTTGACAACCTTGAGATATGATTGAAGAGAAAAGTTTTAGAAAAAATAAATAAAGAAAAGGGATTTGATTTGATCTGCCTCTAGTGCCAATAATAATGAATCCAAAAAGAAAATATTGAGAGAGAGAGAGAGAGGCACTTTGGCAGTGAGGTCCCTGTCACGTGGACTGCCCTAACAAGGCCGGCACCGCCCCCTTCTCTCGTCCCTCCGCTTCTTCATTCATTTCTTTTCTCTCTCTCTCGCAAAGTGATCGTATTAAGAGATAATAATTACTAATTAGTCACTCCCTAATTGAACTCATTATTTCGACCAAGGTATATAAGTTAACATTGAACCAAGCCAACTGGCAACAAAGTTTTAGAGAGAGATTATATTAATGGTCATTTATCACATATTATTATTGTCTATAATTAGTTATCACCTTATACAAGTGTGGTATAAGGTGATGTATTGGTTCTGAAATGTTTTTTTCTAACAATTTATATATCCAACAAATCACAATGTACTTGTTCATTCTAAGCAAAATTATTCAAAATTCATGTTAAAAACTAAGATGGTATCGGGTGGTAACGAGTGATATAGATAATATGAGTTTTTTTTTCTCCCTCAAAATATATTGAAATAATCTAATTTAGTAGTCCACCCTATTAATCGGGCCACTCTTCAAATAAATTGTCCAAATCGGATTATGCAAAGATAGTGCACACTATGGTTATTAATCCTATCGATCTACATTGGCGCAGATAGCTAGGTTATTTCCAGGAGGTGCTATAGCCCCTCTCAACTTCAAAATACTGATAAAATTACATATAAAATTCGTACAAATTTAGAAAAATAGACTAATCAATAAAGACTTAGTTCCTCTCTCTCTTCTCCAATTATCACGATCTCGTATCAGTATCAACCCCTCATTCAGATTTCTACCTCCGATACGAACTATCTTGGACCAATACCCATACTACGGACTGCATGCATGCGAGGAAGCCACGTAGCGAAGTGGGGTAGGAGAGGACTTAGGATGATCATCCACTTGGCAGATGGCGAGGCAAATCCTGTCATTTCGTGGAGGAGGAGGATATCATAATTAAATAATTAATGACCTACTTACTGCATTATTATTCCTCTATAACATCGATTACGATTAGAAGAAGAAAAAAAAGGCAGGCTCCACCAAGTAGCTAGCTAGTGTGTGAGGATTAATTAATTAATTAAGTGTCCCTTTCGCAAGCCAGCCTCTCTCATTCATCGTCAACCTCAAATATGAAATAACGGTGTTACCATTGATTCTTAACAAACAGTTAGCTCCTAATTCCTCTTATCCATGGAAATTAAGGTACTGCTGCTGGATCGCTTAACTATATATAGTAATCGATCGGCTTCCAACGAGCCTCTTATCCATCGACCAACTGCAAGTATGGTTAGGTCGACTCATATTCGTTTGTAATTTAAAAGAAAAACATTAAACATATTTAAATTTTCATTAAAAATAAAAAAGACAAACTATAATATGATAGGTATTGTTAAATTGTTTGAGAAATTGAGATTCTCACCCATTTATAACTTTATTATTATTGCTAAAATATAAGAAAATAAAAGTAAAATTACAAGTAGTTTGAGTAAAGTCACTTTTAATTTAGGCAAAACCAGTCAGAAAGTAGTCAGGAGCAGCCTTTAAGGTGTTCTAGGAGGACCTCTAGCACACGACCATGTATATTCATCATTAAAGTCGTATTTGTATTCTGAAAGCCCAATTTATGTTATAAATGACACAATAAATCCTTAACGAATTAAAGATTCTTGCATAATAAAAAAGAATATCTAAATTTATTTCAAATTTGTAAATAACAATGCTATGATCATTTTCAATATACTTAAAAAAATTGGACTAGTTTTCAATTCTAGGACAAGGCTTACCTAGTTCATGGGACGACCATGCTGGTGTATGATTAATTGATTATAATTTATTATAATGACTTTAGTTATGCCAATTAATATTAGTTCTAGTCATTGGTCAATATTCTCAAATATATATAGTTGGGAGCCAAAACTCCTGATTTTTTTAATAAAAAAAGGATAATTGATTGATAATGACAACGACTGTCAATGATCTCGTGAAGACAACGAAAATTAGAGACTAATAGATACTTTCATTTTTATAAAATAATAGGATTACATTTTAAATGAGGATTAGGAAATTGAAGATGAAACCCAAAACAAAAACAATTAATAGTGGCGGCCAAAATGTGTGCACTGCATGGAGATGATGAGAAAATTCCAAAGAAACATATGCATCTATACAGCTAATTAGATAGCGTATGGAAGAAAAGGGAGGGAGGGTAGTACTAGACTACTAGTACGTAGTAGTAGGGATGACAATGGGTAGGGTAGCAAGTAGCAACTCCAATTTATGGGTTTATCCGTAAAAAAATTTGTGGTAAAACTCATTGGATTTGGAAAACTCAAATCCAACCCAACCCGTTGGGTATTCGCGGGTTCATGGTTACTCATGAATTTTTGTGGTAAAAAATTTATAATAACAAATTCCTATCAAAATAAAATTCAAACATCATTACGTCAATTCCCCCTACAAATTATCCATACCTAAAACACCGGTCTAGAAAATTCAAACAAATCACAATTACACTAAATAGAAGCACGCAGAATAAGTGTGGTGAAAGTTAAATTGGGGGAAACTAGAATCAGGGTAGAGTTTGTGGATGATAGGGTGATGGAATAAGTTTGGGAGGGTACGTATCCATGGATCGGGTATCACTAAACCCAAATCCAACCCAACCCGCGATGAACACTGTAAGAGTTTAAAACCCGAAATCCGACCGGATTGAATCGAATAAAGTATCCGTGGGGTTCGCGTTTTGTTGTCATCCCTTTAAGAGGTAGTACTAGTAATATAGTGCCAAAATTTGCATGCCCTTCCCAACAGGTAAACCCCAAACGTCACATGACTACGTACATGACTCGCACCATCGTTGACAGTTGTGCCACTCTCGTCTCCATCATGCACACTCAGCAGTTTCTTTCCTTCTCATGCATTTCATTATCTCCTCCAATTTCAATTTGATCCATCACCTAGCAGCATATACTCCTCTCAAGCTGTCAAGCAAAGGAAGAAGGGAAAAAAAAAAAAAAAAGACAATTCCTGGCTGTTTCCTTCTTTCCTCTTCCAGGCGAGCGGGCGGGACAATCAATTTGCAATGGACACGTGTATGAGTAATGGACACGTGTACGGTGGACAAATCAGGACATTACGACTTGTACGTGATATTAGTTTATATATGCATCAGACGTACATGAACCCAATTCTAGTTCTAGTTTAACATTACATACCTTCTTCAGCTCTTCTACTACTGTAACCTGTAGGACCGGGGGGGTTCCATCATATCAATCATGAGTGATATAAATGCACTACTGTTCGGGATCCGGACACGTGTACGGTTCTGATGGTTGTGTATACATCGATCGTGAACGCGATTGATGTTTATTCCTTGTATCTACAAAGGCTTATCATCGTCCTATACCATAAAAATAATACTTACCCATGCTTAACACAATAGGAGGAGAAGCCCTAGTTTTGACTATGAATGATAATGGATCGACTCGTTGGATAATTTGTCACAATTGTCGCGAATCACATAAGTTTTGGGATCATATTCGAATAAAATCCATATGCACTGTTTTAAAAATTTAGGTTCAATTTGAATTGAACTCAATTTACCTCAATTTCATACAATTAATTCTCCATCATAAAAAAAAAATTATTCTCACGAAAAGTCACATTTCAAAGCTAAACAATACGGGTAAGTAGAGGTAGTTAAGTTGGTAAGTTGAACAAAAGGGGCAACCCCAACGAGTAACGACAGATCTATCCGAAAACACTTTACCACTAGATAATGTTGTGGTTGGGGGAAAAAGTTGTAGGGGCAGTTTTGTTAAACCATAAATGTTTAGTGACTGCCCCACTTTACATTTCACTTAGGGATGGCAACAAAACCCGAACTCACGGGTTCCCACTCGATCCAACCCGGTCAACGCGGGTAAAACCCGTGTTGACGGGTTTTGGGCCGGGTTTCGGTTTAAACTCGCTACACTATTCACCGGGTCTGGTTGGGTTTGGGTTTAGGTAAACTCGCCCCATGGGTACCCGCCCACACACATATAATTACTTTCCCGGTATATTTAATACTCAAAATAATATATCTTCTTTATTCTTTATGTTTGTGGAGACATATATAATTTGTTGTGTCTAATTGTTTAGAATGAAGTTGATATTATGAAGTGGAGAGTGAAAAAACTTAGTTGACAAGTAAGAAGCTTTCAATTAATCTTATTGTTTATAGATGTTTATCTTTAATTTTGAACAATTTGTATTGATCATTTGAGGTTTGCTTGTATGCTCTAAATTGGTGTTTTTTGTATGAATAATTTGTATGAGAAAATTAATGTTAAACTTTTATTTTGAAAGAAACTTGTTATTGTAAAATTTTTACCACAAAAATCCACGGGTACCCATGAACCTACGGATACCCAGCGGGTTGGGTTTGAGTTTTTCAAACCCAACGAATTTTACCCCGAGTTTTTTGGGCGGATAAACCCATATGTTTGGGTTTGGGTTTAACAAAACCCACCCCAGCCCGACCCATTACCATCCCTAATTCCACTTCCTTTCCACCCCCTATGCCTGCCTTTATAAGTGCCTGCCACCGTTGAGTCGAGAGTAAGGTACCTCGAGAAAGTTGCATTGCATTCACCTCCCCCAATTTTTCCCCTCTCAAAGAACCAAACTCTTCATTTACTACAAGAAAACACCCCAAAATTTTTTTAACCTTTCTAGTGAGGAGAAATGGAGAAGGCGGCGACGAGCTTGTCGGGACTGGTGCGGACGAAGTCGGACCAGCTGGTGGAGGCGTTATCGGCGGCGTTCAAGTCCCCGTCGCCGTCCTCGTCAGGGGAGCCCGTGGCGGCGACTGCTGCTGCCACATCGGAGAGCGTCGGCGTCGGCGGGGGGCCGTCGAGGAAGTCGAGCAGGAGGGCGTCGCCGGGAAACAGGAGCGGCGGCGGCGGCGGGGGGAACAAGAACGCCCACATCCGGAAGTCCCGGAGCGCGCAGATGAAGTTCGAGGTGGAGGAGATGATCAGCAGCGGGGCGGCGCTCAGCCGAGCTTCCAGCGCCAGCTTGGGCCTTTCCTTCTCCTTCACGGGATTCAACATGCCGCCCGACGACGTCATCGCCGATTCCAAGCCCTTTAGCGACGACGATATCCGTAAGCTAGCCGTCACGCAAACTCTCTCGCTATATATATATATTTTGTCATTAATTTTACGTTCATCTCACTTTTAGCGACGAAAACAATTATCCAACTGATCATAACAAAAGGGAAATATTGTTAAAAAAAAGACTATATATATATATAACGAGGTTTTTAAGAAAAAAAAGTGTATCTTCAAATGAATATATTTTAGGAGTAGAAATGGTGTGGGAAATTAATAGCATGGCAATTTCAGCTAAATACTTAAATTTAATCCACAATTGCAAAACTTATTATATACCTATTGATTACAGTTTTTTTTTCTTTTTCTTTTGGTTTCTCCTATTTGCTTATACGGACTCCGTTTCTTGTTTCTGAAGAATTGTGACCAACGATCGTTAAAATCGTATCGAGAGCTATACTGAAAAAAAGAGCGGTATGATACTTTGTATTGGAATCGTAGTTTAACTGTTTTCATATCTCTAAAATTGTTTATCAATTTAGCCTTCGATAGAAAATTTTCTGGTCGAACCGCGAATATGATACGATTTCACAGTGACCTCTAATTTCGTAGGGCATCGGTTGAGAATTATTGAAATACTAAGAGGTTGAGCAATAACTTAATTAATTATGATTCATGGGAGTTTAAAATATATATATATATATATATTGGAGTTATTTATTAAGGGGTATGGGCATGAAAAGGAAACTCAAAAATGATTTGTGGGAAGAATGAGATTAATTGTGGAGGGAAAATGGGTGGTGGAGGTCGGAGGATGAAAAAAAAAAAAAAAAAAAAAAGCGAGTATGTGAGGTTTAGGATGGAAGCAGCATGACAAAGACAAAGAGGAAAGGCGGATTTGAATCTTTCAATCAACTACGTAACAACTAATGCATTCAACAACACCAACCAACCCCACCTCTTGTAATTAACTCTCATCATCTCCTTTTTCTTGGCACACTCAAGGATTGAAAAACCGTATCGGAAAAGTCAGCGATAAGGTATTTTATGCTAAAATAGTGATTTAATCATGATTCAACTGTATTATAACGCTAAATACCGCCTACCAATTTTACTTCCGATAGAAGGTTTTTCAGGTCGAACCGCCGATACGGTACGGTATTTTAATCCTTGGTCACACCTAGATATGAATAGGATGAGACTATACATATTGGCACTAAAAATCTTCATAACAAAAAATTCCAATTTAATCCGACCGTGAATAAGTGTTCTTCGTCATAAAATAAAATAAAATAAAATTTGAAATTAATCTCAACAAATTTTCAAGGGATTGGTTTAAGAGCAATGAGTAGCTCCCGCTGATGGTGAGAGTTTTCACTATCACTTTCAGGCAAGTGTTAAATTATATTTTAGAAGAATGAATGATTGAGGGCTTTGTTTTCTGACTTTTCTTGGGCCCCCAACCCATATGGACCAAGCAATTATTTGGAGTTGGGCCCAACATAGTAGGCTGGCTGACTGACTGGCATGTCCATTTCCAACCACATCACCCCAATCTTCCTAAAGTCCTAACAAATTGGAGCAATTTCCAAGACATGCTCTTCTTTCTTAATTCTTTTCCTTCTCACTTCACTTATTAAAGATTTGACCTACTCAATTATTTATTTATTTATTTATTTATACAAGTATTTGTATACTTCGTATGATATTGGTTTAATTGATTGGTGTTGTGCCATGAAAAAAGAAGGCTTTAGTATCAATATAAGACACAAGACAACCTTTCACTTTATTAACACTAGATATGCCCGTCACTTACGCTTCGCGTCGGCGAGTGGAAGATAAGACGGTAAATGTGTCATTAGGAAATAATTAGTAAAATATAACTAATACTAACGTAATTTCAAGAACGGCAAGAAAGTTTACAAAGATGTCGTGGGAGAGGTACGTAGTACCTCTTGTGATTTCGTTGCTACTGAGACCACTTGTGCAGTTGTGCCATCTTCGATATGAAGTGAGAGGTTTCTCCGTGGTCTTAGTATTTGAACTCGAGTGAGAGAGATGACCAATAATGGAAATTCAAATACGGACAAAGAGGTCAATTTTAGGACAACAACAAAAAATCCGCATAGTGAATTGTAACTCACATTAGAAAATTTCTCTGTGGTTTTGCTATTTGAGCTTGAGTAAGGGAGAGCTGATTAAGTGTACAAAATCAAATACGAACAAAGAGATTGATTTTAGCACAACAACAAAACACGCTTAATGAATATTAACACATATTAGAAGATAGCTTGATAAATAATAACACAAATTATGATATATGAATAAAACCAAATACGAAAAAAATCAATTTCGACATAACAACAACAAGAACAATATACGCCTAATGAGTAATGAGTAGTAACGTATATGGAGATTGCCTAGTATTAGGAGTTGGAGAAAAAAACTCAAAATAATCTCAAAATGACTCATAAAGTGGCTTCCACCTTTCCCAAGTTTAAATTAAGTACAAAAATACCTCTTAATGAATAGTTAATTATCTCTTTATATCAATTTGAAGATAGTAATAACCAAAAAAAAAAAAAAACCAAAAGATAAAAGAGAATTGAAAAAACTCATAAACTACTCTCCTTCTTCTTCTTGTCATGTGTCCTCCTTCTTCTTCTTGTCATGGGACCAAACTGACGACGAGGAAAATATTGAATGATTGGTGTGATGGGAAAATATCTACAGACTTCATGGTTCCAATGCTAGCTCTTTCACTGAGATTAACATTCCCATTCTGCTGAATATTTGGCATAGCCATTCTTAACCAAAAGAAAGCTATCAAATGGTTTGTGCAGCTGAAGATATCGAGGCTGGAATCGGAAAGCCCAAATTCCAGACAGAACCCACCTTGCCAATTTATCTCAAGGTCACACTTCTACTCTTCTCTTCTTTGGTCAGATGTGGTAATTGATTCAAGCACAGTTGTATTTTTGGACAGGCAAAAGTTGGGGGGAGTTTTTATATGTATTGGCAGAAACTGGGAATTTTGCTTCCTTCCTACCCAATGCCAACTAAGATACCATTTCATGCCCACTTGAATTTCCTTCAGGTTCATGTCTCATTGTCTTGCCATTGTACTACAAACCGCGTTTTATCGCACTCTCTCCGATCATTCATCGTTATAATGTTCGAGACGGCCCCTTCTTTCCATTGAACTTGTTCTGCAGCTTGATTTTTGGTGGGTTTCTAGACCCAATTTTTTAGTCCTTTTGAGTTCAGCTGCAGTCAAGGAAAGAAGGGTATGCACTGTCTTTTCCCCCTTGCCATGTTTTCAAACCTTAAAAAGTATCCAGTAGTCTCCTGAAATTGTTTGCAAGGAAATCTTGAAATGCTGACCATTTTAATGGAAATGATGATTCTGCAGTTCACTGATGTGACATACAAAGTGGTGATCAAAGGGATGACTTCAACACGGGAGAAAGACATCTTAAATGGGATCACAGGCTGTGTCAACCCTGGTGAAGTTCTTGCTCTCATGGGGCCTTCAGGAAGTGGGAAAACCACACTTCTCAACCTGCTGGGCGGCCGGTTGAACCAGTCCAATAACCTGGGTGGCTCAGTCACTTACAATGACCAGCCTTACTCCAAGTCCCTCAAAAGCAGGTTAAGTTTTTAAACAAGAATATGTTCAAACTCTCTCAAGCCTTTCAACCCATCAGGAAAAATTCTGATAAAAACCCATTTTCTTACTTGCTTTCTCACAGGATAGGATTTGTGACTCAGGATGATGTCTTGTTCCCTCATTTAACCGTGAGAGAAACACTGACATATGCTGCCCTTCTACGACTACCGAGTTCGCTAACTCGAGAAGAGAAGACGAAACGAGCAATCGACCTTATCCAAGAACTCGGCCTGGAGAGGTAGCCATATCAGTGCTTCCACAAAACCTGATGAAACTGTTTCAACATTTTGTGGGCTAGAGCTAGACTAACCTTCCTGACTGCTACACTACATTGCTCGAATTTTGGCAAAACATAACCTTACTGCTACATTCACTACAAGAAACACTTGAAAAGTTGTTCACTTTTTTCAATTTGGACCACATAACACAGATGTCAGGACACAATCATCGGCGGCTCATTCGTCAGGGGAGTCTCCGGCGGGGAGAGGAAACGAGTCTCCATCGGAAACGAGATCATCATCAACCCTTCCTTGCTCTTCCTCGACGAACCAACCTCCGGATTGGACTCCACCACCGCGCTGAGGATCGTCCAGATGCTGCAGGAAATTGCAGAGGCAGGGAAAACGGTGATCACCACAATTCACCAGCCGTCCAGCAGGCTGTTCCACAAGTTCGACAAGCTGGTGCTTTTGGGGAAAGGAAGCTTGCTCTACTTCGGGAAAGCGTCAGAAGTGATGGCATATTTCTCGTCGATCGGATGTAACCCTCTCCTGGCAATGAACCCTGCCGAGTTTCTTCTTGATCTAGCTAATGGCAACATAAACGATGTCTCTGTGCCTTCGGAATTGGAGGACAAAGTTCATGTGGGGAATGGTGAAGCTGAGACCAGAAATGGGAAGCCGGCTCCTGCAATTGTTCATGAGGTAGGAAAATGATTTCTATGGGCTGCTCCATTGTAGTAATCTTTGCTGAATCTGACAGTGGAGTGTATTTTCAATCAGTATCTAGTGGAGGCCTACGAGACACGAGTTGCGAAGAGGGAAAAGAAGAAGCTTTTAGCTCCCATACCACTAGATGAAGAAGTGAAGCTGAAAGTCTCATCTCCCAAACGGCTGTGGGGAGCAACCTGGTGGGAGCAGTACACTATACTGTACTGCAGAGGGATCAAGGAGCGCCGCCATGACTACTTCAGCTGGCTGAGAATCACACAGGTGGTCTCGACTGCAACCATTTTGGGCTTACTGTGGTGGCAGTCTGATACCAGCTCTCCCAAAGGACTCCAGGATCAGGTAAGAAAAAGCAGAAGCTTGGTCTTTTTTTTTTTTTTTTTCTTTTGTGAAAATCAAACATTCAGGTGAAAATGGTTTTCTGCAGGCGGGGTTGCTGTTCTTCATTGCTGTGTTCTGGGGGTTCTTTCCAGTTTTCACGGCGATCTTCACATTCCCTCAAGAACGTGCGGTGTTGAGCAAGGAGAGATCAGCTGATATGTACAGGCTGAGTGCATATTTCATGGCCAGAACTACAAGTGATCTTCCACTTGACCTGGTTTTGCCAGTTCTGTTCCTTCTGGTGGTGTATTTCATGGCGGGGTTGAAAATGGGTGCTGGTCCCTTTTTCTTGACCATGATCACAGTTTTTCTCTGCATTGTTGCTGCACAGGTTAGCCAAAACTGACATTGAAGAAGCCACCATGATCCCAAATATCAGATGTCTCTTTTAACAATAATAGTTTTTGCTGCAAACTGCAGGGGCTTGGACTCGCCATTGGTGCAAGCTTGATGGACATGAAGAAGGCTACTACTTTAGCTTCAGTTACTGTCATGACCTTCATGCTTGCTGGAGGCTTCTTTGTTAATGTAAGAACAAAATTCAAAAATATTACTTATTCTGAAATAGGGTAAATTCTGTTTCTTTCTGGCTGGAACATATCTGACAAGGAATCTGGTTATAGTGGAGAAATTCTTGATAAAGTTTCCTAACTGTTTTATTCTTTTGAAAATTTTCTGCAGAGAATCCCCGTTTTCATATCTTGGATACGCTACATGTCATTCAACTACCACACCTATAAGCTGCTACTGAAGGTACAGTACGAGCATAGGATGCCAGTTATCGGTGGAACCAGAATCGACAGTGGTTTAGAGGAAGTGTGTGCTCTTGTTGCCATGGTATTTGGCTACCGTCTCTTGGCCTATATTTCTCTGAGGATGATGAAGTTACAGTCTGGTGCCTGATAGCTTGTGGCAAAGGATTGTTCATCAGGAACATGAAGATGATAATCTAGCTCTTAAGAGCTAGCTTGTGAAAACCTTGTGTTCCAAGCCGAAGAGAAAGGGGAAAGTGAAGCTACAGCCTAAACTAGCAGATTTTCCACCTCTACTGGGTGTCTGGTTCCTGTCAGGCTAAGACCTGTACTGAGAGGATGGGTCTTTACTCCTGGCATTAGGAAGCATGAAGATGAGGTTTTAGAAATGCTGACTGGGAACTCGAGCTCATTGCTAGAGTTTGACAATATGCAAGAGCATTAAACACTATGCATGAAATTTCGACAATAAGATTTTAGAGGATGGGAAGAAACTCTAGGGTGTGATATGGTATAACTAGCAGACTAGACACATGTTTGGAATTTTGTAACAAACACTCGATGCATAAAATGCATGTGCAATTTTCGTTTGACAGGAGACTCGGAAATCAGAAGCTTGATTACCAAGTTACTAGCATGTTTCTATCTTTTGATCATAATGTTTACCCCTTGGACAAGTATGATTCTACCTTCTCTGGCAAAACTGTTCCCTCGAATGCTAAATATGATCATGCCAGTGTCCTTAGCCAACCAAGTAGCCCAAGCAAGGCAGCGTCCAAAACAGGGGACTTCTTTTCAAGTCCTACAATGGAAATTGCATATAAAAGGGATCAGAATTTGCAAAAAGAACATGCAATTAAGAAGGTTTAACAATTTTACAGAAGTATGCGGGACAGTTGTAGTTTCTAGCTTACCAACATCAGCAGCAACACGGTGGGCACACATGACTCCAGAAAAGGCCACAGCTATAACACCTTGTCCAGGAAAGCAACTGTCACCAACACAGTAAAGCCCATCTACACTCTGCAAAATTTGCATCACCAGATTCAACACAACTCTCAAATCAGTAGACCGGAATTTATAGACAGTATCATCTTGTTTAAGTCAGAAGAGGTTAGGACTTTACTTACTGTTGTATTAAATGGCATACCCAATAAGCCTTTTGGAATGTTGCGTGGCATAGGTCCATAGGTCCCATCGTTGCGAGCAAGATATCGCCTGTGAGTCTTTGGTGAACCCACCTGCCATGAACCACAAAATTATTCAACATCTAAAACATTCTATAAGCATAAATATTCTGAGCACACAAAAAATCTTGATTAATAATCTAAATCTGCAACTATGTTAAGTAAAACATGACTAAGCTAACTTTACCTCCTTGAAAACAATGGCAGATTTTAGCCCAGGGAACAGTTTTTTCTCCAATCTGCTTATGATCTCATCAGCCACAGCTTCCTTCTTTGCCTCATAGTCTTTTCGAGGAATTCGCTGAAGCAATGAGTCTACGATAAGGAGAGAGAAATAATGCAGGGGACAAACAGAAATAAGACAAGAATTTACCTCCCAATCCTCTATGGAGGATGTTGTAAATATGTGAAGAATATGACATCCTTCTGGAGCCAATGATTTATCAAGAACAGTGGGAATGCTCAAAAAGATGCTTCCATATGGCGCCTCTAACCTTGCCCAATCATCCTACAAAGAGGAAGAGGAATGCACCATTGTTGATTGCGGCATCCAAAATTGCCAAGCAAATGCAGTTCACCAGGAAGAGAGAAATCACCTCAAGCACAAAATGGTGGCAGTCTGTATCGGGTGGTAGAACCTCTGCCTTAACACCCAGGTGAATAGAAAGAAAAGAGGGTGCCTGGACATAAATTTTTTGGAAATTTTCTTCCTCTTTTGGGAGCTGCTCTCCTTTCAACAATTTTCCTGCATCATCATGCAACTGTTTGCTATAAGAACTCGATGGGATGAATCAAGTCATCTAAGTTTCAAGCCGAAACATGTTTCAAGAAAGCTAACCAAAGGTATCCCATCTAGTTGCATTGGATATAACCGTCTTTGCAAATATCTCTCTTCCATCCGAGAGTCTCACTCCTACCTATAAAATGCAACTGGGTTACTTATAACCACCAGTGTTTGCATCAACCGTCATATAAATATAATTATCAAATTTAACTTACAGCCTTTCCATTTTCAAGAATTATCTTCATGACGTTTGCCCTGTAAGCAATCTCACTGCCTTGATCAACGAGACCTTTTGCTAGGGATTTTGCAATTTGACCAACGCCACCAACTGGATAATTAATTCCTCCAAAATGTCTGTCACATAGGACCTGAAGCATGGAGTTGAAAAGGTTCAATGGGAATAAAGAGAGGATGGCTGTGTTGATACCGCAAGTTAAAATACTCAGAAAACATACCATGGCTGCATTGATCATTGGTGTCTGCAGAGCATTAACTGTGCTCACTATAAAACACTGCATCCAAAAGACAACTCATAAGCTCGTCTGTTCTTTCCTTCATCAAGTTTTCTAGAATATGTCAGTGAGATCACTGAAGAAAAGGTTAAAGAGAAGCTATGAACAAACCTCAGCATCGATAAAGGACAACAAGCCAGGGTCTTTTATATACTTCCTAGCAATATCTCCAGCATTTTGGGGCAGATAATATGCTGCAACGTTTAACCAATTATGTCAGAAAAAATTTGCATGCATGATAAAGATAATGGATTTTCAGTTTTTCAATAACTTTTCTTCTGGTCAGAAAATATTTGCGAAAAGCCAAAAAACACAAGTTACCAAGAGTTAAGCACTCAAGAGGTTTCTGAAAGAACTGCCCAAACAGGTAGATAGGTTCCTCCAACGACTTCAGTTCCAAAGAGTTCAACGCATTGAATATCTATAAGAATATAAGCTTTTAGGGTAAGCAATCATTAAAGGCAACAAAATTGCACTAAGAAGTTGAACTCCAAGTCGCTTGCCACCAACCTTCCAGCATTCACCATAGAACTTAGTGATCCCTTCCTTCTCATGAGGAAACCTAGAAACCAGTTCTGCAAGAAACTCACTGTACTCTCTGTGGACAAGAACCGAGAGATTATTTGGAAGATGAAAATGGACAGTAGTCGGATCAGGAAGCACCTCCATCTCACAACCAACTGCTGCCAATGCTCTGGTTATCAAATTCAAATTCCCCTGTAAAGATTCCAACAGCAAATCAGAAACGATGAGTTATAAACTTATAACACCACTGATGATTCAGTGAACAATGTTAGCTTAACTTGGACACATAATGGATTTCAAATTGAGCTACCAAGAACTTCAGCTACATTCTAATTGCTGAGACACCAAGAACCTAGACTATCACACTATTCATCCTAAATCCATACCCCAATTCTCATTTGGTTCCAACATTACAAAAGACAAAAGAAACGGACACCAGATGGTGCAAGCAACTGACCTTGTCACTGAAACCAAACATGACAGAAGACCCAACATCGAACGTGAAACCATCTCGTTCGTAATAACCAGAGCTGCCGCCAGGAATGACATACTTCTCCAAAACCAGAACTTTAGCCCCTTTTACCGCCAGCTGAGTAGCAGCAACCAACCCACCAATCCCAGACCCAATCACAATTGCATCATAATACCCTCTCCCCCGGTTCCCCATAACATCCGTCTCTTTATCCACGCTCAGGGTTGACTTCGCTCTCACGGAGAATTCTCCCCTCCCGAGCTTCAATTTCCCATTTCTTACACAGCGGCCCTTGTCCAAGTCCTCTCCAATCCCATTGACAAAACCCAAACCTTGAAACGAGCGGTGAATTGCCTGGTTCTGGGTTGTGGTGCGTCTGAAACTCCCCAATTGGGCAGCACAGAAGCTACCCAGGAACTGAGAGCTGCAACTCATGACAGGCTCTCTCGGAAAGAAACTAGCTTTAGTGAATGGTGACCTAGAAATGAACCAGAATTTCTTCCAGGCAGTGGTGATGAAAATGGGTTGAGATTGTAATTGAAGTAGTAGGGAAGGCAAGTGCGGATTGGTGGTTGATGAAGAGATTCCATTCCCGGATTCCTTGCCGTTTGGAGGCAACGCAAAGACAAGGCGGAGGACAGTTCTAGGCTGCTATTGGAAATTCGGAAATAAAGAAATAAAAAAATTCGGGTTCATCATTTATTTATGTTATTATGCCGTGATGGAGAGTGTTCCGTTTGGGCCGGCTGTCTGATCGAGGTCTCTTTCTAATGGGCTCACGCTGGGGCCCAAAGGAAAGCCCAAGTAAAAAAAAAAATTTGAAGTCTGTCAGAAAGCACACATGACCATCTGGGCCGCCTCAGCAACCAAGAACGATCCTCTACAGCATCGATGAGTCCGAAGACAATCTCAGCCGTTAATCACGCTCTGATCATGTGGCCACAATTCATCCACCAAACTTGGATTCCTGTCTCCTTAGTGCTAAAGGACACAGAGGTACGAGCCTATAGAACAGATCCTGTTCAAGTAAGGTCGTGTCCAGCTAAGCTTCCCCGGATAATATAAACACCTGCTTTCAACTGAAACTAAGCGATGTGGTATTTTCTTCCTTCGATCTCTCGGGCCAAACTAAATCCGGCCCTACTCCAGGCCCAGCCCACTCTCAGGATGTGACTCTTCTTTCTCCGTTTCGCCTACACGTGTCCCTATTTTTTTAGTTTATATTATTATAATTATTTTCACACTTCGATCTGTCGCTCCGCGGCGCCAACGAATTTGGATCACTCACTTGCAAATTGCAAGCAAATCAGGTATTCATCTGTCTACCTCCCTTTCTTCTTCTTCTTGTTCGATTCTTTCTTGTAAGCTCTGCAAAACCTTGTTTGTCTTCTGAGAAACTTTGTATTTCTGTGAAACTAGTCTGGTGGCAGGCTGAAGCTGATTCTCTACTTGCGATGGAACGCCTCAAGGGATCTGCTCGTCTTATGATAGTCTCAGATCTTGATCACACCATGGTATATACACATGCTCGATTCTTCTCCTTCTTTCTGTATTCTTCCTCTAGTTATGGAGTTTCATCGTGCACTTTGCTTTGTCCGGTAGGTTGATCACCATGACAAGGAGAACATGTCTCTCCTTAGGTTTAATGCACTGTGGGAAGCCCACTACCGATTCGACTCCCTCCTGGTGTTCTCCACGGGGAGGTCGCCCACGCTCTATAAGGAATTGAGGAAGGAGAAACCCATGTTGACACCTGACGTAACGATAATGTCTGTGGGAACTGAGATCACTTATGGTAACTCGATGGTACCTGATGATGGTTGGGTTGAAGTTCTGAATCACAAATGGGATAGGAAGGTTGTCATTGAGGAGACTAGCAAGTTTCCTGAACTTACTCTCCAGGTAAGGTATGAGAATAGTGGCATTCTGAGTGGGCATTAGAGGGTTTGCAGTACGAACCACTGCATCGGCCATAGGTCGATGTTGTGAGTAAAAAGAACAAGAGCTTTCTTTTTCGCTGCTAAGTGTTGATGGAATAGTTGGGCTCTCTCGAGTAATTTGGAAAGTTTGGTTTTGTGCAGTCAGAGACAGAGCAACGGCCTCACAAGATTAGCTTCTATGTGGATAAAGCTAAGGCTCAGGATGTGATGAAGGCTCTCTCCGGGATATTCCAGAAGCTTGGGGTAAGATCAAGTTTCCCACTTGCAATGATAGTACATTTTAGTTCGATGATATGACCTCAATTATTCTGCATTTGTTGTAGTATCCTTATTTGAGGTTTTGGGGAAGTTACCATTTGAGTCATTTGTTGACCTATTGGTTGTTTCACTGGCCAGTTGGATGTGAAGATAATTTACAGTGGAGGAATGGATCTGGATATTCTTCCACAAGGAGCTGGAAAAGGCCAGGCCCTGGCGTACTTGCATAAGAAGTTCAAGAATGAGGGGAAGCTACCCAAGAACACTCTTGTCTGTGGTGACTCTGGAAATGATGCAGAGCTATTCACCATTCCTGATGTACATGGGGTTATGGTAGGATCTTGGTCTCTCTATGAAGTTGGTTGAGAGTAAAGATTAGCAATGCTGAAGAGCACATCATTCTCCTGCTCTGGAATTTTATATCTCCTTATGCAGGTTAGCAATGCTCAAGAAGAACTTCTGCAGTGGTATAATGAAAATGCTAAGAGTAATCCTAAAGTAATGCATGCGACTGAGAGGTGTGCAGCTGGCATTATTCAAGCCATTGGTCATTTTGGCCTTGGTCCAAATACTTCTCCAAGAGATTTAACTAAGCCAAAAGAAGGTGATTCAGAAAGCATCCATCCCAATCATGAATTGGTCAAGTTCTTCTTGTTCATGGAGAAATGGAGGCGTGCAGAAATCGAGAATTCAGAGGAATATCTGTTGAGTTTCAAATCTGATTCAGTAAGCTTGCTATCTTTGTAACATTCCTGTCTGTGTTTCTAGTATGCTTTATGCATGCATCTATTTGGCCGTACGGTATAATTTTGAGACCTCCACTGACATCCTATTGAAGAACAGTTTTGCTGTTTTACTTACCAAGTCTTCTAATTTTGAAGAAAAGTTTTGGCCGTAGGGTATAGTATGCTTTATTAATTTTCTTAACTCCAAACAAATCCCTCTGAATGTGTCTAATAAGTTAGTTGTGTTCAGTAAGATAAAAAAGTTATGATTTAATGGATTGAAACAGCTCTGCCTGAGGGTTTTGTTACTAAGTTTGGAGCTTCTCTTTCCCTTTTCTCTTGTGTTTTTTTGCAGGATCCATCTGGGATTCTTGTCCATCCATCTGGTGCTGAGCTTTGTCTCTCTGATGCCATGAATAAAATTAGGAGTTGGTACGGTGACAAGCAGGGGAAACAGTTCCGGATCTGGGTGGACCAGGTTTCATCCGTCCCAATTGGCTCAAGTACATGGCTGACAAAGTTCTATAAGTGGGAACAATCAGGTAGCTTTCCTTTCTCAAAGAAACCAAACTCAATTATTATGATTTTAGGATGATACCAGTCAAAATGGGAACTGAAATAAGCAGTAGAACTGTAGAATGAATCAGAGTAGAATTTTGCCCATTCGAATGATGAAGTGGTTTGTTCCTTTGGTTGAAATCCTTGTAGAGGAGGAAAGGCAAGGCTGCGTGACCACATGTATAGTTACTTTGAAGGTTAGTAGGAAAAACAAAAGTGAAATTGAAGTTGGCATTAGTTTTGGTGATCACCCTATGACATGACGATTTTGCTTTGTTTGCTGTCGTTGTTTACTTGTTAGGCTGGGAACCCGACTCCAACGTTTCTGCATGTGCACCAGACATGGTTGGAAGGATCAGCAGCTTCTAAAGATCAGTCCACCTGGCTCTTGTAGATCTCTCTCCTTCCCCTCTCGAACATCGCCGGAGAAAAGAAAGGAAAAGGTTGGGTATGCCCGAAATAAGAAGCTCAACCTAGCCTTTTGAAGTTTTTTTTGTTTTATGTAATTGAGTCATTTTACATCCATCACAAAGGATGATGATCGATGTGCAGTATGGCTTCCAGTTTCCTTGCTGTTGCTTTGACGTTAGTAGAAGCTATGTAACAAAAACAAATAACAAGTGAGAAACGATGATGATATATATTATATATATCATTAGGTTGAGAAGTGTTGATTTGAATCTGGCTGGCTGCTTCCTTGTCATCACTCTCTCCGATTTCATGTAATCATGTCATTAATCAATCGAACGATGTCGTTTTTACACTTCTGTAATGCGGATAGTTAAAAAAAAAATTGAATCAGAAAGGGCCCAACCGGGTTCGAACCGGTGACCTCTTGATCTGCAGTCAAATGCTCTACCACTGAGCTATAGACCCTTTTGATGTCTTGTATTTTGGTAGTACAGTAATTATTTGATAATAAAGTTTAAAATTTTATTTTGTTCAAACCTTAAAGAAAGAGATTCAAATGTAAGACTCACCACAATGTGGTGTGGTTTAGGAGAAAAAAGGGATAAAAAGCCCACAATGTGGGTGGGAAAAAGGGAGAAAGTGGAGAAATGAGGAATTTTGGGTGGTAAAACCCACCACAAAAAGACAAAAGGTGGGGGGAGAAAGGGAAGAGGTGGGGGCGGCAAAAGTGAGCATTTTTTTCCTGATTAATTTGTTAAGGTTTGTTTGTTTATGTTTGTTTTTGTATTTAACGAACAGAATCGATCAACGGCCATTTTTTGCAATGACCACTTTCCAACAGTCATTTTTTCAACGGCTATGATCCTCCAGCGGGGAGACTCCAAGCGTGCTTATGTCATTGTTTGATCCGGGACTTCCGAAGAAGGCATGCCAAATCCAGGTGTCGTATAACGCTACAACTTCCAGCACAATGGTTGGCCTCCCTTTGTATCCCGTATATTGTCCTTGCCACGCCATTGGGCAATTTTTTCAATCCCAATGCATGCAGTCGATCGAGCCTATCATACCCGGGAAGCCACGTTGGTGACTGTGATTGAGAAGGCGGCGAAGATCCTCCACATTTGGTGCTCCCAAGTACTCAGGGCCATAGAGGCAGATTATGGCATTACAAAACTTCCGCATGCATTGAAGTACAGTGGTCTCACCCATTTCAAATGCCTCATCTAAGGAGTCGGCTGAGCATCCATTTGCAAGCATCCGGAGGGAAGTAGTAAGCTTTTTGCTCTGGGGAGAATGATAGGCGACCAAAAGCATCTTGGCCTTGCTGAAAGTAGGAGTCGTATTGAACAATGCCATTTAATACTCGGTTGAACAAGGGCAGGGGCATCCGAAATCTCCTTCTGAAGAACCTAGCATCGTAGGTCGGATTGGGAACGAAATATTGTTGCATCAAGCGTCAGTGTGCTTCAACCCTGTTACGTCTTACTGATTTACGTGGATGTGAACGATGTCGAGATGAAGATGCTTGCTCTTGGAACATAAATGATGTTGCCGTCACCATCATCTGTTGACGCTCGCGGTCAAGTTGGCACTCATTCTCCCATTGTGTATCATCATCTTCTTGTTGCCTCTCATTCGCTTCTCTATTAGGGGAACTCATGATAAAAAAAAAGTTTCGGTTTGTAGAGAGAAATACGCAGTAGAGAAAATAAAGATAGTTGAATGTTGGGATGTATAGATGGACAAAATTTGGTCTTCATTTATAGAAACACGAAAAGATTCTCCAACAAATATTGACATTTCACAACTCAGTATGATTAAAGTTGCATGAACAAATGATGACACATGTCATTCTGATTAAAGCGACATGAATAGTTGATGTTACCACTCAATATGATTAAAGCTGACAAAATAATTGATGACACCACTCATTCTGTGAAACATGTCATGAGTCATGGTCATCTCGTATTATTGTGATTTCGTTATTGATGATGTCATACTTAATTAGTGATGAAAAAAAATATGTCCAAATTGAAAAAAAAATATATCGAAATGTTCGTATTATTAATTATCACTAAGTACGTAAAAATAATGATCATTATATAAAAATAAAATAACAAAATCAACAATAAATTGATTTTAACAAAAAATATACTAAACTGAGTACCCACTTTTTCCATGAACAAACCATCCAATTTTCCCACATTTCTCCATCTACATTGTGGATGGTCCAAGGGATAGGGCCTACGGGGAAAGTGGGAGCACCGGCCGGCCTTATCCAATCGCTCACTTTTGTTTAATTAATTAGTACGTTACCTCATTTATTACGATTTCAAATTCCCAGTCTACTAAATCTCTCCACCTCAGATCACCGCCATCCCCTACTCTCTCTGCCTCCAGCTACCTTGGGATCTTAGATCAGAACCAGATTGGAGGCGAGTCCGGAGGTCCGATTTGATCAGTTTTTGGGGGCGATAATGGCACTTCGGATCGCGTACGGAGTGGTGTTCCTGTCCATGTCGTGTACCTGCTTCATGCTTCTCCACCTCCTCCTCACTCCAGTCCTCTACCTCGCTCCCTGACGCCCGCTCAGATCGCCGGCCGGATCTGTACAGTCAGTTTTATCTTCTGCTTGCGTTTTTCTCTGCGCGTCGGTTCCCCGGTGATGATCTATTTGCAGCCGGGTCTCTGTCACAATTAAATTTTAGCATGAGATCGATTTTTGGAGATGGTGGTCCGGTTCTCTGTTTCCTCTTCTTCTTCTTCTACGGCAGACGGATGATTCCGGCGAGTGCTTGGTTGGATTTTGTATCTTGGCTTGTGTTGTTAGTTGTACCACTGCAAAATGTTTATTTGTGTGATTATGTGGAATGGAATTGGATGAGTTATCTGCTTTAACCCTAATTTTTTCTGGCTTTTTGGCTCCATGATTGCATCCTTAATCAAAACTGCAGAGGATCCAATAGATCACAGATTTGCGTCATCAAAATCCACTGCTTTTGTGATCAATTAGTGCAGAAAGCCCCCCTATTAAGTGGGTTTTTTGAACCTTTTGATGCCTCCTCTGGATTTTACAGTCCCAAATCCACAAACGCGGAAGAAGAGAATTCGCATATTAGTCAAAAAGAAGAAGCTCAAACGTTTCACAATACCAACGACCCCAAAAGTACTAATAAGTAATATATAAATCAAACAATGAAACACGAAGGAATTTGTTTATCATGATATTTTAAAACCCTCTCTAAAAAAAACGAAGAAAAATCCCCAAGAGTTAGTGGGTTCCCTTCACCATTCCTGCGCTGCGCGCACGTTTTCCCCACCAACCCCTGCTTCTTCCCATTCTTCCAATGTTGGTGTTCGGGACATTCAATAAAATCACCATAACCGACCAACATATCATCGGCGGACTCTTGAGGGAAGAAGAAGAAGAAGAAGATGGAGAATTCTGTGGGAGTTGGTCTAATGGCTGCGTTTGCAATCTCGGGAAGCGTTGCTCTCATTTCTATCCAGCTCCAAAACCGCCTCATTTCCAATTTCATGGACAAGATTGAAGTCCAGCTGGGTTTGTATTTATTTCCCTCTGTTTCTGCTCTGTTTTTTCTCTTCTCTTTTGTTATGCTCTGTAATTTCATTTTCAACGGAAGCCGAATTTGATTACCTTAAAGTTGGGAAATTTGATGACAGCGAGGAGGAGGAGAAGAATAATCCATCACCATAATCGTAAACACCAATATAAGCAGGGGAAGAGGGTCCGATTTGCAGAACATGTAATGGAGTTTTCCCCTGTTTCCCAAGATAGTGATGATTATGATGACAACAGGCAGATTCTTTACAAAGGGATTATGGTTATGGATGAAAGGACCCTTGAAGAGTACCGCAACTCCACTTGTATCTAAGGAATCGCCAACCATTGGAGCGACGAAAAGCTCCAATCTTGGAACCGTGATGTAATGGCGCCACAGATAATGATTTTTTTCTTCTTTTGATAGACACAGATAATAAATTAAACTGTTAACTTTATTGTAATTTATATATTTACTTATTATTAAATAATTAAGTTTATACATTTATGGCTTTTAATGTACTATTAAATGTAATGTTAGCTTAGAGATGAAGTGAAATAATCGCACGTATTTTATACGTAATTTTTCCATATCATATTTTTCTAACTATGCTTAAGTAGCAACAATTAGTAGTTAGTATAATACAACAACAACCTTTAGGAGGGGTATATGTATATAAACAAAGGTGGGCATTTTTGTATTTTTACCAAATTTCACACCATCAATTCCCACAAAACTAAACCCTATCCAAACGTGAAATTTTGTTCAATTTCCACACGTCAATTCCTTGGTTTTGTAAAATATGGAAATTCAGACAAATTCCCACGTTTTCAAATTTCCACATCCAAGTATGCGCCCAAGCACAGGAATTGTAAACATTTGTTTCGATTCGTTCATTGTTTGTTGTTATTGAGGAGGAAGGTTTATATTCTGGTGATGGAATTGTTTCAGCCGTAGTGTAGTCCGTATTTCATATATAAGCTGAGTTCGAATTTGTTTTCCCGGCAAGAAAAATAAAGATGAACAGAATTGGATTTGCACCTTTGACTTCCAAACAAACGATTAACAAACACGGTCCACACCTCTTTGAACAAAGTTCAAACAAGGGTGTTCGATGTTCTTGGTGATCTACAAGGCAAACTAAATTACATTAATTCTACTCCTATGGAGGTTCAGCGAGAGCTCCGAAACTACAACTATGGCTATGACTACATTTGCAGAGGAAAAGGTAAAGATAAAAGGATAAATTTGACAATAGGTTGTCTGGTGTGATTTTGGCGAACCCCTTCTCTGTCATCTTCACCTCCTATTTATAGCCATAAGAAGTAACTGCCACAAGAAACTGCTCTGCTGACGTGGAGTGACAGTTGCCCTCTCAACTGCTTCGACGGTTACCTTGACGTTGGATGTAGACCAATCTTGGCCTCTCCTCTTGAAACCTCACTCCGTGCTCTTGGTATCCCCTCCGTAGCTTTGCTTGTCTATGGAGAAAAAATGGCTAAGGCATGAAAGCAGACCACGTGCCACATATGAGTGGGTACTCGAATCACTTGAGTCAAAAATGGCAAAAACACTTCACCATTACAGGAGTAGGGAGACCACGTGCCCACCTGACCCCCCTTGACCACCTCACGAGGGTGATGTCTTGGTAGCCCCCCCTGGCAACCTCATGGGGGCGATGTTGACCACGCCCCTTGGGGGCCATACCATGGGGCGTATGCTGGTGACCCCCTGACCATCCCATAGGGGTGGATATTAAACACCGCCCTGATCATATCATGGGGATTGCATGCTCATGGCGGGGTGTGTTGATGGCCACCCCCTGATCATCTCATAGGGGTTGCATGCTCATGGCAGGGTGTGTTGATGGCCACCCCCCGATCATCTCATGGGGGTTTCTCCTTGCCATCCTTGGTGATCACCCTCCCTGATCATACCATGGGGCCCCCATCCTTCTCCATACTTAATCGTAGTTCACCCCCATGGGAGTTGGCAATATGACCCCCTCACTACGTCCTGAGTCACCCCCTTACCACGTCATGGGGGTGTCGATATGGTACTCACGCCCTTGGTACCTCCTGGGGGTGGCAGTATGATGCCTACCCCCCTTACCACGTCCTGGGGGTGGTAATTCTTCTCTTTGCCTTAGCCAAATTCGGCCATCACCCCCCTCACAATGTTCTGGGGGTGGTATGATGGTGGCCACCCCCCTTGGTACCTCCTGGGGGTGGCGGTATGATGCCCACCCCCCTTGCCACGTCCTGGGGGTGGTATGATGGTGGCCACCCCCTTGGTACCTCCTGGGGGTGGCGGTATGATGCCCACCCCCTCTGGGTGTCATGGGAGTGGATCCCATACTTAGCCAAATTTGGAGATACATGGCGCGCGTGGTGGCACGGAGTAATGGGCCCAAAAAACCCAATCTCCATGGCCCACTCAATTGATTTAAACTGATATGATTAAGTTGGCCTTATAAAGCCATTTAATTCCTTGTTTTTAACCAATGTGGTACAAGGTTTATTTTTATGGGTAAACAAAATTTAAAATAAAATATCCCAAGATAATTTTTCAGACATTTCTAGAACATGTTTTCACATTCTGAGAATTTTGAAAAACAAATTTACATGATATCAATGTTATTATATCATATCAAATAGTCATTTATATTAGTTCATCAATGTGCGTAGTATTTTTACCTAATTCATTGGCTCATTATAAATATCCTTTCAAAACTTGTAGAGGAGGCTGGTAGCGAGAACGGTAGATCAGTTTTTAGATTACCATGGTTCTAAGAAATTTATGAATTCTATTTAGTTCTAGAAAACTCATAGTCTTTTTTTCAAATCATATAAATAATAATCTAGGTGTGGTTCCAAAACTAAAATATGATTGTGATAGACAAAAAAAAACTCATTATTAGGTTAAAAGGAAGATAGCAAGTTTCAACAAGAAGAGAATTTGGTGGAAGAAGAGTAAAGTATAGAACTAAGGATTTTATACATGAAGGATGAAGTTTTATTTGATTTTAATATTATTTATGGAGAAACTAGAATGTATTATAGATAAATGACGATGAACTTAGGCCTCGTTTGCTTCATGGAATTCGTTATGAATTTGGTACGTAAGAATTAAGTATCATGGACTTTGTACATAATTTGTCGTTTGCTTGATGGATTTAGCAGGAATAAATCCGTGGACCTCACAGACTTGAGAATTCCACCCCAAGAGATGAGATTTGTGTTAGGAGTACAAAGTCCATAATGACTTTTTACAATTTTAACCCTGCTTATTTCACTAATCACCAACTTATCCTCTTTCATTTACTAATGACCAACTTGTAGTGCATTTTAGTTTTGCATTCAATATTCATTATTATACATTGCACGCAAGCACTACATGATTAATCCCAAAGCATACTTTGCAATTGCAACAATGAAAACCTTAGTGAATTGTCAATTGTGTGCATAATATGACGTTGTTATAAATTAATGATGTTTATTTGTTCCAATGTGAGGGTGGGTCGTCACCCACTCGAACAGAATAGGTGTGAGGGTCAGGGCCGTCCAATTCATCACGGAGGCCCTGTTCCAAATTTGAGATGTGACCCAAATTGATTTTTAACTATAATAAAATTATAATGATTATATCATAATTACTTGAAATGTAATATCTTGCTAATATTGTTTAAAATAAAATTATCTAGTATGCCTCTAATTTTCGTATTCTTCATGGGATAATTCCAATTATTATCATGGCTATTCCATTAAAAAAATATTTATATTATCTTTCTAATACAAATAGTATTTCAGAACACAAACAATAATTTAACAATCAATATAAGTGTCTAGTGTATATATACATGAGAAAATTAATCAATGGCTAACACTAATATTAATTAATATAATTAAACTCATTATTATACTCATAATTAATTAATTAATCATACACTACAAATACAACCTACAATATATTATGGGTTAACTAAAAGATCTAAGTGGAGGCCCCTAATAATCGGAGGCCCTATGCCGAAAGGCGGCTTGACACACCCTCTAGGTCGGGTATGGTGAGTGTGAGATTTAATGACCTACAATTCACTCACATCAATTACTCCCAAAACGATTTGAGCTATTTATGAATAAATCGATGTCAACCTGCAATTCAACCACTCACTTAGTTTTCCCACGATATCAGTATGATGGATGTTTTAGCCCTCCCGTCATTACTGAACCAATTTCTAATGTTAACCCAGATTTTAACAGTTATCCTTTATTTGGGTTGGAAGTTGGATAGTGTTTTGAAGTGTTAAATGAGTAACGAGTAATTCTCATGCAAAGCAAGGGGGCAAGTTCCATGAAAAGGCATATTGTAAGTTTGGGCTGTAGTTGCTCGATGGGCTACAGCCTACAGCAACTCATCAATGCCGGTCAACACAAAGAAACAATTATGTCGTCCATGGGACACAAAACTGCCACTAGCCTCTCACATGCAGTGGAGAAAAAGGATTGAAAAGTTGAAAGTATCGGCGGTTCGATCAAACCATGATTTTAACATAAAATACTCTATCGCTAATTTTTCGGTACGATCTCCGGTACGGTATTTCAATTTTTGGAAAATAGCCGGAAATGGACCCACGAAGTTTGGAAGGAGAAGGATGATTCATGTTAAAATAGAGTTGAGAGTTGGAAAAGAAAGAAGCCTGGATCGTACATGGATGGATCGTGGCAGGGAAATGGGAACTTCTCACATGGAATGTTTGGGTTTGTAGAAAGAGACACCTTCTGCTTCTGCGGTGCCTGCATTCAGATTGGTTATTATTATGATTGTGTATAATGTCACTCACTCACTCTACTGTGGTCCTTTTCTTGTGCGCATTGGTCTCAAAGCCCACCCTGTTTTACCCTTTGTTTCTTTCCTTCTTTGGCTTCTCCTCGTCAATCTTTCGCCTATTGTTGGGCAAACAACAGAAAGGTGGTTGTGATTGTGATTTATGAGTAAGAATGCCCCCATCATTTAGCTTATTGACCACTTAATTTCAAGTTATTCAAGAGGGTAATGATGATTTAAGTAGTCTTTGGTATTAAAATGCTCGATTTGAACTGCAAAGTTGACAATTAATGCTTCGTAATGGACTTCTGGGCTCTGACCTCCTAGGTTGGATCAAGACATCTAGTTGACAAGTAAGACTCTTGTTTAATGTCGAGTACAGGGCTTTGACCTCCTAATTTGGATCAAGACTTCTAGTTGACAAGTAAAGACTCTTGTTTAATGTTTGAGTACATTGAACAAAGAGGTTGATTATCTCAATCTCGAGCTCGATCGAGCTCGTCCCATAACAATCCTCCCCTCAAGCCAAGAACCACGAGTTTCGCGTCCTCTTTTCAGTGATGGTCTTGATCCGCCAGACGCTTTGCATTGATGGGCTTCTCGGTACAAGGACTTTAACTGTTTCCTGGATCGCATATCTCAAATCCCGATATCACCGAATGAGGGTCCCACCGAACTGACGTCCACCGTCCCGGATCCGCCGAACCAGGCTCTGATACCACTTGTCAGAACAGAAGCGTGCAATTGATAATCCAAATCAACATGAACGAACACAAATTTAACGTGGTTCACTAACACAATATGTGCTAGCTAATCCACGGCAAGGGAGAACAAATTTCACTGATTTGAGGAGAGTACATGTTACAAACCAAATTCCGAACGGCCAAACCAAACAAACTAACCTGACTGACCTTACCACATATTTGGGAGATGAAGAGTATTTAATTATTTAGGGTAAATACAATTTAATATCCAAACCTTTTATTTTAAACAATATAATAGCCAAACCTTTTCGAAAACAATCTAATATCCAAATCGTCAACTTTTTGTCTGTTTGACCGTTAGTTGACACTTCAAAAAAGTTCGAAGTACGACACTTCATCAATATTCATCGATATCTTCTCTAAAAAACCACCAACATATCGTAGTTCCAAATCCGAGAAGTCTATGACTCCACCATGATTATATAGAATATCTAAATATTCAGTCATCTGCAATACAAAAACAAGAAAACAAAGTTTTATCGTGACAATTTCCCATAAACAAAGCTTTTTTGAAGTGTCAACTAACGGTCAAACAAACGGAAAGTTGACAAATTGGATATTAGATTGTTTTCGAAAAGGTTTGGCTATTAAATTGTTTAAAATGAAAGGTTTGGATATTAAATTGTATTTACCCAATTATTTATAGAACTCTTCTCCTAATTTCAAACAAAAAACCAAATACTTTTTTCAAACCTACAAAGAAAATGCCAAAACAAAGCTCAAACACAAACCCAACCAAAATTAAATAGACTCAAAACACAAAACAAACCCAAATAAAATTCCAGTAATATTCTACTGAACCGCCAACGGCAAACATCCGAAACAACCAGCACTAACTAAAGTCGCTTATTTGTCAAAAAAAAAAAACTAAAGTCGCTTCATTATAGATAACCACTAACCCACAAATTCCCATTAATCACGTCATAATCCCACCCACAACAACCCACAATTAAATAATAACTATTATTAAATTAATGCACATGACATTAATCCTATACATCTTTCTTATTTGTAATTAGTTGCTTTTATTTCAACATGTATATATTAGGTTGCACGATTGCATAAGTTACCAATGGACTACTACGATGAGGAACTTTTTCAGGAGTATAGGAAAACTAGCTGGGAAGGTTTATCAAGATGGATGAGGCCACAAGGCTAGCGATCAGAGGGCATTTCGCTAGAATATGTGTCGAAGTCAACTTGGCGAAACCTTTGATATGCAAATATCGTCTGAAAAGGAGAACACGCCGAGTTGAGTATTAGGGCTTACGCAAGATTTGCTTTGAAATGTGGTCGTTATGGGCATGAGCAAGAAGTGTGCCCATCGAAAACCCTAGCAACACCAACGGAAGCGGATTTCCTTGGAGCACATGTTCCACCCAACAAGCTTACCATCGAGCAAGAACGCCCGGAGATACATGAGAGCTACGAGACACTTATAACAGCAAAAATATAAGAATTCGAATTACATTATGCATATATGTACTTTCCCCCCGAAAAATTTCATATAAATTCCTCGTCAACCATTAGATAGAATGAGAATGAATTTTGCATTACTATTTCGGAGTTTCACAAGAGAGATAACATTAGGCATCTTTCGATATTAATTAGACTTGAGAACATCAAAATGGAATGATTATCCATCCAATTTTGCATTGTTATCGTCATCATATACTTAAATGGAGAGAAGTAATAAGAGAAGAAAATCACGATTAGGGGTGGGAGTCCTTAAATAATAAGTGCCTAATAAGTAATAAGATGATGATATTGTTATTAGATTTGGATAAGTGTCTTCCACATCGATGACTCGGCCATCACTTTCGGCTGGTGCTTTGTCGTTCCCACCACACGGGTGGCCTGCTTATTGCTTTAACCTCCACGTGTCCACACCACCGATTTTTGTTATCTTCCTCACAGTCAAAACGGTAAGACTAACAAGGTTGGACGTCGTGGGATCTATCGTTGGACCTTTCACAATGGACTATTTGATAAAAACACATGGTTTTTGTTATTATTTGATATTCGGGCGATTCCTGTTTTGCGATGTTTTTGGAATTGCTTGTGCATTTTTTGGCATTTTTTATAGGGGTTTTGGGTGTTATTTGAGTATTTCAGTAGTGGGATTAAATGACAGATAGTTTAAGGGAAGTATGGGTGGAGGGCGGTCGGTTCGGTTATAACTGAAAACTGAAGGGTCGGTTATTGGTTAGCCGAACCGTCCTCTTCTCCCTACCAACCGAGCATCCCTCCTCGATTAATCGACTACCGATCAGTCGGTTATCGGTTGGTTTGTCGGTTAGCCGTTGTAACCGAAAATTGCCTGGCGCGGAGGAAGGAAGGTGTCGCCGAGCTTGGGGTCGCCGCTGTCTGGGATGGATGAAGGTGCGGAGGAGACGGAGTTGCGGTCTGGGACGGAGGGAGGCGTGAAGGAAGGGGTCGCGGAGCCTGGGGTCGCTAGGGATTGGAGGGGTTCGCCGAAACTGGGAAGTTTGTGGATGGTGGAGAGCGGAGGTGAACGAAGGGTGTGGGGTGGTTGCGGTTTGGAGGAGGAGGATGATAAATGGAAGGAAGAATTAGGGTGGGCGGGGATGGGGGTAATTGTTTATGAGACAAAACGGTGAGGTTTTGGGTAGGTCGGTTACTTTCGGTTAGGCGGTTATCTGCGGTTAATAACCTCCGATTAGTCGGCTAACCAAAAAGCCCCGCTCTTTCACTGATGACCGACCGACTGACATAACCGTTGTTTTTCGGTTAGCTGCTAACCGATTACCGAACGACCACCCCTACAGAGAAGTATCCCGGATTATATGTTCTGTAAATTGTGGACTTGAGTCATTAATCAATAACCTGTAATTTTCCTAAACCTACTGCTTGATGTGTTTGTTTCTTAGATTTGAGTTACTCTCTACAGACTTCATGTTTCCTTCAAATTGTGTGGAACACCTGTCTTGTGATTGTTGTTATGAAGATACTTAAAAGTATGGTATCATTCTTATACTATTCTATCACCTTCAACGTCCAGAAATCTTACCACAAAACAATTTCGTATTGTAGGCCGTTGTTGTCCATTATTATTTCTTTTAGTGTAGGTAGAAGGTAAGTGCGTCGTCTAGTCAACTATTTGTCGAAAGAGATTTCTCAATTGCGAAAAACAGTAATTGTTTTCTCCAAATCACTATATATATATATATATATATATATATATATATATATATGGTGGCTACTTCGGTGCACTCACTTTTTTGGGTGCACTGAACGCACCCACTTTCTTTTTTAATCTTAACCGTTAAATACATCAACGGTTACAATAATTTGATTTTTTTAATAATTAATTATTAACTAATAAACTATATTATATTTATTAAATTAATTTGAACTTATTGATATTTGCAATTAAACCCCTAACATTAATCCTATTGTTCGTCGTTTCTTTTCCTCGCTTCCACCGTCAGTAATTTCCCGGTGGGAGGTGACGATTAGTTTCCAGTGCCTGGCATCATCCTCCTCCGACACTAATCCATCACAGGCTATTCTTGCATGCTCAACATGGTATCAGAGAAGCAAGCAAGACGAGAGCAAATAACATAACCGGAAGAGCTTAGTAGATAATCAAACCAGAGACCTAGTAATTAACAGTAAACCAATAGAGAAGAGATACAGAAAACGAAGTTTAATAATAAAGTAGACACAACAAATGATAAAATTGGACCAAAAAAACCACTAACTAATAAAATTGAAGTAGAACAGCAACAAACAGAAATCAGTAATCATAAAATTGAACCTAGGCCTAACAACATAAACAAAGTCGACGACAACCTGCAAAAAGAGAGCAGATTAGAAAAGGTGAAGATGATGGGTCACCGTTCTGCCACGAAAACTGGCAACAAAAAGTGAGAGAGTGCCCCTCTAGCAAGCACAAACCAGAAGCACAATTGGAATCAGATCAACCAGAAATTGAGGAAACCAAGCTTCGGAAATTAGATTAAGAATAGAAAATCAGTCAATGAGGGGCCTTTTAATAAATAATTATAATTTATTAGCTAATAATTAATTAAAAACAAATCAAATTACTGTAACCGTTAGATGTGTTCAACGGTTAAGATTAAACAAAAAAGTGGGTGCGTTCAGTGCACCCAAAAAAATGAGTGCACTGAATACGCCACCATATATATATATATATGGTTCAGGCTAGCGTACACTTGGCGTACGCTATACACCTGTGTTCACACTTATTTATTATTTTTTGTTAATTATAATTAAATCAGTAATTAATAAAAATCATAATTACAACTACACCTATTAATCTAATTTCATATACGATTTAGTCCAAAATCATTTTTTATTATCATTATGCTTAAACCAATCATATAAGTTATCCAACGCAAGACTTATAGTACCTTAATTTTTTGCTAATCATGATTTAACATACAAATTTCTTAAATAGTCCAATCGTCATTTGTAACAGACTAACAATCCATCCAAGTTCATTTAACTTCTTCTTTCGGAATGCACTACTAAACCCTTAAACGATAACAACCTTGCATTCATCCCCTACCTCTTTCCATTTTCCATCCTCTTTATTCTTCTCCTTGGTCTTCGTCGTCACGAGGGAGACTGCATCTAGTCTCTATTTCATATGCCTCCCTGCCCCTTGGACGGACGAGAATTTCCCAATTATTCTTTCTCCTTCTCAATCTTCCATTCGCGTAACTGCCATGAAAATCCAGCCGTCCTCCTTATTTGTAGATCATAGTTTTGTCATCTTCCCAACCCAAATCAGGCAGACTGGTCTCTCTAGGTTTTAGGGTTTCTGAGCTCGATCTCTCGCACTCTCGCAGGAAGGAGGTGCTGCAAGGGCCGAGAATTTCTTCGTTGTACATAAAACCAAAATGAATAAACTGGCAGCCATCGATCTGTGCGTTGGAACCGGTAGCTGGGAATATTGCTTGAGATGTCAACTGGTTTCACCACTGCCACCGCCTACCAAAAGAGAAAACAATCGATTACAAAGATTATAACAGAATAAAGAGTCCAATCTTTGTTCTACTTCTACAGAAGGAGAAAAAAAGGCCAATCTTAGCATACAAGCTCTTGGGTCATCACTTGTATCAGTAAAAGAACAAACCACCAAGGAGAATACAAGGAGACTCTAAGTGGCAAGAGCCTGTGTTATTACACATTCAATGAACTCGTCACTGACTCCTCCAATTATCCTGATTCCAGAAGATTAAAGCTTGCCCATTTAAAAAATTCCAATCCAGTCTTCCAAAACATAAACTTGTTGCCCCGAGAGACGAGAGCAATGGCCAGGGAATAATAAATATAAGTTTCAATCACGTTCTAGAAACCCTAGAATCAATCAACTAGGTAACCAATTCAAAGCGACACATGCGAGGGGAAAGTCGAGCAATTGAAAGGACAACGAGAAGGCACAAGTCTAGAAGAATAATCAGGGGAATAAGAAAAAAAAGTTAGGGATTTTTCTTGAGAGGTGCTTCATCTACGGCACCAGAGACGGCCGGGATCACGAAATCCCTCCGGGACCCGACAGCAGCTGCACGGAACTGGCGATCGAGATTCCTCTAGATGATTGAGTACTTCAAGACAAGGTCCAGCCAGTACAGCTCACATATACGAACTAAAGAGACAACCAGATTGGAGATTCCCTGTTCCTATTTCGACGAAATCGATGGCTGAAGGCGGGGAACTAATGATTTGGAGAAAAGAGTCCTATGATTCATATAATTACAAGTTAAAGAATTGATTTGAGCGTAATGCACAATAAAAATTGATATGGGACTAAAACGTATACAAGAAATAATGAGTGACTATGATTGTAATACTAATAATTAATTGATTATAATTAAATAATTAATAATTAATTAATAGGTGTGAACACAGGCGTACGCCGTACATCAGGTGTACGCTAGCCTTTACCATATATATATTAAAAAAATTATATATTTTTGTTCAGTTTTACACAAAGTTTTGATTATTGAAACCCCAATATATTTTGTCTATAACTAATATTATTTTTGCGTTAGGTCGGACCATCAGATTACACTGTTTTGTTGCGAGGTCCATAGTTTTCAATAACAAACTGTCTAACTCTTTTTTTTTTTTTTTTTTGACAATAACAAACTGTCTAACTCGGTTATCATCAAATGAACCATTTCAACGTCAATCCGAATAAGCTCGCCGATCATTATTAGTACCCAATACATATCTGTCTCGTTGAAAGAAAAAAAAAACTATAAATGAAAGAATGAACAAATCTTTTGCAAGGTAAGTTTGTACTTAACAACTTACCATTTTATATCATGTGGGAAACAAAAAGAAACCCAAAACTGTGGGTAAGTATTATTATTATTTACCAATATATACAGTAGCAGAGTATTGCTGCCTAATGGCCTATTAATAAATTCCAGGAGAGGCAGAAAATAGACCTATGAATGCTCGGCAGGAAAAAGTCCCTCCCACCCTCACCACTCTTTTTACCAAAGACTGAGAGAAAGGAAGAAGAAGAACAAAAAAAAAAAAAAAAAAAAAACACTGGAACTCCGCGAAATTCGGTCGATCCATATTTGACCTTCTCTCCCTCAATCAAACTCCTTCCTTCTCGTTTAGAATTAGATTCATTCATTCTATAATCCAACCTCCCGATCTCCCCACCTCCATTTCGCCGGTGCTCTCATCTCTGCACGGCCAACACACAACAAAACCCCCTTTCTTCCTTCTTCTTCTTCCGCCGCGCCGAGCACCGCCTTCCTGGAAAATGGAGGAGGAGCTCTGCCTCTAATCTCGCCAATCACGAATCCGGGAGAAGAAGGGGGGGAATCCAATACCCAATTAAAAAAAAAAAATTATAAACCCCAAAAATGATCTTCGACATCGACAGCAACGGCAGCACGCGGCGCGTGCTGACGGCGAGGGAGCCGTCGCTGGTCCTAATCCGGCCGTCTTCTCCGACGATAGCCCGGCGGGACACGTTCCTCCCGCCGCGGCACCGGCGGAGCTACTCCGCCTCCGAGGCGTCGTGCTGCAGCGGGAGGTTCGGGGAGCTGGCCGGGGGGACGACGGCGGAGTGCGCGGCGATCGCCTGCTGCTGCCCCTGCGGCCTGGCGAACCTCCTCTTCCTCACCATCTACAAGGTCCCCGTGGGGCTCTGCCGGAAGGCCCTGCGGCGGAAGCGGCGGCAGCACCTGATGAAGAAGGGGCTCCTCCTCCCGCGCGCCCGCCGCTGCCAGTGCGGCTGCGACAACACCGAGGTCCAGATCCACCCAATCCACGGCGACCCGCAGTCGTTCGACCTGCAGATGATGATGGGGATGCACCTGGAGGACTTCGACGACGCCGACGACGGCGACGTCCTCAGGAAGCTCCGCTCCGGCGGCGGAGGCGGGGAGGAGATGATGAAGCTGGAGAAGGAGATGTGGGAGACTTTCTACGATACCGGGTTCTGGAGGAGCCCGTCGCAGCGGGAGGAGAACGGAATCCCCTCTGTCGCCGCCGCCGCCGCCGCCGGTGGGTCCAAAGAAGCTTCATCCAAGCATAAAGAATTGTAAAAATCGGGGGGTGGGTTTTAAGTAGAAGAAAACGCCCCCCATTGAAAAATGGGAAATTCGGGAGGAATGGGTTGAATCTATCAATCCATTTTTGTTTTGCTTCTTCGTTCTGCTCTGTTTTTTTTTTTTAATCAAACTCCTTGCTAATGCTAAAAATGGGTACTTCATCTTATTTGCTAAGTTTTTACCCGATTGGAGGTTTCGTTTTTTCTGAATTATTCAACACCTGTAATCGAAAGCCTGGTGTCAAGAAGGAATCGGAGAAAACAACCCCCTAATTGTTTTTAAATTTTATAATTTGTTCATGAATTGAATTTGGTCTTGGTGGTCGGCCATAAATGAATCGGCTTTCTGCTGGTGTTCTTGTTGCGCTGTGTATGTGTGATGAGGAAATGAACAAATTAAGGCAGGCAAAACAGGGGAGAGGGATGCTGATTGTTGGGTGGAGGAAAGAAAGGTTTGAAAAGGTTAAAAAAAAACAGAGTGAAAAACAGAGTCCAGAATTTTACTCGTCTGGTATTTCAAAGTAAGTTACCGCGTGCAAATGAAAAAAGGGGATTGAGATGCTTGTTGCCTTCGTCTTCCTCTTCATCTGCTTGTACCCTTTCCATCTATCGTAATCAGTTGACAATCATAATACTCAGAGATTAAAGTTAGTTTCTAGGATGGATCTTTCACAGTAGCAACTGATATTTGTGATTGTCATATTGGTGCTTCGATGGTAATACAGCACTTGCTCAGTTGCTCCCTTGGACTCACGGAAAAGCAGCATCCCAAATTAATTAAAAAGAGTTTATGTAAGTTAACACAAAAGCCATTGCTTTCGGTTACTAAGTGGCGGATTGAGGGCGGGGAAGAAAATATAATAATAATAATAATGTTAAGGGGAAAGATAATGATATTTAAAAAACTGTGGGAGGAAGCAGACAAATTTTATGCGATTTAATCTATAAATTTGATTAATAATAATGATAATATAAGAATGATAACATTTATATTTTAGATAATATATTGGTTTTCGACTTTTCGTTTTTTTTATTTTGACAAATTTCGTTTGAAAAAAGAAAAAATAGGAAATTTTTTGTCGGTGCCTAGCCTAGGTGGTGTTGAATGTTGATAGTATAAGACCATCTCCAACAAGCAATTGAAAAAATGCTAGAATGCCAACTGCTTTTGGCATTTTGGCATTCCAAAAGTGGTTTTTCTCCAATAAGCAATGTCAAAATGCTAAAATGACAAATCTTCTCTTTTTCTAATAAACTAGTTTACTGTAGATTTGATCATTTTAATTAGATAGTTTGTAGATTATTTGTATACAGGTAATAATAATTAATTACGACGAACATTTCGATATAAATTTTTTTAATTTTGACTTAATTTCAACATAATTTTTTTTAATTTGCAACGGCTATAAGCGAAACCGACGCGCGAAGAGGGGATTGCGCTGAACGACCGACGTGGATTGGATCCGGGCCGCGCAATCTCCTTGCGTGCGTCGGCTTCACGGAAAAGGGGGGGTCAAGCTCAAGTGAGAGAATCTGGCCTTTCTTGTCTTTTTCTAGTGGGTATTTGGCAAATAAATTGGCATTTTTGGCTTTTTAGCTTTTCCCAATTGTTGTTGGAGGAGATATTTTAGCAATTTTTGCATTTTGGCTTAGTTGTTGGAGATGGTCTAAACTATAAAGAGACCAAAAGAGTCTGAAAGTGGGGATGACAACAAAAAAAACTCCATTTTTTAAAAAATTAATTTATTATGAGTCTCAAATTTGGTTTGGATATTAGTTTTGGTAGTTTCATATTTAACTTTATAGTTTGGGTCTAAAATAGATCTACGTTATTGATACCAAAAAATGAATACTCAATTGAAATGCAGTTTTTGCCTTTACTTTGTTTTGAAACAAAAACAAATGGGAAACACTAGCATTCAATGTGTGTATCGGGTTGAAAGCAAGTAATGAGATTGTCCATTTTGGATTTTTGTGAATACAATCATCTACTGAAAATGATACATTTAATAGGTCCAACTTAAATGAGTTTACCCAAATTGAACTCCATTTAAACCTTAAATCATTAAGAGTATATGTGTTCATTTAAATCCGATTCAAATGCCCATGTGAATTATGTCATTTTAATCAAATTATCCAATAAATCAACTCATTATCATTCTTGAAAGGATTAAGGGACGAGAATGTACTTTTTTTACTACAAAAAGTGAGAATGAGAACTGAGTGGTTGAGCTCACGAATCCACCTAAATTCACCCACAATTTACTAAAATAAGTGATCCACTAAAAAATTAGGGTGCGAATGGATTGTAGCTGATCAACGATCCACCCAACCTTTCAACCCCAAACTAGCAAAAATACTAGTCTCTACATAACAAATAATAAAACCATCAAAAACTCAAAAGTTACAAAGAATATCCTCTTATCAAAAGATCTCACAATATCTCCACTAGTCCTTCATTCCTCATTTTGAATGAATACCTTGTCAATATTATAGTTATTGAGAATGATTGCAAAGTCAATTTATTTTCCATGGCCAGAAACTATATATACATTACATTCTACCATCCGTCATTTCAATTCAAAGTCCTGTAAACCTAAATTTTTATTTTTGCCAAAGGACAAACAATGATCGGCGCTACGAAGATTAGACATAATCAGGTAATCGTATGTAGCTATGAGTTTATTTATGTGTTGGTTTGACTAAGCATTCAATTAGTTAGTTCTTGTTCGTTTGTGTCGTCTAATCGTCCAATAGTTGGCTCTTATTTGTTCGTTCTTTAAATTGCTATAAAACCCTTTGGATTGTGTGATCTTTTAAAATGTATGTTGTAATTCTAACCACCCATCATCCACGATCACTCAACCCACTCGTAAATACATGTTTTGGCTGAGTGTGATAATTTTCTCCTCCATCACAAAATCCAAACCCGACCCAAATCTCCATAAACCCGCGCACTACTCATTCATAAGAGAAATGAGGGTGGAAGGAGATAGTGAGAGTGGCGTGGAGATGTGCGAGTAATGAATCTGATGTGGATTTTTTACTTTCTGATTTAGCAATTAGTCACGGAGATAAGTATGTCAAAACTCAAAACCCGTAACAACCTTTTAGGGTTGAAGATCAGAAGCCTTGGTTGTTTTCATTGCATCCTCAGCTTATATAGATGGGCAGTTCACTTACAGACAGATTGAGAGAAGAAGACAAAGCTTGGGTCCTAAGCAAGTACAACTCAGAAATGGAAAGAAGTACAAATAACAAGTTTAGGGAGTTGTGGGTAATTTGTCAGAAACGACATCACTCCAGCTTCTCGGTTGAGTCCGTCGCAGCGAAACGATGTCGTCCGGTTTAGTTGCAGTGGACCTTGGCACAACAGCAGCGTTTGATTCAACGGTCGTCTTCTCCAACGATTCTAGGTTCAAATTTGGAGAAAACTGATTGTTTTTCCTGATAACTCGTACTAGTAGTTGTTGTTATCATATTCTATTTATTCTTTCTTCGGCAAACCGTCCCTGCCATCCCACTGGCAGTTTGGGGATTTGGTGACTTGTGTGCGGCAATGGAATCAACAACCTCACGTCGAATCGAATGGGAGTCGAGCCAAAATGGCGAGCATTGGTCGTGCGTGGGCGTCAGAGTTTGACCATTCGGGAAATTACCAATTCTGTGATGATGATAATGACCCTTTAGGAAAAGTTAAAGATGCTGTTTACTATCATTAATTTACCACTTACTCATTTTACTCTATCAAAAGAATTCAAAAGATTGGTCCTCATTTCTTTTTGCTTCTTTAGAGAATGAGACATTCAAAAGTAATTTATTTGTGCATCCTATTTTATATATGTGGCTATTATATTGCTAAACCAAAGTGAGCTAGCCATAGTTTAGAGCTAGGATGACCCGTACTAGTGTGGTGTATACTCATTGACTCTAGTCTTTCTTGCTTTGGTACGAAAGGAGTTATTTATCCACTTTAGGAAAGACAACTTCTGCATCAAATATTTACTAAAATCCTGTTTAACGCCCTAACTTTTTGAAATTTAACGCCCTAACCTTGCCAAAGAGACGATACTAACCCCACTCACTAAAACTGCAGCTGCTGCCCTCAATCCCTAATTTCCCTCTGCTACGCCCCTTGCCTAGCCCTTGCTCTGCCGTCGCACGGTCGCCGCCGCAAACTCGTGGGGGAAGAAAGGCTTCGACGCCGGCCTCCTCCTCTGCCGTCGCACAGCCGCCGTCACGAACCCTAGAAGGAAGAAGGGATTCGACGCCGCCCACCTCCTTTGTCGCCGCCCACCTCCTTTGTCGCCGCCCATCTTCAATCCAACGGCCGACACCACAATCGACCGGCGATGTACGAATGACCGACGAGAAGACCCAATCCTCTAATCCGCTCTGTGGAGGCAATCCTTCCATGGGTGAACGCACAAGAACTCGCGAGCGCAGCTTCCATTCCGCTAACCCATGCTCTGCTCCGCCCGTCGACGACACGAGGGATTTTTCTCCTACTGGGTTCTTCTCGGTCGAGGAAGGAGCCGGAAGGTCGTCGCCGACAACTCCCAGGGCGAACGACAATGACAGGGAAAAAATCCTAGGGAAAAATTTGATTAGAGTTGGAAATATTTTGAGGGCAAAAACGTCAAATAACCTAAGTTAGGGCGACAAATTTAAAAAATTTAGGCCGTAAATTAGTACCTCCCAATATTTAGCATCATTCATTAGTGCTTGTCGTTAACTTTTACATGATGATGAATTAGGTATCAGATCAATTTATTGTGGACTTTGCACAAAGCTATTGTTTGTTTGAAGATGGTTGAGGATCAAAATCATGAGGTTCATGGACTTTGACGGTCTAAATTCGTGGTCCCGTGGACTAGCAAATTTCATGTCAAGAAGTGGGATTCGTGACATGGTCATAAATCCATGATCTAATCAAGAAAGTCCACAATCAAATTCAATAAGCAAATAATAGACTCTTTCAAATACATAATGCCAACAAATTCATCATAAATCTACAATTTTCCAAAAACTCAATATTTACGAGGGGTCGTTTGCATGTTTCATTTACAAATGAGTCATTTGCTCAAATATAGATATTTGGGAGTGTAGGCATTTACAAATCTATTATTAGTTTAAAAGTTTTTAAATGAGTAATTTGTATAATGCTACGGTTTGACCATTACATTCAATATGTTTCGTTCTCTTGTTTTCTATTCTAATAAAACCAACAACACAAACACAATCATTTTGAAACCAACAAAACAGCTTATATGGATATGTGACATGTATCATAATATTTTCTAATTTTATATGATAATTTTATGCTAACTTTCTTTATAAAAAATAACTCCTCCATAAGTTTCAAATTTTAGGCTCATTAGAAATAACGATGTTTGTGAGCGAAAAAAATACACCACTAAGTAGATTTACCCTCTTCATCGCTTGTGCAATTTTGGAGAAAGAAACAAATAATTCGGAGAGAAAATGAAGCAATGAAATGGAAAATAAATAATTAAAAGGGGAGGATATACATTGGTTTAAAAAAATGGTATAGTTGAAAATTTTGGGCTAAATAATGAGTCATAGAAAATCATTCATGGAGAGGACAGAGGAGACATTTGAAAATGACTCGAGAGAGTCATTTTAGACTTTAGTGTGGACAAACTGACTCATGAATTTCTTAGGAAATGATGACTCAAGCAAACAAGCCTCAAAACCCTCATTATAGAAACTCAAAATTTATCAAAACCATCTCTCTTTTCCATTATAATCCATTCATTCCATTTAGTGATGGCAATGAGGCGGGGAGGGGGTGGCAGGTAGGTAGGTACCTCAATACTCATGCCTCCACACTACTGCGGGTCGGGGTAGATAATACCGCACATTTATAGGGCGGGGTGGATTGACCCACTTTTGAAAAAATAATTCACCCATAATTTTATATTTCACGATAAAATGAAGGGTAAAACACTTTATGAATGAAAAAAATTAATAATAAAATGGGCAATTGAGTCTAACTAGTTGAAAGATCGAGATCGAGATGAGCCAAGAATAGAACATGTCGTGACGAAAGTGGGGATCTATATCCCGCCCTATGGTACAGCGAAACAGATAATACCCGTCCAATTACATGCCAGGTCGGGTAATACTCTCGAAACAGATTCAAATTGTCATCACTAATTCTATTAACGTTAAATGTGTTGAAGTGATGTTGACCCTTGAGAGTTGAGACATCCAACCTGGACGGCCCATTTTTACCATGAGCCCAAATAAAAAATCCAACAGCATCGAGAGCTCTACAAGGAAGTGCAGCAGTTGCCGTTTGGTTTCACTCCTTCCGTCTGCCGATGCGACTACAAGGATGGGCTTTTTAACTCTGCCGATGCGGATCCGACTGCTCCAGCCCATCTCTTCCACCAGACGACCAGCCCGTTTTCTAGGAGAGCTTCCGTCCAGCCGGCGGTTTAGAGAAATCGCCCAAAACCAAAAGCAAGTTCTAGAAGTCTCCTCTTATCGTCTCATCATCAAAATTAAAACCCATCTCTCAGCTCTCCTCACTGTGAAAGCTAAACTAGGGTTTTATCTTCTCCTCAAATTCAATCCGCCCACCTAACCCTCTCTACTCTTTGCAAACCAGTCACTGCAGTTTTCAGGTAACGTAACATCTTCCTCTCGTTAATTGTACTCATGTTTCACATTTCGGATGCGAAATCCTGATGGGATTTTGCTGTTATGAGATTCAGGTAAGCATAGTAATGGCGGCCTCTCAGCTCACAGCATCTTCCATCTCGGTTTCGGCCAGGAACTTGGTTTCCTTCGAAGGCCTAAAACCTTCCGCGGTAAAGTTTGCATCTTTCGGGACATTGAAGTCCGGTGGCTTGTCCCAACGCTCGTTCCGGGGATTGGTTGTCCAAGCTGCCACTGTCGTCGCCCCTAAGGTAACTCGCATGGCTAATGTTTGGATTATTGATGTCTATATAAGGAATAGGTGGTGCCAATTATTCTGGTTATCGTCTTGTTTTCTGTTGTCAGTATTGTTGGAGGAAGCTATAATGTAGAAAAAATGACCTTGTTTGGAATTGAATTCTGCTTTCATCACTCTGCCGTTGGTATGGTTGAATCACTTAACCAGGGAATTAGGTTGTTCCTTTTTCTGTTATGGCAAATATGGTAATGTTTAATTCCTTGATTTTCCAGTATACTTCGATTAAGCCCCTGGGTGACAGAGTGTTGGTGAAGATAAAGACTGTGGAGGAGAAAACTGGTGGTGGGATTTTGCTCCCCTCTTCAGCACAGTCAAAGCCTCAAGGAGGCGAGGTTGTTGCTGTTGGAGAGGGCAAGTCAATTGGTAGCAAAACCTTGGACATTAGTGTCAAGGTATAAGCTTTCCCTTTTTTTCATTCCTACTCTACCTGGTCTATGCTGTGTCCTAGGAGTTTAGAGTATAACTAACTTGGTGGTTGCCTTGTTTAGACCGGTGCCAAGGTTGTCTATTCCAAGTACGCTGGTACTGAGGTTGAATTCGATGGTGAAAGCCATCTGATATTGAAGGAAGACGACATTGTCGGTATTCTTGAGACAGAAGACATCAAGGATCTCAAGCCCCTCAATGATAGAGTTTTCATCAAGGTGAAATTCTCCACATGTATATTTTGATAAATGCTCTTAACTGTGGTCGTATTGGCCCCAATTATATTGTGTAATTGTTTCAGAAGCAATTACAATTGACATTTGAGATACTGGTCCTTTCTATAGTGATGCCTTTAAAGCCGAAGAGCCACTTTGTAATTTCATCTCAATGTTCTTGGTGCCAGGTCGCTGTGGCTGAAGAGAAAACTGCTGGAGGTTTGTTGCTCACAGAGGCATCCAAAGAGAAGCCTTCCATTGGCTCGGTTAGTAGTAGAAACGCTGTGTGCCTGTTATTTGATAGATTATGCTTGTGGCTTAAGATCCTGACTTGCATTTGATTAAACAGGTGATAGCAGTTGGACCTGGACCTCTGGACGAGGAAGGTAACACGAAGCCTCTGTCTATCTCCCCTGGAAACACTGTGTTGTACTCCAAGTATGCAGGGAATGACTTCAAGGGCACTGATGGTTCCAACTACATTGCCCTTAGGGCTTCAGATGTGATGGCTGTCCTCTCGTAGTTTGGATTGTTCCTTTGTCTGGGTTAGATAGAGTGCTGGATGTACCTCCTGAATTTTGTGGGTTGAGAAATGGCATACACCAATTTGTAGCCTTAAATTGTAACCGGATTGTTGTGTTATGATCAAAGAACGGTCAAGTTATGAATAATGAAGGTATGCATGCTCGGAGTTCCCTCATTTTGTGACAAGTGTATATTTTTGCTCTCTGGCTTCTAGCTCATCACACAATTCCTGAAGGGAGGGCATGAATTCGGTCCAGGCCAAACATAAAACAAGTATAGGACTAAACGTGCCTAATCGTGAAACTTCAACATTGCTACCTCTCCATCATGTTCTGGGATTCTATCACCAAACCAACGAATCAATAAGAATGCAAGTTCTGGATTTGTGGTATCCAACAAGTGATTTTTGTAGGTGATGTTGGATAAAGTGGTAGTTAGTGATGGATAAAATGTCAGTGGGGGAGTGATCTTTAAAGAAATTCAGTTGTTATTACATTGTTTTCATCTCGTTTGTATTCGTTTTGTTGGTCGGTTGGAGAGTAGGGCGATGCATCTGGTGGTCAAAAAGTCCTTTCATTGTTCCTTAATTTGGTAAGATTTGATTTTTGTTCTTGGCTACGTGCAGTGATATAACTCTAGTGTACTTCCTTATTCTCGATAATACGAATCATCTTTTGCTAATAATAAAACCTGCCTAACAGCTTGTTGGGGTTCTTCACTTGGCTTCAGATGTGATGGATGTCATGTCCTCACGTAGTCTGGGGTAATGTAGAACGATTGCACTTCCTAAACTCTTCTTGTTCGAGTCTTTCTTCACTAGGGCCAAATTGGTGATAACACCATTCATGGCTTTCCTAGAAGTCCGATGCCCCCTAACAACGACAATGCATAGAAGTCAAATCCACACAAACAAGACCAGATCGTTTGATCCCCAACAAATGGTTGTGAATTGTTATAAACGCGCTGCTACAGATCGGGAAATTGCCGGAATCGATAAAGCAAAAATATGAAAGCGAAAATCGAAAAACACAGACACACAATTTACGTGGTTCACTAACACGATGTGTGTTAGCTAGTCCACGGGCGAGAGAGCTGATAAGGGAGTGACATGCTCGGACTACCTCCCACTTCTTTCTCCCCATATTGTTATTGTTAAACATTCTGTTGTTCTGTTTCCTTAGTTCACGTTAGTGGAGATTAGGAATAGCTGTTAGTGGGGAATAGGAATAGCTTTCTGTTAAGTATTTGCTGTATATATATCCATCAATAATATCAATACAGATCAGGCTTTCCTGAACATTTACATGGTATCAGAGCACTAATAAACTCAAACGAGTTACATACCTTTTCTGTCTTCTGCTGCTTCCTCCAATGGCTATTTCCTCCACCACATCTGACTCTTCTTCTCCGTCCATCCAACCTCCCTCTCCACCGCGCCTGCTGATTCCTTCAAATCCTCAACTCACTGTCAAGTTAAATCCTACCAATTATTTGCTATGGCGTGCTCAGATTCACCCTCTGCTTCGGTGTAACCGTCTCATCGGACACATCGATGGCACTCTCCCTTCTCCTCCCTTGACTGTCGAGAGTCAACCCAATCCAGCCTATGCCACCTGGTACGAGAATGATCAGCTCGTTCTTGCCTGGATTAATCTCTCGCTGACGGAAGCGGTGATGCCCACCATTGTCAACAAAACTACTGCTCGTGAGGCCTGGGATGCTCTCGCTACTGTCTATGCCTCGGGCTCTCCCGTCATCATCGGCCAGCTCCGCAAGAATCTCCTTCGTCTCTCTCGCGGCAATGAGACGATTCATGACTACATTCACCGCGCGAAAGGAATATATGACAAGATGCTCGCTCTCGGCGCTACTGTCACCGAACAAGAGCTGGTGATTGCTCTTCTCGATGGTCTCGACAAGGACTATCGCCCTTTCACTCGCAATTTGGAGGCGCGCCTGGAGCCCATCTCATTCGAGAACGTCAGCAGTCTTCTTTTAAGTGAGGAGATGCAACTTCAGCGTTTTCGGTCGGCGGCTGCAGAGATATCACCGCCACAGTCCTTTTATTCAGCCAGAGGGGGGGCGCACCGGCGACCGTTCTTTTCGTGGAAGGGGAGCGCGGTTTGGTGGCCGAGGGTTTTTTAACCCGAGCCGGTTTTCTAATCCCTCTTTTGCAGGTGGGCGGTCTAGCAATAGTGCACTTCGGCCTGCCTCTGTTGGTGTGTTGGGGGTTGGGCCTTCCAGCCTATCTTCCATGGTTTGTCATAATTGCGGGGGGAAGGGCCATATTCGCCCACACTGTCCAAGCCCATTTATCCCAGTCCAGTCCACGTACCATCCTGGCCCCGCCTCCCATCTTGCCCAATCCTTTCACCCTTCTTCATCCTCGCAACGATGGCTTCTTGACTCCGGTGCCAATCACCATCTTACTTCAGACTTAGGAAATCCGATTCATCATTCTGAATACACTGGTCCTGATCAAGTCACCTTTGGCAATGGTAAATGCTTACCCATCTCTCATTCTGGATCTTCTAATGGTCTTCTTTCTAATAATTCCTATATTCTTGATAATATACTTTGTGTCCAAAATGCTCCTAAGAATCTTCTTTCTGTAAGCTCTTTGACTCGTTCTAACCCCATCTCCATTGAATTTTTTTACACCTATTTTGTGATCAAAGATCGCCACACGAAGGATGAGCTTTATAGTGGTCTCGTGCGTGATGGCCTCTACTCACTTCCTCTTCATATCCAAAGCCGCACTCTTCCTCGTGCCTTCACTGCCTCTCTTGATCTCTGGCATCAACGGTTGGGCCACGCCAATCTCCGTGCTGTTAAACACTTATTGTCCACTCATTCAATAAAGTATCATGATAGTTCGGCTACTTTGTGACATGGTTGTTCTGTTAGTAAAATTCATAAACTGCCATTTCCATCTTTCCAATATCGTGCTTCTGCTCCTTTAGAACTTATTTGTAGTGATATTTGGGGTCCTGCTCCTATTTTATCATATGATGATCGTCAATCCTATTATGTCTTATTCTATGATCATTATAGTAAGTTTAGCTGGGTGTATTTTGTGCGCTATAAGTCTCAACTCCTCAATGTCTTCATCCAATTTCGCCAACTTGTTGAGAAATTTTTTGGTCTTCCTATAAAAAATTTTCAATCTGATTGGGGAGGTGAATATCAGGCCTTATCCTCCTATCTTACGGCCAATGGCATTACTCAACATTCTTCTTGTCCCTATAATCCCGAACAAAATGGTTGTGCCGAGCGGAAACATCGTCACATTGTTAATAATGGTCTCGCTATGTTACATCAAGCAAATGTTCCGCTCAAGTATTGGTCTCTTGCGTTTGATACTGCTTGTTATCTCATCAATCGCACTCCCACTCCTCTTCTTCAAAATCACTCTCCATTTCATACCTTGTTTAATAAATCCCCAGATCTTCAAAATCTCCGTGTCTTTGGCTGTTTATGTTATCCTTGGCTTCGTCCTCAGACTTCTCACAAACTTCAACCTCGTCCCACCCCTTGTGTTTTCTTGGGTTATAGTGGTCTCCATAAGGGTTATCAGTGTCTTGATCTCTCTATTGGCCGCATTTATGTCAGTCGTCATGTTCTCTTTGATGAGGCAGTGTTCCCTTACAAGGATACTCCCCTCGACCCATCTGCTACTATTTCCTCAGACCTTTTTCTCTCTGAGCCCATTACACTCCCCAGCCCATTACCTTTGGTTGACACCCACCCTCCCTTTTCGTCAGATTAGTGTTGTGGTATATGATCCACGATTGAACCTCTCCCAACAACTCGAGTTATTGGGACCAACTGGTTCTTGACATGGTATCAGAGCCTTTTGTAACCGAGAGGTCTTGTGTTCGATTCCCGGTGACCCCCATTTGTTAAGCACATGGTATTCTTGTCTTCAGACCTGTGCAAACTTCAAGCCCTTGTGAGTGGCTTTCGTTTGAGTCAGTTTCACTATATCGAGGAGATTACAGATTACAGAGGAGTATGAGAAGTATTTATAGTGCTTCTCCATGTGGGTCTAAACCTAATCCACTACAGCGAGACCCCCGACTACCAGTCGTAGCAGCTGATAGTCCGATTCAAGTCACATCAACATGAATAGAGGCTATCCTGGAGCTCAAGTTTTCTCCTAATTGTTTTTGTCCGTTCTTGTTATCTCTTGCTTCATCAATGCATCAAACCAAACAGAATCATGTATAAGTCGATGCATACATGATGAGACAGATTATATAACACCGGGAACATCTCATTCAACGCGATTCCAATGCTCGAACCAAACTTGTATAACATTGTAAAGACGTGACATGATAACAAGTAACAATGAAGTATTCACGACTCAAACAAACAAACCATAGTCGAACAAGAGCTTGGTCTAGTGGTAATACCACTAGTCTTGAATCTAGAGGTTCTAGTTTCGAATCCGTTAAGTAGTACCTATACTTCTTCCTTGGCACCCCATTCCAGATGAGATTACTGTCACTACCAGCAATGGAAGGTTTTGCAGTCTCCCTATATAGTAGAATTGTTTCCAATCCAAGATGATACTCACGTTCGATGCTACATCTCAAAATGAACTACCCATTAATATAATTTTTTTTATCTAGGCCATCCAAATTGAACCAGCTTCAGAGAAACCGTCCCATACATTTCTTAAAAGTATATAATACAAGCTTTGAGTGTTAGTTGAACAACATAGAAGCAACATATCGTATTGCTTTGAGGGTCGAAGGACCTACTGGTTGGTTCAGCCAAGAACCGGAAAATCGAATAAAGGTCCAGAAACAAAATTCCTTATACACAAATCCCTTCTTTTTAAGGTCTAGTTAGGAATTTCCAAGCGCTTCTCATACTATTCTTATCCACATTCCATAAAAATTCATTGCAAGCTATCTCAACTTATTTTAAAACATTCTGTGGCAGTTAAAACAAATTCATCCAGAAACAAAATTCCTTATACACAAATCCCTTCTTTTTAAGGTCTAGTTAGGAATTTCCAAGCAATCTACTTCTCATACTATTCTCATCCACATTCCATAAAAATTCATTGCAAGCTATCTCAACTTATTTTAAAACATTCTGTGGCAGTAAAAACAAATTCATACAAAACTAATATATACTTGTTATAACTGAAGAAACTAACTGAATTTACTTGCATAACTCAATAGCTTGTGGCACCAACATCTCAATCTTTTTGTAATTTTATCAACAAGCACCTGACAATCTCGAGAGGTAAGCTTGCCTAAAAATAATGGGACTCCAAGATAGTTGATTGGAATCCCCCCACAGGGAAACCTGTAAAAAACATATATGATTATGCCACCACTAAACATTTGACTCTATGTAGGGTTACACTAAAGAATCGACAGAGTGTATAACTGATACAATAATATTTTAATTTATGACACTACTCGCACATATTCATTTGAGAACACTAGGAGGTCATCTGCGAAACACAATGCGAACTTTCTAGAGCTTTATATTGAGGATGAAATGGAATTTGTTATGTTTTACTAACCTGTAACGACTTGTAACTACAAATATATAGGTAGATAAAGGAGATGTCACATGTTTACCACGTCCAGTGGCGTAGCCAGACTTTGAGTACATTGGGGTCCCTAAAAATTCAATAACACCATATAACCTTTGTATCTAATGAACTGAGTTGATTGGGGTCCTTAGGTTAACTAACATCGACGAGAGTATGGGGTTCTAAACTTAAAAGATCGTATTTAACCTATGTATTTAAAGGGAATTTGTTGTCCCATTTTTGTCAAGTGGGGTCCTAAGACCCCACTCCTCTCCACCTTCCTCCGCCACTGACCACGTCCCTGGAATGTGAAAGAATCTGATGTCAATATCACAACTGACAGCATCTGGCAGTTATGTGGTATTTGGTCCTATAGATGTGAAGGTGTATCAAAGCTTACAACCAACTTCTGATTCGATCATGCGAAGACAGAAGTTGGAGTCTGTTTATGTAATGTTAGCAGAGGTTGCTGCTTATGTTCACAAGACAAGAAGGAATGAGACATCAAGCTTATGGCATGCTCGTCTAGAAGTTGGCTATAAGAAGTTTAGAGGGATGATGAAGAATTCCATGCTCAAAAGACTTACTCAACTTGATATCTGTGAAGTTATCGTATGTGTTGGATGTCAGTATAGAAAAGCTCATAAGCTACCCTATGAAGACTCAAAATTTAAGTATAAATTGTCTATGGAACCTGTCCATTCAGACGTGTTTAGACCTGTGAAGAAAACATGTGTCTGGAATGAAGTACCCGGTTACTTTCATTGATGATTTCTCAAGATATGTTCGGGTTGACTTCATTAAACAAAAACCAGAGGCATTTGAAAAGTTTAAAATGTTCAAGGAACTTTTTGAATGCTTAGTCTGTTAGACGATCAAGTGTCTACATACTACAATGGAGGATAGTACACCTTAATCATATTCACACAATTTCTCAAGGAGTACCGACTATTACGTCAGTTGACCTTCCCAAGTACTCCAGAACAAAATGTAGTATGCTACACGTAAAAAATATTCCTGCTAAGTTTTGGACATAAATACATAATGTATGAAGACTTTTGCTCATTTCATCAAGACGTCAATAGATTACCTAAGCCTAAGTTAGGGTTTGTGTCACACTATGAGAAGTTATGGAAGTTGAAGCCCAATGTCACCCATTTCTCAGTATTTGGTTGTGCTGCGTGTTTGTACCAGACCATGATCAAAGCAAGTTTGAAAAAAGTGGTCTGGTGCATTTTTGTCGGCTATGAAAACCAACAAAAAGGATGGAGATGTTGTGACCCGAAAACAAGCAACCGTTATGTGTCACGCAACATGGTGTTCGATGAAGCATCCTCTTGGTGGTCAAAAGAAGGAGTCCTACTTCCCGACTGTTATGGGTCTATTCAGATGGTTTATTTTTTAAACTGAGGTTAGAGGTGCTGTGAAGTAACTATCCTAACTGTCACATGTGATCCACTACACACGACATCATCAAAGAAACATGCCGCCCTTTATAATTGCACCATCCCTGGTGAGCTACCAATGACCCCTGGCCCCCTTCCACATTGGTCTGTACCCCGCATATAAGAACCGCCAACCAGTCTTGAACCTGCAACCTATATGAGTGTTCCAATAGTGAGATACGAATATTTTTAAACTCAAACACCACCAAGTTTCTTGCCTTCTATATATACCAAAGTAATGCCAGAATCAGGATTATATGTTTAGCATATGGGTCTCGATCCAAAACTCGACATTGAAAAATTGTGAAATTCTCTACCGTCAGACCTACATCATGGGTTGCAAACCATAAGATTGCAAAAGGACGCCTACCAGTAATAAAGAAATAAACAAATGTTCCATCGTCTCTTTCTCTACCCAGCACACTGGACACCTGACCAACACTTCAATCACTTCTCCAACAACGTCTTTGTGTTGGAAAAAATGCAACAGAAGAATTTCCAAAGGAAGAATCGAAGCTTGAGGGTCATTGGGTAAGACCAAACATTCACCTAGAAACTTCTGTATGTCTAGCTCACTTCTCTTTTCCGTTTTCCCCAAGCCCGATTCAATCGCACTGCAATCAAAGCTTGAACATCCCTACCTGCTTCACAACATCTCGATTCCTTGCCTCGCCATCTTTATCTTCTTGTTGAATAGGAGCAAAAACGTGAATCCAAGGAATATCATTATTCAATAGATTAAGGCACTCTTCTTGATCCTCTACCCTCTTAGCTGACTCATCAAAGCCTTGTATAGGGTTGGAATTAGAAATATAAAGGTGTGGAATTTGCTTATCTAAAGGTGCTTTCTTACTTTAATCATGAAGCTCTCAAATTATAGTTCACATTTTCTTTTTGGCTTTGGAGGTAGAGAGGAGAGAGCTCTCTCATTGGCCTCAATTTTCATCATTATTCTCTCACTCGTCACCATCATACGTTCCATAGAAAGATCCACCTTGGAAGTTTCCATGGGTTGTGAAAGATGTTCTTCTTGAAATGGTGGGGAACTTGGTAACCATGGAAGTTCGGTTAATGATCATAAAGACGACTTATTGACTTGCTAAAACCAACACACTAAGAAGTAGCCAAGTGCACCTACGACTTAGGATGCAATATAGTGGTTCTAAGCTTATATGTCAATCCGGGGCCCTAGAATTACTATTACTCGGTGATTTATGCAGTTATCTAGTGTTTGAATTGTAGTGAATATTATTAAGGGAAAAAACCTAAACAACGTGGATTGATTCAAATACAAAAGCCACTCAAGTATGTGTGCCCCTGGCCAGTAGTTAGGTCTAGTGGTAATCTCTTTAATTCATTTCCATTGACATTTGGACTGCAGAAACTTCTTAGATAGTCTGAAATCTCGACTGAAGTAATCCAAACCTTCTTGAATAGTGTACCAGGAGGGAAATTATCCTCACAGAATAAATTACCAAGGCAATTCAATTAAACTTCCACTACTGGGTTTTGAATGCAGTACAGAGCAATGAATCAATTCACTACTTCAAATTTAGGATACTTTATCAACCTAATCATATTTTATCTCTCTTAGGTTAAAGCATAAATCGAAAAAATGTGACCAGGACTCAATGAATCCCACATCGACAAAGCACGGGAGAGATCAATGGTTCATAAGGAGGAAACCGACCTTAACTGACAAGACGCGTTTTGGGGTGTAATGGAGGAGTTCTTGTGAGAACTTTGAAGTTAAACGTGCTCAGTGTGGAGTACAACAAGGATGGGTGACCTTATGGGAAGTCACCTTGAATTGCACCCCAAGTTGAAATCCGTGCGGGTGTAGAGGCCCAAAGCGGACAGTATCTTGTCGGAAAAAGGTTCGGGATGTTACATCATGCCTCTCTCTACATCTTCACCACATTTTTTCATCCCTCTTGGATGCCTTCTTTGTGAAAACTATGCTCCAAGTAGTTATACCCGCGTGGACTGGAAATATCACCGTCGGGGATCACAGTCGTGATCTTTGATTTGGTCGTGTTCTTTGGCGAAGGGAAAGATCACGATCATGATCTTTGCTTCCAGCTATGATCTCCAAGATTACGCCCAACATTCCCCAAATTCATAACCAACACTTTGATCGTGATGTATTTCTCTGTTACCGTGATTTCTGTTGTTTCCTCTTCTTTGCAAGCCTCAAATAACCACCGAAAACATTACTAATTAGCTACGCATAGTACAACATCAAGCTAAATAATCCATGATTAGTTTAACAACTATGGTCCTTTACCAAATCTGTCCAAAGTATTTGGGTTCTCCCCACTATTGTAGTCTTGGAAAGAAAACTTTGAAGAATAGAAAATCCATAGAAAAAGGAAGGGGCCGGAGGAGGTAGAAATGGAACATCATATAATTGGCACAACCCACCACCATACATGAAAAGGACACGCTTCCACCGACACATATGCCTTGCCTATCGATGTTGGCTTAGGTAAAGAGCAAAATTCATGAACATTGAACCATCCATTCCATAATATATATATTATTGAATTGATTGATGAGGCCTAACCTCCAATTTCACCAATTATTGTTCGAGACAAAATTTCCCATTCTCACATCACCATTATCATTATGCTGCCTCATTAATATTTATAAAAAATTATAAAATATTCGACACCCTCCAATAATACTAATTAATGCAAATACGTACCAATATTAATACGAAAGAGATCCACCATCCTTCCAACTTGAGATCTTCACTGCCGGCCGGCGTCATTGCACACCATACAATTTCGATGACAATAACATCATAATATGTATCCCCCCAACCACCTAATATCCTGTGGGCTATGCTAATGCCATGCATGCAGAAGAAGAAATTTCTGCCGTGGGGTACATGGAATTACTGCTATACGAGGCATAACTGAACGTTTCTCAACAATTTGAGTTATTGGAAGCAATCGGTTCTTGACATGGTATATGTGAGAGGCGCTTTTGTGATCGAGTGGTGTTTCTGTTGGAATTCCAATGAATTCATTTATTAAACACATGATATTTGGACATATGCAAATTTCAAAACCGTATATATGATGGTTTTCAACGCAATGGGGGTGTGTTCGTAAGAGGTATCTGATATCCATAATTGAACATCTCCCAACAACAACTTTAGAATTGTTTGGGAACAATTGGTTTTCTTTACACCCTTCCTCAAATCAAACTCTCGGACCATCACCATCTTTCAATTGATACCGAAGACGGTAACGATATGACGTTTTGTACTAAAATCGCGTGTGAATCGTTTCGTACCATTAAAAATCACTTTCCATTCGAATCCCGGTATCTGATATTTCCTATCCGAACATGGCAAAAAAAACATTTTCAGTTCCTAACGGGTGGGCTTTGATATTATTTTACCCTATAGATTGGTGGTGGTTCCAACAAGAATTACGGTTTGATAGTACATGCTTCAAATACTGTCGGCAGGGGCATTCACCACTTGCTGCAAACCCTAGTCAATACTTAAATGCAATCATGCAGTGAGTCTCTTTTCCAAAAAGAAAATTCAAAGATCATATATAGAAGAGAGTGAGAGCCAAAAACAAACCAGGAATTGGTAAAGAAAAGGGTGGGATTTTGGGTCCAGTGGCCTGGTTTGCAATTTTTATACTAGTCTTTCTTTATGGGCCGACAGGCAATATATAGAATGATGAGAGGAAGAATCCAATCACAAAATAATCAAAAGGATCCAATGGAAGCTGTTGGCGCCATCTCCTTTTCCCCTCGCGGCAATTTCCTGCCGGCTTCCCCAAGTTCAGTTTTGTTGGCCAATTTAAATCTTCATTAAATTCCACATCTTATTAGTTATTAACCCCAGTGAAAATTTTAGTGGTTAAGCATTATACATGAACTTAATTATTTATCGTATTATATATATATTTCACTACCTGTAGTGATCTTATACTGCTGAAGTTATTTTGGGTTTCAATGCAAGCAAAGATTACCCCAAGTTTTATAATTTATTGCCCACCGCGATCAAATTGACATGTTTTCCTTTTTTTTAAGCAATTAATTGAATTTTGAGATGGAGCAGGCAAGCAATTGCTGAGATTAGCCTGTCCCATATGATACACGACAATAATAAAGACGGTGAGATGTAGCCATGTCAACTACATATACAATATACGAAGAAAATAAGCCAACCAACTTAAACATTTTTTATAATTATCAAAATCAAACACATAAACAAATAAAAGAAACACACTAATAAGGGGAGAGCAAATGGTTCGCCATATCGTGCCAAATCATGAGGTAATTAAGATTGCAAGAAAAGACCTAACAAAATAAGAGGCGCATGCAAGTGGAATGGCGTCGGTTCGATGGTAGGATATCACATTCCTTACTTGTTTTTTGTACTATTATTATTTTTATTTATGCTTGAGGTGTTTCATGGTGTTGGGCAGTCTCACCATAGTAATTAGACAATTTTATAACAATCATTATTATGGAGTCTTATCGTAGTGTAGATTTACAAGATAATATCTGTTTTAATTTCTTTTAGCAAAAAGATTACCAAAGAGATTTAGGTAATCTTACTATAATCATATGACAATGATAGAATGGTGTTGTGCAGTTTTATCATAATGATATGACATGAATATGACCGTGTGAGATAGTATCACTATGATAATATCGTGATATTGATGTGCATGTATGTAGTGCTATTAATGAAATCAAACTAATAAAATTCCTAGATACGTATAAGGTCGTATTCCACAAAGTATTCTAATAATAACTAATCCCAACTAGGGGTGGTACTTGGTTTTTCAGTTAAAGATTTAAACGGTTACCGTACCGATAACCGACGGTAATAAGTTAAACCGTTAACCGGCGGTTACAATATATGGTAGTGAAAATCCATTTGTCGGTATATCGACTTCCAACTGGTTAGTAACCGGAGGTAAATCGGTAATACTGAATAACCGAATGTATAGTATATCCGCCACCTCCTCTATTCTTGACCTCCTCGCTTTGTTCCCTTCGCTCATCCGCCTCCCTCTCCTGATCTACTGCCACAATGCCAAACTCTGAATCCATTCTTCCTCTTTTTGCCAAACCTCCCTCCACCTCTTCCTTCCCAAGCAATCAATCGTCGATTCTGCTTCTTCTCCTCCCAAACATACAATCGCCGCTTGTGAGTTCGACCGCCTGCAGAGATGGTGCGTCCACGAATCTCCCTCGTCGATTGAAAATCCAGCAGATTGAAAAAGTCTCTGCATTCACGGTCCACCCACAAAAATCAATTCAATCCTTGGATTAAACGGATTATATTGGATTGAGTTTCTAAATTATTAGATTTTCAATCGAATTCTAACACTAGAGGAGGTAGGGGAGAGATAAACCCACCTGACGACCCAAGTGAGGAGAGAGGCGAGGGAGCCATCGTGGCGGAAGTAAGTGATGATTTATGAGATCTCGTGACGGCCCAACAACCAAGCAGAGTCTCAGTCATGACGGACCCGACCGAGTCTCCTACGCCGCATCGCGAGTCGTGACCTCATTCCAAGTCAGAATCAACAATCTCCTCACCCACCGCCATCGAACCACCATAGCTCGTCAGGTGACATGCACCATACCCCGATCAACCTCAACAGCCTTCATCAACCTACCAGCGACCTGGACCCCATATGGATCGATTTTGTATTCCGCTAGATTTGATCATCATGGTTGTGGAGAGAAGTTCCACAGATGATGTCATTGCAGTAGGACGCGATGAGGGCGGATATTCTCGCCAGAAAGAGGGAGAGGAACAATGGATGTTGTGGTGGAGGTTGATTGTTCGAGGGAAAAGGAGATGAGGGGATGGTAGGGGTGACTAGAGAAAAGAAGTGGGTGTGGTCACGCAGACATATGCATATGCAAAGGGTGTTAACCGGTTAGCCGATTTCCTACCGATTACGATAGTCGATGGTGGTGTGGAACGAAATGGTATACCAATTACCGTCTAACCAGTTACTGGTTAAACCGGTTATTGGCTGACTACCACCCCTAATCACAACCAATCATCTAATTCTAAAACAAAGATACAACATAAATTGATGGTTGAGACTCCCTATGCTTAGTGATTTTCGAGATATAACATAAACTAAATGACAAGATAAGTAAAGGATATGAAATTGATAAGAAAGCTCATCCTAAATGATCGTACATCTTAATCTCAATAATGGTACGCATCAATGCATCTTCTATCATGAAACACTACCCCTTCCAAAAAAGGATTCATAATCGAGCTTTCCCCCGAGAAAATGACCTATAACTAGCTAGTGTGTGATTTCTCTTCATGTCATTAGACTAATCAATTAAATAAGGATAGAACATTAACTATTTTAGGGCCTCTATGAACCATAGTAATGGTTTGTGGCATTGATGATCTAAGGTATCAAGCATTAAATTCGTACATTACACTTCATACACGCATAAGACAATGGCACATCACATAAGAATAGTTTCCTGACAACTTATAATGATATTATAAGGAGTACAATAGCACATAATAGATTATATAAGCATCGCATGGTTACGAATCAAACAACTAAAGCAGTCGAATCATACAAGCATCACATGACTAAAGCATCAATTGATATAGGTATCGAAGGATATAAACGAATAATCACCAAATCATCTCCTTAAATCATAAAAAGAAGATGCATAAAGTATCAATAGAATTCACATACAATGAAATTGAAAAAATTGTATATAAGGGAGAATGATTGTACCACCACACCATCGATGATGAAGGCATCTCCTTACTTGCACCCTCTTATGAATGCTATTTTGAACTCGCTCGAGCCAAGTGGCTCATTGCTCGAGTTATACACAGTGATTTGAGCAAAGTTTGCACCTTCCTTAATTCAATAAACTAACTCTTTATTTGTAGTCGAGGGAATGAGGGATGTGTAGGTTTGTTCCTCCTATAACTCGGCCAAAAGTGTCTTGATACCAGTAAAACTCTTATTTCTTGACATGGGGATGAATAAAGGAATATTTTCCGAGCTACCATGGGCTTGGGCTTTCGGGGGTCGAGAGGCAATAAGAGCCACCATGGATCTTGCTCCTGATTCAGCTTGTTTGTCCCAAAAGTAATCTTCCCATAGATTTTCAAAGTGACTTGTTGGGTTTGGACCAGCGGTGGTTGGCACCATCACATGGCCGCCGCATGTTTCTTTGCACGCTTGGGGTGAAATTTCTCTAGTAGACTCCTCTTGGGCTTCCATGACGACTTCATGAATATTTCCCCTCCGTTAGGCCTCGTTTAATGGACGAACCATCTTTGATTTCTAATTACTTTTGATCGTCCAACTTGATCCAAGTCATCCTAGAGTGTGCTTGACATTGAAAAGCACAAAATAATACAAAAATAAAATGATATTAAAAATCACAACCTAAGTCTACTATAAGCACATTGATCAAATAATTATGATTTTTATTAATTATCTCGTTAACTTGTGTTCTTTTTCTTTCCCTCTATTAACAACTTTCCAACAAGCAAACATTGAAAGTTAATATAATATTGGGATAGACTAAATTATCTTATTTAGATCTTAATTTCAGTTATCAATTGGTATGATAGAATATAAATTTGATGACCAACACATACTAAATTATTATAGATCTTTTTATTTACATTATACTGGTACATTGTAAATTTTTTTTATTCTCGGCCCTCCCCTACACTAAAATCCTGGCTCCGGCCTTAGATGATAATATGGAGTATTACCATATTGTTATTATGTGGGTGTCATATTTGTTAATAGTATAAAGTCTTATATTTTACCAAAGAAATATGATGAAACTCTCATAGTTTGATGGCATTATATCAGTAAGATAATAACATGATATGACAATTCTACAAGGTTGTCAAACCGGTTTAAGTCATTGAGTAGGTCAAGCAAGGGGTTTGGGGTTTAATGGTCTGATCGAGGTCCGACCGGTTTGAGCCGTTTTAGACGTTTTCTAAATATATATACAAAATAAGATAGTAATTAAAAATTTAATGACTGAAATGAAATTTATCTTACATATTTATATTAAAAACTTATTTCCAAAAAATAAATCTTATAACCTTCATGACCCACCCACCATCTCCCTTCCTTCGTTCATCTTCCTCTCTTCCCCATCTCTTCTTCTCCCTCTTTAAGGGTCAGATCGAGGAGCTTTCTGTAAGCCGTTTTAAAGCCCAAATTAGGTCGATAGGGGGTTTAACAACCTTGCAATTCTATATAGCACAATGAATACCATTATGTATATCAAAACTAATGTATATTTCCTATGCAAAAACTTTAAATTTCAAATTAAAACGATAGATATCTCATCCGATTAAATAGGATTTAAATGGTCAAAATTTTCTTCTAAGATTCGTGTCATGCAAACGGAGAAATTATAAAAGATGAAGAACTTACCATACTACCCTCATTATCCCTTATTAATTTTAAGTCATTGGATAGGATTGATGGACGACGACTTCGAATTTTGATTTTATAGAATTTTGTAAATGTTGTTCAACCTTCCTCCAAAAGTGGAAAGCGTAAAACCATTGCCGGCCACTCACTAATTAACTTAATTAGCCAACTCTCTCATAACTAAATAGAACACGATCTTAAGAAGAGACAACTCACGTATATGAGGAATTTGAAAGGGCAAAAACGAGTTCATTGACTTTTGTCCTTACGAGCTCTACATGAGTTACGATTAGTTGGAATTTCCTATCAAGGTGGGACTTATTAAGAACCGACAAGCAAAAGAAAACAAAGCATATAGAGAAAGGTTTGGTGGTTACAATTGCTTTTCCAACCCATCCGTGTTGTTAATGATCTCTATGTGTACTTAACTTTGCCCATTTGCATGCTTGGCTACTGTAATTGTTTTCCCGACGAGAAAAACTAGATGAACAGAATTGGATTTTGCACCTTTTTGACTTCCAAACAAACGATTAACAAACACGGTCCACACCTCTTTGAACAAAGTTCAAACAAGGGTGTTCGATGTTCTTGGTGATCTACGAGGCAAACTAAATTACATTAATTCTACTCCTATGGAGGTTCAACGAGAGCTCCGAAACTACAACTATGGCTACATTTGCAGAGGAAAAGGTAAAGATAAAAGGATAAAATTTGACAATAGGTTGTCTGGTGTGATTTTGGCGAACCCTCTCTCTGTCATCTTCACCTCCTATTTATAGCCACCAGAAGTAACTGCTTCGAGAAACTGCTCTGCTGACGTGGAGTGGCGGTTACCCTCTCAACTGCTTCGACAGTTACCTTGACTTTGTATGTAGACCAATCTTGGCCTCTCCTCTTGAGACCTCACTCCATGCTCTTGGTATCTCCTCCGTAGCTTTGCTTGTCTATAGAGAAAAAATGACTAAGGCATGAGAGCATACCACGTGCCCCATATGGGTGGGTACTCGAATCACTTGAGTAAAAAATGATTTAAATACTTCACCATTACGGGAGTAGGGAGACCACGTGCCCAACTGACCCCCCTTGACCATCTCATGAGGGTGGTGCCTTGGTAGCCCCCCTGGCAACCTCATGGGGGCGATGTTGACCACGCCCCTTGGCCATACCATGGGTGTGTACGTTGGTGACCCACTGACCATACCACAGGGGGTGGATATTAATCACCGCCCTGATCATATCATAGGGATTGCATGCTCATGGGGGGGTGTGTTGATGGCCACCCCCCTGATCATCTCATGGGGGGTTCTCCTTGCCATCCTTGGTGATCACCCTGGGGGTTGGTAGTATGACCCCCTCACTACATCCCGAGTCACCCCCTTACCACGTCATGGGGGTGACACTATGGTACCCACCCCCTTGGTACCTTCTGGGGGTGGCAGTATGATGCCCACCCCCCTCATCACGTCCTGGGGGTGGTATGATGGTGGCCACCCCCCTTTGTACCTCCTGGGGGTGGCTACCATACTCCTTGCCTTAGCCAAATTCGGCCACCCCTTACCACGCACCTCCTGGGGGTGTCAGTATGTTGCCCACCCCCCTTACCACGTACCTCCTGGGGGTGGCAGTATGATGCCCACCCCCAGGGTGTCATGGGGGTGGCTCTCATACTTAGCCAAATTTGGAGAAACATGGCGGGTGTGGTGGCACAGAGTAATGGGCCCAAAAAACCCAATCTCTATGGCCCACTCAACTGATTTAAACTAATATGGTTAAATTGGCTTTATAAAGCCACTTAATTCCTTGTTTTAAACCGATGTGGTATAAGGTTAATTTTTATGGGTAAACAGTAATCAACTAATGTGATATAATGTAACATTTATTTTTCAATTCAATTTATTGGCTTCTACTACTTTACAATGACAAAAATATCTCTACCGCGTCCTAGTAACGTTCAAGATCAATTGGTTTATGACTAAAGCACTTGAAATTAGAGGTTTGTATAGATGATGAGCCCAATAAGTATTTGTTTAAAGGGAACATGTAACGGGTCTAGGCAAGTTTTGATGCGATTTGGCCGTGCGTGGAGAGGAAGAACCCTAATCGGAGGGAAGTAATTCCCCGACCGGGGAATGGGAGAGTGGATTGGGGTTCAGGGGCAGCGGGTGGTGGATTAAAATTTTCGATTGGGGATATGCAGGGTCCGATTGGAAATTAGGCCTGGGTGAAGGGATTTTGAATTTGTGAGTTATTTTTATTACTTTAATTGTCAAGGCCTATACAAAGGCTAAAACTCGGGTTTTAGGGCTAGTTTTTGGTAGAATATTGAATTTTATCTTGGTTTTGAGCTTTAGACTTGAACTTTTCTCTCTATCAGTCAAGTTTTAGAGTCTTCTCCCAATTTCGTGTTGAGATTGCACTTTCAATTCCACTCTATCACAAACAAACAAAAACCCCTAAAAAAATCTCTTTTCTTGTTCATTCTTGAAGCTGCGCCACTTTGATCAAAAGAACCTAAGCTTTCACTAGCTCGGGATCTTATAAGGTGGCATCAGAGCCTGATTCAACACAGTGGCAAGATCGAAGGCAAGAGGACATGTTTCTTCTCGTACGAGGTCTAAAGATCCCATAGCACACCGCAGATCAGAAGAGGAATCGTGGGCCGAGGAAGAAATCCCTATTGAAGAACCCACAATGGCCGAGTAGCAGGTTAATTTGTCAAACTGTTGCATACCAACATAGATCAATTGAACGCAACCTTCCAAGTTTAATTCGACCAGATTAACAAGCGGCTGGATACTCTTGCACCTCTGAACAACGTGGCCCCGTTGGGAGCTCTAGCAGGACTCCATCTGATTCTAGAGGGAGATCGACAGCATTGCGTTTCGACTGGAACAACCAAGCCCTAGATGAAAGACTTCGCAACCTGACGCGGAGATTGATCACAACAGAGCCCAATCGAGTGCATGAAGAACACGACGTTCGTGATTATGGTGGAAGACCACCAAAGCCGGGACGCGAAGGTGCCATGCAGAATTACGCGGAAACAAGCTGTGAATTCACTAATTATGCAGTCGTATGGTGGGAGCAGGTACAACTCAAGAGAGAAGGAATCAGCAACCAAATGTGACAACTTGGATTGAATTGAGAGGGCTCGTGAGAGAGGTTCGTGCCAGAATACTACCAAAGAGAACTCTTTGATTCCTTACATGGAATTCAGCTGGGAGCACGATATGTTGAGGAGTATTTCCAAGAGCTTGAACTGCTCTTGATGAGGGCAGATGTGAGGGAGGACAAGAAAGCAACGATTGCTCGCTTCTTACATGGGCTCAACCCAAGAGATCAAGCACGAAGTCGAGCTTCGTCGGTTTGTGGAGCTTGAGAGCGTGGTACACCTAGCCATTAAGCTGGAGAAGAAGATGAAGTGAGCTCGGGAAGAAGGTACCCGCCTTCGCCCAAATCATTTGCAGAGGGCCTTCTTGATGCCAATGTGAATCACTCTAGGCCAGGGGGTGACAAGCCAGCGTCTAGAAATACGACCCCCCCCCCCCCCCCCCCCCCCCCCCCCCCCCGCGTCATCCAAGGCAGAAATGAATGATCAACTAGAAGCATCCAACAGTTCAGGTGCTTGGGACGAGGTCACAAAGACAACCAGTGCCCCAACAAGAAGGCTATGGTCTTGCGAGATGGGGAAAACTTTTCTGAGGATGAATATGAAAAGAAGCCCATGGGGAATGGATTTAGTTCTGACTCTGATTCTGAAGATGATGATGATGATGTGGATGAGCACATCAAGGTTGAAAAACCTCCAATAAGTAAACTTCTTGGAGTGAACCACAGAGTTTTATCTATTAAGGCTTACACAGAGACAGAGTAGAAGGATAATCTTTTCCACTCTCGTTGCCTGGTCGACACAAATGGTGGACAATCCAAATACATTGAGTTTTCCATTGAACTTAGTTGTGACAAAATTCAGCTTGTTAGGGTCCATGATTCCACTGAACAAGCTCCAAACAAACATAAGCAACAACTCAAATATATTTTTTTACTATATATAGAGGAGTAACACGAGAACTTTTGAAAAAGATCATCCATCTCAATGTTGTTCTTGTCCAAACACGTTCAATTTCAAATTGATAACATACGCGACACCGAGATTTGAACGTGATTTCACTGAAGATCAAACATTAGTCCATGAGAGAGACTTTATTGTACAAGAGTTCACTAATTTTGACTTGAACCTTTGCACAACAATTACCAACAATATATAGGCTTGCTCCGACAAACCCTAAGTACAGCTCGAATTGGTTAATTACAAAAAGGTACCCAATTTATCAAATTGGTGTTCCAAATCCCATCCTCCAAATGCCAACCTGTAAACCATAAATTAGTTGTTTGCAGTTAATGAAGCCATTGTATCCTGTTAATTACTACTACTCGAGGGATTGATCCTCCTCCAAAGTAGTACTTGTGATTTGTGAAGCAGTTGTTATATATGGATCCCATCTTGGATCTCAGGATCAAATCCCATCTGCAATTAATGTGGAGTTTGATATGCAATATATATCATCGGCAATGGTACAAAGTTCCATCACCATGAGTTCTTCGCTCTCGACAATAAAATAAAATACCACTACCCTAGGCTATTCCCCTCGATTCCGTAACGAATAAATGGGCTCTTAATCAATAAATAAATAAATCAGACTCGTTATATTAATTAGGATTACAATTGAACAAGAATCCAAGGGTAAATTCGATCACAATGGTTAAATTGGGTCGGTGTGGGTGTTACTCGCTTTTGAAATTGGCGATTGAGTCGGGTTTGGGGTTCCCAAAATTCAACCCGCTTTCTACCCAACTCGCTTAAAGTAAAACGATGTTATTATGTATCTAATCGGAATAATATAAATAATTTATGAATTTGCTTGATCTTTATGGCAATATAGAGCTAATAATATTGGTAATTTGTGGATATTAATAGTTTTTATGTATATATATTTATAGGTAAAAATACAAGTAAGAAATAATCTATGATTATGTTTGTAAATCTGTGGATACCCGTTGGGTTAGTTTTTCACTTTTAAACCCTATAAATAATTTCCTGGATTTTTTAATAAGTGTAACGGCAAAATTGAATTTAGTTTTAGAGAAATCTGATCTATTGTCAACCCTATTAATATATTTACTCAATTTACATGTTTACGATGGTCGAGGTATCCCGTTACATATACGGTATACCTGTCAGTAGTCTCAAGTTCTCTACAAATAGAATAATGTTTTGCTTTTGGTAATTCTGTTTGGACTTTGGATTAATTTACTAATTAATTTAGTTTAAGCACACAGACGACCCGTTGTAATTAGGAGATCCAATTATTAATAAACTAGATGGTATCATCATGCAGGCTGTTTCTTTTTACCGTCCCGTTTCAACGGAGAGATGACAACTTGTATAGTTATATTGGAGTGGACTATCCAACAAGAGTGAGCTTAATTTATTTGAGAATCATTCAAGTCGAAAAAAAGAGGAAAGAAGAATCCAATATCAAGGCTATGATCTGTGTGACAAGATTTTATATCCCAAAGAGATGAGAAGGGGAAAGTCAATGGTTTTACAAACTCCTTCTATTGCTCAAAATTACACTTAGATCAACAGTGTAATAGTTTACTGTAAAAAAAACAGTGTAATAGTTTGATTCTAGTAGCCTCAAATATATGCTCAACGACAGAGTGCTTCTGGAAAAGAGTTTTCAATCTCGCCGTCAACATTCCTCTTGAGTTTTTCCTTCCGAAAATTCGATCAACCGGTGAAGAGGAATTACGTGGCAAAACCTTCTTTACGATTGAGCGACATGAACAGATCCTGTGGAGTTGAGTGACACAATCACGAAACCTAAGATGATTTTTTTTTATGAGCCGCCTAATAATTTAACTAGTTGTGACTTGTGAATCTACGAACGGTTGACAAGAAACGTGTATGGTGAGGTGATAGAAGTAGAAGCTAGCGCAGCGAGGATGAAGACCCTGAGTTAATGAAACCCCTCTCTCTCTTGTTTTCAAATTCTCTCTGCCATCTCTCTACCTTTTCAACTTCCTCCCGTTAGGGCTGCCGCCGGCACCTCTTGGTGATCGGCGGTAGCCCAAAAAATCTTTAATTTCTCGTTTTTCTGTTGCTTTCCTGCTTTTCATCGCCTTCCTCTTCGGGTTTCCGTTGTCTTTCCTGGCCTCCTTGGCTTGTTACTGCCGTCATGGCGTTTTCCCCTTCCCCTTGGTGGGTACTTCCTCATCCCTCTCAATAGAGGAGGTTTTGCCATGTTTCTGCTCCAGATCTTCTAGATCTGGTTTGGCTCTGCTCTATTCTGGGTTCGGAGGATGCATGTTGGGTTTCTATCCAATTTTGGTGCGATCATCTTCTAGGGTGATTGCATTCACCGATTCCCCATCCGTCGTCGTTCTTCGGTGCGTCGATTGGCTGTTGTGAAGTAGGAGTCTCCTCTGGTTGCTGAGGCGATTGCACCATTGTTGCAGTAGTTCTGAGATTCATCTAGGGTTGATTTTGTTTCTTTGCTTGTAGGGTGTTGGGGTTGTTGTTGGGGCTGCTGATTTGGGTTCTGGTTTTGGGTTTTTTTGGGTTGTCTCTTTTGGCGTTTGTTTTTGCAGGTCATTTGTTCTGGTCGGTTCTGCTCTTCTCTCCTTTTCTTTGTTTGTGGATGTTGTCAACCCTCAGGTGAATCTCTTCACTGCTGTTTCATGGTTCTCTCTGCTCCAGTCCCGGTTGCCGTTTCATGGTTCTCTCTGCTCCTGACCACCGCCGCGCAATCCCTCATAGGCGATTCACTGTGATGGGTGTCTTTGAACTACCCCCAGAAGGCGGCATATGGTGTTGCTTTGCTCAATAACCATGGTCAAGGCTGGGTTTGGGCGAGCTGAAGCTCTGCTGTATCTCACTCTGTTTGATGCGATTACATTGGCTGCTTGATCCTCTGTTTTCAGCTCTTGAAAAGGATCCCTTGTCTTTCTGTTCATGTTGTTTCGCGTTCTGTTTGCTTTTGGGATTTTTCTCCTCATTTTCGGTGTAACTGGTTGTTTTTTCGGTGTAACTGGTTGTTTGGACCTTCTTTCTTGTAGTTGATTTTCAGGGTGTATCTCTTTCTTTTGTAACCGAGTTTCTTTCGGAGTGAAATATAAGTAACCTCTTTGTCAAAAAAAGGATGAAGACCTGAAATCTACTGGTAGACAGCACGTCGCTGTACGGTATGCATAATAGGAAAAGAGAAGAAGCGAAAATGAGAGTTAACCAAGAGAGAAGAAAAAGAAAAGAAAGAGGTATATCCAGGACGAAGAAGAAGAAGAATAAGTGGGAAAAATAAGTAGAAAATGTCTAATGTCCGGGCTTGTACACAACACAACAAAAGGCAATGGCAGTTGGCAGATGTGGAAGGTTAGGCGGTGATGAATTGGATGGCACACAGTGAGTCAGACAGACAACTTGCCTTCAAAGCACGCCCACCCGCCCCTCTTATGGTCTATGAGCAAGGTTGTCAAACCGATTTAAATTATTAAGTCGGTTAAGCAGGGGATTTGACTCTGTTTGAGATTTAATGGTCTGATCGGGGTATGGTTAATTTGAGCCATTTTAGACGTTTTCTATATATATATATACAAATAAGATAGTAATTAAAGATTTAATGACTGAAATAAAATTTGTCTTACATATATCTGTTAAAAACTTATTTTCCACAAAATAAATCTACCTAACCTCCATTACACACCCACCATCTTCCTTCCTTCGTTCCTCTTCCTCTTCCCCTTCTCTTCTTCTTCCTCTTTAGGGGGTGAGATCGGGGGCTTTTTGGAGGCCGTTTTGAAACCCGACTTGGGTCAGACCGGGTGTTCGATAGGGGTTTAACAACCTTACTTATAAGCTGTGGAATGCCATTCAATCGATGCCGATTGTGAAACCGATATGAACCAACACAAATCGATTGTACAATCAGTGGCGAGCCAGAAATTTGAATGAGAGGGGGGGGTAAAAATATACACTGGAGTAGTTTGAACCATGGTCATTGGTGAGGGGGGCGCTAATGGCTTACCAACTAGTCAATTTTTAGAATTTGTTACACATTTTCCATGTAAATTTACTTATTTTTGAAAGTTGAGGGATGCTATAGCCTATAGCCCACCCTGGACTTAATCAAACTACACTATACTACTTTGTTGAAACGGCATAACGGTATAACTGTACATGGGCGCTGGGCCGTGCTTGGGCCGGCACGGCACGGGCACGCTTCGGGCTCATTTATTTCGTGCCGTGCTTGGCACGGCCCTTCAGTTTTCGTGTCGTGCCATGCAAGCCCATTTGTTAACTTTGCTAAGCCCGGCCCAAGCCCGGGCACGGTTCGAATCGTGCCATGCCTATTCGTGCTTGTGTCATGCTCGTATTCGTGTTTAATGGAAAAGACGAAAACAAAAGAGATGATGAAAAAGAAGGTGAAAATATGATGGAGGAAGATAGTATTAACCGATAATGTTTGAAAAAAGTAACAAATAAGGGGGAAAGAAAACTGGAAGTATAGCGAGTGTGATTTGGCTTTGTTTAATTCTTTGTCCATTTTTACTTATGTTAGTAATTACATATATATCTTTATGACATTTCTAACAACAACAAATAATTATTTTTCTCCTTATGTTTTGTAATATTTGAACCTATAATTCTTTTTATATTTATTTTCTATAAAATAAATATTATTTTTGTGTCATGTCCGTTCTTATACTCAAGAAAGTCTCGAAAATATTATGCTCGACATGGCCCACTTATATACCGTGCTGTGCCCGTGCTCGTGCCCATGAAGTTTAGGCCCGGCACGACCCATAAATTATTCGTGCTCGTGCCGGGCTGGCCCATTTATTTCGTACTCGTGCTCGTACCGTGTTCTAATCGTGTCGTGCCGTGTCGTGCTAGCCCGTGGACGGCACGGCCCGATGCCCACATACAGGTATAACCTTCATATTTACCAATTACGATTGATGGCCCGGCTGGCTGAGCCTGCGCTTCCAGTTTTATCCTTTAGTTTTCTTAATAATTTCCTTACAAAAAATTTGGTGTTTGATGGCGGGAAGAAGAGCTAGCTGTAGGCAGTATGTATGAAATAATTCATCCATGGAGGGAGGGTGGGTAACGAAAAACGGGTATTTGGGTATACCTATTTCCGTCCCATTTTTTAAGGGTTACCGGTATCCATATTATCCGTAATTTTATTAACGGATGGGATTTGAGATTGTACATTCCTATTTTGGGTACCCGCGGGTTACCCGCAAATACCCGTTTGGGTAATATGGGTACCCGTTATACCCATTCAATTTAACAAAAGCAGAATTATTATTCATCTATACCCTTTCAATTAATCAATTCCTTTGAGGCATTTGACCATTTCGGCGACCCTTTCCCCTGTCAAGATAGCCATTAGCCTGCCCTTAACCCTTTTGGTGATTTGCTTAAGTCTTCTTCCCTTTGCAAACAACAACACGACAGCAGCTTGCAGAAGGCAGAATGCCAGAATCGCAGCAGCTTGACACTTGCAGAAGGCGACCAACAGCTTGTAGAAGCCAGAGCAGCAACAGCTTGCAGGAGCAGATCAGTAGCAGCTAGGGCTTCAAATGAGCCAAGCCGCTCGCGAGCAACTCGGCGTTCGAATCGGAAAAACTTATTCGACACTCGACTCGTTATTTAACAAGCCGGCTCACGAGCCAACTCGTTAGTTAGCGAGCCAACTCGTTAGTTAACGAGCCAAGCTTGAGCTAGACCATGCTCAGCTTGATAAGCTCGCGAGCTAGCTTGATTCAGTGGCTTGGTGAGCCAAGCTCGCGAGCTGCCTTGTTTAGAGCTTGTGGAAGGATGAATTACTCTTTTAAACATGAACATTGTCTTGTTAATACAAATGTGTATGAAATTTAGATGTTATTTATAGTTTTTAGTGTTCTTTATATCATTTAAATTCTTATGTTTACACATTTTTCAAGCAAGAGTGATTTTAAATCAAGCCCATCTTCAGCCGAGCTTGTACTCAGCTTGACAAGCTATGTTAATGAGTATTTATCGAGCTCTACTGAGTCGAGCTCGAGCTAGATTATCAAAATCCGAGTTCGAGCCGAGCTCGAGCTATAAAATTAATAAACGAGCCAAGCTCAAGCTAAGCAAAAACTCGACTCGACTCGTTTGCAGCCCTAGTAGCAGCATGTCTCCCATTTGGTTGTGTTGAATGGATCTTCTTATTTGATAATTTGGTGGTTGGAATGATTTATTTCTATGAGTTGTGATTGCTCGTAAATGTGTAATTTTCAAACCGAGTATTTGTGATTGGGAAGAATTTTGTGATTGTTAAGCAAGTACAAGTTAAGTTTAAAGTTTTGTTAAAATTTTAGTGATTTAAACTTTGGATATTTATGGGTAGTATGAGTACCCGTTATCCGTCCCGTACAGAAAATGGGTACTCATTTCCCATATGATTTGAGACATGGGATGGACTTTAGTCTTCAAATGGAATTGGATACCTGTTTCAAACGGGACGGGTATCCCGTCCCGTTGCCCACCCCTACATGGAGGCCAGGCCATCAAGAATGTCGCTTGCTTCTAAACAACGAACTCTCAAAACAGAACCCGAACCGGACAAAATTTAGGATTCTCGACCAACATGAACATGATATCTTGATATGTATGTACGTGCTTTTATTGGTTTGATTTGAAGAATAATTCAATTAGCCAGCTCGTTACATTTTAATGGCCTTCTCTCTTTGATACAATAATAATTAGCCAGCTACTTTAACGCTCATATAGTCATGACTCATGAGTCATAATAGTGCGATTATAGTTGTAGTTATTGATTTTACAATTTTGTTCAATAATTTTTTGTAATTGTATAACTACAACTCTCAATTCTTGACACGACATCTTATTCCTTTAATGGTAATCGTTCCCTTTCAAAATGCAAGCAAAGCCAGCAAACTAAAAACAATGAGCTAAAGCTATAATAGGATATAGGATTTGCAAAGAACCGAAGTGGGCAGCGCAATTACCAATCATTCTTCATTTAATCCATCTTTACGGAAGCAAAGGGGTTTCTTTGAGAAAAGTCCAAAGAGCTCTTAGTGAAACGTAATTATTGTTCCTCAAAAGTAACTATAATTAAACTAATGATAATGTGAAACGTAATTAAGGATTGTATGAAGAAGAAGGGAGAAAAGTGGGTTAGCAAGTCAGCATCAATAAAGGCGCAGCATATGGACTGGAAAGAAGCCAAAAACAAACAAAACAAATTCATACCTGGCTGGCTCGGCTCGAGGCTTCACAGCGCCGCCCAGCTAAGCTAAGCTGAGCTGGCAGGGGGGAAAGAAGAAAACGTAGGGCAAAAGTGAAATAAACAAACACCTTCCCCCACGAAAATACAACACGTTCCTCTAATTGATTTCTGCCTACTCATTCACCTTTCAGACACTAATCTTTAATAATAATTTCATCCTACTCACTTGGTTTTTTGAACTTTTTTTCTTATAGAAACATTTATTCATTGATATAAACTATGAGTATATGACTCAAAAGTCACATTGCATCCTTTCAATTCGAATTATGATAAACGAGCTTATGAGGCAAAACAAAAGAAGGAACACAAAGACATCTTTTAATGTAATGTCGTCAAGATAACACTAATTTATAGAGAGGATTTTTTTTTCTTCATATTATAGTTTTTTTTTTGTATTTCGTTAATCTCATATGTGCAGCATACAACGATATGTATATAGGTTTACTAGAACAAATTCTAACTCCAAACTTCCAAGTCCTTGGAAGTTGTGATTGTTTTGTTGAGATTGTTACTATAAATGTATTGTTTAAAATGCATAGTTTTTTTTTTAATTTTTTAACAGAAACAATACATATATTGTTTCTATGATATGATAGAAACTATCACTCAAAATGAGTGATTGTTATATCTCAATTTTTAGATGTGATTGTTGAGATTGTTTTGCTCGGTTTTTAGCTGATGTGACATACACAATCACACACACCAAACATTGTATTCTACAATGCATCAAATTTGACACTACATGTATAAATACATTCATTCACAACAATACATCTATTTAACAATCACAATTTCCAAACGACTCCTTAGTTTTGCTTTTTACACCACCACGAGACAGAAAGACATTCCTTGCTCAATGCACCAATCCGAGGTGGATCGCCATGTATCCTGAGTCCGACAGCCTGCAGAGTCGACGTTAGCAAAGGCTTCTAGTGTAGAGTCACCACCTGTAGGGAAGAATAATCTAACTTATGATATATAGCCACAAAAAAGTAACTGCCTTCTAAAACTGCTCTGCTAATGTGGAGTGGCGGTTACGCTCTTCAACTACTTCATTGATGCCCTGATGAGGGTAGTGCCCTCCTCTTGAGATTTCACTCCCCGCTCTTGGTAGCTCTTTCGTAGCTTTGCTTGTTTATAGAGAAAAATGGCTAAGGCATGAAAGCAGACCACCTGCCATATGTGAGTGAGTACTCGAATCACATTGATCAAAATGACAAAAGTAATTCACCACCATGGAGGTGGTATATTTGATGACCCCCCTGACTACACCATGCACGTCATCACTCTCCAAGGGGGTGCTCCTCCTATACTCATCATCTTCCATAGTTAACCAAATTTTCACTCCATCTCACAACACTAAGGGGTATGATGATCACCCATGTGGTGGCCGTATGGTGCCCACCCCCTCAGCACGTATGGCATGTTGACCCCCCACCCCCACATCATGGGGGTGGTCCAACATTTAGCCAGATTTTGGAATGTATAGTTAGAGTGACGCATGATGATATGGGGTTATGGACCCAAAAACCCAATTCACGTGCCCCACTTAATTGATTTTAACTATTATAATTAAGTTGGCCTTATAAAGCTATTTGATCTCTTGTAACAGATGTGATTGTGATACAATGCTAATTTTTTGTGTAAACAATAACATTTAACATTTATGACTAAATATTAATATTTGAATCCAACAAATAACATCAATAATTAAATTTATAAATTTATAAAAACTTATATTAATTAAATTCATTTTGCGTAGATGTCACAAAATGATCATACCATAGTTGCCATCCGCATACTTAGGGATGGCAATGGGTCGGGTTGGAGCGGGTTTTGCCAAACCCAAATCCAAACTCATGGGTTTATCCACCAAAAAAATCCGTGGTAAAACCCGCTGGGTTTGAAAAACTCAAACCCAACCCAACCCGCTGGGTATCCGCGGGTTCATGGGTACCCGTGGATTTTTGTGGTAAAAAATTTACAATAACAAATTTCTTTCAAAACAAAAGTCTAACATCTATTTTCTGATAAAATTATCCATACAAAAAACACTAATCTAAAGCATACAAGCAAACAGGGCTTGGGACTTCTCTCGCGCGTATTTTGTTTCATTTCGCTCCTCGTAGGTATAACAGGGCTGCCCATTCCGTGGCAAAACAGGCCCTCGCATCGATGGTTCAGCGTCTGGTTGACCATCGTTTTGCTCTTGTTTCTTTTCCCTGACCGTTTGGTCTTGTATATTTTCGTATCTTGCTATTCCTTCCGGAATATCTTTGGCAAAAAAAAAAAAGCATACAAGCAAACCGCAAATTATCAATACAAATAGTTCAAATTAAAGATAAACATCTATAAACAATATGATTAATTGAAAGCTCCTTCCTCCTTGTCAACTAAACTTCTTCACACTCCACTACATATTACATAATGTCAACTTCATTGTACACAATTAGTAAGAATAAAGTAACATGTCTCCAAAAATATAAAAAAAAATAGTTGTTTAAAGAAGATATATTGCTTAGAATATAAATAATCCGGAAAATTTAATTACATGAGTGTGAGTGGGTACCCATGAGACGGGTTTACCAAAACCCAACCCAACTTGTTGAATAGTGTAGCGGGTTTAAACCCAAACCAGACCCAAAACCCATCAACACGAATTTTACCCGCATTGACCTGGTTAGATTAGGTGAATACCCGTGGATTTGGGTTTTGTTGCCATTCCTACTCATACTAGACACTCGCCTACAATAGTTTCTTTTTACAGTCATTTTCAGCTAATTGAGGAAGAAGCTGAGCCCGAGCCAAGAAGCCCCCGTAGCGTAGCGGGTGAAGTTTGGCTTTCACTTACATCCAACGCCACCATTTGCACTTTGGTTGTTGGCAACTCGTTACCACTTTCTCTGTGTGTTCATTAAACAAAAAAAAACAATATACTTAAATACACTCACCGTGAAAAACAAATTGTCCAAAAAATAAATCAGCAGCAGAAAAGAGTAGTAGATGTCCCTGTCTCTGTCATCCCCACTTCCAGCCTGTCCCCTCTCTCTCTCTCTCTCTCCTCCTTCCTCCATTAATCTCTGCTCTGCTTTCTCTCACATCTCCCACTCTGCACCTCTTTTTCCCTCTTTTCTCTCTTCATCTCTCCATTCCGCGTGTCCTTCACTTCCCCTCCGCCTTAACGCAACCTCACCAAATTTCCCCCCCCCCTTCTTCTTCTTCTTCTTCCCCAACCCTCTCTTCCATTCCATTCCCAAACCCCAATCTCCACACTCTGAACTCCCCTTCTCAATTTCGAGCACCATGGGAGGAACTCCCATCTATGGTGTCTCTTCTCTCCTCTCCTTCTTCCTCCTCCTCCTCATTACTTCCACCGTCGCATTGCCCACAACTTCTCCCCCCAAACCCCACCACCGCCACCACTCCCAACCCTCCATTCCCCCCAATTCCACCGCCGCCGCCGGCCAAATCAACTCCAACTCCGTCCTCGTCGCCCTCCTCGACTCCCACTACACCGAGCTCGCCGAGCTCGTCGAGAAAGCCCTCCTCCTCCACACCCTCGAGCAGGCCGTCGGCAACCACAACTTAACCATCTTCGCACCCCGCAATGAAGCTCTGGAGCGCCGCCTCGACCCCGAATTCAAGCGCTTCCTCCTCGAGCCTCGCAACCTCCACTCCCTCCAGACCCTAATCATGGCCCACATTCTCCCCTCCCGGGTCGGATCCCCCGACTGGCCCCAACCCACCGACCCATCTCCCCGCCACCGACACCGCACCCTCTCCTCCCACCACCACCTCCACCTCTCCACCAAGCCCACTGGCCAGAAAACCGTCGACTCCGCCGAAATCGTCCGACCCGACGACGTCACCCGACCCGACGGAGTCATCCACGGAATCGAGCGCCTCCTCGTCCCTCAATCCGTCCAGGAGGACTTCAATCGCCGTCGGAATCTCAGATCCATCTCCGCCGTCATCCCAGAGGGAGCTCCCGAAGTAGATCCCAGAACCCACCGATTGAAAAAACCTGCAGCCGCAGCAGCGGTACCCGTCGGAGCCCCGCCGGTCCTCCCAATTTACGACGCTCTGGCTCCGGGTCCTTCTCTGGCTCCGGCTCCCGCTCCGGGACCCGGAGGCCCGCACCACCACTTCGACGGGCACAGCCAGGTCAAGGACTTCATCCACACTCTCTTGCATTACGGCGGGTACAACGAAATGGCCGATATCCTCGTCAATTTGACCTCTCTCGCCACGGAGATGGGCCGGCTGGTTTCAGAAGGCTATGTGCTGACTGTTTTGGCGCCGAACGATGAAGCGATGGCGAAGCTGACGACCGACCAGCTGAGCGAACCGGGTGCGCCGGAGCAGATTATTTATTACCATATCATCCCCGAGTACCAGACCGAAGAGAGCATGTACAATGCGGTGAGGAGGTTTGGGAAAGTGAAGTACGATACGCTGCGGCTGCCTCATAAAGTTACTGCGCAGGAGGCGGACGGGTCGGTGAAATTCGGGGCGGGTGATGTGTCGGGGTACCTGTTCGACCCGGATATCTACACCGACGGCAGGATTTCGGTGCAGGGGATTGACGGGATCCTGTTCCCGGAGACGGAAGCGGCGGAGACGCTGAGGAAGCCGGCGAGTCCCGTCAAAGTCGTGACCAAGGCCAGGAGAGGTAATTAGTTGATTTTAAAGTTTGGATTCGGAAATTTGCCCTGTTCTTAGCTTCCATGAAATCTTTCGCCATTGTTGCCTAATCTATTTTACGGCGTAGCAATTAAGGACGGAAAAAGGAGTGGCGGTGTCGGTGGAGAGTGGAGTGGTGAGAAAGGTTTTGGTTTAGGTATTGATTGACTTGTTGGTTTTTAACAGCTATAACACAGCTGTTGCTTGTACAACGACCCTTGCTCTAAATTCCCCCCATTCCCATTTGCTCATTTCTTAAGAGGAAGAAGAAGAAAAATTGTGCTAGAGTAGAGTAGGACTAGATTGGGTGCTTGGTTGTGACGCATAGAATTAGATGCCAAATGTTTCCCAAATTGTTTCAATGGTTCCATCATTGTTAGTTGAATGGCCAAGATGTAAAATTGGAGAATGCATTAGAAAAGAATCCCCACTAACACTAGGATTTGACGTGGTGATTGGTGAATAGGTGTGTTTGTGATTAGTAGGTTGGGAAGCTAATTAATAATAGGAGGGATTAATTATAACAAGTGAGGCAATTGGGTTTAGGTTGGAGTGATTAAGATGGTGTGATGTGAATGTGGGTTGAGTCCAAAATTTTGTGTAGCTAAGGCAAAGGTGTGAGTGATAGGGAGTGTCCCTTAATTTTTGAGTGCGTGGTGAAATCCAATCCGGCGGTGCCGGTGAGTTGGGTTAACTAGTATTAAGGTAATGATTGTGGAATTGTAGCGTACAATGACCGTTTCGTATAGCTAAAACCGATGTTTAAGGTTTTGGTATCCTAGATTTCTGGCCGGCTCTTAGGATGTTCAAATGGTTTACCATGGTAATTACCAAACCAAATAAGCATGAATTCTATTAACCATGGAATACAATATCATAACCAAATTGTCCAAACTAATACAACAACCAAATTAATCGAACTAAAGTTTAATCGATTTGGGTAATTGGTTAACCAAAATGACCAATATAATATCACATTACTGTCGTTAACTGAGAAATTTTTGGTTAGTGCATCAATTTGCAATTTATATAGTGCATCAATTTGCAATTTATATAATGGATAACACATAATTATAGTTAATTCTTAACATAAATACATGTAACAAATACAATAATCTTACATTTGACTCTTGAGTGGTTATGTAAAGTATTAAGTATGTGTAGATAATATATGTTAGATATATGACTAATTACTTAACTGGTTAATTTGGTTTGATTGGATAGAAGTGTCTGAAATCAAACCAAATTACCTAAAATAAACCAAGCTAAAAAATGTAACAAAACCAAACCGATTATCCAAATTAACCAAGTCAAATTATTCAAATTCTATATGTTAAAACGGTTACCACGGTAACCACACCGTTTGACCATCCTACCCTACCGGCTCTGACTGGAGTACGGTAGAGTTCTAAAACATTGGTTCTCAGAAGAAGTAAACCCTAATCAGAAAATTGGGTGTAAATTAGGGGTTTGGTCACCCAGCCCCAGCCTGGCTGGCTGGACGAAGAAAGAAGAAGCCATGTGAAGTGAGAGAAGTGGGTAGAGAGAGAGAGAGAGAGAGTGTTAAGCTTAAGCAAGGTATAGGTCGAGGCGAGGCCAGGGAATTCCAAGCTGTGAGCCACAACCACCCTGTCTCTCTCTCTCGCTAGCTGCCCCACACGCAGGAGAGAAGCTGCTACCATTATTTCATTAGGAGGAGGAGATGGATAGGTTGATGCCAAAACAGCCCTCTACTACTAATTCCTTCCTTCCTTGTTCATCAACCATTACTTTTGTCCACTTCCCTCCCTGCAAAATTCCATTCCCACTCCCTCTTGTCACTTTTATTTATATATAATATAATAATTTCATTTTACAATGTGATTTGGAATATTATGTCTACTTGTGAGTTATTAGTATCTGGAAAGAAATATAGTATAGTTTGGGGGTGGTGTGGCATCATCAACATAACATGGGTGGTTTGCTTCTGGCGCTATTATGTATTGCTATTATTTGTTTTTATCATAAAATCATATTTGACTACACATACATTTTGTTCTTCTTGTGTTTGTATTGTTGCTCTGTAAGTGAAGTGATTTGGGTTATATATAACAACATAGTAACATGGATGGTTGACTAACATAAATAAGTTTACTTACCGTTGCAGGGAAATTGATGGAGGTGGCCTGCAGAGTGATCGGCTCTTATTTCGCTGCTTCTTCCTGTCAATGAACATACAGCAAACTCTTCTTTCCCTTTTCCCCCCATTTATTTTCTCTTCAAAAAAGACAAAAAAAAAAAATACAAGTGGGGGAGCCATTGGATGAAATAGAGAAACTGGTAAGTCTCGTGATAAGGTTTTTTTACTGTCATTTCTGGGATTTCAACAGGGGTTATTTAGTAATTAGTTGGCCTGATGATTGTTGTCTTCATTGGCAGGTAGAAAGACTTTTGTGTAGAAGAAGAAGAAGGGAAACATGATGGTAATAATAAACAAGGGGGAAGGGCTCATGTTGAAGGCCTATTTTACCCCTGATGAGATTATATATATTACTATTACTATTATGTGAAAGCGAGCATAGAGGGTTTTGAGTGGTGCTTTGTATTTTGTCTGTCCAAAAAAAAAAAAAGTTACTGTAATTACATACTTGGTCGTGTCATTTTTTCAATTAATTCTTTCTTCTTTCTCAGTTTGGAAAATTCTTACCCTTTGTGTATTCTTCTATTCATCGACCCATCCAGCAGTTTCAATTTGGTTACTACTGTTACTGTACGTATCGGTAAAAAAGCGCCGGTTTACACCAGATTTTCCCCCGTCGTCCTTTCTCTCGCGGTCTCTGTTTCACCAATTAGTTTAATTCTTCTGTTGCTGGTTTTTTATTTTATGTTTTCATTGCAGACCAGACCACACATACATTATTAATTCAACTATTATTGATTTCTTCCTTTCTTTCTTCTGCTGCTTCACAAGACCCTTTATTATTTTATTTGCTTTTGGGAATATGTGAGATTGTCGGTGAGCAATGTGGTGGATCCTACTTATTATTAGTATTACTATTACTATTACACACGGGAATAAATTATGCATAAAATGCTTTATAACAGGGAAGAGGAGCAAAAAGAAAGGGAAAGGGAAAGGGAAGGTGGACAATGGTGGTTGTAAGTAATGTCTGGTATTGTTCCTTGCATTGCATAGCAAAGGGATGGGGACATCGCAACCGTCATTGTCTTTTCTTGGCTAGTCCAATGGCCACAAGTATAAACAAAAACAAACTAAAAGTCGTTTGGACGAGGAATTGGAACGGATCAATTTGACACGATTGTCTCGTTTTGAGACAATTGTACCAAATTGTCTCGTTTGCCAGCAAAAAAATTGGATGGATCAAACTGCCTGAGATATTTTGAATTGATCCATTTGAGTCAATTTCAATTACCTGGGGTGGGTTAGGTAATTCGAATTTACTCGTTTTAATTGTCTCATTTATAAAACGAGACAATTGATCAAATTGACTCATTTTTAGATTGATCCATCCAAACGATTATGGTGACTTGGACAAAACGGTCGATCTGATTATTGATGAGATCAATCTATTTGGACAAAACGGTCGACCTCTTCACTAAAAAGATATTATACAAAAAGATGATCTACCACATTCATTAAGGGGTCTACCTTTTTTCCCAAGCGGTCCACCTCTTTCAATACTGGATCCACCTCATGAACCATTCCTAGTGATATCACCATATATAATTAGAGTCTAATAACAACATATATGCTTTCTAGTAAGAGATTTGAAAGGAGATTTACTTCAAATTCTAAGTTTCTTGTTTTTATCTCATAGTTGTCTTGTGATGGATCAACTTTGTGGTTATTGTTGTTATGAAGATGCTCAAAATGTAGAGTAGATTTGTTATACAATTGTGTCATCTTCGACGTCCCTAAATCGTATATCATCACTTTTGTGGATTTTTATTTCAAAAGAGTTAAAAGAGGGCGTTTCTTTTTGTCTTGGCCTATAAGTGGCCGCCCACAATTGATAGGATGTTGCGTTACTACAAAAACAATTTTATATTGTTGGTCTCCTATTGTCCATTATTTTTCTAATGTAAGTATAAAGTAATTGTGTTATCTGGTCGACTGTTCGCCGAAAGCGGAGATCATTTGTCGAAAGAGATATGTAAACCATATTGTGAAATTAGTAGGTTGTTTTAGAAGAAGCGGTCTACCTCCTCCAACAAGCAGTTGTAAGTTGAAGGTAAGTGTGTAACATGTCGACCCATTGCTAGAAGCAGTAGACCGACTGCCTCGAATGGTATACCATTTGGTGGAAGAGGTCGACCACTTAAGGTAATTGTGTCATCAAGTCAACCCATTTCCGAAGCGGTAGATCGGTTGACTCAAGTGGTAGACCACTTGGTGGAAGAGGTCGACCACTTGGTAGAAGAGGTCGACCACTTGGAGGTAAGTGTATCACCAGGTCGACTGGATGACTCAAGTGGTAGACCACATAGTGGAAGAGGTCAACCGCTTGAAGGTAAGTGTGTCATTAGGTCGACCCATTTTCGAAAGTGGTAGACCGGATAACTCAAGTGGTAGACCACTTGGTGCAAGAGGTCCACCATTTTCTTGGAAAGTGGTCGACCACTTGATGGAAAAGGTCGGCCGTTTTCTCCAAGTTACGGTGACTTGCAAGTCACCATAGACATACCCTCAAATAAAACATCAATATATGCAAATCAAATCTGGGCGTAAGATTAAAAGATTTTTTTTAATTGACTTGTATTTTTTAACCTGAATTAAAAATTTGTATATCTTTTTTATCTACAAAATGATATCTTTTATTTACATATTTAGAGGAGAAGACTTCGTACAATCAGTGGCGTAGTTAGGAATTTGACTTAGGTAGGTCCTATTTTAAAAAATTAGTAACATAAAATTATTATTGTTGGACAATGAACTACCACGTGTTTCACATTATAAAAAACTTCTAAAATACATTCATCATCCAACTATCAAGGATGATAATCATCATTATCTAATTCCGAAGCATGTTCTTCACAAAGTTCATTGCAGAAAATACTACTTCAACACTAGCAGTAACGACATATAGCAACAAGCCAACAACTACAATTTCAAATTCAATACACCAATGATCAATGACGCATTTTCATAATGGCCAACGTTAAAATAAAAATATATTAATGATTTTTAGTAATGATCAATGATGTTTTTTCATATTCTGAAAAGTATCTCAATTAAATTGTTCATCCAAACGATCAAGGATGTCGCTCTCCATATGCCCTCACTAAAAAAAAATCGTGACTTCACCACTCGTCAGACGAGTAAATATATTTGTCACGAAGTTCATTGTAGAAAATGTTCTTTCATCATTTACAATTGCGACATGTATCAACTACACCGACTTCATTAGTAGATACACCAATGGAAACAGTCGATGATTTTTTTACACAACCATTTCCCTAAAAATTCAACAAATCACTTTAATCGTGCGAACCTCTAATCTATCTTCATATCAAATATATAAGTGCCAAGTTGGCGAAGGTCAAGATATGAGATCACATTTAGAGAACTCATTAGTATAAAATGTAGGAAGTTTTAACAACATTTTCTTATCAAAGTTAAATCATGGTTTTAAAATACGTAATATTTTCTAGCCAGAGTTAATAAATGAATCTTCTCGATTTAAACATGTCACACAACATAGCAATTTTGTATTAACCTCGTTGAAGATACCATTAAACACTTGTAACTACATATCCAAAATTATAATACATAAACCATGCAGGGCATGTACTTAGTGGTAGAAATGATCGCCTTTTACAGGGTATCTTTATCTTATTTGAATCTCTGCTCCCAAGTAAACAATAGTAACATATTATTTTCATATGTGTTTCAAATTTCAGGTGGTGCCTAAGACCTCCCTAGAATGCAAGTTGCTCTGCCACTGGGTACGAATACGATCCAATATTACTCTGGTACTATCTTCGCTTTTAACTCAAATTTTCATAATTATTGCATAGAAGTTACGATCATCATGATCTACAAATTTTTGGAGAAAAATTTCAGGAATAAATCTACCACTTTGATATAGGGTGGTAGATGGCGGTGAAAGGTGGTTACTACATTCCTATTGTCATGTATATAACAATTCTATAATATGATATACATTATAGACTTCCATACCCATTGTATAATCTTATGTATTACTAAACATTACCACCATAATATAGGCTCAAAATATATGCCTCAAATTTTTTGTTCCAAAATATATTACAGTGGATGTCATTTTGAAGAGCACGAATGATTTGATTCTTATATTCATAAAATTCGAATTCCATATTAAAACAAATGAGATATAATTCGTTAAATTTAATTGATATAAAACTTATGTTTACGCTCATATTTAAGCACAATAGAAATAAAACATTGTAAAAAGAAAACAGAAAACCCAATCATCACGAATCAATTATGGGCTTAATACCCAATAAAAAAACCAATTATGGGCTTAATACTTGGCAGCTAAAAGTGCTGATTAAGTGTATTTGTTTTTTTGTTACCAAATATATTTTAGCAGATTATGTGGGAAACCAGCATGGAGAGGGGTACCTTTCTGCCTACTAATAACAATACAACAATATTCATTAGCAGATTATGTGCTGATTAAGTTTAATTTATTTGTATTGGTTTGGTAATTGGGACATGATGATGCAATGCAAGTGTCCTTATGGGCTAATCAAAGTGTGAAGAGGTGCTGATTTATTAACTATCAAACTTATTTTTTGGGTAGCTGTGACTTTCATTCATGTTTTTTCTTGGATTAGTATTATTCCTTTAAACCAGGCTTAAGTTGACTACAACTACAATATGTCGAGGCTATTGGAAAAATGGTTGCAAGAATGAAACGAATAAAAAACAAGGAGGAATGGGACAACAAAGATAGAGATAGAAATATTCACAACGTGGTCACAGCTTGCAAGTAAATATCCATCATGAGATAGAGAGAGTTGACTTACTAGTTAGTAGGTCTACCTCCATTAAAAAAAACTCCATTCATCTCGATAATTTGACTTGTTAAGAGATGTTCAATTATGAATCAAATGTTACTTATTCGTTATTAGCATACTATTGTAAATGAAAACCAACTTGAAAATGCTTAAAGTGTGCACAAAAACTAAAATACCATGTGCTTAATAAATAGGGTCATTGAGATTCGAACGCCTCTCGCTCTCAAAAAAACTTCTCGATTTGTTCATTTTGGTATACCCAAGAGTAAATATGAGAGTGTAGAAAAAAAAACTATTGAATTTGGTTGTGCAATAATCGCAATACCCAATTTGTCGGCCGTTCAGTTTAATGAATATGATCCCTTTGAAATGGTTTATAATTCGTTTGACCTAAACAACTTTAAAATGGGATTAGTTGTGAAAAATTCGTCCATTTCTATATGTATGGGTTAGCAATGATATATATATATTGTTAAATGGTTAACAATGATATTCACATGACTCAAAGACCGACCTTTAAATGAACTTAAAGGCATGTATGATGGGTAGTTAGTATAAATGGTCACACAACTTATCACTTTCTACAAAACGGTCACAAAACATTCATTTTGCACGATCACAACTTATCATTTTGTACAAAACAGTCACAAAACATTTATTTTGCACAAAATCGTGCAAAGTGAATGTTTTGTGACCGTTTATTCGTGCAAAATAAATGTTTTGTAATCGTTTTATACATATTAATAATTTGTGATCGTGTAAAATAAATGTTAAGTGACTATTTTGTACAAAGTGATAAATTGTGTGGTTATTTATGCTAACTATGACATATCGTGTTGATTCATTTCTATTTCCTATGAACAACCCCTCAATAATTTTTATATACTAACAAGGAGCCACGGAACATCACCGGCCGCTTTAACAAAGGAAAAGGCCAAAGCAGAAACAGAGAGACAAACAAACTGCTCTTACCTAGTTGGCTTTGGAATAGAGTCTGGTTGTGGTTTGTTTGGCGTACTGAATTTGTGTTGGGAGATACCCATTATCCCCATGTGCAATTTCTCATGACCAAATTAAAACCTAAAACTCCCGCTCAATTACTTACTCATAAACCCTCCCCCTCTACTTACTTGTGGCATGTGGGTCAATTACTAACACGATGTTTGGCAACAAGGATACAAATTTGAGGGATATGGCAATTTGAACCCGCCTCACGGGTTTACTTGATCTGATTCGCGATGGAGCGGGAAATGAGTATCTACTTCCGACCTGTCATGTCCAGTGGGATCCTTATGTGAGTTAAGATAGACGAGAGTATGGGGTCCTGATCTTAAAAATAATACTCAACCCTATCTATTTAAAGAATTTTGTAATTTCTACAAAAAAAAAGGATTTTGTAGCCTAATATTTTGGCAAGTGGGGTCATAGGACCCCACTCATCACTACCTCCCTCCGCCACTGGTCCCGCCCCACCTAGCCCCGTTCTAGACATATTTTATCTCAATTTCTTACGGTATATATACATATTTCTCCTATTTTGACTTTTATTCAACATATTAGAGTTAATATTTCAACTTGTTAGACTCAATTGCCCATTCTATTATCAACATTTTTCTTTCATAAGGTGTTTTCCCTTTGTTTTATTGTAAAAAGTAAACTTTGCGTATATCTTTTCCAAATAACATGTAAGAGTGGGTCGACCCGCCCCCGCCCCATACCCACGTGGGTTTTACCCGTCCCGACCCGTAGTAGCGTGGGGCATTATTTTGCAAAGAAGATGGACCAAACCACCTTCGGTCATTTGCGATTTCGGAGATCTCAAAAAATTATGCAGAATCAAAAAAACATTTCACTACGGTTGGATAACCGAGCACATAATTAGAATCATTAGAAGTTTTAACCCAGCTAATTAGAATTAGCTAACGTTTGTGTCCGGCGAACCACCCTAAGTTTGGTGGAGATCATTTGGACCAGCCGCGATCCACTTCATATTGACATATTTCGCTTCCATCAGCATCGACACTCCAACAAACTGCTCAAAACTCTAATACTTTCAGAAATGTTTTGCAAAGTGCTATATTGTGAGAATTGTTTTGCATCCCTCTATGATTTTTATGCAAAAACAAAACATAAGCCACTTGGTTACCCACAAGTGACAAGACCCCTCATGGCCTCATGTTTTTTGACACTTTCCCATTTCCTCACTTTTGTTTTTTGGCAAGATGTACATTTTAGGAAACATCCATATTCTCAATTGACTCTTAACTCGTTATATCGCTACCAATTAGTTCGGTGGTCTTCTTTTTACCCCACATTAAGAATTGACATGGCAACTTGTTCTCTTTGTTATTAGGGTTGGTTAATTTCTTGACAATAACAATTCACATGTCCTTCGTCTTGGATACCTAATTCCAACCCTACTGGTTCACACTTACTTTGCCTTACAGCTAGCTACAAGGAGTGACTTCCAACGAGAAAAAAGAGCATGTTATGATTTTTTAACAACGCGAGATACGCATGCGTGCAAATATGTAGTTTCCAGTGATTCAAGTTGCATGCACAACATTTTTACCAGATCGCATTTTGTTTGCGTTTGCAACCGTCTCATTGTGCACCATATGAAAATAAAATGTCATGCTCTTGATAGGATCTTTATAACTATATTTAGCCATGACCACGAGGAGTGAATATAGGATGGTTAAACCCATAAAATATTCATATGCGATGACCCACTCATTATGTTGTGGGTGATTCATATGTAGTAGGTGTGTGTTCTAAAATAGACTACCCACTAAAAATTATGTAAGCGATGGTGATTTGCGGTTGACCTACGATGCAACCAACTTTTTAACCTCAAATTAACCTATCTCTAACATATAACTTTAAAGTAAAATGAAACCCTCAAAATAAAAATTCCAATTTTGATCAAATTGTGCTAAACCCCACCATGTGTTGCCATATGCGGAGGGAGAGGGTTTTAGATTTGTTAAAGGACATAGTAAGTTTCGCATATCGAAATCTCATATTTATGTATGCAAAGGATCAAACTTAGCCATCTTGAGATGATACAGGGTAATTTACTACGGCATTAGAACTTATACCCCCTCCTGCATCATGTGCGAGTCACTGCAGGTAATACCCGCACGGTAACGCGACAGGGCTGGTTGACACACTCATATATGTTATTTGAAAAAAAAATACAAGTGTTATTTTTCTTTTCACGATAAAACTAAGAGAAAACACATTATTAATGAAAATACTGATAATAGAATGAGTAATTGAGTCAAACTAGTTGAAAAAATTTCAAAATAGTAGAAATATGAATTTATATTGTAAGAGCGAATCAGAAGTAGGTACTTATATCCTACCCCACGCTATTGCATGTCGAATAATACCTTCCTCATTGCGTATCATATCAGATAACACCCAACAACGACGGATTCAAATTTACATCCCTACTAATTTCAACTTCTGGCCCGCTTACCACTTGAGCTGTGCCATTATTTGGTGGTTTATCTCATATGTATGGTCAACACACAACACATATTCTATGATACAAGTGACACATAAAGGGAAGCTTTTCTTAAATAAAAATGCCATGAATTAGGTGGAGAGGTCCATTCCATTCCATATCTTAGCAAAGCTAGTGGGAAGAGAAAGGGCAAGTAAGTTAGGTAAGTAATCCGAGTCTGAGGGGGATTAGATGATGCCACAGGAAGAAGGCAGAACGATTAAGAAAACAAAGTTGTAGCTTTACTCTACACCAAGCAAGCAAACCACTAACTCACTCTCAACTTTACTTGGGACAACAACAAAGGCTTTTTTCCCCCTTTGCACTATGGTTTTCTTCATTCACAAGAATAATACCACTTGCCAAGACTCCCCAATTTTCTGTTTGCCTGAAGTCCTAAACATCGATTTTTTTTTTTTAATTATATTTGGAAATTTCGACAACAGAAATTAATCTCGTTCTGACTTTTTTAATCGAATACATCACATGACATTGAATTTAGAAAAGCACATTGTCGAAAACTCGAAATACAAAAAGGTGTTTCCATTACATAAATGTTGTTTTCACAAAAAACACACGTATCCCACTTTGTGCCATTGTCCCTATCCAATGGCCCCAACTGCGCATGTGTCCTCTACGCGGACAGAAGGGCGAGTGGTTTCTGTTCTATGATCCGAATGGTGTATACAAAGCATACGTATATAAAAATGATATATAATTTATCTATCGATATTGTCGATATGTCCGAGTGGTTAAGGAGACAGACTTGAAATCTGTTGGGCTTCGCCCGCGCAGGTTCGAACCCTGCTGTCGACGAGTAATATTTTTCCATTTCCTTTTTGGTTGGGCCCAAAAGCTATCTAGCCCGCATGCATGCCTTTGATTTTATGGGCTGGGCGTAAGCCAGAACAGTTTCTGATAAGACTATTTTTCAGCCCAAACCATCGAAACGTTACCTTTCTATAAATACTGAACATTAAATGCTTGAAAGAGCAGAAGCGTCATGTTGATGAAGAAACTGAAATATTGTACGGGGTGAATTAGTCTATCGTACCATGGAGAAGATATAATTATATCATTACTTGTTTACGTAGTTCCTTATACTTGTTTAAGATGATCCCGGACACAATCGGGAGATAGATTATGATTCTTACTTAGTGGCTTACTTAAGACATAGTTTATTGTTGGTTCATGATGTTATAGATTTTTAACGTAGGGCTAAGGTAAACAACCTGTAAATTTAAACATGAAATTGATATTCAATAACTTAGATCTGGTGGGTGGTATGAACCAAACGATTAGACCAATACAACTCGGTCAGACCATAATCGAACCGGACATAAACGAACATCAGGGGACAAGGCGGTCCCCTAGAGGTCATAGCATGGACGTGGAGGAGCTCCCAATGAAGAGAACGAATGGGAGTTCACCAATGCACTCAGGCACAAGCAGAGTCAGTGCTACCAGGTATGTTCAGTATAACTCCGTTTATGAATTTAAGATGATATAATTTTCAGGGCTAAACCTCCGACCATTGAGTTTATCCCAAATTCAATAGTCAAGAGGATGCATAATGTGGTTGTATGATGCAAACAAGTTGCTAAAAACCATGATGCTCGAGAGAAAATGAAGGCGCATCTGATATCCGTATACCTAGAGGGAGCTGTTATGTAGTGGTGGGAATTGATAAAGCGATCCTATGTCGAGGCTGATATGTTGATCACCTGGCCGATACTTAAGGAAGATTTTATATTCCAATTGGGATAGTGAGAAGGATGGGCGCCCGAACAGCTTGCCAAACTGAGATAGACTGACACAGTTCCAAAGTACCGGTTTCAAGGAGGATTGAATGTTAGAACAGACTTTTTGAATATTTCAATTTATTGTTGGGTTACTTATGTTTTGATACTTCGGATGTTTTGAGTATTATTGAGGTATTTTAGGGGAAAGTACATGCATTAATAGTAATTAATGTGATTATATTTTTTTTGCGTACAGGGAGGCATCACGCCAAAGAAAGGAAGGAAAGAGGAGGGTTACAGGTGAGGAGAACCGGGAGAAGGGGTAATGAGTCTAGCAACAGTGACTCCTTCAGCATCCTCCTGGAGCAGCTGGCGAAGCTCATTCAGGGGTGTCTCCAATTCATGTATACCGTAGGGATAGACAAGACTGTGCTTCGAGAGCCAGTCCGCGACTCTATTCCCTTCCCGGTAAACATGAACTAGGTTCACAATCCAGTCATGCGCAATCAAACGTCTGATGGCCATTAAGAGCGCTGCATAGGGGTGTAAAGGATCTAACCTCTCTTTCATAAGTTGGATCGCTAGTTGAGAGTCGGTTTCAACGATGAGGGTCCTGCAATCGTGTCTCCAAGCCAACTTGAGACCATGAAAAATGGCCCATAGCTCGGCACAGGTGGCTGAACAAGAGCCCACGCCAGCAGCAAATCCACTGATCCAGCTACCATCGACGCCTCTCAAAACTCCACCTGCACCTGCTATTCCGGAATTAACACTCGCCACCCCGTCCACATTCAGTTTCGTCCAGCCAACTGGAGGTGGCTTCCAACCGACCTGTACCTCAATGCGATTACGTGGGGAATTTACCCGCCCCATCAGAGGACTCGGCGCATTCCAAGCCTTCCACCACAGCTCGGCCCGGATCTTCACAGCCTGCAAAAGAGAGGGGGCAGACAGGGTCTTGTTCACTCCATGAAAAACACCATCATTCCGGCTCTTCCACATGCTCCAAAGGGCAATGCTAAAAAACACATTCCAGGGGAGGCCTAGGAGGGAGGACTCCTCGCACTTGATATTGCTTTCAAACCAGCTGTTCCAGTTGCGGCTGAAGAAACTCTGAAGCTTATCCTGATGGAAGGTACGGCTCCAGAGATAGGCTGCCGGTGGACAGTCTCTAAAAATATGCAGCGGCGTCTCCGTAATAGTGGGGCATCTGAAACAGGAGGAGTCGTGCACTAGATGCCTCCTAGTTCTTTCCTCGTTCGAGCTTATTCTCCCTTGCGCCACCAACCAAATGAAGCACCGCACTCATTCTGGCACAGTAAGGCTCCAGATCCTCTTCCAAAGCTGCTGGTTGTCGTCGTCGATAGAATCTTGAAGCAGCTGGTAGGCACTCTTGGTAGAGAATCTTCCGTTGGATGTTGGTTGCCACAACAGAGTGTCTTCTTCCGTTGAGAGAGGGTCCACTACCTGCGCTGTGATTTGCCTCACTATGTCTGGGGGGAGTATGTGATCGAATCTCTCCGTCTTCCAGTTCCCGTCCTCGTCCACGACATCCTTAACCCGAAGCTCCCGATCCTCCTCCGGAATTTGATCCGCAGCCAGATCCTGAAGAGGTACCTGCGTTAACCAGATATCAGACCAGAAATTAGTGCTATTACCTCTATGAATATTCCATGCACAACCTTTCCTAAGCAGATTCCCATCTTTAGCTAGGCTGGACCAGGTAAAGGAACTTCCCTGAACAGGCCTCAGAAGGTTGAGATGAGTTTGGTCTTTCCCATATTTCGATCGAACCAACGGGGTCCAAAGGGTCTCTTTCTCTTTGATTACTCGCCATCCTCCTTTAGCCAGCATGGCTAAGTTCACTTCTCTTGTCGATCTAATACCCAGTCCTCCATTCTGTTTTGGAGCCAACAGTCGTTGCCAGGGGACCAGGTGCAGTTTCTTCTTCTCCTCAGTGTCCCCCCAGATGAAGCTCCTATTAATCCGATCTAAAGACCTGCAAACATTCATCGGAAGCATTTCTGTTTGCATAGGGTAAATCGGGATAGAGGCAGAGATAGACTTAACCACAGTTATCCGAGCAGCGAGAGAAAGGTGTCTGGTCTTCCAGGGAGCAAGCTTCCGTTGGATCCGTAACATCAGGTCCTGGTATCTGGTTCTAGTGACCCGGCCATGAATCGCCATAACCCCAAGATAGCGCCCGAGATCTACCGTGAGCGGGATGCCTGCCCGCCGCGACAGCCCTCTCGCTTTCCGCCTGTCGATGTTAGCCGAGACAAAGATTGCCGACTTCTCATAGTTAACTCTCTGACCAGAGCTATGGCAAAATTCATCTAAGCACCGCTTTATTATCCGCACCTGACTTCCCTCCGCTTCTGCAAAAAGAACAAGATCATCTGCAAAGAACAGGTGAGAAATCAAAGGCCCCCCCTAGAAAGTCTCAGAGGTTTCCAGAGTTTATCCTGTATAGCTTGATCGATCCTGTGAGAGAGTCTTTCCATACATAACACGAAAAGATAGGGGGAAAGAGGGTCCCCCTGGCGGACTCCTCTGGTGGGAGTGATAGGCTCTGAGAGTTCTCCGTTCCAAAGCAGCCGCATTTTATTGTTCTCAACACAGAACATGATGCAATTGATCCACGAACTAGGCAGACCCACTTCCTTCAAGGTATCCCTGAGAAAATCTCATCTCAATCTGTCATAGGCTTTCTCAAGGTCAATCTTGAGCACGATGCCCCCTTTCTTGCCTTTCTTTTTTCTAAGGGAGTGGAGGGTTTCCTGCAAAACGATAATGTTATCAGTAGTCTGTCTCCCAGGGATAAAGCTGCTCTGCCGTGGCGAAATAATCTTCCTCATGATTGGCTTCAGACGATTGGTGATGGCCTTCATGATCGCTTTCAGGCATACGTTGTTAAGTGAGATCGGGCGGAGCTGAGAAACTCTCTCCGGGTGTTCCACCTTTGGGATGAGAACAACCGTCGACTCTACCACTTTCTCTGGCAGAAAACCTGTAGAAAAGAAGCTGACAGCCATATCAATAAGAGTTTTCCCGACGGTTTGCCAGCCGTGTTGGTAGAAAGCAGCTTGAAATCCATCAGGTCCCGGCGCCTGGAAGGGCTTCATGTCGTGCACCGCTCTATGGATGTCCTCTCCGGTGAAAGGGCGAAGCAGAAAGATGAGGTCCTCCTGAGCAATCCTAGGAAAAGCTTGCTTGGGCATCTCATCCGTATACTCCTGGTTATCCTGCAAGTACAGAAAAGAGAAGAAGTCAAAAACCAAATTCGCAAGCTCATGAGGGTCAGATATCCACTCTCCATTGTTGTCCTTGAGACTCTCAATCCTGTTCCTCCGTCTGCGAATATTGGCTTGTTGGTGAAAATAGGCCGTGTTGCGCTCTCCAAATTGGACCCATTTCTCCCTAGATCGCTGGAACCAAAGAATCTCTTCTTGCTCCAGGATTTTATCAAGCTCCTTTTCCAATTTAACCTGCAGTTTGAAGAGACCTGGCGAGAAGTTATGAGCCACTTTAGTTTGGATTCCTTGAATCCGGCTCATTAATCTTCTCTTCCTACGATATATATTTCCGAAGGTGGATTGGTTCCATTGAGTCAGCTTGCTTGCCAAGTCTTGGAGAGCTTCCTGCAGAGGAACCTGAGAATCCCAACTATTAGACAGAAAAGTGTTATAAGACTCGTGAGTAAGCCAGGCACCCTCAAACTTAAAAGGACGAAGAAGAGAAGCGGTGTGAACTCCCTGGTTTCCAAGAGACGTAAGAATCGGGTGGTGGTCAGAATGGAGCCGGGGGAGGTGGGTGACCGTCGAGCCGGGGAAAACAGCATTCCAAGCTGCATTACAGAGACTCCTATCAATTCGACTAGCCTTGTAAGAGTTGGGCGTGTCTCCTCTGGTCCAAGTAAAACGAGGTCCGGAAAAGCCCAGGTCAATGAGCTCGGCTTGGCTAATTCTAACGTTGAAACGTTTGCACCGCCGATAGATGGCAGGAGTGGCCGGTCCTGCTTGTTCCGACGGGTCCCTGATTGTGTTGAAGTCTCCGGTTAGAAGCCAGGGCAGATCCATATCTTCGCTGGATCGGAAGATGGTGTTCCAAAGGAACCGCTGCAAACTTTGTCTGGGACTCGCATAGACGGCCGTCAAAATCCACGGATGCGCTGAGGCCGACGAAACTTTCACTGTGAGATGCTGAAAGCATGCCGACAACACTTCCACCCGGAAAGCTTGAGCGTCCCAGCAGAGCCAAATCCCCCCTTTTCTTCCGTCGGCTTCAACTCGCAAGACATTTGGAAACCCCACTTTCCCACATATTTGGTTCGCCACTTCGCCGCTAATCTGAGGCTCCAAAAGTATCAAAAAGTCCGGCTTATGGTGGTGAACGATCCATTTCAGAGCACGGGAGAAAGCAGCATTCCCAGCACCTCCTACATTCCAAGCCAAAATGGAAGCACAAGAGTTAGTTTTGAATTGGAAACCATCGGCATAAAATTAAAAAAGAAAAAAGAGAAGGGGGGAAGAAATCGAGTCGGAGAAGTCCGAAATTAAGGGCTCCCGGTCATGGTCGAGCCTGCAACTTCCAATGCTGGACTCGATTCCTCTCTACACTCCATTTCCGGGGCTTGGAGCTGGCTTTTCTCTGCCTTGCTCGCCTTCGCCGCTCCCGTCCAAGCCTCTATCTCCTGCAGCGTAAGAGATGCTAACCGAGTTCTGGCTTTGCTCTTTTTGTCCTTAACCGGAGTCCAAACTTGCAGAGCCTTGGTTGTGATCGTCACTGGGTTTTTCCGCGGAGATTTAGCTTTCTTCTTCTTGTGAGACCTCTGGTTTTTTGTCCGCTGCACCGATGAAGGAGGGTCATCTCTCTGCTCGCCTGTTTGCTGGCTCTCGTAAGCCGGGATGGAGATGATCTGGATCTAGGTGTTGTTTGGGCCTTTGACCAGATGCGTTGGCGGAGGGTCGGAGCTAGATGGACCAAGTCCATTTTGTGAAACAGCTTTGGTTTTATTGTGGTTAGGCCCATCACTGCTGTCCGAATCAATCGATCCCACATCCCGTCTCATTCCTTGATCCAACTCTGGCCTGTTGGGCCCCAAGTTTAAGGCCTTTTGCTTTGAAGGTATAGGGCCCAGAACACCCTTGCCGCCTGTCGACGTTTCCGCTGAAGCCTTTCCTGTTTTCTCTTTCCCTTTTTGCGACGAACCCTCAGAGACTTTCCCTTTATCAGGCTTGCCTTGTTTGTGATTTTCTACCCGTTGGCCCTGCGAAGCCTTATTCCCCCCCTTATTTCCTGACAAACTTTCCACAATTTTCGTCCCAGACCTTCCTTTCTCGATTTTTCCATCAGCCATGAGATCTCCCTGATTGCCATCCGAATTTCCTTTCTCGTGGGCCCGATTTCTCCGCCGTGATCGTCGTGTTACCTGCATCCACGGACCGAACCCAGCCTTGTCCTCCGACGAGTCTTCCGAATTTTTTTCCGGCGCCTTGGTGACGGCTCCGGCCACAATCGAAAGTGTAGGTTCGCGCAGGGATGGGCAGGTCGCTGTCATGTGCCCTACTTTTCCACACTCGAAACACACATTCGGCAGATTTTCATACTCTATGTACTGCCATTTGCCATCCAGCCGAATGCGAGTTACCAGGGGTTTGGACAAGTCAAGCTCGACGGCCATCCGGGCGAATTTGACACGTTGTTGATGCTGCGTGTGGAAATCCAGTTTGATTGCTCGCCCAATCAGGTTCCCTAATGAGAACAGAATCTCTTGATGGTAGAAATGAATCGGGAAGGCTGGAAGTTGAACCCAGACCACCATCGTCTTCGGCAGCTCATCGGACAGGCGAAACGCCGGCGTCCATTGGAAGACTATACAATAGTGATCGAAGATGGTCCAGGGTCCCTCTGTTAGCGCTCGAAAATAGTCTGTATCATTATCCAGCTTCACCAAGAAACACTCTTGCTCTAGCGCCATGATGTCGATCGATCCAGTCGGACGCCACATAGCTTTAATTTTATTGCTGAATGTCAGAAAGGAGATGTTCAACCCCATGGTACGTACCACCAGGGTACGCTTCCATTGAGTACACAGCTTTTCTCTGAAGGCATTAGAGACTTTCAGCTCCGGTTCTCCGTTGAAGGTCCCCGGTATCAGATCATGTTCCCCAACCGGCATCCACAAGCTCTTCGATTTGTTGGCTTCTTGGGTCTGCCCTGTTACGATACTCGCGTAAGAAACAGGCGGCACCACAGCGAGGGAAGGCTCGGTGATACCCTTTGGTAACGGCAGCGGTGCAGGATCTATCAACATGGACGTCTCGTCCGGTCGAGGGTTTGGAGACGCAGCTTCAGCCCCATCTCCTTCCTCTGGGATGGGTTGCAACACGTCCGGTGGCCTTCCCGATGGGTTGAGATCGGTTGCCGGCGAAGCGGGATGAGAGAGCATCTAGAGATATCAGAGAGAAGTCAATTCAGTGACTTGGTGTATCAAGTTATTTGCCCTAATCACAAATACAATTAATGTGATTATATATTCTGTAATATCTAGAGATTGTTGGTGGCGTTTAAGCAAATTTAGAACAATAATCCCTAAACCCTCATCTCTCTCTACCTACCTCTGCCGAACCTTTCCCTCTCCCGTCTCTTGTTCTACCTTTCCCCTCGCCTAGTGGCTCTCTCTCTCTTCTTTCCTAAATCCTTCCCTAATTCTATTCTACTAATCCCTAATTTCCCCGATTCGCTTATTAGTTATTACCCAATCGTGTAACACTAGACGTTCTTTCCTAAATCCTTCCCTAATTCTATTCTACTAATCCCTAATTTCCCCGATTCGCTTATTAGTTATTACCCAATCGTGTAACACTAGACGTTGACGACTAGATCCGTTGTTCTTGCAAGATGAATGTGGAGGAGGAGGTGAATATTATCCTACTATTAATTATTGACAATGTTAAGTATATTGTCTAGTCTTTATTGTTTTTATTTATTATATGTACTCTTTCATCTTTATTATTTTCATGTGCTATGTGTAAGAAACAAGTAGACTAAATTTTCAAAAACGTAGAAAAAATAGTGACAACTTTCGTGTTATGTTTACACTTTCGTCTTTAATATTTTTGGGTGTTATGACTTATGTGTACTCTTTCTTCTTTATAATTTTCAATAAATTAACGTCTAATTTCTAAAACATATATTTTTTTCGGAATAAAAAAAACACATCAAAAAATCATTTTAAATAAATAGTAACAAAATATAAATAATTAAAGTGAAAAATATAATTAGAATGCAAATAAGTATGTTTATTGAAAGAAATTAGGGAAAAAAAATAGGGATGTAACTTTGAAAGCTTGTAGGATTGGAGTAGAAACGTGTTTCAGAAAGCTAAAATGGACGTTTGAGAGGTCGGGAGGCCAAATTTAACTTGTTGGGTTAGAGTTAATCTTATTGACTTGTCCTTAATAAGTTAATTGTTTGCCCATTGACTTGCAAATCCCATGATTGGCAAATAGACTCTTTGAAATCCTTAATATCAATAAATTCATTTAAAATTCCATAGCTCGTTTTATCTGAAACATCCAATAAACAAAGTGAAGTGTATTGTTGTGCTTCTGCAGCTTTTATCACACTTTTGCAATACAAGTGAAATCCTTTTCCCCAACCTTTGATCAATACAGCCTCCAGCGAAAACAAAACTATTAGTTTGCTCTCAAAAAGTACTCATCCGCAAAAGAGAAAACAACGTCATGACCCCCAAACAACATGTAAAAGAAGGAAACAAAGACTATTCACATCAACCATTCATTTTGTCCCGCCAAAACCAGAAGAAGAAAAAAAAAAAAGAAGCTCCGAATGCAAATTCTATAGATACAAATTACAGCAACCATCATCTTCTTCAATCTCATCCACCAACCACCACTTCCTGTGGCACTATTTCAGGGTTCACTGAACTCGACACTCTCTCATCATCAACCTGACCAGTGCTTTCCTCAGCATTATCAGATGGGTGAAGGCTCACTACAGCAGAATCATTCTGGGTTTCTTCTTTTTTCTCCGCGTCAGCAGCTTTCAGGGCCTGGCTCTTTTCTCCACCTGCACTTGCTGCAGACTTGGGTTTGGCCTTGGTAGCCTTCCCATGATCAGTAGCTGCAACAACTCTTTGTGACTGAACTTTAGACTGCTGAGGTTTCTTGACCTGTGTTTTCGAGGCAACTGCATTTTTCACAACATTGGTTTTCGGTTTCTCCTTGGTTGAGTTGCTTGGCTCCAGGCTGCGAATGGATGAGCTGATGCCACCTTCCGACGATTTGTTCATCGTGGCGCTGACACTCTTGTTTCTTCCAAGCTTCGGTGATCTTGGGCGTGTCGTTGGAAGCTGCAAGAGGTTAAATAAGAACCCAAAAACAGAAAGGAAAAAAGGGCATTCTAAAACAGATGATTAAAGGAGCAAAGTGGGAATACCTTCTTCAGTTCAACTTTGGAAGGCGGCTCCTTATAGAATGTTGGCATAGGTGCGGCCCTAAATGTTAAGCTCTTCCTCAGTTGCTTGATTTCAGCTTCCTGGCTCTCCTGCAGGGGAAAAAGATCAAAGTTAACCACCTTATGCAGTTCATTTGGCATTTTTGTGGCAAAGTGCGCCTAGAAAAGTGGAAAGGGAAGCTGAGATCCCCTTTTGTAAAGTGCATTTTTTCAAACCCTTCCTATTCGAAGTACATTCTTTTACATCAAAAGTGTCGTTGATAAACAGTATCATTTGCTCATTTTCATGTTATTGCAAATATCACTCTCCCAATTACACAAAGCAAAACAACTGTTAGTGATATTGGTGAGTGGTGACAGAAGGAACAAAGTCTATAATATGGGGAAGCAAAGTGAATTAACTTGCCTTGGTTTTTTCTTGCAAAGTGCTCTTTTCAGCTTCCTTAGCATGGATCTTCTCTTCCAACTTCGAAAAGAACTAATGAGGAGAAGGGATTCAAATCATACAATTAGTATTTCACACATTTTGTTGGCAGAAACTATCAGCAATAACAAATGGAATTCAAAACTCTGCAGAGAAGGTGGATCATCACCTCTCTCCTCTTTTCAGCACGTTCTTCCAATCTAGAGGAAAACCCAGAGGCAGAAGTCCTTCGAGTACTAGTGGCACCCCTAATAGAGATCAAAACATTGTACTTATCCCTTATCCCATTTAGAGAGCAAAAGGAATTCGGGAAAAAAAAACTTAGGAAAAGAGCAATACGAAGCATTTGAATGTGTGTCATCATCTTCTTTGATCGGCGATGATGTAGCAACTGCCTTCACGATTTGATCACCTGACCTGAAAACAACATTTCCAGAAACCAAAGAATTATTTTTTTTGTTAACCTAACCAATATGTGCAACAACAAACATGAAAGATAAAACCAAAGGTGCCACCAGTTGACAAAGGCAAGATGGCTTACTCAGGAACCTCGGGTGGAGGGGATTTGGCAGCTTCATTTACAGAACTTGATTTCACAGGTCTGGTAGCAAAAGAACTCTGCCTTGAAGGCACTTTAACACCATTGCTAGTCACTTCCTTAGATGCCACCCCACTAGTAGTTGCACGCCTGCTTGGTTGATTAGAAGGGCGAAGCGAAGTGACTGATCTACTGAAGTTCATTCGAGATTTTGTGCCTTCATTAGGGGAAGGTTTAGTGTATGTTTTGGCAGGGGTATGTCCATCAACGCTCTTCCTCATTTTATCAGCATGAACTCCTCTAACAGCAAATGATAAACTCTGAGTAAGTCCAGCTGGCCTCTCTTTGCGCGAGGATGAACCAGGACCAACTTTCGAGTTGATTTTATCCTTAGCAGCTACTTTGCTGTTCTTTGAAGAAGCCGAAACCTTTGAAGTACCATGCTCCTGAACAATACATCATTGTGAACTATTGTCAGTCCTTACTGGCCAAGCATGTTTCAATGGAACAAGCCAACAAAAAAATAAGACCATGGGATGGTTGGTACATTGTACCTTTAAGGGTTTTGAGAGTTTACTTTCTGATGAAATTGCAGAGGTTTCTTCAGTCTTTGTGCCTTCAGCTTCTGCAGAAGGCTTTGAAGTTTCATTTGCATAAGATGGAACTCCATTATTGGAAGCAATGGTCTCCTCCACCTTTCCATCACTTACCTCAGGGGCTGTTTCATCACTCAACTCAATTGAGTTCTCAGGCTCCATCTCTTATCCAAGATCTGGGAGCACAACGAAACTGCAGAACTGATGCTGAAAACTGTCAACAAGTTGCATACCACAAGCTGTGGACTATTCATTGAGCAAAAGAGTATTAAGAAAGTCCTAATCATAATCTAAGCAGAGGGGGATCTAGTGAAAACCAGTTTTCCATAAACCAAATAGAGAATAGAAATTGGTGAAATTTTCAGACAGAAATCCAATGTGAAACTCACAAGATCTGGCATTGCTGAGCAGTTGGGCAAAAGATTCAGGTTTCAAATCATCAACAGGAAAGCAGAGCAAGAGAAGCACAAAATGCACTGAGAGATAGTCTAATAGTGAGTGAGAGCGGTTAAATCTCCTAAACCATATGGTTTGAAATACCCATTTCACATTTAACAAGTAACCGGATACTAGACTCACAGATAACAGCCATTCGCACTGATCAACTACAAAGTCAAACAACCACGAGCACGGAATCTATAACCAACCCATGTATAATCATCATATTTCAAAACATTATCTCACAGCCATTGCACTTGACAGGTGCATGTGATTTTAAGCATTGAAGCGATCATCTCGAGAAGTCAATGACTGATCTACATCATGGAGGGCAACATACCTAAAACGCATTCCCTACACGAGCTTCCGTTCACTTCAAGTAGATACGGACAGAACACAGTTTCTAACTAAAATTCTAATCAACTCCACTAGGCAGTCCGTATAAAAAACTAGCTGTCTAAGTTCTCACCAATATCAAGCAAGCTCTAATTACAAAGTTTCAATTGCCTTATCATTAAAGCAAAAACATCAAAACATTAATCATCGCTTAGCTTTCTCCCGTTGGGAAGCACCTAGTCAACTGGTTCATAAGCTCAAAACTCTAAACAGGTAACGGTAGAACAGGCGAAACAAGGAATGGGAAGATCGATCAGCAGCCAGAAGAGAGTCACAATCCACAGGCCAAGTCTGAAACAGCAATGGAAGAATTCACTAATTACATGATCGAAGGCGTAAGGGGGGAAATCTCAGGCCAGTAGCCAAAAATTCGAAAAAAACCTCTGAGACACGGTAATTCGATTCTCGGACAGAAGAATTCGGCCGATTAGAGGGCGCAAATTATTATTTCTCTCTACCCTATCTTCGATCTGAAGAAAGTGAACGGGAGAGAGAGAGAGAGAGAGAGAGATAAGAAGATAGAGGCAGAAAGCTGTGAGTGAGTGGGAATTCATTAGATCGGAGTGAAGGAACTTAAATTTTCCACATTTTCCAAGCAACCAAACACCATGTCATCGCAGAAAATCAGAAACCCACCTCAAAACAAAGCGCAAGTCTCACAGAAACAGAGCAACCCAGCAACAACTCTGGCAACAGTTTCGTACAGAACGAAGTGGGCACGCGAAATCAATCCAAGTCTCAAACTTTTCAAACTTACTGCCACTCAAGAACCCAGCAAATCAAAACCCAACAGAAGATCCAGCACAATTTTTCAGCGGTAAATACCCAAATCAAGCCACTCAAGTAGAATATAAACAAGGTGGGGGAATACAGAGGACAATCACAGGGAGTGGAGAATTGCAAGAGGAAAGCCAGACATCACAAACATGAAGAAAGCAGTGGCAGTGAAGTAGAAAGCATACCTAGGACAGGGGAAGAGAAGTTTGTGGTGCCGGTGACGAAAGAAGTTTCAACCGTTGAGAGAGACAAGAGAAGAGAGCCCAAAATTTTGGGGATAAACTCTGAAAGAAACCGTATACAAGGAAGAAGGGCAACTGTAGTTATACAGAAGAAACCCTGGATCAGCTAATTAACCAAACAGAGAAGAGAAGAAGGATTACAGTTATTGACAGTATCCCCCTTTGTTTCTTTTTTGGATAGAAACAAACAAAGCTGGCTGTGATGGCAATGGTGGAGAGAGGGAGAGAGGGAAGGGAAATTTAGGACGTGGGGATCAATGAAAGAAATCAATCAGCGAATCAGACAGAAGAAACTCCGGTTGGTAAGTGAAACTTGTTTATCCTTTTCAATTTTGATGTTGAGTTATGTTGACTATTCATCATTTTTCAATTATCATTTTATCAAAATTTAATTAATCTTTTAATTAGTGCATACATGTTGATATTGTTACCAAAGAGAGCATTATTTAATTAGCTCGCAAGTTGCAACTTAGCTTTTAAGTTCTCTCATGATTAATACTGCTTTGATGTTTTATTTATAAATCAAATTATATGGTGTTATCAAAAGAAAAAAAAAATTCATTTAATGGTAAGATTGACATATCTCAAAAGTGAGGAAGTAAACTACACAATTGATCGGAAAAATCCTAAAATACACATGTTTTTAAAAAAATTCCCAAAATACACACGTTATAAAAAAATTTCCCAAAATACACATGTTTGGGCATCACCGCTGTTGTCAACCGCAGTGATTGCATTCACCGCGGCAGACCAAAGCGGTGAATGCATCATCGCGGTTGACGGCCGCGGTGAATGCCTAACGTAACACTGGAACTTCAAACAAACGTAACTTTGCGTTCGGTTATCCGATTGTAGCGAATTTTTTTTTTTTTTGATTCCACATAACTTTTCAAGATCTTTCAATCTGCAACAAGCCTTCATCCAAAAAAAATTCGTTTGCTACCCCGAACGAGCAATTTTTCGATTTTGACAAACTTTGGAAGACCATAACTTTGTGCTCCACAATCCGAATGTCATTAAACTTTTTTTGATTTCGCATAACTTTTTAAGTACTACAACTTTTATTATAACCATAATTTTGGAAAGTATGTGGATTTGTGAAAAGTAAAGGCAAAGTTATTGCCAAAATCCCGTATACCCAAAAATATTTCTTTTTTAAAAAATTCTTTCCTAGTAAAAGTTGTAGTTCTTAAAAAGTTATGCACAATAAAAAAAAACCTTTACGACGTTCGGATTGACGAGCTAAAAGTTATGGTCTTCTAAAGTTTGGAAAAATCGAAAAATTGCTCGTTCGGGGTAACAAACGACATTTTTTTTAGATTAAATATTTCTGCAGATTGAAAGATCTTGAAAAGTTAAATGAATTAAAAAAAATTCACTACAAACGGATAACCGAGCGCAAAGTTACGTTTGTTTGAAGTTTCAGTGTTACGTTAGGCATTCACCGCGGCCGTCAACCGCGACGATGCATTCACCATGGCCGTCAACCGCGATGATGCATTCACCGCTTTGGTCTGCCGCGGTGAATGCATTCACTGCGGTTGACAACAGCGGTGATGCACAAACATGTGTATTTTGGAAAAAAAATTTATAACGTGTGTATTTTGAGAATTTTGTTTAAAAAATATATGTATTATGGGATTTCATCCCAATTGATCCCGGTTTCCTAAACAAGACAAGACATGTACCAATGACAACCATGGTTGTGGGAGAAAAAAAACTAGTTTAGTGTTGGTCGGTTCGATAGGTACCGACCATCAAATTGGTTGGAAGACCTCGTAGTATGAACGGTCAATTTAAGTGGTTAAAACGGTGAAATCGATATGACCAGAATGATCAATTATCGACAGCTAGAAACAACGTCACCATTTTGTGACTGTTTAATGGTAACTAAAAAATGAATTTGGTTTTTATATGTGAGGATGTTCATTGTGTACTTTGATATTTAAACATTAAATTCTAAGTATGAACATTTGAATGTTTAGGTTATTTATTGTATTCAAGTATTAATGTTTAGATATTGATGTTATTTGTTGGATCCAAGTACACATATTTGGATATTGACATTATATTTTGTACTAAAATATGAGCGTTTGTCATTTCATTTTTATACGGATATAAGTTGTAGGTCATTTTTTCTTAAAAAAAGTTATATATACATGCAATAATTTATTTGATGCTAAATAATTTCCAGTTTCCCCACATATTATGCTAAAATCTGTATAAACTGATTGTACCCATTGGACCGTACCACTTCCTTCACTGACATAACAATTAAATCGGTTTGACAACGTTAATGGAAATTGGCAGTTAGTCGTAACATTAAACTGGGAAATTTTTAAGAACTTTAATGATCTTATTTAAGAGCTAAAGGAAAATTTGAAATGGACTTAATAAATAAGGTAAATTAACCTGTTATAAGATGAAAGTGGCCTAATTTCTTTATTTTTTGTAATTTTAGTATTAAGAACTGGATCAATACTGCGGACCAATGCTACCATAACCAAATCAGAGTATGAACTGGTGTAGCTAGCCGTTCACACTTTACTTGTTTACTCGATATCAAACTATTAACGAATCGATGACTCATAAACAAAAATATTATAAATAGAATACACATAATAATACACTACATCATAAATTTGAAATAGAATACATTACCTTTAAACAAGCACGAGTACTAAAGTCCTAAAGTCCAAATTCCAAACATTAATGTTCTCCAATATAAAAGAAATGGTTTAATTGTCAATATGTCGCTACAAAACTTTTCAAGATTAACTATGATATTTTTTAGAATAGGAAGCACATTGAGCTAATTACATTTGCATCTTTATCAATAATGTTTGAAGTTGTATGCACAATAACACAAAATAGTGGTGAAGTAGCTGGAAAAGAATTTGTTTTCTCTCTGAGGAGACTTGGGTTTAAATCTAAGCGGTGACATTTTAATAAACTCATCTCCTGAGAGAGATTGTGGCATGTCTCTGAATCGATAGCCCGGTTCGCCCTGTTCAAGCGATTAATTGTTCGAGCTGATATTTGGCAGTGGATCAACAATTTTATCTATCAGACCAACCAATTCGATTTAGTTTTCACAACACGACTATGAGAGTGATCAACAAGGCGCAATTTAAGCTTTTCATAATTTAATTAAAATTCAAAATAATAAATTAAATCAACTTTCCAATCAACCAAAATGTTCCACATGTTACCCGTCAATCATAAATGGCTCATATCTTCTTTGTTTCGAATATGATTTTAATATTTTTGCACAAAAAATGCCAATGTTAATTTGCTTTATGGTAGGTTTTACTAATATTGAGCATTTGGAAAAAAATGAAATATCTAGAACTTATAATTGATTAATATTTTCAAGTGAGTTGGCAGTTTAGAGATCTATACTAGGCATAGTACTTTTGTATAAAAATATTTTTGATATTCTTTAACCTTTAGGTAGATTATCAAGGTGTTTAGTGCTTATGAAAGTATATAACTATTTTACTGTAAGTTATCACACAAAACATGTATTGTTCAGCTTACATACTAAATTATTGGGGTAAATACCCTTCTTGCACTAAAAGACTACTTTGATGACATGATCCTTCATTTACCCATACAAAACAAATAAAAGCATGCATTGTCATTTGTCAACATAATGGAAATGGACTGAGATGGGAAGATGTCTGCCGGCGAGAGTTTACATCGATCTTACTTTACATGTAGTTGTTCTTTGATTAACGTACAAGATTAATCATGACTTTAGGTTGATCTCATCGTAAAATTGAAAATTGCGTACGATTTTGTCTCTGGACACATGCAAGTTTAGATAAAAATACAAGACACATGTAAGTTTTTGTAAGAAAATAAAAAAAACTCATTTTTATGTTTATGCAAGAGATTGAATTCACCATTTTTTTTTTTAGAATAACTCACCATTTTGAGGTAAGGTTGATATGATTTGAATAAGATCATTTTTTGTCTATTGGATGGCACCGGGTCTGTTCTGTTTTCTTGCATTGTCGATTGCCCGACCCGTCTCCGTAAGACCGTAACAAGTAGCATGAAAGTATCTTACCTCTCTATGAAAAAGACACAACTAATTTCAAATTCTGACTATGCCACACGAACTATTTACCACCAATAATTAAATTATATATATCGCATCGGATTCCATTTGTTCATAATTTAATTTTATTGTAAAAAAACAAAATGCATGCACTTTCAATTCAATTTCTGTCCAATGTCCATCCCCTTATCCCATATTCTCATCCCATACCATTACCATACATGGCAATGTTCCTTAGTTACTTTTTTCTCACTCTATGATTCTTATTCTTATTCCATGCTTGTGTATATAATAATAGAGTGAACCCAACAGAGAGCAATAGAGCATGAATGACTATAACATAAATATTAGTATGAACTAACTAAATCTATTTACAATCTTTTATGATGTAGAAAAATATATATATATTTTTTGTCGAATTTCATTCAGCCTCTTAGATTTACAAGTGTATTAAGAACTAGCAAATTCAACCTACTAATAACCCTGGAAAAAAAATATTGTCTTCAACTTCACTATGCTCAAAATCAACTCTTCTAAAATTTTGAAGAACTTGAAATTCTCTACCAAAGCATTTAATTTAGTATGTAGGTGGGCCAACTTAGTCAATTTTGACTTAGATTAGAGTTCGAAGACTCTTTTTATTTTCAATGGTGATTATACACTAATATAATTAAAATAAGTAGCTTTTTGATATGTGGATGGAGTGACTAACATGTTTCAGTTCACGCAATTCAGTGATTTCACTGTACCAAATAAATATTTAATTTCTAATGTGTTATATATAGTTGAGTAGAGTGATCATATTGGTCAATAGGGCTACAAATGAGCTGAAATAAACTGAGTTTTGATCTTGTTCAGACTCAACTCATTAAAAAAATTAGCCGAGCTCTCTTTTACAACAAAAAAAAGGGCTCAATCTTGGCTCATTAATGAGCTCACAAGCTCGATCTATTCGAGTCTAGCTCGAAGTCGCTTAATTCTAAATAGTCGAACCTCTAATATAATTATATAAATAAATGACATGCATGTTATTAATATAATGAAAGTCGAGTTGCACCTCCCTGGGCTTCAAATACAATTTTCGATTAACCATAAAAAATATATTATGAAAGTAAAAAATGATCATAGTAAATTTTTCATTACTAACTATCCTATTTAGTTTATAAATTCTAACTAATTCATATCATGATATTTAACAGTAATTATTATCCAAAAAAGTTATGATAAATAATTTTTATTTCAAAAATATAAATGATGCATATTTTTATCACACATTCAAAGTGTTAAACCATCATATATTGTGAAATATATACTCTAGTAAACCTATGAACTATTAATAAGCAAGCTCATAAGCTATAAAAATCAATTTAGTAGTAAGAGTCTAGTCGGAGTGTCTCTCTAACACAAATGTCGAGCCAACTCATAAATTTACCTCAACAAATCATTGAATCAAGCTAATTCACAAACCTCACGAACTGAACAAATCTCAACTCAATCTCAACTTCTTACTCAGTAAGTCTGAGTTTCAAACAAATTCTTTTCACGTCTTGGAACCCAAAAAGAAAAAATCTTCATATATGCCAATGATTGAAGGAAGACATAAACGCAACTTGGCACTGTTTGACAACGTGGTGGGTTGGGGCCTTGCTGGCGAGCTGGGGCCCATTTGCCTTGCATTACACAGGTGGGCGTGTTCCCGCGAAATCCTACGTGGCATGACCAACCGGCATGATTGGCCACGTGACAGCCGCTCCCCACGACAACTGCATCTGAGCTGTCACAAAACGTGCGCTCAGGATCGGCTAGCGGCTGCCGGAGATACGATGCCGGCCGTCAGATATTGATGGGCCCCCAGCGTGTCTGTTTCTTCTTCGGTGGAGAGGGAGGACTGAAGAGACATTTGGGACGTGGGGATCAATGAAACAGATCAATCAGTGAATCAGACAGAAGAAACTCCGGTTGGCATTTGGCAAGTGAAACTTTTTTTTTTATCCTTTTTTTTTCAAATTTATTGTTGAAATTAATTATGCCGACTATTCATCAGTTTTTTTTTTAATAATTATCATTGATCAGAGTTTAATTTGGTGCATACATATTGTTATCTAACAGAGTATAATTTAGCTGGCGAGTTGTAATTTAGCTTTAAGTTCTCTCATGATCGATACTGCTTTGATTGATGATTTCTTTATGAGTCAATTCTATGGTAAGATTGGCATATCCCAATGGACAGGGAATCAATCCTTTATCATAGCACAATTGATCATGGTTTCCTAAAGGAATGCGTTAGGGTGACAATTAGAATTTTAATAGTCGTCGTGGCTACAATAGTAACCGCCGTTCATTTTTAATTTTTTTCTCTTTTTTTAATCTCACGGTTAAGATTGCTCCAGTGTAATTTTGGAAAAAAAAAAACCACACTCGATTATTCTATATAATATACCAAACCTTAATTCTACCCTTCCCAGTCCCCTCCCTCCAGCCAAACCTGTCGCAGCCGCAAGCCCCGCTGGCCGCCTCCGTCACTCCCGGCGCACTAGTTCTGCCGACCGCCTCCCCCAGCCCCGACGCACACCCACCAGCCCCGACGCACCAGCCTCGACGTCCCATAAACCTGACCATCCCCTGTCGCCCCAGCAGCAAAACAGGAGGCTCTGTCAATCCCGAATCGGAAGCTCGCGGAAGAGAGAAAATCAATTCATATCATCATCATTGCCTCGAGTAGAGAGAGATAGAGAGTGACCGAGAGAGAGCGCACCATGAATTATATATATACATACATGGAAGTTAACAAGAGCGAGCAGCAGAGCAGAGGCGGAAGGCAAAACCAAAAAGCAAAGAAAGTGATCTTTGTATGCAATGGTAGTGATCTACCATTTTTGTAGTTATTTGCGCACATTGGCAGTGATCTTTCAATGGTAGTGATATTTTGGTGGATTGGTATGTTATTTTATCTTGCAATGGTAGTGATCAAGATGAGTTGCACTGTTTTTTTTATTTATCTTACAATGGTATGTGTGTACGATTTGTGAAGACTGACATGCATTAGTAGTGATCTACCGCTGGAATGGTAGTGTTCATTGTAATATGTGCAATGGTATTGTTCAATTTTTATGGAATGATATTGGTCTCCTTCTATCTTGGTCTCCCAAAACCCTACGGTAGTTTAATTGCCTAATAATCACTTTCCGTAATTATCTCTCCCCAATCATCCACATAATTAATATGGTAGTTATGATTATAAGAAAAACAAAATATTATTTCTATCCTTAGTAGCCACGGTGATTAATAATATTAAGTAATCACCATAACCTCTCTCGTTTCCTATATAGGACATGTAACGATGATGATTGATAGTTAGCATGGGTAAGCACCGAGTCCATTCAAATTAGACGAAATCACTATTCTCGGTCTATCATCTGATTAGACCGAGAATACCAGGTTCGAGACCTCAAAACAATATACCTCCTGTAAATTACAATATTTTCGTAACTATCTCTATCATCCAATTAGACCGAGAATACCAGGTTCGAGACCTCAAAACAATATACCATAAAATATCATACCATTCTGGAGTAATGTCGAAATATGACGCATAACAAATTATAAAATATTATAACTCATGGAAAAGGTAAAGGAAAAAGGGAAATCTTGCCACTTCCTCCTATGAATTCCCTAATCGGAACAAAACGAAAAATATTCGGGCTCTTTCTCAAGAGAGGATCCGACCAATAATCTTATAGTCAGTAATCTTGCATAACCTCTCATTTACCATTTATGGAAAGCTTTTAACTTTTTACCCAATTAATATTAATGGGTTATATCTCTTTCGTTTTAAGTCATAAATTTTCCCCGGATAAATCATATTAATTATGCTCTTCAAAATGACATCCACTTTAATATATTATGGAACACAAAAATTGAGACATTTATTACCAGTTCATACCATGTGATAATGTTTGGTAGTACATAAGATTATACCACGTGGTATGGAAGTGCATCATGGTGGTATGAACTTATCAAAGTGTAGAATGGTTGAATTTATAATAGTAAGAATATAATAACCATCATTTTCCATCTTTCATCACCATATGCCACCAGTTACCACCCTATACCACCTTGGTATAGGTGGTAATGATTGTCAAGTCTCTAGTTTGTTTTGTTTTTAAGTTAGCCAGTATCATATACGGGACACATGATTGGTGGAATGACGACTCGAACTCTTGTACGAAATAGAACGATAAATCGAAGGAAACTACAATAAACTATGATAAAAAAAAGATAATAAGCTAGTATTTGAGTTCCAATCTTCATTGATATTGAACTAGAGAATGAATACATATTTATAAGGCATAGAAAATGATGTGAGCCCAAGGAGCCCTGGGACCCGCGCACAAATCCCAGAGGAGGAGGAGAGCAAATGGCGGGGAAAGCAACGGCAACCGACTGGGGGTTGGCAGAGGGAAGTTCCCCGATCGGGGAAATGAAAGGAATGTCGGGGAATGCATGAAGGAGGGGTCCCTGTCAGTGACCCTAAATAACCGACCGGGTATTTTGCCCGAGTTTCGGACATGGTGACAGGATTTTTGTCATTTTTAAATTGTTTTCATTCCTTTTAATTGCCCAGACCTATATAAAGGTTGAAACTCGGGTTTTAGATTTAGTTGTTAGTAGAATATTGATTTTTATCTTGATTTTGAGCTTCGGTCTTGAACTTTTATCTATATCAATCATGTTTTCCCCTTGATTGTGGTCGAAATTCTACCTTTTTATATTGATTGAGCCTTCTCCCAATTTGTGTTGAGATTGCACTTCAATACCATCGTATCCCTATCGTTTTATTCATGTTCTTAGTTGCGTTACTTTAATAACTACGGCTACATGATCCTCGCTCGTATAAGAAAACCCCAAAAATCATGGCTCATTGCGCTTTCTTCTCCGACATTAAGCCGCTTGTCTTCAGGTTAGCATGTATCATTGTTCATTTCTCCACGAGGGCAATACTGCTAAGATGTTTTTGTTATAATGTTACTTCTTTTGCCTTATGTTCATTACGTTGATATACATTTGTATATGCTAAAGGGCCCATGTTCTTCTCTTCGAGATGGGGGCCGAAACGATGGTACAATGGGAGAAGGAGGGGTCGTTTAATACAACTCAAAAATTACCCTTAAAAAGCCAAAACAAATAATTAAGGATAAAATTGTAAATTCAACCTTTAACTAATAATTCTCAAGGCCACAAATCTAATATGAAATCCAACAAGCAAACAATCACTTTTTAAAATCCAACACAAATCCAATATGACAAAATCCCACGTAATACTTCAATCGTAAAATATAGGATTTTACCCAAATCCTTCATTTTTAAAAATTCTACAAACAAACGACCTCTAAGGATTTGGGAAAAACAAGTGTATAAAAACCAAAATCTCAAGGCTAATATCATTCAAGAACGGATGAATGAGATCCTTACCTTAAAGCGGGACCACATAATTATTCAAGAGGAGAAGGATGATGAATTGTTTTGTTCAAGAGTTGATTTGCTCCAAGAGGGCTACAAAAATACTAGATTCTTCTATACTTTTACTATCTAGCAGAAACAAAGAAGACAAAGAAGGTTCTTTAGGGCATGAAGTTGCGGTTCTTTGCTCGGAAATGTTCAAAGATAGCAATTGCTACGAGAGAGACTCTTCTCGCGAATTTGTTCTCAAAACCCGAAATGCCCTGTATGTGAATCACCTGTGAAGACGGTCATACATTACCTATTCTACTGCCAGCATGCTGCAAATACTTGGCATATTTCGAGCCTGAGCGTATCTCGTACTCCTCGAGATGCTTCTTTCAGTTTGTGGGTCTTCAACTTAAAGGATCTGTTTTCAAATGCCCAAATTGGGAAGATCATTTTCTGCATGTTGAACATTTGACTGGCGCGTAATATTTTTTATATTTGATACCAAGCCTCCTACGCCGACCTTTTCGGTAATTGTGGTCGGTCGAGACTTCTTGGAAGTTGGAATGGGAATGGGAGGAAGCTATGAATGGCCTCTCTCCTTTGTCTTCAAATCGACCAGCTCAATTGTCTCATCATTCTCGGAAGTCCCATCAATACACTGAACCACTACCTTTCTCCAGTGTGATAAACTGTGATGGTTCGTTCGTTGCAGAGTCGAGATTACTATTGGTAACTCTCATGGTCAGGTGTATCATGTACGACTAGGGATGGCAACTTTGCCCATACTCATGGGTTTCTTACTATCCAATCCAATTGGGTTGGGTCTGAAATCCAAATAGATGGATATGGGTAGAGTTCGATGGGTTTGTACCCATACCCATTTACTTTGGGTTGAGTTGGGTTTATATCAAATGGATTGAGGTTTGTACCCATGCCCAAATACAAATTACAGTTTGGTACCCAAACTTAATAGATATGCATATTTAGTAACTAAATTTAAATTATTTTTTTCATATAAGTCCTCAAAATATCGATGGAAAATTACGTTTTGGTACCTAAATTTTTTTGTCTTACATTTTGGTACCTAAACTTTTCAAGTTTTGCAAATAGGTCCAATTTTTGCATGTGTAGTTAAAACACCCTCAAGTAAATGGATATCCATATCCAACCCATACCCATTTAGATTAAGGAAGCCCCAAACCCAAATCCATCTATAAACCCCCAAATCCATATGCACTTCACCCATACCCAACCCATTATCAATGGGTTTACTTGGATTTGGGTATAATTACCCATGGGTGGGTAATTTGCCATCCCTATGTACGACCACAACGTTTAGACTTTCCTTTTTCTCAACCAATATAAGCACAAGCATTTGGTCTCCTTAATGCCATTGTGTCAGTGGTGCAACACTCAACCCCGACACGTATTCGTACTAATTGGCAGGGTTATCAAATGCACTAAAACAAAATCCCTCAACTTCGCTTGGCAATGTCGAGCTACCATTGCACAAATGTCCTACTTTCTTTAGGCGCAACTTATTTTCGTGTCGAGTTTGTTCGTTGATGATTTAACGGGTTTGCAAATTAGCTGGCTTGTCAAACTAGGGTGGATTCGTTACCAGTGGATTGAGTTTTAATTATTAAAATTATTGCTCCACAGTTGTAAGTAATAAAAGGTTCTCTCATTGTTAAAAAACCAGAAGAGAGCGTCTAAGTTAGTGTAGGAGACATTGGCAAAGGAAAAATGTTATGGTTTTGAGTAACCGTTCATGGAAAGGGGTAAGAAGTTTTAAACTTCTTTGGCAAGACCTGAGATGTCTACATCTCCATTCTTCACCTCCTCCTGGTTGTAATGACTTCTCTTCTCCTCGGGGCGTCCTTCAATGGGGATGTTTCGCCTTGTGAATGGAGGGAATGCCGAGTTCTCACCTGGGAATCCTTCAAATGCATCGAGTAAGCTGTTTTTCATCTCCTCGGCTGCTTGGAAGAAGCGGTCAAAATGACCCTGGAAGTGGCTTTCAAGCTCTCCTATATCACTTCGAAGCCCAGGAAAGCTGAATGGTCCTCCTTCCCAATCGTGACTGCCTGCTTGAAAGGATCCTTTGCTCATCATCTCCGTCACGTCTTCTTCGGTGTACTCTTTGTTGGATTTCAGCACTTCAGTAGGCCTGTAAGAATAAATAATGCTATATATCAGACTAGTGCTGCCAGTAGTGACACAAAAAGTCAGCCAATTTGCCACGAAACTCGTCAAAGAAACCAGAAGAATTCAGTGACGAAAAGCTTTCCACCCAACACATTCATCCATAGACTTTAAGATGTGCATATGATTTTTCACTATTCACCTATCTAATCAAATGAAGCCAGCTAGGACAGAGGGAATCTGCTATAGCATATTTCGATCCCGATCAAGAGAAATAACATTTGGGAGGCAGAAAAAAAAAACCATCTTCATCACTTCCGCACAAACTATGAATCTTCATCAGTAGCCTAAATAGCAAATAAACTACGTTTTTAAAGGTGTCAAAGGCATAGCATAGTACACCCATTTGAGGCAGGGAAAGGTAATTGGATTTTCCTACAAGAACTTGGGCAGAGAAGATAGCAGTAAACGCCAACTCATGAAATTTCAACATACTCAGCAATGGCTTCACATGACAATGAGGACATAGATAAGATAAACGCTAAAACCGGCCCTGAATGAACCATCCTAAACAGCAACAAAATGGGGCTAGCTTGCAACTGATAATATCGAGCTCAGCTAGTCTTAAACAGCTTGAATGATACCGAAACAGAATATTCAAGCATCACAATTCACATGTATCAAAAGGGAGGAACTAATCTTCTACAATCATGGTCCGTTTCATTCAAGCGAGCAACCATTCTGCATATTTGACAAAGGTTTCAATAGCAAATAGCACTAAATTAGCACCATCTCCACAAACGCACCTACAGAAAAGGGAAAATTTGACCTATCCCCGTGATAACATTCTCAATGGCTATTGCTAAAAGTTCAGGGAGCCAATTAGGAAGTAAACAAAACCGAATTCATCGACAAAGCATCAGTTAACTAATACCTACGCGAGCAGATTTCTCCATAGAAATCTCTTCATCCATTCCCTCAAGTGCACAGGGAAGCAACAGAAACGGCAAATAGAAACAGAAACTGCAGATTATTTATCAAAACCGATCTAAGAGAGAAGTGGAAAGGAGGAGAGAAATTACTTTCCAAGGCACTCTCTGAGAACCTCCTCGGTCTTCTCGCACTTGCGGAGAAACTTCCCGGGCTCCACCTCCTCCGTCTTGCAGTTCGACCTCACCACTTTCCGCGTCGAGCAAACCTCATCGGACGACTGCTTCTTGTAGGCTTCAACTTCGCCGGCGGAGGACGAAGACTTGAATTCTTCCGATTCATCGTCGTCCTTCCACACCCATCCCATTTTCGGCGCGAATCACTCGCTCCTTTTTGCTGTGCTCGATCTGTAAGCCCCGGTTGTCTTCCCGCACAATCTAGAATTTAGCCACCGCCTTTTTTCTTCGCGATGTTTTTAACTTTTTATATTCCACGACCCTTGTTTGGGGCGGAGTTTTGAGCAAGGCAGAAACAATTTCCAGCGTACACGACGTCGTTTCCAACTTTACTTTGCACTTTGCAGGGATCAATCCTGTCCTAATCTTGGGTGGGGTGGGGTGGACAAATGGGGTTTGGTTGGACCCGAACCAAAATAATTTTCTTTAATGCTTAATCTGAACCAAAATCATTATTGGTGTGGTATATTCGGTAATCTCGATTATGTCTCTTCGGTAGACTTTTATCTCTTTAGACAGAGATTTCTAGCACCTTGGTTGGTCATTTTCAGGTGCTCATATGGTATGAAAGCAATTGAAGGAAGTTTCATCAATCTATCAAGAAACTACACTCGCTGGCGGAACTATCGTGGAGATGTTGGGTTTGTGTTTGTGTTTTATTTCCCCGTCAGTGTCGTGTCTTTGCTCCTCATAGCTTCTTCAGAGCGGTCCAAGTAGTGGCTTAATAGGCTCTTTCATCGTAGTCTGGTTGCATACAGAATAACGTATTTATTTTGAGTCAGTCTTGTAATTGTGTCGACTTTTTGTCCCATGCCCTTTGGGCTTGCCTTGGAATTTTTTCTTTTTACCTCTTACAATTCTGGCTAGATTTGAAGTTTATAGTAAACAACGAAATCAAAATATTGATTCGAATTTTAATATTAGTTAATACAATTCTCATATTTCAATCCTAACCCTGATTTAGGAGTAACTATGATTGTACAAACAACAATTAAAGATCGTCTATCTATACATTCTTTAGAAGATTGTCAACATCAAGCCCTGTTTCCAGCATCTCAGTATGCAACATGCAACCTTTTTTATACTCACTTAAGTTAGAACATGTTTTGCATTAGTTCTGTAAACTACAGGCAGAAAATGTAGGAGTAAGTCCAGATTGTTTCATGCTTTGTAACAAATCAAATGCCCTAGAGAGTTCTTTCCTTCTCAAGTGAGCACAGGTGAGGTGACTAACCCATAAATCTTTTCACTATCGAAGTTTCTCTTTTTCATGGTTTCCATAATCTCTAAAGCATCCATAATCCTATATAGTGATTGTTGTGCACATCATAGACACAGGGTGTCACTCGATTGTCAATGTCATGACCGAGGCCGTGACCATGACTTCCAAAGTGGTGTTGAATCATCGCTTTCCTCCGCTTCTCGACTCGTTCACAAGCATTGAGATTGAAACCTCAATCATGAGATCACGGTCGTGTTCTCAAAGTCACGATCGTGATGTTTCTTGCAGTTAAAATTCTTCTTGGTTGCAACTTGCAAGTCGACCCGTGAAACCTTCTGCTAGATTTTGCATCGGAGGACTGGTCACGCCCTAGAAGTCACATATGTGACATGTGTCAAACCTTCTTTTCTTATGCCTATGTTATGAAAACGTGTCCGATGAGCCCTAAATTGAACCCCAATAAAGTGTGAACTAGTAGAGGATCTAAAGCATCATCCAAAACACCAAGCAAGCATAAAACGTGACAAAGTAGGGTAGTTCTCTTATGGAAACCTCTCAAATCAACCTAACTCATGCTAAAGCTCATGGTTTGATGATAGGAATGCAATATGGCCTAGCACGATGATTTAGGCGTACAAATGCCTAGATAACAGAGGTTAAACAACACCAATCCAATACAAAGTAGCAAATCGACTCACCCGCTTGTAATTGAACCTCCACTTTCATTTGATGTTTGCTATTCCAACCTATTAATATATTATTATCTCTCTTAGTTAAATTATAAGTACGTGATAACAGCTCACATAATTCGATGAATATGCATCAACTAGATATAAACTCTGAGTTCAAATGAATCATAGCATCATACAACCATCAATTCAACAATCATGACTAGAGTTCGTCATACCCAAATGAGAAATAAGTCTAATACTTAGAGAAAAAAAGAAATGCATATGAGAAGATGAAGGACTTCATGGTGATGATGAGATTCTTCTTTCGATCTTCAATTTCCACTTCAATGCTAGATTCCTGAGCTCCAATGGTGGAAAATCTCCCCGAGGTAGCTCCAAGAACTTCCATAATCGCTCTCTAGGGCTCTCCCGCTCTCTGTTCTCTGTAAAAAAAAAAAAAAACCGGTCATCCTCTTCAAAAATTTGTAGACTCTTTTTATACCTGAAAGTGACAAAATCACGGTCAGGAATCACGATCATATTTTGAGGTTTCCGCCCGTGATTCCAAAACATGTTGTTTCATTTAGCTAGCTTCAGAATATTATACCGGGAAAGTCACATTTGTGATTCTTCATTGTCTTCCCATAACTTTCTTCTGGTGCCATTGCCCATTTTGTAAGGCCTTATAGGTGAGTTACATGGCTAGTCGTTCGAGGCATGGTAACTAGACTAGAAATAATTGTCCCTCCTCTATCCAAGGACTGCTCCTGCGCGATAGTCAACAACATCACATAGAAGCTCAAATGGGAATTTCAAGTCAGGAGCCACCATGATGAACGCATGTGTGAGTTTCTCATAAGAACTGAAATGAAAATATGCAATTTGCAGAGAAATTTGGAGACAATGAGAGGAATTTCCAGACACAAATAATTCATCCATGAATACCTCAATGATATCACATACTAGCTTTTCAAAAATGATCATCATACATTTCTGGAAAGTAACGAGGGCATTGCACGACCCAAATATGCCGATAAGCAAAGATATCGAAGGAGCATGTGAAAATAGTTTTCTCTTGATCTTGTGAAAGTTATACATACGGAAATAGTCCACATACCATCGAGAAAAGCAGTAGAATTCATGACAAAGTCAGACAAACACTCTTTTTGCAACCGCCCTTTATGCGAAATACTTAAGCCGCCTTTGTGCGAAATTATTATCAAAATTTCAAATTCCTCCCCGCTTGATGGGCTAACAGCAGTCCAAGCCCAATAACAAAGGGTGTTTGAAAACCAGCATATCATTTTCCGAAAGAAAATAAAACTGAAGCCAAAAAAATAAAAGTGGAGGGAGGAATAAGCAGCTTAGCGCCGCAATCTCGCCTTCATCACCGTTCCGCCTCCGTCCGTCTCTCGCCGTTTTATTTCGATTTCTCCGACAGTTCCTTCTCGCAAGCCGCTCTCTTATCGCCTGCGCTGCCGTTATTCAGCTGCCCTTACCTGATTTCTTTGAGTTAAGGTCCGGTTCTCCTTTAATCCGATCTCATTCACTTTGATTGTGTGTGAGACGCGTAGTGAAACTTATTGATAGCTTGGCCAAGTCATTTACTTGCAAGCTTATTAGGGTTAATTGCTTGCTGTTTGTGTTGTTTTCTTTTGCCTCGTCTCTTGTGCTTTCGCTTGCATCGAAGTTTAGGTTGAGGTTCTTTCTGTTCTTCCTATGGAATAGGGAAAGAAGAGGAGGTTTCGATGAGGGTTTAAGGCTGTTTCTGGGACTAAGTAGAAATCTTTTTCTGCTCTCTGTCTGTATTTGTGTAATTAGTTGCTGCCCTTATTAACTTCTACAGCAATTGGCAGGAAGTTTGTCACGGAGGACAAGGCCTGGACAAGACAGGAGATTGAGGAACTCAATACTTGCAATGGGGAAAAAGAAATCTGATGATGCTGGTGGTGCCGGGAAGGGTAAGGCTGCCACCAAAGAGGCAGCTACAACTGGGAAGAAAGAGAAAGTGTCGGTATCTGCCATGTTAGCGAGTATGGATCAGAAACCTGATAATCCGAAGAAAGGACCTTCGTCCAGTAAGCCGAAGCCAAAGCCAAAGCCAAAGCCAAAAGCTCAAGCCTACGACGACATTGATCTCCCTCCATCTGATGACGATGATGATGACTATGTCTCGGGCGAAGAGGGAAACCAGATGGATGCTCCCAAGAGATCTAACCAGCAGCAGTTCTTGAAGCCCATTGAGGCATCTGTTTCAGAGAAAGAGTTAAAGAAGCGGGAGAAGAAGGAACTTCTTGCTGCCCATGCTGCTGAGTTGGCTAGGAAGGAGGCTCTCAAAGATGACCATGATGCATTTACCGTTGTCATTGGAAGCCGTGCATCAGTCCTTGCCGGAGAGGAAGAAGGCGATGCCAATGTCAAGGATATTTCGATTGATAACTTCTCAGTGTCGGCACGTGGGAAGGAGCTTTTAAAGAATACGGAAGTTAAGATATCCCATGGGAAGAGATATGGTTTGGTTGGACCGAATGGGATGGGGAAATCTACACTTTTGAAGCTTCTTGCTTGGAGGAAGATACCAGTCCCCAAGAACATTGATGTGCTCTTGGTTGAGCAAGAAGTTGTTGGTGATGATAAATCTGCTCTACAGGCAGTTGTTTCCGCTAATGAAGAACTTGTTAGATTGAGAGAAGAAGTGGACATGCTGCAGAAATTATCTTCAGCTGGTGACGAAGAAATTGATGATAACGATGGCCAGGATGATGCAGGAGCCAAGCTTGCCGAGCTGTATGACAAATTGCAGCTGATGGGATCAGATGCTGCTGAAGCTCAGGCGTCAAAGATTCTAGCTGGACTAGGTTTTACCAAGGATATGCAGGCTCGTGCAACTAGGTCTTTTAGTGGAGGGTGGAGGATGAGGATTTCTCTTGCTCGGGCACTTTTTGTGCAGCCGACTCTGTTGTTGCTTGATGAGCCAACAAACCATCTTGATCTTAGGGCCGTCCTATGGTTGGAGGAGTACTTATGCAGATGGAAGAAAACTTTGGTGGTTGTCTCGCACGATCGTGATTTCCTTAACACAGTTTGTAATGAAATCATTCATCTGCATGATCTTAAGCTTCATACATACCATGGGAACTTTGATGGTTTTGAAAGCGGGTATGATCAAAAGCGGAAAGAAGTGAATAAGAAATATGAGACTTACGAGAAGCAGATGAAAGCTGCTAAGAGGACTGGGAGTAGGGCTCAGCAGGAGAAGGTCAAAGATCGTGCAAAGTTCGCTGCAAACAAGGATGCATCAAAGAGCCGAGCTAAGGGGAAAGTTGATGAGGATGATGTGCCTGCCGAAGCCCCAAGAAAATGGAGAGATTATAGTGTTGAGTTCCACTTTCCTGAACCCACTGAGCTCACACCTCCACTTTTGCAACTTATTGAAGTTAGTTTCAGCTATCGAAATCGGCCTGATTTTAGGCTTTCAGACGTTGATTTGGGTATTGATATGGGAACCCGTGTTGCCATTGTTGGACCCAATGGAGCTGGCAAGTCCACCCTGCTGAACCTGCTTGCTGGTGATTTGGTTCCTACTGAGGGGGAAGTAAGAAGAAGTCAGAAGTTGCGAATTGGAAGGTACTCTCAACACTTTGTGGACCTCCTCACAATGGGTGAAACACCTGTTCAGTATCTTTTGAGACTGCATCCAGAACAAGAAGGGTTTAGCAAACAAGAGGCTGTTCGTGCAAAACTTGGGAAATACGGACTACCCAGCCATAATCATCTTACCCCCATTGCTAAACTATCCGGTGGGCAGAAAGCTCGTGTTGTATTTACGTCAATATCCATGTCAAAGCCTCACATTTTGTTACTGGATGAGCCCACCAATCATTTGGATATGCAGAGCATCGATGCACTAGCTGATGCTCTAGACGAGTTTACTGGTGGAGTTGTCCTGGTTAGTCATGACTCTAGATTGATCTCTTCAGTTTGTGATGATGAAGAGAGGAGTCAAATCTGGGTTGTGGAAGATGGAACTGTGAAGTTCTTCGATGGAACATTTGAAGAATACAAGGAGGAATTGCAAAGAGAGATTAGAGCAGAAGTGGATGACTAATTTTGCAGCAGGTAAGATCTCATTCTTCTGTTGCCGTAATTTGCATGATGCCCATGTATCGTATGAAGATGTCACTGAGGCACGCCTGAACCATTTGTTTTTGCACTAGTTGAGATATATCAACGTAGCTTATATTGAATATACTATGAAGGTATCATGACTTTCTTGTTCAGACTAGGATATATATATATATATATATGGTGGTTACTTCAGCGCACTCACTTTTTTGGGTGCACTCAAAAGTGTCCATAATACATCAAATTTTGAACTTGTAATTAGTACTGTCAATCTATATGATGATATGACATAAAATCATAACAAATCAATCTATTATCCTAACCCCTTAACCTTCAATTTTGAATTCCAACCCAAAATCCCAAATTGTAAACCTAAACCCTAACCCTAAATCCCTAAATCCTTCGAATTAAAGTAAATTTTGAATGATTTTTTTTCAAATTCATGTGCTTCTTGTTCATAATATCATAAGCAACAATTGATACCGTTTTGACATGAATCCATGCTCATAATGACAATTATGAGGCGGGTACACTGAGTGCACCAAAAAAAGTGAGTGCACCGAATACACCACTATATATATATATATAAAAATAAGGACCTCCAGTCACTCAATAACTTCATTCTTTTATTTTGCTTTGTAACTTGTTATTGTTTCCTCTTGCTGTCGCAGAAACTAAGAAGCAGTTGTAGAGTAATGCGCTGGGTACGAGACGGCTGTTGGTTACCTTTCAACTATGAGCAGCTGCTCCACCCTTGTACATTGCATTTCTATGTGCCGAAGAGGAGAAGCGATTTTTTACCATACGGAGTGCAGAACATATATACCTGCTCAGAGGCCTACAATCCGGACAAACTAGTGAGAAACCCAGAACTTCTTTGCGTTCTTGTATACTCTGCAATTTTTCAGTCCAATCTTTACTCCAAGTAAGGAAAGACATGACTGATATACTACTATGCCTTCTTGATGAGTTGTTTTCTTGTTGTTTCTGGATAGTTGGGTTTTGTATGATTTGAATGAACAAGTGGAAGGCCGTTATTCTTATATTCTACATATAAACATATATTCCTATTACGAGGCACGAATCTGAATATCTCTGCAACTTTCTGCTTCATATTGTCATGGACTGTTGTATGTTCTCTAATAATGTCAAGGGAACTAGGGAAGGCCACAACATAAAAGTGGAAGTGGCTCACTGGTTTGAGTTTCAGTATGTCGTCTGTTTGTTAGAAGAGGTTGGGATTACATCGAACAGCTTCCTCAGCTTCCCCTGTTCGTGCAGCGTGACGACCTCATCAGCTCCCCCAATGTACTTCCCTCTGATGAAAAGCCGCGGCGGGATGACCCTTCCGCTGCCGCCGATCACCTTCCACAGCTCGTCCCTGAACCCCAAGTCCATCGCCACGTCACGCTCCTGGAACGCCACCCTGAAGATCTGCAGCAGGAACCGGATCGAGCGGCAGTCCTCGAAACGTCTTCCGTATGGACCTTAAGCTTGTGGTGTAGAGGATCACGGCCTCCGCTCCACCTGGCGGATACCTCGCCGCCGCTGCCGCCACCTGGGTGTCCACGTCATCATCACCGTCATGGGGTGCTTCTGCCTCTTTGGTTTCTGGAGTGGCGGTGGAGAAAATTGTGGTGGTGGTTGTTTTCTTGAGATGGTAAGTTTGATCTCTTACCATATCAATTACAATTGTCTATTCCTTATTTTATTGTATTCCAATGATCACTTACCATCTCAAGAAAACAACTGTCATTTTGTATTCCAATTGCAATTTTTTTATTGAGTTCAGATAACTACTGTCATTTTGGTTTTTGACTTTGTTAAAATTATTGTTTAATGATGTTGCCGTGTAATTGATTTTCCTTTTCTATATTAAGCTTTTGCCTAAATCAAAACAATAAAGAAAAGAATCCCACGTCCTTAATTAAATAAAAATCTTAAAAATTATTCAGGCCCATTTCGTGTAATTGATTTTCCTTTTTATATTAAGCTTTTGCCTAAATCAAAACAATAAAGAAAAGAACCCCACGTCCTTAATTAAATAAAAATCTACAAAATTATTCAGACCCATTAAACATTCAGACCCATAATTATACACAGCAAAAACAGAAACATGTTTTCTGCATTAAAAATTTAAAAAGGAAAAAGACAAAGGACCTCTTCCTCCCTTTGCGCAGAAGCCTGGAAAAAGTGAATGGGGTGGGTCTTCGCTGGGAACCTCCATATATTGATTGGAGGATTTGTATATGTATATTCTGGTTGAACAAAAATCATATTGGTATTGAACGAAAATAATATTTGTATAGAATCAAATACATATTCATATTAAATAAAAATCATATTTGTATTGAACATAAATACACATTAGAATACATATTCGTATTGAACAAAAAAATATTTGTATTGAACAAAAAACATATTTCGTATGTGTGATTTGTATATTCGTAATTTTCACAACTTTTATTCAAAATAATATACCACGTATTAAAAACCATATTCTTACTAAACACAAAACATATTCGTACTGATCCCAATTGATATTTGTACACAACAAAAAACATATTCAACATTTCCCAGAACTTGCATTCCTCACTCTCTCTCTCTTGTCAGCTACTTTTCAGTCTGTGAGCCCAAAAAAAAATAGCTTTTCGTCAGCTGCTTTTCTACATCATTCTCCACTGCTACTTTTTACCAACAAATCTTGACCCCTAATTTAATGACCCATTTTTATGACCGTTGGATGTAAGATGGAGAACCATCCTCTAAAATCCAAGTGGAGGACCATATCTAAATTCGGTCGAAGGTCATGGCTGCCTGCAATGGCAGGTATGGTGGAAATAAAGCAGCTTTGGGTTGTGATTATGGCTCAAAAAGGCACGCTTAATCTTACGCTTAGGCATGCCTAGGCGCAAGGCAATGGCAAAACGCCTCGCCTAGGGGTTTCGCGCTTAATTAGATACTGGAACACGTCAATGGAGTAAGGTGGAATATAAGTCTCTCCTAGACATTACTAGATGGAGCTAGGAAGTTAATATTAAAGACCAAAATTAACATCAGCTACGAAATCAATTTTCTATTGCAATATTTTCAATAGCTCAAGAACTTTGTAAGCTATTGAGCTATGATTCTATGTATTTGTGAGCTAAGTTCTTGTCATTAAGTGTTGAGTAAGTTGTTAATCATTTTAATTGAAGTGAGGAAGTGTTGTAGATTATTATTTCATTCATCATGCAGAGCGGATAGCTGTTTTTCTCCCAACGCCTAGGCACGCTTAGTCTTTGCCTAGGCGAGCTAGGCGCAAGGCAAAGGCTCAGCGCCTGCCTTACGCCTAACGCCTTTTTGAACCTTGGTTGTGATTGATCCTTGGCAGGTATGGTTTTTTGCTCCCCTCACGTTAACGAACCTCTTTTTGGGAGAGTAATGATGTAACTGATCGAGACCGCCAATCACTCCCAGTCCAATGAACATAAAAAGATTATGGGGTCGTTTGAATGAGGAATTGTAACGATAAATTTGACACAATTGTCTCGTTTTGAGACAATTGTACCAAATTGTCTCGTTTGCCAGCAAAAAATTTGGATGGATCAATCTGCCTGAGGTATTTTGAATTGATACATTTTGAGTCAATTTTAATTACCTGGAGTGGGGGCAGGTAATTCAAATTGACTCGTTTTAATTGCTTAATTTATAAAACGAGACAATTGATCAAATTGACTCATTTCTAGATTGAACGAACCCTATCTTTTTATCTTCTTGCCTCGTAACTACAATTTTCAGCACAGCAGTAATGCTCTGTTGACAAGGAAAAGATATCGTATAAAAAGCACAGAGCTTATTCAAACGAAGAAATGGTTGATTTGCTTTCCATCGGGTTTCGGGTAAGAACTAGAGTTGCATGGATATTGCCATATTGGATATAATAGTAAACCTTGATAGTGATGATCGCTAAAAGATATTGGACTCGGTTCAGTTCAGACTATAAAACAGCGGAACTCGCACGGATAGAAACCGACCAAGTGGCAGGCAAACACCACCAGATCTAAATTTACAATATCAACTCTGAAACCCATTTCTCTGCCATGTTGGAGTGAGGTAGGTACAGGTATAACGTGTGCTGGAAGGGGGGGTTTCTTTCTATCTACAGCAACCATATTGTGGAAAGTTTTCGGAACGAACTGAAATTTACATTTTGTTGAGACAGCTGCTACTCAATTTGAGTTCAACTGTCGGCAACAGAGGATCCGAACCCGATGGTGAATTGAAACGAAATGCAGGTCAGCTCTTTGTTCTTTGCATCATACATCTTCATTTGGATCGTGTATGAGCCCTTGCAAACAACCATTTCACACCATTAAGCAAGGAAACAACATAGACAGGTGTGAGAGCTCATGTATGGAAGTATAACAGGTTAACAGTGCTCAACACAGAACAATTGATGAGCAAGAGCGGAAACACATTCCTTATGTTCGAAATTGTGCGAGTAAGCTGTTCAAGAGCAGCAGAAGAAGAAAAAGAACTTACAGGCGGAGTGACTCCAGGAAGAATTTGTGAATGGGAAACCACGAATTCACCAGTGGAGACAGGGCAGGATGTCTCATCGCAAAGGTTCTTAGTCTCCGAATACACATGGAATATGAAGTAAGAAACATCAATCACCAGTTTTCCTCCGGTGAATGCCTTATCTGCAAGAATCAATCGGTCCCCAAAAGAGGGGAAAACAAAAAAGTTTAAAGGCAGTTTTTCACAAGGTGCGAATCATCCGATTCCCAACGACCAAACCAAGAACAACACTGGGTTCCTTCCGATTCATTCAGAACTCTCACCTGCTGTGGCTTTGATGGTGAAGGTAGCAGGCTTGCCCCTAGTGATCGGGTCGGGAGTGATCTCCACTCCATTCACAGTAACATGGCCAGAATCAGCCTTCTTATCTGGATCGCCACAAAACCCTTTCAATTAGGACGCAGAAAGAAGTACGGAATCAAGACGACCTGACTAGGGTTCGGTTCAATACGGGGGGATGGTAGAATTTACATACCGCAGTACCGGAAGTTGGCGGCCTGAATCGACGGCGCCAGCAGACAGAGGGACAGCGCGAGGGAAACAATCAGCTTGCAAGGAATCATCTTCTCCATTCTCCAGAAGTGGCGATTAGGGTTTGTCGAGTCAGGTAGATTTAAGGATTTCGCGTGCTTTGCCGGGCGGAGAGCGGAGTTGGGTAGATGTTAATTGTTAGCAGGTAGGTGAACGGAGAAGAATATGGAACGACTTGAAAGCTCGACAGTTCAGTTGGAAGGAAATCACGGGATGTGTTTCGTCCGTCGGATTAAGTTGGTGAACTGTTATGACGTTTTTGACGGTTGAGATCGGACGATGATGGAGCTAGAGAATCATGGGCAGTTATGTTGGTTGTTTACTCGTTGGATGAGCATGACCGGTTAGGTGGATTTTGGCTGGACTGGGCAGAAAGAATAGGGAAGCAGCGGCGGAGAATCTAAGCATTTTTTTTTAATGGTAAATCTAACCAATTCTTAGGCTGGAAGCAAACGAGGAGAAAATTAGAGGTTGGTATTGTTACTGGTTTACTTCTTTTTTTTTTTGTTTGTGGTAACACTGTTTTACTAATTTTTAATCAAGAGATGCATGTTTAAATTTATTACTAAGTACCTAATAATAAAAATAAATATTTATCACTCTGAAAAATACTCTTGAATGAAAGAGAATGGATAGGAATGACATGTAAATTATAGAGATTCCCCCTGAACTGAATAAGTAAGGCCCCGTTTTTTCTTGAATATTTTTCTCATTCAAGAAAAAACAAGGGATTTGTCATCTCCCGTTTGAAGCCTCACGTTCTGAGAATGGGAATTATGATGTTCAGTTTGTCATTAATCATAGGTACATGTAGGTAGACTGCGCAGTCAGAGGCCTTGACGCTACATAGAGCATGGCTTAGCGCTTTCGCGCGTGGGTAAGGTAAGGAAAGTGGCCACCAGAGAGGAAGCCAAACCAACCGGCCTATTAAGCGCAGCTAAGCTAATATGCGCCGGAGAAAGACAGGTGTCAGAGGTAAGCTTTATTCGGCCCGGAGCATTGATTCCCCATAACGAATAGACTAGCTCTATCTCTCAATTGCCTATCCTGTGCTCAGAAGCTCCCAATTTCTTCTTGCTTTTACACACTGACTGGACCGTCCCTCTCCTTTCAGTCGAGCAACTTCACTCCTCTTTCGTAGCCAAGTGTAGTTGATCTTGAGTGGCAAAGATGGATCAGAGAAAATCGCTCAAGGGGTACTACAAAGGTGAGGGGTGAAAGAGATCAATCAACAAGTGAGTTTCGGCTTCCTTCCAAGAGCTAGTGCGCTTAGAAAGGTTGTAAGCTCGGGGTGCTGTGTGCTACCTATAAGGTTATTCATTATATGATATGATGTACTTTCGAGCAGAGAGGAGCTTTCTGCTCATGGACGTATCGCTCAAATCATGACATCTGGTTCAGCCTCATGAGGAATTGTATGCAACAGTGGCATGTTTCGGTCCTCTTCCCCATTACTTAGAAAAAGCAAGCCACCAGAGCTTTCTTTTTCCCACACGAAAGAGTGGAATGCCCAATGTGCTAAGTAATATATGTAACTGATCACGACCCAAGGCTTTTGTGAATATGTCTGCAAGTTGTTGACCAGTAGGAAGATGAGCGGTGGAGATGACCTTAGCACGAAGTTTTTCACGTACAAGATGACAATCGATTTCGATATGCTTGGTGCATTCATGTTTGAGGTATGCCCTTCCGGTGGGTTGTTCTCTTCTCTGTCTTTTCCATCCAGTGCACGTGCGTCAGAAATTCTTCATTCCTAAACTACCTCTTCCTGTTCGCCCAACGACTTTTTGGGTATTAATTCTTAATGGAATCTATCCTCAGAAAAGGGCAAGGAAGAAGACAAGTCCTCGATCCTTCTTTCCTTCTTCGGAGGGTTGGTTTGCCTTCTCATCCAACTTGAGATTGGCCCGTTTGTAAGCTCAGGAGGTGGAAAGCCATATGCCACGTACATGGAACCGCACTCAGAGGCCTGTTTTGCGAACGAAAAGGCTCGTTTAGACCCCTTCAAAGGTGATTGGTTATCTTAAAATTCTAGGGGGCTTCTTCCTTCCGGTCCGATACTTTCCAGACACACAGAGGGGTTAGAGCAAAGAACTGAAAATCCTTGTGTCAGTGGTTCGAATCCACTTCTAAGCGGGCGAAGGGTTCAAAGGACTGATACCTAACTCGAGTATCGTAGGACCCCACTCAATGATAAGATATGTCCATGAGATTAGGTATGAAATGGGCCATACCAAATTCTTGCTTTCAGAAGTCCTAGTGGTAGGGCTCCTCATATGGTGGGACTCCCTGACCCGTAGATGATGTATTTACATAATACATATAATTAGGAGAATTTGTCATTTTTTGTTTAAAAATGGAACACAATATGTGTACAAACACCAAACACAAGTACCATAAGAACATCATCATTCACAAACATAAAAAAAACATAAAATATAATCATACAAATAATTCGAAAATAATTAAACTACACTTCTACGTTGTTAACATAAAATAACAATTCCAATACTAAAATTTCAATGCACAAAATTATAAATAATTAAATGTCTTCATCCAATTAGTGAGTACCAACAAGCAAAACATCAAACACATCCACCGCAAGATCATCATCATTTACAAATACCAACTAAACAAAGACTACTAGTCTAATATGGCGTGAGGTTTGCTCTTTCCACTCCAAAGGGAAGTCAGAGAGAGTTGACTTTCAAGTTATGACTCTTAAGCGTATTTGAGAATTTAGATGGTGGGTTGTTTACAATAACATACTGTTTGGTATAAATGAATTCCATAAGTTTTGAAGAATTCATTTTGAAATGAAATATTTTTGTGTTTGATATTAAAAAGAATTCATTTTCAATTCTAAATTTTGAATTCAACGGAATTGGAACTAGTTAAAGTAATTCCTAGGAATTGAGATGGAATTTCCAAATGAATTCCACAAGTATTTACTAATTATAATAGAATGACATGAGTATCCTATTTTTATTAACTAAATTACTTATACATATGACATACCAAACACAGGATTTCATTTGACAATAAATTCTACACGACACTTCATTTTATTTCTAAAGATTTGAATATTACATACCAAACATAGAATTTCATTTGACAATGAATTCTACATATTAATTCATTTTACAATGAAATGAATTCTAGATTCATTTGGTACCTGTTGGGTCTAGTATTAACCCGCCTAATACTGGCCCAAGCCCACCACAAACCGTCTCACCTTGGGCCCAAGCCCATTTTAGGGTCCAGTACACTGGGAGGCGTCTAGTCCACCCGGGGGCGCCCTTTACCCGAGGGCATCCACCACCGGGAGGCGTCTATTCACCGGTAGGCGTCCATCAACGGCAGGCGTCCAGTCTACCGGGGGGCGTCCATGACAACGGGAGGCGTCCACTGGATGCCTATGACTCCTATATAAGGAGGCCAGACCCTCCAAGCAAAGAGACTTCTCTCCCTTCCCACACTTTATCACTTGTGGTTCTCTCTCTAAATCCTATCTATCTCTACATTTCTCTCTACACTATCTTATACCCTCTTCTAACTTGCGCGTCAGAGTGTAGATCACGAGGGCCGCCTCCGACTCTCCACAGGATTCTTCCACTCCCGAGGAGATCAGACGAGGGAGTCCGGATCAAGGTTCCACACTAATCCCCCGATACTAATCGGGGTCAAACAATACCAAATGGTCTCTAAGTGTAAATTGAAATGTTTGGAATTGCGATTTTGATTGATTTTACTTTACATACGGAAAACTTTTCCCTACCATTTTATCATAAAAGTCTTAGTTTAGGGTTCATTTATGTAATTAACCCCTTCGTGAGTTTATTAATCAAACTATCCCCCGACGGAGGGGAAAACTGCAAAAGGACAAATCAATGACGGCAGCAATGTAATCCTGGAACCCTAGAAATTTGGGGGAAACTGTCTGCCCACGACCGCCGTGCGACGTGGTAGCGGCGCTGCTGGGTCTTTGGCGGTCACTCCGTCGTGTACGATAAACTGAACTGCTCAACATTTAAAAGAAGTACACAACTCGCGGAAGCAAACCGACGTCAGTACACAGCTGCGTGGGCAGTCTTCTCAATCGTCTGCGATGGAGCTACCGGCCGGAACTCCGGTCCCTGTGTACGAAGCACTAGCGGTTCTTCCCCTTTCTTCTTCCGCCCCAACATCACCATCAGCCGCCACCACCGCCGAAGGCCACGTGTTGCCTCAATCTCCCGAGCCTTATACAGTTTTGCGCAATGAAGTTGCCCCCGACGAAGTTCCTTCTGCCAGCGTGGTGAAGCTGGAGGCTCCCGATTTCTTCTCTCTTGATGTTTGTGACGATGAAGTTGAGGAGGCAGAGTTCAGTACGCCGAGTGAGGAAGCTGAGTTCATCGGACCTATGGTGACTGGAACGGCTGAGCCGCTGGTTGAGTCGGAGCCCAGGCTGGAGAGTGGATGGTTTAGAGGGAATGGCAGGTTTAAGAGCCCCTTGTTGCAGCTGCATAAAGGTGAATGCTTCAGTTAATTTCATCAGACCTTTGCCTGAAGATCGTGTTTTGTCGGATTTGATGTGATACAGGGGAACTAGCTCTAGTTGCTTTGTGTTTTGTGCATTTCATTCAGTTACGTGAAAAGTTCAAATCTTTTTAAGTCTGATCTTCATGGCTTTTCGTTCAATTTCCCATTTTCTCAATCAAGGTTCTATGTTTTGTATGGATTCTTGTTTCAACTTCCTAGAGCTCTTGCTTGTTGGCAACTACTTACTAGAACGTGTTTAGCTTTCCTACGAATACTTCAGTACTTGAACATTTGCATGCTCTCTTACAGGACTTGGCTCATTGATCTCATTCTTTCTTCTGAGATTCACTTCACTCTTCACTACGCCAGAGGATTCTGCAATAGTTTCTAGGTTCTTATGTTTTTCTGATGCTGTGTAGTAGTTAACTATTAACTTGGAATAAGTAACTTGCTGATGTTTTTGGTCTGACTTCCTTTTCGACGGAGGTTTTAGCGAGTGTTCACTAACCTGGGCTGATGGCGTGCATGTTGCAGAGATAGTGGATTTCTGTGATTTCTTGTCTCCTACTCTTGAAGAACAAGCTTCACGTAGAGCAGCAGTGGAAAGTGTTTGTGATGTTATAAAATATATATGCCCTCGTTCCAAGGTAACTGGTGGCTCTTTGTGTTAGACTGTTAGTATGCACCTGAAAAAACGGAGTTGGATAGATTACATTAGTATATGTTTACTTGACCAGGAATTGGCGGCTCAGTTGTCTAAAAGTAGGAGCAAACTTTTTCCAAAGACTTGCCTAAAATTTTAGTGTGCAATATGGATTGCCTAATTGTGTAATGTGGCAATGATCACTAGAAAATAAAAATGATAGTTCCTCTAGTTGTGGTTGCTTTTTTACAAAGGTTAGTTTCTAATGTTGTTTTGTAGGTGGAAGTTTTTGGGTCTTTCAGGACTGGTCTTTATCTTCCGACAAGCGATGTTGATGTATGGAGTGTGGAATAGTCCCTGACATTCTGTGTTCATTATTTATTATGGCCAGATACTATAACAACTGATTAAGTAACTGGTTTAAATCATAGGTTGTGATTCTGAACTCGCATGTTGTGAGCCCGCAAACTGGTTTACAAGCTCTTTCCAGAGCTTTGTCTCAAAGAGGAATTGCAAAGAAGATTCTGGTATTGCTCCTTTGATGTATAAATCTATATGTCAAGATGAGACACGAATTAAGAGAACATCTAATCTGTTTCTTTTCTGGTCCTTCAGGTCATTGCAAAGGCTCGTGTGCCGATCATTAAGTTTGTAGAAAAAAGAAGTGGCATCTCATTTGACATTAGGTGTGGTGCCTCATCTTTTACATTGGTACTGTGAAAAATTACCTGATGAAAGCCTTCTCGATCTTTCTGTCTTAGCAGTGTCTTGTAAATGCATCAATTTATCTGCAGAGATATCATTTAGAAACATTTTGCAAGTGATTGTAGTCGTTTGATTTGTTTGTGTAATTGAAGTGTCAATGGAAAAAAGTTTAGATATTACCATTTTTGAAACACCTGATCTGTCCAATGATCACTTGAGATGGGACTACACAATTTGGAGCCTTGCGCAAGTGGAAAAGCGTTGGCCTAGTGGTAGATGGAAACTATGAATGTGTTCTTGTTTGTTACCTTGAGACGCACATTGCCCAGCAGAACAAAGATGTGAGTGTAGTCCAATGTCAATAAGTTGATTTAGCATTGTCCCGAAAAACTGAAATAGTCATGAAAATATTTAGAACAACAATATGCAAATGGTTCAAAGCCACTTGGAAAGGTAACCATGAATCTTACTCTAATATTGATGTGGAAAAGGACAGGGGGTGTTTTCTCTTTATAATATAATGACCGTTATAATCTTGTTTATTTTCAGTTTTGATGTGGAGAATGGTCCAAAAGCTGCTGATTTTATTCAGGTTCGTTGTCTCCTTGGTATGTTGCTTGTGGTTGTGTTGCAGATTATCTTTCTCATGCTGGGACCTCTCTTCCTCTTTTTTTTTCTTTGCCTTCTGGTTGTTGCAAGAGTGTGGTTGCTTTTGCTGTGTTCCTATGGATGAGTGTCTTGACCTGTTTAGATTTCTATATTCAAGTGACAGTTAGTTATCTCTGGAGATAATTTATGCAAGCTTATGCTTATGGTTCACGATCAACAACTTGTATATCTCTGAAGAGCAAGCAATAGGTTTTAAACTGTTGATGCTATTCTAGGATGGAACTCAAGGGCCTCACTACTTGACTAGTAAAGTTGTAAAAAGTTTTTAATGCAATCATCTTACTTGCTTCTTTGACTACATAACATTCCATGGAGTTTAGAAAATCCTCAGAATTACGTGGTTAGAGTTCATACATTCCCCTGATTCTGAAAAATGGAAAATAAGGTGAATTTAGGGTTTAGCCCATACGTTATCTTTAGTGTCTAGATGAGAAGCCCAGAATACTGGAGGAATCCATAACCTGAGTTCTCAGGAAGCATTGTATATATTATTCTGTTGGCTTCCAATTTCAAATTCGGTCCTTCTATCTTTTTGCTCTTGTGTTAGATGTTTATGATTTCATGCCAACTGTCTGTTCACCTTTTAGGATGCAGTAGCACGGTGGCCTTCTTTACGACCATTGTGTCTAATTTTGAAAGTGTTCTTACAACAGAGAGAACTCAATGAGGTATTGAAGTGATACCTATTTTGTAATTGAATATTCAAGTCATGTTGCAGATGTTATATTTTTCATCTTACTCCGTGTAGACTGCACAAGTCATCTAGCTGACCTTTTCTCTGAAATATGAATCATGCATTATCTTTTTGCTTCCTGATTGATGAATCCTAGAAATTTGTGCAGGTGTACACTGGTGGGGTAGGTTCTTATGCGCTACTTACCATGCTGTTGGCTGTGTTAAAGGTAACTAAATGCAGCTTTCAGGTAGATGATTAATGAAGCACATATAGGCTCTATGGTAACTTTTGCTGTGGGGTGGATTGTGCTGTGAACTTCATAGCATTCTGCGTCTTTGCTGAGAATGTTTATGTTTTGGTTAAATCTTGCTCTTTATAACATATTAGCATATTGTTTTTTATTTTATGATCTTATTGTGATATTGGTGTGACTCTTCATCCTTTCATGCTTGCAGAATCTGAGTTTGGATCGTTTGTCTCCAGAACATAATTTGGGAGTTCTCTTGGTATGTTTTGTCAAGTAAAAGAGATTTTATATTATCTAAAAATATTACAGGAAAATGTGGTGGAGATCGTTAATACTGTACACTATATGTTGGGATGTAACCTTACTGGCAAATTATTTGGATGGCAGATACACTTCTTTGATCTATATGGCCGCAAATTGTGCACCAGCGATGTTGGTGTTTCTTGCAATGGATTCTTTTCTAAGCGCGCTAAGGGGTAAAAAACAACTTATTGATTTGAAACATCAAGAGGTCACAAGTCTCTTCCATTCTGTTGGGTCATTCTTTAACTTGTGCAGTTCCCTTTTGGTTCAGGTTTATGAATAATGGAAGGCCATTTCTTATTTCCATAGAGGATCCACAGGTTTATACTAAACTTCCACTTCTATTAGCTGGGTCCCTAACCCAGCACGCCACCTGGGAGATTTTACTTGATGTTATAAGCTGAATTGCATATTCTGGGTCTCTAACCCTTTCTAATTGCTCACAGGCACCTGAGAATGACATTGGCAAGAGTTCCTTCAACTATTTCCAGGTTTGTTCCGCTGTGGTGTTCTCCCATTTGCTTTTCAATTTGGCACTGGTCAAATCAAGCAGCATGCCACCTGTAGATGCTATGAGCTGAATTATTTGTTTGCTCTGCTTTCCAGGTTAGATCAGCATTTGCCATGGCCCATTCAACTCTGACAAATCCAAAGACAATCCTCGGCTTGGGCCCAAACAGGAGCATTCTGGGCACCATCATTAGACCAGATCCAGTGCTGCTGCAGCGCAAAGGAGGGCAGAACGGGGACGTGACTTTCAACAGCTTGTTACCTGGAGCCGGGGAGCCATTGCAATCGCAATACGAATACCAGGAGATCATGTGCAATTGGCAGTTGGACGACGAGGAAGCATTGCCTCGTGGGAATGGTGGGGTTGCGGGGGATCTGTCGTCTTCTGGAAAGAAGAGGAAGTTGGCTTCTTGCAGTGACGGCAGGAAGTTGAGCAAGAAGAGATCAAAACAAGAGAATGGTGGCAGTGACGTTAAGAGGCTCAAGGACAGATCACCGAGCAAGAAGAGCTGGACGGAAGAAAAGCGATCATCAAAGAAGAAAGCACGTTGGAGACGTTCCAAGAACGGCTCGTCAAATGGTCCCTCTCCTGGTTCTTCGTGATGCAGTTTTCCTGTTGTTGATGGACTCGGTTCAGTCTCACTGGTGTGTTGCTACCTGCAGCATCATGTGGAAGTGTGCCGGGCTGGCATTTTACTTGCAGCTCTCTCTTGGTTAGTGTCTAATTTAGTTTTCTAGGTGACAGGAAACCAAGCTTTACTAGCTTAGGTTGTATGTGTAAAAAGAGTTCTGATTATGGTTTCAGTAATTTATATAAAATATGGTCAAAGCAAAACTAGAAGAGAAAAAGAAAAGAATGAGTAATCAGATAGAATTGGCCTGGTTGGCTCTGCTTTTTCTTCCATGATATCAGCAAATCTAAACCTTCAGGAGTCCATTATTTCCCCGTTGGGATGACGATTTGAATTTGACAAGCGTTGCTAACTGCTAAGTCTGTTGTGACCCATTTTGCACCGGTTTTACTACCCTAAGTACGGAATGATAAAACTCTTCCAACACTACATCATCGATATCTTGTGTTGGGCCATTGATGTACTACTGTAAGTACTACTCCAAAAGGCATCGATAGAATAGAAATACTTCCAAAGGTTATAAAATGCACAAAGGGACGAATAATAAGCAAAACCATAGTGAAATGGTTAAAAATGCCTGAAAATAGCGTGAATGTTGCTAAGAAAAGTGTATGATACACAATTTTTTTGAAGTGTCATAATTTCCATTTCCTCTTATGATAAAATGCTGCTTCTCTAATCTCACTAATCCTCTTATTCCATTAGTAAAACTTTTCTCGACCAACTAGGAATCTTAATTGCATAAGGATATCCTAATAGTTATCCGATTAACGTGGTAATCCTTATTGTATAAGGAATCCTAATCTTACTCGGATGAGTTAACCTTCCTCCTATCACCTCTAGATCCTCCTCATCATGTCCATGATGTGTGATCCATTGAACAAGCTTGTTTCATTGGCAATGAGCCTGTGGTCATAGAAATTGAGTGCTGCATAGTAGTACATCAATGGCACCCAAGTCAACAAGGGGGAAGGAACTTGACCATCCTCTTGTGCACATGTTGTGAAGTATGTATTTCTTGTAACACTATATCATGATGAGATCCAAACAATGTATATGTAGTGCTTGTTATAGATCAATCTTTGCACAGTTACCATGTCTACTTAGTTCAAGCTCAAATGAATCACATAATTTGGCATGGGGTTGACCAGCCACTTCATAAACATTATCCATTGAAGGGCCCAACAATATCTTACTTCTTTACACAAGAGGAACAAACTTTATCTTATTATTGCCAAATCCATTTCATGCTTCAGGTCCGCAAACAAAGACTACCCACTTGATGAACTTCTTAAGGCACCAGACAAAATATCAAAGTAAAACTCTAAACTCTAAGATGTAAGTAACTCCTTACATGATCAAGCCTAAGAACACGAAAGAGTGCAAGGTAGACTAAGCAACCATTTGAATCAAACAATCGTATTAACCAAATCATCGAGTTCACATGGTTAGAACCTCTAGGGTTCTCATACCTACTCAACTATGGAACTTAGCCAGCCATGGAGAGAGATTCCTAGATGTTCATCAATGGAAATGAAGACTCCAGGAGGCCACAGGGATTGGCGGCTAGAATAGAGAAATAAGGCCCTGGGGCGCCGATTCGCCGCCGACTTTTCCTAGTAGGTGGCGTCACTCTAAGTCAGGAGGCTTGCTCTGACGGTAGAGTAACGACCCTTCCTTAACCCTCCCCTTTCAAACTCTACTTCTAGAGCTCTATCTATAGATCTTCGATTAAGCTTTCCGAGGAGGAAAACTTGCCTCTTTTGTGTCATTCGGCCAATCAGAGCACTCCAAACACGTGGCCAGCAAATCTAGATGCTCCATGATAACTTCCTAACAAGTAGACAACTCTCCCAAACAACACTATGGCGCCTTATCTCTTCACTAAAACGGCGTCCCAGATGCCATTTTACCTTGACGTCAGTCTGCGAATCCTAACTCCAGCAACTTGGGCTCGATGTCGCCTACAGCTTCCAAGTGGCCGACTAGGATGCTTTGCCCTGGCAATGCACAAAACGCTACAAAAAACGCATTAACAGTATAAAAGCAATAATTGGGTTTCCAGAACGCACTTGACGCAATCAATAATTCAACGTATTATATAAAAGCAATCCTTGGGTTTCCGGCACGCACTTGATCGCACTTTGAATATGCCAATACAAAACTTATCATATATATAATATTTGAAAGGTCAATCATTCTTATTTAAATACGTGTTATTTTTCATACCCGATTAACTATTATACTTAATTTACTATTTTTCTTTCCGATCCAGGATGGATCTCGGGACCTACCCTCTGACCCTCTCCTCTGCCCCTGTCTAGAATATATACTTTCACGCGTGATCAGCAACCTGCCTGGAGGTAGATGACCAAGAAGCAACTATTCGTGTATATATATGATCCATCTATATGCATAGGCTGAACCATCATCGACAACAAGTGTACCTTGATCCTTTTTTACCATGTAAAGAGAGGATATTGTGGATGGTCCAAAATAGCATTGTTTATGTTTTCTTGAATTTTATGGTTGTTTCCAATATCTCAAAGTTCCAATCTAAATTAGTCCAGTTCATGTATAAATATCTCAAAGTTCTAATATTCCTTGAAAATAACAAGCAATATTAGAGTGACATTGCGAATGGTGTGTTTAAATGAGATAGCAATGAAAGTGCATTTATGTGTTTGAGTTTGCACACACCAATTTTCCATGAATCGTGAAGTAGAATTGTGCATGCCATTTGTAGAATCGAACAAGTTTTGTGCCCACTTGATGGGTGGCAATTACCATTGGTTTATTATTTGTCATTTTTCTGTAATAGTTTGGGGCTCCTACTTCTTTTTATATAAATTTATTGTCAGCTAAAATACATGGTTGGTCACTCGAATTACATAAAATTTTCACGTTTGTCATCAAAATTATTTTTCTTTCTTATTAGTCATGACTAACTTTACAATTCGTTTCACCGCCAGTCACCGAACTTCAGTCATACTCCGTTAACACCATCATAATTTTGATGATGTGGCAAATGAGACTGCTGACTAGGACGTTAACTTAGTGACATGTGAATTAAAAAAAGAATGGAATTGTCATGTATCACGGTGACACATGGTTGAACGATTTTTATCTAGTTTAGTAATTTCATGATATATATATGAAAATGTTACATGAATACGAGATTTTGACCTAATATTTCAACTATACATATCAAGTCAACGTTTTTACTTAACAATACTATTCCCAGATACAGTAGCAGGGGCGGAGCCAGGATTTAATCGGCGGGGGGGGGGGGGGGGGGGGAGAATTTTCTTTATACGTTACAGCAAAAGAGGAAAAACTAGTAATAAAAATTATTTTAAAAAACGAATTATTATTATTAAAACTCAAAACTTTTTCATATGAAGTACACTACAAATCATAAAAACTATAATGACAATAGTCGAATTAGCTAATAACTAAAAAAAAATGCTCACCTCAAGAATCGAACCCGTGATCATTGGGTCATTCTACATTGCCAATTCAACTAGGCAAATTCAGATTTTATGTTAATATCTGCACGCTTTTTTATTCAATACTTTTTTGTTTATACGTATTATTCTAAACCATTTACACGTAAGTTCGAGATTCTTAGGGGGGCCCTTAGGGCCAACATAGCTCCGCCCCTGTACAGTAGTAAGCATACAAAATGTTGTTATCATTATGCTAAAATGAAATATAAGTGTATTAGTTCATATATTCATGATAGTTGCATACAAAAAATAACATTATATTCTTGGTTTTTTAGAATACGAAAGAATATTATTCTTTATTTTCTCGTTTTTTATTTGAAATGAAGATATGATATGAAAGTTAAATACTATTTTAGATTTTGTAACAAAATTATTTATGCTTTTTACTTTATTTTTTATTCATGATTCTGTTCAAACATTTGTAAATGATTATTAAACATATTATGAAGTAAAAATTAACAGATTTTATTTTTTAGTTAGAAATGCCCTTTCTTTGTCTCTGCTTGCGTTGAGCAGTTTTGATTTTTGCGCTTGGCTCCGTTCGGAGTTCTGAACGTTGTATCTTTGGTGTAGTTGGTAATGCAAGCAATATTTGGTTAAATTTATGTTAGTTGCAAATGATTTTCCACTATGGATAGAAAATATAATATACAATTTATACATGAAAATTTTCGTAGTGTAGTTTATTTAGAAGCTAGAAATACTTTCAAATTTGAGTACTAATTTTATTCTGAATAATAACATCAAATAGAGCTTACTCTATTGGCTAAACTATTGACAAATAATAATTTGATGTCATAGGTTCTAGGTTCAAATCTTAGTAATTATGTAATATATATATTTATTGGTTCAGACTAGTGTATGCCAAGCGTACGCTTGCCTTACCGAATCTTCGTTGAGTTTTGTTATTTAGACCATGAATTAATCGGAGTTTGAGGTAAGATACTGATAACGATGTAATTGCACATGTTTGCGCCCCTAGTTCTTATCCGTTTGAGGGGCATATTCGTGTGTTGTGGCCTATTTTATGCTAGGTTGTGTTCCTTTGTCCCATTTCAGGTCCTAGCACATAAAGTGAAGCATAGGCGCAAGTTTCAAGTCAATCAGAGATCAATTGACGATTCGAGAGAGGAAACTCGGGCATGACCTGAAGAAGAATGGATTTCTACCTCACTTTATGGACAAAGAAGCGTGCAAGCTTGTTATGAAACGAAAGAGGACGAGACTACGAGCGTCTGGGATCAAACGGCAACTGATTCGGAGTCCGGACGAGGGAGAAACCAAGCATTAAACAGAGGCTGAGCAAGCTGCACGGGCAGACCAGGGAGGCTGCACGGCCGTGCACGTGAGCAATATGGCCGTGCGCCTTATGCCGAGGATACGCACGGGCAACCCCTGAAGCTTGCACGGCCGTGCACCCTGGCCGTGCGAGAGGGCTGAAGTTCGACTAAATGACACGCTGCGTTTTGAGTTGCACGGCCAGAATGGTGATATGCACGGCCGTGCACCCTGGCCGTGCGAGTCGGGATTTCCTGGTTTTAAGCCAAATTCCGAACCAAAGAAGAGGAGAGCTGGGTTTTGGATCCCAAACACCCAAGGGACGAACCAAAGAGAGAGAGGGCGATTTGAGGGCATTCTTGGAGTGGAGTTGGAGGATTTCTTCGCCTTGGAAGCTCGAGGAACAAGCCCGGACTTGAAGACTGATCATCTGAAGATTCTTACTGCAGTCTCTCTCTTCTCTATGGAGTAACTTCCCTTCACTTAGGTTTTGAGGAACCCTAGCTATGTTTGTTTGATTGGATGATTGTATGAGTACTCTGACTGGATAATCTTGAGTTCATATTCAATCTATGCATGTTTTCATGATTCAATTCTGCTTTAGTCGAGATTATTGATTCTGCTTTGATTCTATGAGAGGGAATACCTGATTAGGTCAATAGAGCACCATAGATTGATAGTAGTGGATCGATTGCTTTAGTCGAGGGTTGATTCACTGCTTTGTATCGATTGAGAACCTCTTTCGATAGAGGGAGTCTAGTTCAGAACGCCTTGATCAGTTGTTCTAGAGAAGGATACGTCCCTCTAGACAATTGACTCAAGAGGGCCTTGTTCCTTTAGTCGAGACTCAAGGTCTAGTCAAGGATTCTCCGCATTGTGAATGAAAGTGAAACAGGTTAGAGATCATCAATCATTAATCTGGCTAGTGGCTAGGGGGAATCATACCTAAGTGAGTTCCCAACCTGTAATTAGATTAACTTTAACTGTAGTTTGCTAGAGTAGTTTTAGTTCTTTCATCTTAATCTGGTTTGCTAAATAATAAACTGAAGCTGAGTAATAGTAACTCTAGAGACCCGTGGATTCGATATTTATCACTTGAGCCACTATACTGCAGTCCCTTCCATTGGTTACACTTGGCCATTGTTAGGTGTTGTGTCATAGCGAGTCAAGTTTTTGGCGCCGTTGCCGGGGACTTTCTAGAGTATTAGGAAAGGCAGAAGTTTGTTACTTTAGCGTTTTTCTTTTCTTTTCCACCCTTGCTTTTCACTTGGGTGTTTTTGTTTTTGTTGGTGCAGATCTGAATCATGGATCCTAATGGCTTCTCCAATCATTGGGGGTATCCACCACCATCTGGGTGGTATTACCCCGAGACTCCCTGGAGCAATCAAGGCGGAGAAGACTATGGATTCGGGTTCCAGTACCAACCCCCCTACTACGGAGAACAACCGGACCCGTGGGCATATCAAGAACAACCTCATTATCAAGAAGAATTTCTCCCACAACCAGAAGGGCCATCGGCGCTGGAGTTACTCATGGAGCAGTTTGCTCGAGACTGTGAGAGAACATGCTCCAGGATGGATCAGTGTGTCCAGGCCTATCGTGAAACAGATGAGATCCTCCTGAGCCTTAAGAAGAGCGTCGATGATCTTGAGCGATCTTGGGCGCAACCTGCTCCAGATCACCCTTCTGCTACCATACAAGAAGATGAGGAGGAAGAAGAAGGCTACAAGGACATTGTGGAGCACACTGAAGTTGTCACGGAGAGCTCCCGTGATGATCATGATCAGGAGTGTCCTGTCGTAGCCGACCACACCTTCCCACACCCCAAACTGAGCTTTGAAGAGGCGGGCATGAGTGAGGAGATGCAAGAAGATCTCATGAAAGAAATTGCTTGGCAACTTGCTCTCCAATCCGTGCTAGAAGAAGAAGAGCAAGAAAGGGTGCAGAAAGAAGTTGTGGAGGATGGCGAAAGTGAAGCTGGAGAAGTTCTTGATCATTTCCCAGGGGTGATACCACATGAAGAAGGAAGGGAGGTTAAAGAAGCAATTGGTGTCCAAGCTGAGGATGAAGCTGAGGTGGAAGAGGCCTGCACCGGCCATGAGTTACATGTAATATCTCCACCAAACTTCGAGGAGCTGCTTGGCAAGGACCCATTTGCAGTCTCTCTTTGCCAGACCAAGGCCACATCGACATCGGTCCCTCTTGGTGGACGCGATGGTGGCCAATCGATGTTGTCATATCTGGTTTGGGGCAATGAGACGAGAGAAGAGAAGAAGAGGTCTCGAGGGTGGAGACTTCATCTGCATCAAGTACATGAGCCTTCATCACCTGCCACACCACATGCTCATGACTTGAGACTCCACCTCATCGACGAGAACCTCAACTTCAAGGAGGTTCTAGCATGGACCGAAACTTAGGAGCCATCGTCCGGCTCACGACGTGAAAGAAGCGCTTGTTGGGAGGCAACCCAACCAGTCGGTTTGCATTTCTTTCTCTTTTTCTCCTCGGTTGAGTCAGTTTTGTTATTTGATTTTAGAGTCAATAACTCAACCTTTGTGAGATTTTGTGTGGTGTTTGTGTTCTGATTACTCTCTCTTCCTGGACTGCACTGCCTGACCCGTACATCATCATTCACCCTTGATCTGGTAACTTTGTTCAACCCTCCTTATCTTTCCTCCATTGAGGACAATGTCGTGCTTAAGTGTGGGGGGGTGTTCGATCATGTATGCGGGTGAATGTTTGGCTGTTTGTGTGCTTGGAGCCTAGTCCACTGTCCAAATTTTTAAATTTGAGGGCTCCAAGTACGTGTTTCCTTGCAATTGCCTGCTCAGTATGCTTTGAATTGACAGTCTTTATAGTAATATGCAACCTAGGGAGGTAGTGTAGCACTATGGAGGATGTTGATGCATTTAAGAAGTCTCGTTTCTTCTTCATATTGTGTTGGTTGATTGAGTGAATTAGTGATCTTAGGACCCTTGAATTGTGTGGTGTTGTGGATTCTCTACCTGTCATGGACTCTTGTATCATGTTTTGAAAGTAACAGGTGCTCGAAAATGTGCTTCAAAATAACGTCTCCCGTGCGAATAGGGCGAAAGTGTGTAAGGGGAGACGGGAATTCGTTCCCAATTTCCACCTACTACCTCCAGCCCCCTTACATGTCTTTCCCCCGCACGAGGCTCGAGACATCCGCTCCTGGCATGGCCGGTAAGAGCAGGTTGGGACCCTTGAAAGAAAAAAAAAGGGAAAAAAATAACAGAAAACAAGCAAAACAGAAAGAAAAGGGGTTCCAACCATCTTCAAGAAGAAAATAGAGCACCTTGAAAAATGTGAGTCCATGATCCTTTGTTTTTGAGAATCTCTGCATCCACAATTCATTTGTCCTCTGTTCACTATTTGCCATGATGCTGACTCGATACTAGTGCTCTCGCCGAAGAAGCTATGAGATGACTTGTGTGTCGGTTGACCTCGTAAGTTGCTAAATGATCTAGGAAGTCCTCTACCTACGATCTGGGGTGTTTGTTGCTATAGAGGTCTGAAGAGTTGCATTGGTTTGAGTTAGGTTTGCTTGGGGACAAGCAAACGGTTAAGTGTGGGGGAGTTTGATAACGATGTAATTGCACATGTTTGCGCCCCTAGTTCTTATCCGTTTGAGGGGCATATTCGTGTGTTGTGGCCTATTTTATGCTAGGTTGTGTTCCTTTGTCCCATTTCAGGTCCTAGCACATAAAGTGAAGCATAGGCGCAAGTTTCAAGTCAATCAGAGATCAATTGACGATTCGAGAGAGGAAACTCGGGCATGACCTGAAGAAGAATGGATTTCTTTCTACCTCACTTTATGGACAAAGAAGCGTGCAAGCTTGTTATGAAACGAAAGAGGACGAGACTACGAGCGTCTGGGATCAAACGGCAACTGATTCGGAGTCCGGACGAGGGAGAAACGAAGCATTAAACAGAGGCTGAGCAAGCTGCACGGGCAGACCAGGGAGGCTGCACGGCCGTGCACGTGAGCAATATGGCCGTGTGCCTTATGCCGAGGATACGCACGGGCAACCCCTGAAGCTTGCACGGCCGTGCACCCTGGCCGTGCGAGAGGGCTGAAGTTCGACTAAATGACACGCTGCGTTTTGAGTTGCACGGCCAGAATGGTGATATGCACGGCCGTGCACCCTGGCCGTGCGAGTCGGGATTTCCTGGTTTTAAGCCAAATTCCGAACCAAAGAAGAGGAGAGCTGGGTTTTGGATCCCAAACACCCAAGGGACGAACCAAAGAGAGAGAGGGCGATTTGAGGGCATTCTTGGAGTGGAGTTGGAGGATTTCTTCGCCTTGGAAGCTCGAGGAACAAGCCCGGACTTGAAGACTGATCATCTGAAGATTCTTACTGCAGTCTCTCTCTTCTCTATGGAGTAACTTCCCTTCACTTAGGTTTTGAGGAACCCTAGCTATGTTTGTTTGATTGGATGATTGTATGAGTACTCTGACTGGATAATCTTGAGTTCATATTCAATCTATGCATGTTTTCATGATTCAATTCTGCTTTAGTCGAGATTATTGATTCTGCTTTGATTCTATGAGAGGGAATACCTGATTAGGTCAATAGAGCACCATAGATTGATAGTAGTGGATCGATTGCTTTAGTCGAGGGTTGATTCACTGCTTTGTATCGATTGAGAACCTCTTTCGATAGAGGGAGTCTAGTTCAGAACGCCTTGATCAGTTGTTCTAGAGAAGGATACGTCCCTCTAGACAATTGACTCAAGAGGGCCTTGTTCCTTTAGTCGAGACTCAAGGTCTAGTCAAGGATTCTCCGCATTGTGAATGAAAGTGAAACAGGTTAGAGATCATCAATCATTAATCTGGCTAGTGGCTAGGGGGAATCATACCTAAGTGAGTTCCCAACCTGTAATTAGATTAACTTTAACTGTAGTTTGCTAGAGTAGTTTTAGTTCTTTCATCTTAATCTGGTTTGCTAAATAATAAACTGAAGCTGAGTAATAGTAACTCTAGAGACCCGTGGATTCGATATTTATCACTTGAGCCACTATACTGCAGTCCCTTCCATTGGTTACACTTGGCCATTGTTAGGTGTTGTGTCATAGCGAGTCAGATACTATACCCTAATCTCTAATGGAAGAACCCCAGCCCGCAATTCTCTAACCTAAACCATAAGATTTTTTTAATCTTAAATAAATTTCAATGGTTCGTGACTGTCATAATATAAGTTAGGGTAATGTCTATTTTTTATCCAAACCTTTTTCATATTCTTTTATATTATCCAAAACTATCGAAATACTAAGAATTAATCAAATATTAACTTCCAATTAGCAATTTGAAAAGATGCTATACCTATGGGAGCAAAGCCAGTTCACCATTGTCTTTGACAACTTCAAAATTGGATGTGTGCTTTCATTCAACGCGATCACCATACATTCTCTAATCTCTTGGGTAACCACACCCATATATATATATATATATATATATATATATATATGGTGCCTTCTACTGTACCCCGAGTGAAATCTGGGGTACCACATACCTTGAGTATGGAAACGGTATCTAGACCTCGAATTAGCAGGATTTTTGGGTTTGATACTATACCCTAACCCTTAATGAGTGAACCCTAGGTCCTAATTATCTAAAATCATAATCTATAAACTCTAAAATGGTGCATTCCTTTTTGTGCCTATATTTGGACGAATCATAACCGTCGATTATTGTTTCTATTTAAATTGATCTTGGAGTATAAGATTAGGAGAATTAAGACCTAGATTTTGATCTTAAAGGGCTAGAGTATAGTATCATATCCGAAAGATCGGTCAATTCAAGATCTAAATAGTGTTTTCATCCTCAAGGTATGCGGTACCCCAAATTTTAACCGGGGTACCGTAGAACTTACCATATATATATATATATATATATATATATAACTATATATGGTGGCTTCTTCGGTGCACTCACTTTTTTGGGTGCATTCAGTGCACCCACCTCTAAAAGTTGTCATAATACATCAAATTTTGAAATTTAATGGGTAGCATTAGTCTCATATGATGATATAACATAGAATCCCAACTAATCAACCCATTACCCTAACCTATTAACCTTCAATTTTGAATCTCAACCCAAAATCCCAAATTGTAAACCCTAACCCTAACCCTAAATTCCTAAACCCTGAATCATTCAAATTAAAGTGAATCTTGAATGATTTTTGTACAAATTCATGTGGTTCTTGTTCATCATACTACAAGGGATGATTAACATCGTTTTCACATGAATCGTCTGCTCAGAATGACTATTATAAGGCGGGTGCATTGAATGCACCCAAAAAAGTGAGTACACCGAAGACATAACTATATATATATATATGTGTGTGTGTGTGTGTGTGTGTGTGTGTGTGTGTGTGGAGTTCTACGGTACCAAGGTGAAATCCGGGATACCGCATAACTTGAGTAAGAAAACGCTATTCAGAACTTGAATTGACTGATTTTTCGGATATGATACTATACTATAACCCTTAAAGATCAAAATCTAGGTCTTAATTCTCTAAATCTTATACCCCAAGTTCAATTTAATTAAAAACAATAATCGACAGCTATGATTCGTACAAATATTGACAAAAAAATCAATGCACCATCTTAGGGTTTATAGTTTATGATTTAGATAATTAGGACCTAGGGTTCACTCATTAAGGGTTAGTGTATAGTATCATGCCCAAAAATCCTTTTGATTCGAGGTTTAGATAGCGTTTTCATACTTAAGGTATGCGGTACCCCGAATTTCACCTGGGGTACCGTAGAAGGCACCATGTATGTATATATGGTGGCTACTTCGGTGCACTCAGTGCACCCATCTCTAAAAGTGTCCATAATACATCAAATTTTGAACTTTAATGACATAGAATCATAACAAATCAATCTATTACCCTAACTCCTTAACCTTCAATTTTGAATCCCAATGCAAAATCCCAAACTGTAAACCTAAACCCTAACCCTAAACCCCCAAATCCTAAATCCTTCAAATTAAAGTAAATTTTAAATGATTTTTTTTAAATTCATGTGCTTCTTGTTCACAATATCATAAGCAACAATTGATACCGTTTTGACATAAATCACATGATCAGAATAATGATTATGAGGAGATTGCACTGAGTACAATAAAAAAAGTGGGTGCACCAAATACGCCACTATATATATAGTGGAAAGTTAATTACAGTCGTTGGGGAAGTTTTCAGCCTCTATAGTGGAAAGTTAACTTTCCACCATCAATAAATTTTTGTTGTGGTTAAGAATCAAGTATTGGGTCTAGTGTATGATTCACAAACAACCGAAAAAGGAAATAATGGAATCTGAGGGCCAGGTACTGCACATATATTACTGGAGCATAATTTTCTGATAATGTTGGTGGGTGAGAGACTTACAGTGAATGTTTTTATATTTGGGGGCCAATTATTACTATTGTTTGTTTTACTCAAGTTCTCTTTAACAAATGTGCCCTGTTGCCATTCTCGTATATAGAGTTTCTTGTCGCCATAACGGATAAAAACACCAAATAAATAAGCTTTCTCCAGAACCATTAATTAGAACTATAACAGAAAATATCGTATTTAAGTTAATACTCTCTATAACAAGAGAATAAGATTCAAACCATTCTAGCTCATCAATATCATGTGATAAGCAAGCAAATCAGTTTTGATTAATTAAAGAAAACTTGGAATCTGATCAGCTGTAAGCTAGAAAGTAATTTTCATTTGATTAACCCTAGCTCTACAATTTACATATATGTTCCAAAATATTCTGTATGTCACATGAAAATGCTTTCATCCTCTTCGGAAGAAATATTAAACCACTAAAAAGGTAAAAAAGATGGATCTCCGTTTATCCGCGTGGCCTGCTGGCAAGAGGGACGACCTCGGCGAGAGGCGTGGAGAGAGGGGACGGAAACGGCGACGTTCTGCAGAAGGGACACGTGGGGTGCTTGAGAAGCCACGGATCGACGCATTTGAGGTGGAAGAGATGGCCGCAGTCCGGTAGGAGCCGGAGCACGTCGGAGTTCCTGTAGTCCGCCAAGCAAATCGAGCAACACGACGCCGTCGTGTCCTTCTTCCGCCGCTTGGCTTCCGCGTAGAGCAGCTTCGGGCAGCTCTTCAGCGTCGCCTCGTCCAACCCGATCTCGATCGCCACGTGGCCCTGATGATGCGGGCTTACAGTACTGGATTCCGCCGCCGATCTTCTTTGGGGTGAGGCAGCGGCGGCGGCGGCGGAGGAGGAGGAGGAGTGGCTGTTGTTGTTGTTGTTGCGGGCGCAGAAGTAGGAGGCGAGAGTGATGGTGGTGATTAGGAGGAGGATGCCGAAGGAGATTCCGATTCCGTACCCGAACCCGCCGATGTTCTGGGATCCGAGGAATCCGCCGCCGGTGGCGGTGCTGTTGTTGTTGGGATTCATCGCCGGTGGGGGAATTTGAGAGGCTTATTTATAGAAAGTCAACTTGTCGCTTTTGAGTTGCATGAGATTGGTCTTGGACTTCATTGCTATTGACTAATTAATATGAAGAAATTAAAAATTAAAAATCTTCGGTTTTGATTAGGGAAATATAATGGTTCGTTAATTACTTGCGTTGGCCGTTGAGGGAGAAGTTGCGTGTGGATTTATTTAAAGTGGGGTATAATTAAAAATCTTGTTGCGTGCTAATGAGTGAAGCTCCATTGATTAATTAACTTGTAAAATACGTGTTATCTAGTATCGAAATGGAAAAGAACACTTCAACAATGTAATAATAGATGCTCACTTTGTACCTTTGTCTTATGATTAAATCACTTTTTTATTTCCGAACAAGGTCGTGGCGGAGTGGTCGAACTGCTGGTTTTCAGCTTGGAGCTCCCAAGTTTGAATCTCAAAGGGCGATGCTCGTTTCCCCCTCGCCGAACGCTCCAGTAGCATTGATAGTTAATCAGTTAGCCAAAAACCAAAAAAAATCTCCAGCTCCGTAACCCTTCATGAAAAAGGACCTTGCTGTAGAAAACCAACACCTCCACAAATCAAACTCCAAGTGAAGGGCAAAAACAAAGGAAATGAATGCAAGGAACTGAAAACTGAAGCATCGATATGTGTGCGACAAAGAGAAGCAGCATGTTCGAGGTGACCCTGGGGGAAGTAATATATGCGGTTTCCAACCTGAGGCAAGTAAACTAGTGGGCCAGCACAGGCGTACCAGAGCTCTGTGTTTATTTTTGTTTCTTTCATTTGTCCTTTAGTCCCAACCAATCCATCCCCACCTCTAATGCCCTTACCCTATTCTTTAGAAGAAGCCATTTTCAAGATAGGCTCTTCTTCCCACCTCAACCATTGCTCTGTTTTTAGGAATTACAAAGACTAACCTACTACACGTAGATTATGCATTGAGTATAAACTATGCATTAGCCAAATAAGGTTGGCATTGATAGTTAATAAGTTAGGCGAAAACCAAAAAGAATCCCCAGTTCCCCACCCCTTCCTGAAAAGAACTTTGCTGTAGAAAACCAGCACCTCCACAAATCCAACTCCAGGAGAAGGGCAAAAACAAAGGAAATGAATGCACGAAACTGAAAACTGAAGCATTGATATGTGTGCGACAGAGAGAAGCAACCTGTTCGAGGTGACCCTAGGGGAAGTAATAGACGCGGCTTCAAAGCTGAGGCAAGGAAACTAGTGGGCGAGCACAGGCGTACCAGAGCTCTGTGTTTATTTTTGTTCCTTCCATTTGTCCTCTAACCCCAACCAAACCATCCCCACCTCCAATGCCCTTCCTCTTTTCTTTAGAAGATGTCATTTTCAGGATATGCTCTTCTTTCCACCTAAACCCTTGCTCTATTTTTAGGACTCACAAAGACTAACCTACTGCATGTAGACTATGCATTCTGTATAAACTATGCATTAGCAAGATAAGGTTGGCATTGATGGTTAATCAGTTAGGCACAACCAAAAAGAATCCCCGGTTCCCCACCCTTTCCTGAAATGGACATTGCAGTAGAAAACCAGCACCTCCACAAATCCTACTCCAAGAGAAGGGCAAAAACAAAGGAAATGAATGCACGAAACAGAAAACTGAAGCATCGATATGTGTGCGACGGAGAGAAGCAATCTGTTCGAGGTGACCCTAAGGGAAGTAATAGACTCGGCTTCCAACCTAAGGCAAGGAAACTAGTGGGACAACACATACGTACCAGAGCTTTGTGTTTATTTTTGTTCCTTCCATTTGTCCTCTAGCCCCAACCAATCCATCCCAACCTCTAATGCCCTTCCCCTTTTCTTTAGAAGAAGCCATTTTCAGGATAGGTTCTTCTTTCCACCTCAACCTTTGCTCTAATTTTAGGACTCACAAAGACTAACCTACTACACGTAGACTATGCATTGAGCATAAACTATGCATTAGCCAAATAAGGTTGGCATTGATAGTTAATCAGTTAGCCGAAAACCAAAAAGAATCCCTAGTTTCCCACCCCTTCCTGAAAAGGACATTGCTATAGAAAACCAACACCTCCACAAATCCAACTCCAAGTGAAGGGCAAAAACAAAGGAAATGAATGCACGAACTGAAAACTGAAGTATTGATATGTGTGTGACAGAGAGAAGCAACCTATTTGAGGTGACCCTGGGGAAGTAATAGACGCGGCTTCCAACCCGGGGCAAGGAAACTAGTGGGCCAGCACAAGCGCACTAGAGCTATGTGTTTTTCACCCCCTTCTATTTGTCCTCTAGCCCCAACCAATCCATCCGCACCTCCAATGCCCTTCCCCTTATCATTAGACGACACCATTTCAGGATAGGCTCTTCTTTCCACCTCTACCCTTGCTCTATTTTTAGGGCTCACAAAGACTACTCTACTAAACGTAGACTATGCATTGAGTATAAACTATGCATTAGCCAAATAAGGTTGGCATTGATAGGTAATCAGTTAGTAGTAAACCAAAAAGAATCCTCAGTTCCCACCCCTTCCTAAAAAGGACCTTGCTGTAGAAAACCACCACCTCCACAAATCCAACACCAAGTAAAGGGCAAAAACAATGGAATTGAATACACGGAACTTAAAACTGAAGCATCGATAATTGTGCAACAGAGAGAAGCAACCTGTTCGAGGTGACCCTGGGGGAAGTAAATGACGCGGTTTCCAACTTGATGCAAGGAAACTAGTGGGCCAGCATAGGCCTACCAAAGTTCTGTGTTTATTTCTGTTCCTTCCATTTTTCCTCTAGCCCCAACCAATCTATCCCCACCTCCAATGCCCTTCCCCTTTTCTTTAGAAGACGCCATTTTCACGATAGGCTCTTCTTTCCACCTCAACCCTTGCTATGTTTTTAGGACTCACAAAGACTAACGTAACACGTAGACTATGAATTGAGTATAAACTATGCATTAGCTAAATAAGATTGGCATTGATAGTTAATCTGTTAGGCACAACCAAAAAGAATCCCCAGTTCCCCACCCCTTCCTGAAATGGACCTTGTTGTAGAAAACCAGCACCTCCACAAATCCAACTCCAAGTGAAGGGCAAAAACAAAGGAAACGAATGCACGAAACTAAATACTGAAGCATCAATATGTCTGCGACAGAGAGAAGTAACCTATTCGAGGTGACCATGGGGGAAGTAATAGACGCAGATTCCAACCTGAGGCAAGAAAATTAGTGGGCCATCATAGGCGTACCAGAGCTTTGTGTTTATTTTTGTTCCTTACATTTGTCCTCTAGCCCCAACCAATCCATCCCCACCTCTAATGCCCTTCCCCTTTTCTTTAGGAGAAGCCATTTTCAGGATAGGCTCTTCTTTCCACCTCAACCCTTGATCTGTTTTTAGGACTCACAAAGACTAACCTACTACACGTAGACTATGCATTGAGTATAAATTATGCATTATCCAAATAAGGTTGGCATTGATAGTTAATCAGTTAGCCGAAAACGAAAAAAATCCCCAGTTCCCCACCCCTTCCTGAAAAAGGATCTTCCTGTAGAAAACCAGCACCACAAAAAATCCAACTCCTAGTGTAGGGAAAAAACAAAGGTAAAGAATGCACAGAACTGAAAACTGAAGCATCGACATGTGTGCGAAAGAGAAGTAGCCTATTCGAGGTGACCTTGGGGGAAGTAATAGACGCGGCTTCCAACTTGAGGCAAGGAAACTAGTGGGCCAGTACAGGCGTACCAGAGCTCTGTGTTTATTTTTGTTTCTTCCATTTGTCCTCTAGCCCCAACCAATCCATCCCCACCTCCAATGCCCTTCCCTTTTTCTTTAGAAGACCCCATTTTCAGGATAGGCTCTTTTTTCCTCCTCAACCCTTGCTCTGTTTATAGGACTCACAAAGACTAACCTACTACACGTAGACTATGCATTGAGTATAAACTATGCATTAGCCAAATAAAGTTGGCATTGATAGTTAATTAGTTAGCTGAAAACCAAAAAGAATGCCTAGTTTCCACCCCTTCCTAAAAAGGACCACGCTGAAGAAAACTAGTACCTCCACAAATCTAACTCCAAGTGAAGGACAAAAACAAAGTAAATGAATGCACAGAACTTAAAACAGAAGCATCGATATGTGTGCAACAGAGAGAAGCAACCTGTTCGAGGTGAACCTGGGGGAGTAATAGACGCGGTTTCCAACCTGAGGTAGGGAAACTAGTGGGCCAGCACAGGCCTACCAAAGCTTTGTGTTTATTTTTGTTCTTTCCATTTGTCCTCTAGCCCTAACCAATCCATACCCACCTCCAATGCCCTTCCCCTTTCTTTAGAAGACGCCATTTTCAGGATAGACTTTTCTTTCCATCTCAAACCTTGCTCTATTTTTAGGTCTTTGTAAAATAAAAATAACTCACTTTTGATTCAGGTGAAATGCATAGTTTATACTCATGCATTTTCACTCGTATCGACTCAAGTGATTAATAACTCAGTGTTGAACTAACCTACTACACGTAGACAAATCAAGTATAAGTGTATATCACAATTAGGTGGCACAGTGTAGTGGTTGACCAAAATTGTATTCTTGAAACATAAGGCTATTGTTATTCAAAGGATCAATCGCTATCTTGTTGACAATTTAGAAGTCGAGGAATGAAGCATTTAGGACCAATTACTTCATTATGAAATGCGAATAATTTTCCATAAGTCCTTTCCAATGGATTTGGATTTATTTTTGAGATGTGGATTTAGGTGAGACATTCTCTAAAATACAGTTTTACCATCCTCCTACCTCTTATTAGCTCTCGCTCTTTGGAACCACAAGGCACAAGCAAAAAAAAAAAAAGGCTCTCACTGTTTGGTTTTATGATTATCGATGGAGGGGAGGCCACGATGTTCGTGGGCGTTGGCTTGAGGGGAGGATTGTAGGGGTACAATCTAAGTATTACATAAGAAAAATAAGGAAAACTAAATTGTATATATGTATCCAACTAGATCCATTAGTACAAGGCCTTTCGGAAATGTGTCTAAAAAAATAAATTAGTGCAGACTTGAAAGCCGACATCATCGTCATATTATGGAGTGTTTATTTGCATATACCAAAATGGAATTCATACTCCAAACTGTATTTTGAGAAATTTTTTAATCTTTTGATGGAGTGAGACTATGTAATGTACGTCGTACTTAATCATTGATATATTGCTATCAATATTCCCCACACTATATCTACCAAATACCATATAAAATAGATTTACTATACTGGATTGAGGATTGACACATATATATGCCTCATGGTTTATCTTGATGTCATGACGAAGGAACACGATATTTGACAATGTCAAAATGACAATGTGATAGTGTTCATATTAAAAGATTAATTGGATGATGACCTAGACTTCTTGCTGACATGGGTAACAATGACGAACTACTATACGCCACCAATTGCTTATGATTGTAAATAAATAGCCATTAACAAAGTGAAGAACCTATAAAATCACACATAAAGAAAATGTTTGGATGAGGTTTAATGTTGTTGGACAACTCTATGTTGATGAATCATAAAGTTAATCTTATAAATTAACGATGTTTGTATACTATGGGACGGGTCGTTTGGAAGTTGGGATTCTCGAAATTGATGTATTTAATCAATTTGTGCATTTTAATTTGATGCATTGGTTAAATGTATGAATTTGGACAATACGGAAAATTTAAATTGTGTTTTTTTGTTATAAAGAAAAGTTGGGTAGATAATCCATTGTCATCAATTGGGCTTAGATTTGGGCTCCCATCTTGTTCGACCACGCTAAACCAAATAATTTAGCTTGGCCCACTAACTCTTGTTCTGATTCCAGCCTGTTGTCTCTCTCCCACTCTAACTTTCCTCTCTGTCTTCCGATCTTCGCTGGAGGAAGAAGAAACAAATACACCCGAAAGCCCCGTTAACTCCGAAATTGAACCCAACCGGATCAACAAAAACTTGCAGCTTTGCCAAACGCAAGTAATGGCGACTGCAATATTTCAACCCATCCGGATTCTCATCCTTGCTCTTGCTCTGTCCTCGTCGCTGTGGATCGTGACTTCGGAAGACACAAACCGCGTCTTTTCGCCCTGCGCCGACACCAAGGTCCAGTTGTCCGACGGCTACACCTTCGGGATCGTCTTCGCCTCCAGGAACGCCTTCTACAACAACGGCAACACCAGTGGAACCCAGTTGTCCCCCTGCGATAGCCGGCTCGGTCTCTCCGGCCAAAATGCTCAGCTCTCCGTCTTCAGGCCCAAAGTCGACGAGATCTCTATTCTCACCGTTAATACCTCTTCCTTCTCTCCGGTGAGCTTGGCCCCTTCCATCAATCGCTCTACCATTATCTCGATTTGGGGTAAACCCGTAATTGATTTGGAAGTTTGCAGTCTTTTTTTCCCCCTTCGAGGCTAGGTGATGTTTGAATTGCATTTGACTTGGATTCGACTTGTGGTCAATATTGGGCTTAATCGGGAGTTTTGAGTGGCTGGTGAATTGGGGATTTGATATGATTTTGTACGATTCTACTCAAATTTGCTTTCTAGTTTGGTAGCTGATGATATGGGAAACGCTGCCACTTTTTTTTGCTGCTATAGATGAGGGATGTTTGCGCATTAGATTTTGAGCACTGCCCTTGTGCACGGGCTGTACGCACTATGCAATATGGCGATAAAAGAAGTTTTAGGCTTACTTCCAGGAATGATCATGACTGTGTGTGGAAATGGCGAGGATGCAATAAGATAGCTGGTGTCTAAGGACTGCTCTGAAGCAGCATAGGGTTTGGAGCTCAATGTAGTCAGAAAAATTAAGTTTTGGATTGTTCCAAGTATTATTTTGCTGAAGAACTTTCATGGCTAAGCATTATATAGTGTCAGAGCTTAGACTGTTGTAACTGTAATCATGGGGTACTTCTCTGAGTTGGACATTAACCAACTTGGATACGCTGCCTCCACCTTCGAAGGCTGAAGTAAGGCCAATAATGTCGAGGAGGCTTCGATTTTAAAGTTTGTGTTTGCACTATTTAGCTCTGAACAGGTTGGGTGAAACCTGTTAATTTGCAATTGCCATTGCTTTGTCGGACTTGAAACTGGGAATAAGGGAGAGATTCGGATGGCTTTAAAAGAAAGGAAGGAGGTCAGAGGAAAATGTGAAGCTCAGAAATAAGCCTCCATTAGGCAATACTGCAGACTATAAGTTACAGGGCCACCGAGTTTTGGATACTTCTGCATATTTCACTTAGAATCATAGGATGGTGGTTACTTGATTATTGGAGAATTCAAATATCTCTTAGGGTGGAGGCATTAATAAGCTCGATGGCATTAATAAAATTTTTCACTACATGCTTGGCTGTTAATACATTTTCTTGTAGTTGTATGTCCTCTGTACTGTGGATTGAGTTCTTTTCCCCGCTTAATGTGTTATATAGGACAACGTTGGTGGATACATGGTTGCATTTGGTGGCCGAAAATACGCTGCAAGGTCTCTACCCGCTTTTGTTGCTAACGGCACATACACTGTGACAAGTTTTACTCTGGTAAGTGAAGGTTTTTTCAACTCCATTTTATTTCTTCAATTTCACTTCTTTAAGACAATCCAAGTTTCAGGTCTCAGATTTCTAAGCTTCCTTAATTTTCTCTCCCTCCATCACAATGCAGGTACTCGAATTCCAGAAGGGTAGGCTGCAAAACCTCTTCTGGAAAAGAGATGGTTGTGCTAAATGTGGTGGCCCAAGTGGGCAGGGGATGGTCTGCCTCAACAATCAGGATTGTGCAATCAGAACTTCCAGCTGCAAGAACCATGGAGGTAACGTCGACTGCAGCATCGGGATCCAGCTCGCTTTCTCCGGCACCGACAAGCACTACTCAGCCCTCAACTCCTGGTACGAAGTCGAGAATTTGAGACAGTACTCCCTTTTCAAGCTCTACTCGAATCTTAGGGATTCCTTAACTAGCCAGTACGACTCCATCTTTAACTAGCCAGTGGGTAGAAAACAAACACGGAATCTTTCTAGTTCTTTTTTCTTGTTTGGGAAAATGATTCTGCTTTATGTTTATGGTTTCTTTCCATGTGTGTTGTAATATGTGTTCAGAGTTCCCAGATGGTTTCTGACAGTTCATTTTGTAAACTACCTCGACCGGCGGCCGAAAGCTAGTAATTAATTATCAGATCCAGGAGATGCCATCTTCCATTGCATTTATCAATTTGTTCGGTAAACAAACTCGTAAATTATTTAAGTGAAGTCGTCGGTCATAACTTAATGCTGCAACTTGCATAGGAATCAATTTCTGATCTATATAAACTTGTTGCATCCCATGGTTGTGAGAGGCACCCATTACTATAGAATCATGAAAGGGTCTTCACTCCTGAATCCCATTTCTCAGAGGCTACAAGGCAAGGTCGCCTTCATAACCGGGGGAGCCAGCGGCATTGGCGCTGCCACCGCCAGGCTGTTCGCCAAGCACGGAGCCAAGGTCGTCATTGCCGACGTCCAATCCGACCTCGGACGCTCCGTCGCTCGAGAAATCAGCTCCGAGGTCTCTGACGATGCTGTCTCCTACGTGCATTGCGACGTGACCAGCGACGTGGGCGTCGGCAACGCGGTGGACGCTGCGGTCGCAGCACACGGCAAGCTGGACGTAATGTTCAGCAACGCCGGGGTGCCGGGGAAGGACAACATCACGATGAGCATCTCCACACTGGAACAGCGGGTGCTGGAGCATGTGCTGGCGGTTAACTTAAACGGCGGGTTCTACTCCGCGAAGCACGCCGCGAGGGTGATGATCCCTCGGAAGAGCGGCAGCATCCTGTTCACGGCGAGCTCCGTCTGCTCGAGCTTCGGGGTGTCGTCGCACCCGTACGCGGTGGCGAAGGTGGCGGTGGTGGGGCTGATGAAGAATCTGTCCGTGGAGCTGGGGAAGCACGGGATACGGGTGAACTCGGTGTCGCCGTGCGGGGTGGCGACACCGTTCGCCTTCGAGGTGACGGGGGAGAGCGATCCGGAGGTGATAGAGGATTACATCTCGGCGAGGGTTGGGCTGAAGGGCGCGAAGTTGCGGGTGGACGACGTGGCGGCGGCGGCGCTGTACCTGTCGAGCGACGAGGCGCAGTTTGTGAGCGGGTTGAACGTTTTGGTGGATGGCGGGCACAACTTGAAGACTGCTTAGGCTGGCTGGTGTGAGGACATTATTATTAGATAATTATTAAAATGTGATGTGAGGAAAGTCGTTGAAACTTCGGGCGTTAAGATTCCACCGACGACATTGACTAATTTTGTTTGAAGTGTTCTATATGAATAAATAATGGCTTCCTTGATAGCAACGGGTGGTGGATGGGAACGGCTACAGTGCTAATTGTACAATAGTTAGCACCGTTCTAACCAAGGGAAAAACTACTACTAGTTTGAATTAGTAGTGATTTAGCTTAGATGTTGTATTGATTTCATAATAATCCGTAGTGATTTTTGCTAGTTATCACGGTGCTAACCCCTATAAGGGTTAGCACCTAATCCCATTTCGTGGTGGATAGATGTTGCATATCCATTATCCAATTTAATGTGGTTCACGTTTTAAACAATACTTATAGGCAAAGGTGTTAGGTGTAAGGCGAGCGTTGAGGTCTTGTCTAGTGTTTAGCTCGCCTAGATGATGCGTGCGTAGGTATTGAAAGAAAAATAGCTATTTGTACTGGATGATGAACGAAATATAAATTAGAAAACACTTCCTCTCTTCAGTTAAAATGATTAATAACTTAGTTAATATTTAACGATATGGAAAATAGCTAAAAAAATCACAAAAGCACAGCTCAATAGCTCACAAAGTTCTTGAGCTATTTGGCGGAGTTGATATTAATTTCCTCCCTTGATATTGATTGCCTAGCTCCATCTAATTATGCATAAGAGAAGGTTAGGGGTCACCTTACTCCATTGACTTGTTCCCACTTCCCAGTACCTAATGTTAGAAACCTATTTGTTGGGAAGCATGAGTAGGCCCAAACCCACAAAGAAGGAGTGAGGAAACATGCCCAAACAGAGAATTAGGACCACACAATTTGGGGTAGGCACATGACGACAAGAGAAGGATGAGGACAAGCGGTACGGAAGGAGGAAGTTGGAGAAGAGGCCATCTGGCGAATGTGGTCCCCGCTGGGCGCCTCTTATGGGACGTCCTGAAGGAGCCACGTATAGGCGCCTGACCGTTGTACCGTACCATGCATTAAATGAGGTGATGATGTGGGTTGGAATGCCAGGAGGACCGTTGGGGCTTCGACGAGTATAAATAGTGCTCGGTAGGTGGCATTTACGCAGGTTGGCTTCTCTCACTAAAATCTCTCTAAGCACTTATCTCTCTAGAATCTGCACTGACTTGAGCGTTGGAGTGCTAACGGGCATCCACCGGCCCGTTAGGCGCTTGCTGTGCAGGGTCCAGGCGCCTCTATTGCTGCTACCAGTCTTGGATTGCGAAGAAGCGAGGGCTAGGGGGTTCGTGGCTCAAACAATTGGCGCGCAGGAAGGGGTCCCATCGAGCAAGCGCATGGAGAACAGAACGAAGGAAATAAAGGGGAGGATAATGCGAGATCGTAGAGCTCAAACCATGAGGAGGGGGAGCGTCTGCTGAGTCAGGAACAAAGTATGGATGTGGAAGGAGAGGGCAGTCATGGGCGCCCGTATGCGGACAAAGGGGAATCCTTGACAAAAAGGGAATTGTTTCGAATCATAGCTGACCAAGATCGGGCCATAGCAGCGCTCAGAAGGGAGTTGGAAGGGGAGCGAAGTAAAAACATGTTAATGTATAGCCCAGGAGTGAGAAAGCGAGAAAGGGCGGGGGAGGACTCGAAGTCCATGTAATACGGATTTCCACATCATGCTGAGCAGGGCCCCGATGCGCCTGGGCGCACGCGTACCTGGAGGCTGCCCACTGAACACGTGCAGACAGGTCCTGATGAGCCTAACGTGTGGGCGCCTAAGAGAATTGCTAGGCGCTTTGGAGTCAGGCAGCCCCTGGCACGAAGTATCCTGATGGAACCGGCGGGAACAACGATCCCCCCGTTACCTAGTTATGATGGGATGGCTGACCCCGAAGATCATTTGAACAGCTACTTCACGAAGATGCAACTGTACAACAACTCGGATGCTACGCTGTGAAAGGTGTTTCCGTCCACGTTTGCGGGTGTAGTCTTGGACTGGTACCATCAAATCGAGGAAGGGTGCATCGAGTGTTTTGAGCAATTTGCTAAGCTGTTCTTGTCCAAATTTGCAAGTCGGAAACGTCGGACGTTGACTATAGGTGCCTTATTTAAGGTGAAGCAGAGGAAAGGCGAGGCGCTCAGGGAGTTTTACGATCGGTGGATCTCAGTAGCCATGGCGGTTAAAGACGTCCAGCCGGCGGTGTTGGCAGTTAGCCTAGACGGATGCACTTCGAGTGAAGAGCTGTGTCGAGTCCTTTCTAAGCGAGACGTGGTGTCCACTGAAGATCTAGATCGGAGAGTGCAGAAGGTGATCATGTTGGAGGAAACTCTGGCTGCACGAAGGGCCGAAAAGAGGCGCCTAAGGGGTGAAGAGGTGGACGTAAGGCAGGCGCCCATATCCATAACGGGAAATTTCGGTCCACAAAGAAGACCAGAGGTGCCCGCCCATTGCCAAGGGGTGTCGCTAATTTTACGGAATACAATGATACACTCAAAAATATCTTGCAATATGTTAAGGAAAGGGGCTGTCATATACGTTGGCCAGGGCCGATGCGGGGCCAACCTAATGAGAAGAATCTTGACCGATATTGTGACTTCCATCGGGACAAGAGGCACTACACGGCTGATTGCTACCAACTTAAGGATGAACTTCAAACCTTGGCCGATAATGGATTGCTCAATGATTTTGTAAGAAGGGTGGAAGAAAGAACCCATCGCACTTATGTGACCAGGCCGGCGCCTGTGACACCTGTGGTCCAAAAGGCGCCCGAAGCATCGGAGACTCAGTAGGTGCCTGCGATTCCTCCTCCGCCTTTTGAAGTGAACCAAGAAGGAGAACCCAGCCGCGTCAGGCTCACAGTTGAGTCCATAACTGGAACCCTCGACTTGAGAGAGAAGTTGGAGAGGACCAAGCGCCTGAGAGCAGCGTCGTTGGAGGCCAGGGCAGCGGTGCACATCCACTTCAATCAGGAACCAGATGAGGCGTGCCAGGTCCCTTCGGAAGAAGCTTTGGAGATACAAAGGGTGATAGCGGGATGCAAGGTGAAAAGAATGTTGGTGGATACTGGTAGTTCAACGGATGTCCTGTTCAAAAGTACGTTTGAGCGGATGCAACTAGCGCCTGAGTTGGTGCGCCCCTCAAGCTCGGTGCTAATTGGGTTCTCCGGAGCACCCGCCCAAGTCATCGGGCGCGTGCGCCTTCCCGTGACCCTCGGTGATGAAGCACATTGTGTGACGCATGCGGTAGAATTTGGAATTGTGGATTGCCCATCTCCATACAATGAGATACTTGGTCGACCACTCTTAGCACTATTCAATGGAGTGCATCCACTTGTCACCAAACGCTGAAGTTTGTAGTGCCGCAAGGTATAGGCATCTCGCAGGGGAGAAATATTCCATGATATGCACGAGAGGAGGACCCAAAATGTCGCGTTCGCAAGCATAGACTAAACACCGTCGACATTCGCCCCGAGGAGGGGCCTCGAGCCGAGTCTGTGGACGACGAGTTTGTTGTGGCGATAGACGAAGGGCGCCCGGAGAGACAAATACGAATATCGGCGCAAGCGCCTGAAGTCATGAAGGCGCCTTTGATCGAATTGCTGCGGGAATTCGGGGAGCTGTTTACCTAGAGCACACAAGATATGCCTGGGGTGTCGCCTGAGGTGGCGGCGCATAGGCTCGCCGTGGAGGAAGGAAAAATGCTTGTCCAACAAAAGCACCGAAATATGTCCCAAGAAAAAGAGGAGGCGCTTCGCCGTGAAGTCGACAGATTACTGGAGGCAGGATTTGTGGAAGAAGCAAGGTACATCTCGTGGTTTTCAAATGTGGTGTTTGTCCCAAAGCAGTCGGGAGACTGGAGAATGTGCGTGGACTTCACCAACCTCAACCGGGCGTGTCCCACGGATGCATACCCCATGCCACACATCGATTTGCTTGTGGATGCGACAACCTACCATGAGGCGTTTAGTTTCCTTGACATGTTCTCAGGCTACCATCAAATCCCTATGGTGGAGGAAGATAGGGCGAAGACGGCATTCATGACGCCCTTCGGTAACTTCTGCTACAGAGTGATGGAGTTTGGGTTAAAGAACGCGGGAGCCACGTACCAGCGTATGGTGAATCAAGTTTTCCGCAAACAACTTGGGAGGAATGTGGAAGCATATGTGGACGACTTGATCGTGAAGAGCAGGAGGCGCCAAGACCACATCATGGAGTTACGAGAAACTTTCGAGACAATGCGACACTTCAGGTTGAGGCTTAACCCTAATAAATGCTTATTCTTGGCGGAGGCAGGGAAATTCTTGGGATTCATGATAACTAAACGAGGAATTGAAGCCAACCCCAAACAAGTCAAGGCGATTATGCGCTTGCCCCCCCCCCTCGAACGCCAAAGGAGGTACAAGGATTGATGGGGAGACTAGCGGCGCTCGGGCGCTTCATCCCAAGAGCTTCTGACCGGGCGCCCCCTTTTTCAAGGTCTTAAAAAAAGCCACCAAATTCAAGTGGAGCAAGGAGTGTGACGAAGCCTTTGAAGACTTGAAGAGGTTGCTCACGGCGCCTACGGTGATGACGGCGCCCAAAGCAAATGAGGTGCTATACTTGTACATAGCTGTGTCTCACATCGCCGTGAGTGCGGTTCTTAATATCCAAGGACCCACTGACAAGCGAAGAGAGGCCGGTATATTATGTCAGCCGCATCATAGTGGGTCACGAAATAAGATACGTGCCGATAGAGAAGGCAGCGCTGGCGGTGGTGGCGGCAAACAAGCTCCGACCCTATTTTCAGGCTCATAGCATTGTGGTGCTCACGAACCTTCCCCTCAGGACAGTTCTGGGGTCCATGGATGTGTCTGGGCGCCTGGTGAAATGGGTCGTACAACTCAGTGAGATTGACATCAGCTATGCGCCCTGTCTTGCCATCAAGGCGCATGTATTTGTTGATTTCATGGGAGAAGGTGTAGTGGACGGGGGAACCGAAGTTGAAGAATGTTGGCAAGTGCATGTGGATGGAGCAGCAAGCCGAGCAGGCGCGGGGGCAGGTGTGGTCCTTGTTAGTCCGCTGGGCGCCATGCATGAGGTGGCATTGCTCTTTGCGGCCCTTAAAACAAACAACGCCGTGGAGTATGAAGAATCCTGGCAGGGCTCCACATTGTAAGATAGTTAGGCGCCCAAAAAGTGAATGTCAAAACTGGTTCGGCGCTAGTCGTTAATCAGCTGAACGAAGTTTATGAGGTGAAGGAAGAAACCCTAGGCGCCTATGTGCAAGCCGTTCGAAGGAAGTGCGTCTGGTTCCGTGATGTAACATTCACGCATGTCCCAAGGGAGGAGAACGCTCATGCAGATGCTTTGTCCAAGTTAGCAACGACTTTGGATTTTGAGGAAAGCCGAACAATGATCGTAACGAAAGAGGTGCCACATGAGGAAATGGTAATGGCATCCTTTGAGACGGGGGTGAGAGAAGGGTGGATGGCTCCAATCTGGCTCTTTCCCACCCAAGGAGTAGTGCCGGAGGACCCAAAAGAAGCTTGGCGCTTGCGACGGAAGGCAGCCCGGTGCGCCATTTTGGATGGTGTGTTGTTCAAAAGGTCACATTCGGGCGCCTATCTGAGATGCCTTACCGACGCCGAGGGGCAAGCGGCGATCAAAGAGGTGCATCAAGGGGCTTGTGGTATTCATGCGGGCGCTTGTAGCATCGAGAAGATACTGCTCCGGCAAGGGTATTATTGGCCAACCATACGAGCGGACGCAGGGAAGCACATGGCAGCATGCCACCAGTGCCAGATTCACGCCAATGATGTGCATCTCCCGACGGCGCCCATGCAAGGGAACGTCGGCGCCTGGCTTTTCGCCCAGTGGGGTATGGATCTCTTGGGTCCCTTTCCGAAGGCGCCTGGCAGTTCAAATACTTGATTGTCGCGGTGGATTACTTCACCAAGTGGATAGAGGCAGAGCCATTGACATCAATCACCGAGGAACAAATGCGGAAGTTCACAAGGAAAAACATTTTTGCAAGATTTGGACTCCTAGAATCCATCATCACCGACCATGGGAATCAGTTTGACTGTAAGAAATTCATCAAGTTTTGTGATGAAAATGGGGTGGTCTTGAGATTCTCTTCTGTAGCTTACCCACAGGCCAATGGACAAGCTGAGGCGGCTAACAAGAGTATATTACACGGCTTACAAACGAGCTGGTGGCTGCCAAGGGCAAATGGGTGGAGGAACTGCCAAACGTCTTATGGGTGCATAGGACCACATTCAAGGTAGCTACGGGCGAAACGCCCTTCGCATTGACTTACGAAAGCGAAGCGGTTTTGCCAGTAGAGATGCGCGTCCCAACCTTCAGGATGACCCACCGAGGAGAGTCGATGGATGCCCAGGAGCGAGTCGATGAGTTAGACCTATTGGACGAGCGTCGGGAGGTAGCCGTTCTGCGCTTGGCAGCAATGAAAAGTCAGGTCGCGCGATACTACAACAACAAAAATGCGTGCACACAAAATTGCGGTGGGAAGCCTTGTGTTAAAACGGGATTTCCGCCCTAAGGCCGCAGAAGAAAAGTTGGCACCAAAATGGAAAGGACCGTATCGCATTCAAGAAGTTGTTGGCCCAAATACGTTTAAGCTAGAGCACCTGTCAGGCAAGAATGGAAGAGGACATGGAACGCTCAAAATTTGAGGCGATACGAAGTAGGGGTGGCAGGTAGGTCAGATTATGGTGGGGAGGTCGAAATTGGCACCACATCAGGTGCAGAGTAACAGACGCCCTAACGTGAGTAGAAGCAAATGGCAAGTTGTTTCGGGAAAAGGCTTATTTTGGTTAGTAGGTTTTTTGTTGAGTTTTCAAAAGCGTCATTCTGCGCCGTAGACTTAAAGCGCCCTTTATGCGCCCGTAATTTTGTAAAGCGCGCGCGCTCCATGTAAAGCGCCCTAATTTTGCGCCCACATTTTTCAGAATCAGATTAATTATTATCTACGAAATTTGGTGTTGAGAAAGAGGGAACCTAGCGTTCACCCCATTGCGCCCACTATAGCGCCCACCCAATAGCGCCCACCGCATGCTTCTCCTCACGAAGAGCCTTAATCTCCTCCAAGTGCTTCTCATTCTTCCTGCTCAAATGTCTCTTGTCTTTCTTCAAAGCATCCTTCTCTTGGCGAAGGAGGTCAATCTCGCTCCAGTAGGCGCCTGCCTCCTCCAAGTCAAGCTTTTCATTCTCCAACCTCACCTTTGTCTCTTCATGCGCCCGTTTCTCATCCTCGATCAGCGTCTCGTATTCCTCGCGCAACTTCTTCTTTTCCTCGTCCACTATGCGCTGCACGAGCGAGGTGCTCGTAGCGGCTTCAAGTTGGGCGTCCTCGCACATTTTGATGAGCTCTTCTTGGCGCCTCTTCGCTGTTTCGAGGTTGTCTCGCTCCACGCCAAGAGCAGTGGTTGCCTTGGTGGCCGCGGCACACAAGGCTTCACGCTCCATAATGCCTTTCTTGGCCACAAGCATCATCTGCAAATCGGACAAGTGTTTGTTTGTCAACATATAACCAAAGAGATATAATTGAAACACAAAAGAAGAAATACTTACATGGGCGTTTATTTGGGACACCTCAGCCCAAGGATCGGCGTCTGCAAGGTCAAGGGGCGCCCGGAACACGTCTCGGACAGCTAATATCATTTGCAGAGTTACGCCTCGATCCAGTGCAGCGCGATTGGAGCAAACCAAATTAACCTTATGCTTTGGAGGTTGAAGACACTTCTCCACTGTTTCAGGCAGCTCTACGTCGTCATCCAGACGTGGGCGCTTACCTGACTCGCTTGGTACGCCCTCCACCTTCCTCTTTAGCATGTGGCACAAGGGCACTTCATCTTCTGGCACCTCCTTTCCCTGAAGCGGATCCACAGCAGGCGCCGAGATTTCGGTGGCCTCCGTAACATGGGGCGCCTCCCATGTATCCAAGGCATCATCCGAAGCATCGGGCGCCGGAGGACTGAGAATCTTTTTTGGCTGAATACTTTTCGGTGATTTTCCCTTTCGGTTCGTGCTCTCCTTGCCCTTAACCGCCGCAGGTTCAGGCGCCTGTATGTTAGCAGGTTCAGGCACCTCGGTAGCACCCTTGGATGAGGTGGTTTTGCGCGCCCCTTCGAACTTTTTTGCACCCTTCCTCTAATGGGGCGCCTTATTTGCCATCAAACCCAACTTCGCAAACTGGGTCTTCATTAAGGAAGCAACCGAGGTGAAATCAGCACCTACGCAAACAAACATGAAGGAAATTTGTTAAGCAAACATAAAAAGCAGTCAAGCACAAGCACAGACATATAAAAAGTAAACGCCCACCGTCGTGGTAATATTCATGTAACACATGCGTCCTAGATTCGATAGATTTCAAGCAAATGGGATGCAAAGAAAGGAGCCGGGCGCCTTCTCTCTCCGCTTTTGTCAGGGTTACCTCAACGTTGAACGCCTCGTGGTTGCCAACCACCCAGCCTCTTGTGAACGAGGCGCCGCTTTTTTAGAAGGAGTCTTTACGGTGCTTAATGAAGAAAAACTTCTAAACCATTCTCTACCTAGCTTAGGCGCCTCTTCTAAGAAATGGTCGGGGATATCTAGACGACTCTGAAGCGAGAGACAGTTGTCACTATAGGCCATTTTAAAGAAGTTATGAAAGAGGTTAAAAGTTGGCTCGACGTTATGTTGCCGACATTTAAGTTTGAATAATATGTGGATGAGAAAAACGAAGGGTGATAGGCGCCCAATTGAACATTTGCAAGTGGTTAAAATGTCTTCGAAAATCGGGTCTAGGAGGAAACAGATCCCAAATCGAAAGTATTCCCGATAAATACCAAGCCAGCAAGGACCAATCACCCCGATTCGGGCTACATGAGGCGCGGGCGCTTAGGTCCAAGTGCGGGGAAGTTGCAAAGAGATAACGAGGTTTTCTAACTCGAGCGCCTTCACGGTTGAAACATGTTTAGGACCAGCTTCAACTACGGACAAGTGACTTGTCTCATCAGGGGCCTGCCCTAATGGCCAGGTATCCACCCACCTCCCAATCTTGACGGATCCATCCTCTGGAGCGCCTGAATTAGATGACATGGGTGACATCGCTAATTCAGCCGCTTGTGGAGATCCGGGCTCGGCGCCTATAAGTTTTAGGGAAATGCTAACGTCAATGCTAAGTCCTAGTGACCACGGGCGCCTAGAAAGAAAGAAAGAAAATAAAAAACGAGTGAGAAAGGTTAAACTTTGCTACTTAACAACTTACTCGGTTTCGGATCAGAGGGCGTCGCCGCGCTGGCCACACCACCCGTGGACGGCGCTTGTGAGTTAGGGGGTGTCGTCGCCGTGTCTGCCCTTTCCCCCGTTGTAGGCGCTTCGGAGGTTTTTGGCGCCACTATTGCGGGGGTTGTATCATCCTTGGAAGGCGCCTGATTCTTGGCACGAGGTGTCCATCCACCTGATTCGCGAAGCGGATCCGACGAAAAATGTTTCTCTAATACCGAAAGGACGTCGGGCGCCAATCCGGTGTCCTTCATCGTGTCCGAGGATGTGGCGCCTGAGCCGGATTTGCGAGACATTGGAGATCTTGGCTAGTTGGAACGGTAGGCGCACAGGCGGCTAAGTTTAGAGAGAGGAAGTTAGAGAGAGGAATTTCGCAAAAGTGAGGCAGAGGGAAAGTGACCTGCGATATTTATATGAGGGAAAGCCCAATGGGCAAGTGTGGTAATGCGCGCACAACCCTCAGATTTCATCCTCACCATCCGATTTGAAATTTGAATTAAAAAAAAGTGCATACATATCATTGTTATTATTTTTAAATTCAAATTTTAAACCGAACGGTGAGGGGGGCGGATATAGATGGGCGCATTAGTAAACGCCTGTCAGTAAGGGAAGGCGGTAAAATGGGTGCCTACAGAGGAGAGTGGCGGGAGTGCGAAGGATGGGTAAGGAAATTGTCAAAGAAAATATCATTTACAGTCCTTAGGCGCCTATGGTGACGCGCAGGGGGGGGGGACAAGAGTGTGAAGGCCGTGATGAGGGATATGTAGTGCAATTGTTACAAAAAGGGTCTTGCATAAATTTTACATAGTTAGGCGCTCATTATGAGCCATGAACGCCTAACTGGGGGACAATTGTTGGGGAAGCATGAGTAGGCCCAAGCCCACAAAGAAGGAGCGAGGAAACAGGCCCAAACAGAGAATTAGGACCACACAATTTGGGGTAGGCGCATGACGACAAGATAAGGATGAGGACAAGCGGTACGGAAGGAGGAAGTTGGAGAAGAGGCCATCTGGCGAATGTGGTCCCCACTGGGCGCCTCTTATGGGACGTCCTGAAGGAGCCACGTATAGGCGCCTGACCGTTGTACCGTACCATGCATTAAATGAGGTGATGACGTGGGTTGGAATGCCAAGAGGACCGTTGGGGCTTCGACGAGTATAAATAGTGCTCGGTAGGTGGCATTTACGCAGGTTGGCTTCTCTCATTAAAATCTCTCTAAGCACTTATCTCTCTAGAATCTGCACTGACTTGAGCGTTGGAGTGCTAACGGGCATCCACCGGCCCTTTAGGCGCTTGCTGTGCAGGGTTTAGGCGCCTCTATTGCTGCTACTAGTCTTGGATTGCGAAGAAGCGAGGGCTAGGGGGTTCGTGGCTCAAACACTATTCATTCCAAACATCTAACTAGGTGTGGAACCCCTAGACAGGGAGTATTGACATTGACTAGCACCCAAGCCTGCCTGAGCTTAAGCATAAACGCATCTTTTTGAACCATGCTCATACCAATTACTAACAAAAGAATGAGTCGCAAATTTAAAACTATGTTGATATTCAATCGTGTTTCAGATATCCATGTTGTAATTTTTCTTCGTGACATATTAGCATTTGCATGTATAGATATTATATTTATATAAGTGAAAAGTATAACAATAAATAATTAGAAAAAAAATTAGTTGAAGAGAATAAAATTTAATAAAATTATATCATATACGTATGGAAATTTTCATAAAATCTCATGAAATTATACCATAACTGGCAAATACCCTTTGGATTCTAACTTTACCCTACCCAATTATGTCGGATATCCACAGATGTGAAACTTTTGTCATCCCGAGGTAGTGATTTTTTATTTTTATTTTGAGAAAATGGTGTGATACAAAGAACTTCATCCAATTGTATAAAAGTAGTTATGTTTTTTGTTTTGATTTTTTTCATAATTTTGTGTATTTTTTTATATGTCAGTACCACATAGGTTATTCCAGCGAAAAATTCTTATGTCAAAACCTTCTTATTGATTTTTAGAGTTATGAAACAGCTAAACTATGACGATTAAACAACAGAAATACTCTGTTGTCAAAATTTTCAGTACAAACCTTCGATACAATTTTACAATCCCGATTTTCTTAGAATTGTATTTGATAAATTGACATTCAAAACTTCGAAAAAAAATGAAACTCATCAAAAGGCAGCTGTAAATTAAACATCCATATAATGAAAAGACGAACAAATCTTATTGTTCCAAACCATAGCTGCAACCGCAGCTGCAATTAATTGCCTTATACTCCCACTGCAGTCACTGGCCACCGCCACTGCACCATCCGCCGGGAAACAAGTCCAACTCACGAAGACCACCAACATCAGCCGTCGCCTTCTCAGAACCCACATCATCACCATCCCTCCCAAGCCGGAGCCCTAGCTCCACCCCGACCAAACAACCCAGATCCGGCTTCCTATCCTCCTGATTCTCCCCCTCGACCCGACCCGGTGGGTTAGACCCAACAGGCCCGATCCGCTTTCGAATCTCTTGAATCTTCTCGTGGATCAGCCGAGCCAGGCTGTTCACCTGGGATGTCTCCAACTTGTCCAGCCCGTTCTCATCACGATCCACCTGTTAAAAAACATCGTAACGGCGCAATTAATTTCTCCAATCACAAAAAAACCTGTTAGCTAGGTGCTTTCAAGTTCCAAAAAAACGGAAATACCAGATTCATGAGCCACGTCAGCTCCATGTTCCGCAACTTCTGGAGTTGCTTGCGTTGGTTCTCCTGCGCCTTGAGAACGGCGTTACACAGGTATCCTTCCTGGTCGGTCATGTTCTTGCTCCGCTTGGTCTTGGATGACAACGACGAGAATCTCACCAGCATCTGCTTTGCCTCGTCGTGCGACGGCCAAACCGTTGGTTGCTCTTCCCCTAGGCCGTAGATCAAGCACATCCCAGAAACTCCGCACATCGTCGTCAGCTCGGTTACTTTCTTCACCAGCCCCGCGCACCGCTTTCTCAGGGCCGCCCGGCGTGCGACCTCGTCTTCGATCCACTCCAGTTTCACCTTATCTCTCGGCATGATCTCGTCTTTCTCTTTTGGCTTTTGTTTTTTGATTGTGGTTTTGGTTTGCTGATTTGGATGTGTGGGGGGGTTGGGGTTGGGGGGGATTTATAGTGTAGGAGAACTTGGTGACTAAGGGAAAAAAGTTTTGGATGCTGTTTAATTAAGTAATTATGGAATGTGAGTGAATGGAATTCAAACTAGTGTGTTGAGATATGATAAATACATAGGAGGAACCATAATTTTGGGAAGGTAATCTTCTTTTTTTACTCATAATGGTAAATTATTCATAAATAATGATGATTTCAGTAACGTAACGACTCGTCGAAAAAACGTTTCGTGATTTATTGAATCTCCTTAGGTGTTCATTCACGAATTGAAAAAAGCTCATGATGTAGACTTACAGTTACGAAATAGAGGGAGTGTGTTTAGGGTTTTCTCGCTTTGTTTTTTTTTTTTTCTGGGACGGACATTTGTGAACAAAGAGTCGGACTAGGCTTTTCTCATCTGTCCCTCATGTCGGTGGTGGACACGCCGGTGGTGATGCTCTATCCGTTTCGTGAGGTTGAGAGATCGAGAGGGCTACTGTCCGCGAGATTCGGCGATGATGGCGGAGAGATCCATGGATGATGGCGGCGGGGAGATCCAGATGTGACAGGAGGAGAGATCGAGAGGTGACGATGGTGGAGAGATTGAGAGCCGACGCACAGAGAGATGGAGAGGCGACGATGGTGGAGAGGTTTGGCGACGATAGCGGAGAGATCGAGATGCAACGTCGGTTTTTTTTTGTAGGGTTTGAGTCGGCAGAGGCAGGGATTCCAGAAAGGTGGGGCCTGAGGGTGAGGGGTGGAGGTAGGAGGAGATGGTGGTGGAGGCAGATATAGACGAGCTAAAGGTCAGGTAGTGAGAAGAATTAGAGTTTTGGGGGAAATTGCTCATTAGAGCTTTCCATTGATCATCATAACCATATATATACAAGCAGCTAATTACATCTTAACGGTAACTAAAACTAACAAATGGATTAAACCTATCAAAGCTATACACGTGTAAATTGCACAGTAAAACCGGAAGCTAGGCTGTTAGCCCGAACGCTGCGTTTTGCTTCCTTTCTTCTTCTCTTGTAAACGGCGCCGCTTGAGGCTCTGCCTTGTTCTTCATTCTTCGTTGTTCCTCAGCAACAGCAGAGCCTTCATTCCTTCTCACAGCAAGGCTGCTGCAAGTTGGATCATCAGTTCTCTCTGTTACCCTCCCACAAGCTGGCGAGTATAGATCATATACTCCCAACTTGGATAACAAAAGAGCAAAGCGATCAATCGGTAGACTTTTAGTAAAAATGTCTGCTAGCTGTGATTCTGTTGGCATATGGTGAAGAGAGATCAAACCAGATTGAACACGTTCTCTGATCACATGGCAATCCACATCGATATGTTTCGTCCTTTCATGGAACACTGGGTTCTCGGCTATGTGGATTGCTGACTGGTTGTCACAGTAGACTTTGACTGGATGCTCATGTGTGACTCCAAAGTCCTTCAACAACCTGATCAACCACTCAATTTCACAGCTCAGGCTAGCCAAAGCCCTGTACTCAGCTTCAGAAGACGATCTCGAAACTGTCCTCTGCTTCTTGCTCTTCCAAGTGACAATTCCTGAGCCAAGGAAGGTACAATAGCCAGTGATAGATTTCCTTGAATCAGGACAAGTTGCCCAATCTGAGTCACTGAACCCTGTAAGAGCAAGAGTATTTTCCCTTGGATAAAGTAATCCCTGACCTGGTGAGCTCTTTAGGTATCTGAGAACCCTATGTAATGCTCTTAGATGCAGGGAGGTGGGATTATCCTGGAACTGACATAGTTGCTGCACAGCAAAGCTAATGTCAGGTCTAGTGGTAGTAAGGTACTGCAGCTGGCCTACCAGGTGTTTGTATTCACCAATGTTCTTCAAAGGAACACCTCCCTCTGCTGATAGCACTTCCTTCACATAGATGGGAGTGGCAGCTGGCTTGCAGTCTTTGAATCCTGATTCAGTTAAAAGATCAAGACAATACTTTCTCTGGGATACAGTGATCCCTTTTACTCCTCAAACAACTTCCAATCCAAGGAAGAACTTCAGTTCCCCCAGATCTTTCATTTTGAACTCACCCTTTAGTAAACCCTTGGTCTTGTTGATTGCCTCCAAACTGATACTCCCAATCAATATGTCATCCACATAAACAATGAGCACAACCAACTCTCCAAGAATCTGAGCAGTAAAGATGGAATAATCACAAGCAGATTGTTTGAATCCATGTCTTAACAAGCTTTCTGTTAGCTTCATGTACCATTGTCTGCTTGCTTGCTTAAGGCCATAGATTGACTTTTTCAGGTGACAAACTTTCCCTTCTTTAGCTGCCTGATCATCCAAACCAGGTGGAATTTCCATATAGACCTCTTCAGTTAGATCCCCATTTAGAAAGGCATTACTTACATCCATTTGATGTAAGTGCCACCCCTGTGTAGCTGCTACTGCTAGTAAGGTTTTCACAGAACTCAACTTTGCTACTGGTGAAAAGGTGTCACAGTAGTCAATCCCATAGATTTGGGTGAAACCCTTAGCTACCACTCTTGCTTTATGTCTCTCTATTGTTCCATCAGAATTTAACTTCAACTTCCACACCCATTTGTTTCCAATGATCTTCTTTCCTGGTGGTGGAAATTTGATCTCCCATGTCCCATTGTCACAAAGAGCCTTCAATTCATCCTGTGCTGCCTTATTCCAGTTTGGATCTTTGATAGCTTCCTCATATGAGGTTGGTTCAGTGTAGGTAGCAAGGCTGTTAATGAAGTGTTGGTGTTTAGGTGAAAGGTGGCTATAGGACATGGCTTTGCTAATGGGGTACTGGACATAATAATCATCATGCCAGTTGGGTGGTTTAGTTGTTCTGGTGGGTTTCCTTTGGGCAAGAGGTGGAGTAGGTGATGAGTGTGGTGGTGAGAAGGTGACAGGGGTGGAATCATGGGATGTAGAGGGAGCTGGGGAAGAAGGTAATGAAAAGGGAATAGGGGAAATGGCAGGAGTGTGTGGTGGATCATCAGGATGAGTGGAAGAAGAGGGCAAGGGAGTGTGAATGCCCCCTGCAGACTGATGATCTACTGAAACTGGGGTGTCAGTGGGTTGAGTTGGTTGATTTGGTGTGTAGGTGGTAGATGGTATGGGAAAAGAAGTAGATGTGGAGAAGAAATCAGTTGAGGAAAGACTAGGGTCAGGAGAGGATGAGGTTGCATAAGGGATGATGTGTTCATAAAAATGAACATCCCTGGAGATGAATACTCTTTTGGTTTCAAGGTCAAGCAACTTGAACCCTTTGATGCCTACTGGGATTCCTAAGAACACACATTGTTTGGCTCTGGGTGTGAATTTTGTTCTATGGGGTCCTGCAGTGGAGGCATAAACAAGGCAACCAAACACCCTAAGAGTGCTATAGTCTGGAGGGAAGCCATACAACATCTCAAAGGGTGATTTGTTGCTCAAAACTGGGGTAGGTAAACGGTTGATAAGGTAGGCAGCATGGAGCACAAACTCACTCCAGTATGACAATGGGAGGCCTGACTGGAACTTGAGAGCCCTAGCAACATTTAGGAGATGTTGGTGTTTCCTCTCTACTCTCCCATTCTGTTGGGGAGTGTAAACCACACTCATCTGGTGCTCAATCCCATGCAACTTGTAAAACTCATCCATATGAAACTTCTGTCCTTGATCTGATCTAATAATCTGGACAGATTTTTGGAACTGATTCTCAACCATAACACAGAAGGATTGAAGCAAATTTCTGGTTTCATCTTTAGTTTTCATTAAGTAGGTCCACACACATCTACTACAATCATCAACGATGGTCAAGAAGTAGCTAAAGCTGTTGTAAGATTGAGTGCTCAAAGGCCCCCAAATATCCACATGTAACAAACCAAACACAGTGGGATTGACAGAAGAACTAGAAGGAAAAGGCAAACGTTTCTGTTTTGCCAAATGGCAAACATTACAATGAACTATTTGTGAAGGTATGACATTAGGAAACTATTTGTGTATAGCTTCTACTCTAGCTATGTAGGGATGGCCAAGTCTGGCATGCCAGAGATCAAAATTCTAAGGCTGGAAGTTGAAGTGAGTTGTGGCAAAGCACTTAGGTAGGGAATTAGCATGGGCTTCTTTGTGGTTGAACAGGTATAGACCCTTATCGACCTGGGCTAAACCAATCCTCCTCTGTGTAATAAGGTCCTGTATAACACAGAAAGAGGATTTGAATAAGAGTGAGACAGGGTTTGTTTTGGTAAGTTTGCTAACTGAAACCAAATTGTAAGAAAAACTTGGTACAAACAGGACTTGTGAAAGAAACAAGTCACAGGGAAGTTTGACAACTCCTATGTGTGTGGCCTGTACCCTATTTCCATTAGGTAGATTGACATATATCCCATCTAAGGGCTTGTATTTCAAGAAATACTTCAAATGGCAAATTATATGGTCAGTTGCCCCAGTATCAAGCACCCAAAGTGGTTCTGCAGTATTGGCTAAGAGTGTAGACAAGACTGTAGTACCTGAGCTTGAGGGAAGGTGCATTGGCTGATACTGAGTCACAACAGCATTAGCAGAGGGTCTGATTGAAGGTGATGTTGGTGGAGAAGGTGATGGTGAAGGAGATCCCAGTAGGAGTATCTTCAATTTTTCCATTTGTTGACTGCTCAGCTGAAGGCTTGCCAAACCTCCATCTTTGGTTTGCAAGTCAGGGCTTCTCTTCACTGAGATACCTTCTGGTTCATTTCCGGTTTCCACTGAACCAGCAAAACTGCCTCCTTCAGCTTCTCTTGCCTTTTTGTTTTTCAACTTAAGGCATTCAAACACAGTGTGGTACTCTTTCTTGCAGTACCTGCAAAACTTCTTCCCATTCTTGAAGTCTCTATCACTGGTTTGTGGGTGTTGAGATCCTTGACCGTTGTTGTTGGATGCTGCTGCAAGTGCTACTGACTCCACTCCCTTGTTCTTGTTGACACACTTCATCTGTCTCTCAAGCTGTACAATCTGCTTGAAGACAACATCAATGCTAGGGAGAACAGGGTTCATTAGCACTTGGGTTCTTGCAGACTGATATGAGTCATTGAGACCTTGCATAAACTTGATAATGAAGTCATTATCTTGATACCTCTTCATCACCTCATAAGGACCATTGCAAGGGCAATTAGGTATAGGTCTATACCTCTTATACTCCTCCCACAGCACAGTGATATCAGTAAAGTATTGAGTCACTGACTTCTCACCCTGAACACACTTACCCAACAACTCATTGAGGTCATAAACCCTCATATTGTCTTCCTAACTGAAACGGTTCTTCAGGTTATCCCAAACATCCTTAGCATTCTCAAGTCTCATCACACTATTCGCTATGTCCTCAGCTAAAGCATTGTAGATCCAACAGCGAATAGTTCCATTGCAACGAAGCCAGGATTGGTAAATGGGATTTGTTACCTGAGGAACTGGAATCTGTCCATCTATGAACGGGATCTTGTTCTTGGTGGCGAGAGCAACTAGCATGACTTGGCTCCAGGTGTGGTAGTTTCCATCTCCCAGCTTGATGGAGATGATTGTTGACAGAGCACCATCCTGTGGTGGTAGGTAGTAGGGATTTAGATATGGATCTTCATACTGGGGAAAGTTCGCCAGAATGGATTTCCCAGCGTTCTCAGCACTAGATCCAGATTTGGTTTGGTCATCTCCAGATCCAGTGTCCATAGTCTTTGGTTAAGAAGAGTGAAAAGAGGGGAAGTGAGGTAATGGTGGTGACGATTTGGGATGACGATCTGGAAATGGAAAGCAGAAGAGAAGGTGAGTGAAATGGGGAATGAAACCCTAGTATTGAGAAGAATCATGAGAAGAATCAGAGTTTTGGGGGAAATTGCTCATTAGAGCTTTCCATTGATCATCAGAACCATATATATATACAAGCAGCTAATTACATCTTAACGGTAACTAAAACTAACAAATGAATTAAACCTATCAAAGCTATACACGTGTAAATTGCACAGTAAAACCGGAAGCTAGGCTATTAGCCCGAACGCTGCGTTTTGCTTCCTTTCTTCTTCTCTTGTAAACGGCGCCGCTTGAGGCTCTGCCTTGTTCTTCATTCTTCGTTGTTCCTCAGCAACAGTAGAGCCTTCATTCCTTCTCACAGCAAGGCTGCTGCAAGTTGGATCATCAGTTCTCTCTGTTAGGTAGTGACCGCTGGGAGAAGCAGCAAAGATGGCTGATTCGCCTTCCCCTGCATCTTCTAGGTTTGGGGGTTGTAATTTTTGAATTTTAAAGTGTTCTGATTTTTTGGTTTGGGGGTTCGATTTGAAAGAATTTTTGTGGACTAATGGCAGGGGCGTTGATTGGAGAAAGCTGAAACAGATTGAAATTGTGATTTTTTCTGCTCAGTCGTTGTGTTCTTGGATTGGATTGAGAGTATCTGTTTTGCCTTTTTGTGGTTTTTGAGGAAGAAGAAGCTTTGCATTTTTCTGTTCGGTCGCTGGAGGGGAAAAGGATTGCCCGCAATCAGGATTCCTCCCTTGAAGAGATTTCACTGTAAAGCTTGGCGAAAACAATCTAACGGAGCTTTTATTTTGCATTTTTTTTAATTTTTTAGCAATTTTGCGTCGGTTTCTCCAAACAAAATAGAAAAAAAAATCATAAATGAATTTTCCACAACATATTCATGTCGGTTAGAACCGACACAAAATTGATTTGTGTCAGTTATTCAAGCAGTTGACCAAAGCCGACTCGAATCTGTTTAGTGCTAGCAGTATTTGAGTCAATTCAATGAGAATGCTACTAATCCTGTGCTCTTCATTTGATAGAGAAATGGTAGAGCTTTAGATTAAAAGCGCTCCTAAAGACTTCCAGATGCATCACATGGTGTGAGACCAATAATAAGTCTTTTAGATGGTTGGTTGGATTATCATCCTCCTCACTATAAAAAGGACGCTCGTATTCCAGCATTAAGATCCCTTCGTTAAGTTTAGGACTGGATTGCGTGATTTCTGGCGAGGTGAAGCTAGAAGAGCTCTGCGATGCTTTTGGCCAAAAGAACTTCGCTAAGGTGCGTAAGAGTCCTTCTCCCATGGCTTGAGCTTGGTTTCCTTGGCCTTGGATCGAGATGCAATCAATTACATAAGGAAAGGTAAAATCTGTACGTACATGTTTCTGCTTAGAATGGCGCTCTCGCCGCCGAAATATGATGAATTTCGGCACCTGGGCTGCTATATTTCAACTTCCTGGGTTTTGTCCCAGTTCGCAGTCCACACACAGACGAACAGACAACGATATCTTTCGTCTTTTATTTTTGTTCATAAATTTTATTTTTATAAAATGGTAACGGTCGTAAAATTATATCGAGTGGTGTATCGGATAAGTCAATGACAATATTATGTGAGTAATTCGCGATTTGTGTAATCATTTCAAATCGAAATTTTTATACAGACTTGAATTTTGGTAGCCGATTTTTTCAGTCAAACCGACCAGTTGGTTAGAAACCAGTAAATATTTTGTGAGCAAACTCACCTGTTATCATTTATTTCAATTTAAAACAAATAATTTTTGTACAACGCATAAGGTATATTCCATGCGAATATTGTATATGCGTGATGTCAATTAAAGTTATTAGATTTAGAAATATGAATTAAGGAAAGTTTATTTATGACTTAGAAAAACCAGTAATAAAAAATCGTGAAATATGCTGATATTTTGGCCTCGGTTAGCATGCTAACCCTTGTAAGGGTTGGAAAATGGCACCCCTATTAATTATAGTTATTTTTGTATTAAATTTGTGTTGCATTTAATAATCTTTGGAAATTAAAAATTCATCTTAATTATATTCCTTTTTTTTAACTACCATTGCACCTGTATACTGAACTCATATTAATTACGTTCCTTTTTTGGAACTACCATTGCACTAATGCATCTACCATTGCGCTTGTACACTAATACCATTGTACACTAAAAAAGGAAAATAATTAATATGTGTTTTAAATTCATACAAATTATTAAATGCAACACAAATTAATTATCTTAAAAATCTATAATTAATAGGGTATCATTTTCTAACTCATTTAGAGGTAGGCATGCTATCTCATTAATGATATTCTAGTTGCTGAAATCCAACAGGAAGTTGTTGCGTTAGTGTCTTATTGAATGCTGCTGAAGGGAGTTAGAAGTGCTGCTTTGCATAGTCATTACCGCAGTGCTCATTGCTCAGTAGGTTTGATTTTAATTGTATGTTCTTATTAGATTCGGGTTCTTTACTTGTAACTATGAATTAGGAGGGGGTACGTGATAAATAAATATTATTCTAGTAAGGCACTTTTTTTATGAAATGAATACAACCAATTCTTACAAAAGAAATAAAGAAATAATATTTTTTATATTGATAATTTGATAGTGAACATAATTGCATTGTATTGTATGATTATGACAAGTTTGACATTGCAAATAAAACCGTTTTGACATTGCAAATAGATTTTAGCAGAAGAGTTCATGACTCAACCCGAATGCACCATTTTAAAACTCTCGATTAAGGCCTAAGTATAAACCTTAATAGGTTGCAGTACAAGGCAAGTATGTTTAAATATCGACCCGGGTCGGTTCACGTACCCCTACTTCGATAGTTTGTAACATTATCTAGTTGTTGGTTTTTGGTGAAAACCATTTAAAGTTAAAGTGCTTGCAAAGATAAATGGATTTGACACTAATTGAGAAGGCTTCACCCGGGTGTTTCTCCCACTAGCTAGCAATTACGACTTGATGGATCGATGGTCGTGTGTGGTGAGGGAGTTGTAAATCGTAGGGAATTCTAACAAGTAGCCAAAGCCACCCTCGTAGTCTCTAGGTCGAGGAAAGGGGATATGATCCAAGCCACCGATGTGACTCTCTCGACCTATTGACTAAGGATTGGTTAGACTTCACCCTCGAATCGGAGTTCGGACGACCACCCACAACCAAACCCTAGGTTCTAATACGAAATAGGAGGTTAGGAGGTTCGCCATGCATGAACCTAACTAGGAGACAATGAATTGCCTAAGAAAACCCCAGCATTCAAGCCTCTTTCAAAGAAAGGAAGGGGGGGGGGGGGTTCTCTCTACCTAGGTTAGAATGACAATTAGATTGATAGACTTTCAAACAACACAATCATTCATGAATAATACCTCCACATTCACATTAAACACAACCACACACAAATCATTCAATTCATACAAGCATTCACATAATTGTAGCTAGGGTTCACAAACACCTAAGTGAAAAAAGGGACTACTCCATGCTAGGAGAAGGGAAAACACAAGAGAGAAGAAGGGAAACCATCAAAGAGATGCTAGCTTTGCGCCTTATGTTGAAGAGATCCTCATTTGGGGGGAGGAATTCTCAATTCCTTGCTTGAAAATGAAACCCTAGCCTCTTCTCTTCTTTGTTTCATCACTTTCTCACTCTAGAAATCCGAAGAAGAAAAGGTTTTTCACACTAGGTCTCTCCCCTTTTCTCCTTTGGCTCAACCTCATTTATATACCCAGATCGGCTCAGTTCACGGTCTTAGTTCACGACCGTGAACTGAAAGCCCATACCATGAACCAATGATGAAACGCGCCGCATCATTTAAGTCTGTTCACGGGAGAAGGTCTGAGTTCGCGGTCTTACGACCGTGAACTGACTCGTGTACAGTGAAAGCCATATGTCCTCTGGATGTCTGGCAATTCACGGGAAACGTCCCCAGTTCACGGTCTTAGTGACTTTGAACTCACAACCCAAACCGTAAACTGATGTTGTTTCCACCGTTTGACTTGATCTTTCACCCTTTCGTCCAACTTCCGACTATGGGGTTGGTTCCACCTGCCAAAGCCTGAAAAACACCAAAGCAAGGCACAACCCAACGTAAAATCAAACCTCCGGGAGTAAAAATGTTTCAAACGAGTAAGCAACCTGGGGGTAAAAAGTGTACAAATGAGCCCGAATCACTCCCCAACACTTAGACGTTTGCTTGTCCCCAAGCAAACCATTTTCAACCTAGGTGATATCTCAACCTAACAAGATAACTTGGGGACAAATCAAAGGAACAGAGCGGTGAATCTCAATGAATATTTGGGCATCAACACATGTACCGCCTCAACAATACCGACATCCACCCACAAATGACATTCGATTGCATAAAAAATGGGCAAATGAAAGGTTCTCACTATGTTTACAAATCAATGCAAGTCTCGACCGGACTACTCACCAACCACAACTAACCATGCATAGAAATCAAGTCCAAGGAACAGACAACGGGGCAACATAGGTCCTCACCGGGGTAAGATATGAACATGCAAAACAAGAATGAATCACTCACTCTCGAGCAGTGGGGTCAGGACCTTTTTGGTGCAAAAGATGTGCACAATCATCAAGACTCAGCCCTATCGTCTCTCCACCACGGAGGCAACCTCTAAATGCTAGAGTTCATAGGATGGTTGTCGTCACTAGCTTGTCCGGAGGTCTTAGACACGGGTTCAAATGACTGGCAATTGTCTTGGACATGGGGAAAGACTTTTTGGGTGGTGGCAAACATAGCATGAGGTCCTACATTTTCAACCTAAAACCTAAGGTTCTACGGTCTTGACTAAGAACCTTTCCTACAAACAAAGGCCATTAGCACCGGCCAAAAACCACACTTCCCTTCTTCCAAACCACTACCAATCACGAACCACATTCAAGCACACACTTTCGGCCTATCTTGCTATCCACATTTTAAACTTAGTAGTGAAGGAGGTCATCCAACAATGTAGGTGTTTCAATGGCTTGAGTGCCAAGAAACCCTTCTAGATCATACACTTAGACTTTTGTGGCTACTCTCTACTTTTATTTACCCTATTTTATTACCTCTTTTCCGTTTCGTTTCTTTCTTTTTCTCTTTTTTTTCCAAGGGCTGTACTAGAGAGTTAAACACATGTCACTTCTTTCATTTAACGAACAATGATATACTTTTAAGAACCTTCCTCCAACACTACATTCTCGTTTCTAGCAAGAACCGTGCAAAACTACCTATGTAGGACCTCAATGGAGCTCTAAAGCGAGAACTCCGAGACACAAGGATGACTCACACTTTGACACAAAGAAAGGATGGGTGGGGGTCATTCTTTCAGTCACCATTATGCTCAACAAGCATGAATCTCCTAGCATTAGAACGACCCCTATAATCACACGACTCAAAGGGGTTGACTAGGGATAAAATGTTTCAAGAAAATCAACTTTTGGGCGTGGACTAATCATATGCCTCCATCATACTCACTAGTGACAACGGTGTGTTACACACCATGGCGAGAGGGATCTATCACACATGAAAAAGACGATCGACACAAGACTCACATGGCTACCTAGCCGGCCAATCATCTATTCCAATTTCAAAAACTTCAATGAATGGCAATTGTAATCAAGAAGTAACCAAGTCAAGACATCCATTCATTCAAGCACACATGAGAACTAAACTTTTGCACAATCCTAATGCACTCTCAGACATAATAATAATAGGATGCACTCTATTACATGTAACAACTCAAGATTGATGCCAAATAAGTACGAGATTTACCCATTAACCGGCATTTTGATCATGCATTGCTTGGAGCCCTCAATGTTTTTTCAAATTTGGGCATACATCAAGGCTCCAAGCATTAACTCACACACACAAGCATAATAGACTACTACCCCCCCCCCCCCCCCCCACACACACACACACATAAGCTCGACATTGCCCTCAATGGCGTAAAATAGGGGGTAGAACGATGTTACCACATGGCGTGGTGAATGACAATTGGAGAAATTCACGGGGTAGGATGTTTGAGCTTCAAGGGAGAAACAAAACAAATCACAAACACAAGAACATTCTCGCTCGAAGCGAGGTTATTACACATAACAAGGGTCCACAATACGATTCAACATAAAGAACTTACAAGGTACTAGTTCACACACTATTTAAGGAGAAAAGAAAAAGAGTTCAGAGTTTGCAAGTGGAGAAGTGGGGTGAATGAAATCGGCTCTGCCACGTGTCTCCCTCGATGGCTACCTCATCGTGGCAAGCTCACTACTCGTCATCGGAGAGGACGCCCTGGCCGCGAGCCATCCTCTCTACCAGATCGATGGTGCGGTCAATCCGAGTAGTGACTCCCACATAATATGCCTCAAAGCGATCCACTCGCTCCTCGAGGCGGCGTCTTGAGGTAGAGGGTCCGGCCCCTGATGATGATGCAACTGATAAAGGTGGTGCCAGGGGTCGCCGGCGGTGGCCGGGAGCTCTGGTGGGTGGCTTCTCCTGGGGAGGAACGCTTGGTGGGAGGGAGAGTCCCTCGATATAGCAAAATGGTCCGAAGACTCGAAGCAACTTCATGGCTCTTAAGGTATCCTCCCCAAATCCTATGGAGCGCCCTCCCTTTTTGCAACACTCGAGGTTGACATTGAAATGTCGAGCCAGGTGGGTGATGTAGGGGCCTAAAGATGTGACGTAGCATCGACTGCCACTAAGAGCCCTGCTGAAAGAGGTTGCCAGATTCGAGCCAAGGTGAAGTTGACTGGAGGGGTCCGTCATGGAGGTGAATGCTAGCAATGCTCTCACGGTGATCTTGTTTGCGCACATGTAGCTTGGGTAGAGAGAATGAGTAAGGAGTGTGTTGATGACACACCATTGTGGCTTGAGCGTAGATGCCGAAGAGCGGGATGGGACAAATCGGGTTTGGCGCATTTCTGGGAGGTAAAACTTCTTCAAAGCAGATTGCGCATCGAAAAATTTGAGGGTATCTGCCTCCCACACTTCTTCCGACCTCTCGGGATTCCCATTACTTTAGCAAGTTGGTGGAAAGACATTCTTTGAGGCACACCTTCCAAGCGGAAACTAACGAAGCGAGTCGGTTGCCCCATTGTCGGTCTCTTTCAGGATGCACAATGTGCTGAAGAACTCTACACACAGCTCCGCATAGATGTTGTCTTCGAACTGGAGATGCTGGCGCCATTGTGAGTGTGCCATAGCCTCTCGCATGATATCTCCATAGTAAATGCCATCGATATGAGTGAAGTCCATTTTCCAGTGGACTCCAGTCCAAGACAGTGCCCAAAACCTCACTTCCTTTTCAACGTTCGACCACCTTTTGAGCTCTATTAAGTACGGATGGCTCAGGTCAACCATCATACAACAACACTCGAAACACACACCATACGTAGAAATAACTGTCAGTTTCACATCAAGTGGGGAAAAGATTTCCCCCACACTTAGGCTTCCACTACGGTCCTGTGCCTTGAAGGCTTTCATAAGACCGACTTTTGGACAACTAAGCTCAAATGCGCACAAATCTCATCGAGGCATGGTTCTAGGTGGTTCACGGATTATCAACACATGAAATTAAACCTAAACCATACCCCGATGACTTCCAACCATCAACCACAATCATTGATCCACATTCATTCACATTTTCGCACTTGGTGGGCAAATTTCCCATTCAACCACAGATTGCACCAAAATTTATGCCCAACAAGGCTCAATTAAGTTCATGCATCATCTAACATCATTCAAACACATTATTCGACTAATCTTTCGCCCTAATTTCTAAATTCAAGCATTAATTCACAAAAATTCACCTCACACCCTAATCCGATTCTCCAACAATTGATAAGCAAAGGTTAAAAACAAACCTGGAGACTCAAGTAGGGTCGAGGTGGAAGTGATGAAATGACGAGGGAGCTGAAAATTTTCCACGAAAACTCGTTGGAGAGGGGTCACCGGAGCCTCGCCAGGAACTCGCAGGAGTCATGTCGGAAAAAAGAACTAGCTTCTCCACTGTTTTATTTCTTTGATATTTTCTTTTGTTTTTGTTATCCATAGAAAAATAAATGGAGGAATGAAGCAAGTTGAACCAGCGGTGCTAAAATTTACGAATCCTTAATGAACAAGGGACTCAAAGGAGTTTGTATCCAAAGAGTAAATTAGCTGAGGTACACCCTGCTGCTCACGATGGAGCTTCCCCAATTGTGTTGTTGCCATTCCTGTATTTAAGTCGGTTTGCGGAGCTCTTGATTCACAAATCTGGAGGTGTCTTCTCGCCCCACTTCTTTCCCCAATTGTAAGGGGTCGTTTGGAAGTTGCGATTGTTAAATAGATGTATTGTTGAGAATGCATGTATAATATTATACATGTATTGTCGAATTTGATGCATTGTAGAATACAACTTTTGGTATGTGTGATTGTGAATGTCGCATCAGCTAAAAGCCGAGACAAAACAATCTCAATTCAACTATCTCAACAATCGCAACAAAAAGTTGAGATATAACAATTACTCAAAATGAGTGATAGTTTCTGTCATATCATATAAACAATCCATGTATTGTTTCTGCTAAAAAAACAAAAAAAATGATGCATTGTAAACAATTCATGCATAATGACAATCTCAACAAAACAATCGCAACTTACAAACGATCCCTATATCTTATCTGTTCTACTTCTGAAAATTTTTGGTCATTCAACATTGAAAATTTTATAAATCCTTCAAAATCCAGAGATGGGAAGTCTCCAAATTAGTGGAAAGCGTAGCCAAGAGCAAGCATCCGCTAGCGATACACGGGGATGGTTCCAAAGCAGAGCTTTATTCTGAGCTCGAGGACTACAACGACGACATGTTCAGGCGGCCAAAGTGGAAGTGGTGCAGCTTGGTCTCCGACGCCGGCAGGAGGAAATTTTATTTTTATTTTTTAATAGTTTTGAAGATGAGGTGGAAATTATAAAAAGATTAAATTTTATTTTTTTATTAATTTTTAATTGTCATGTCACACATTAACGATCAACCATCAAAGTTGACTGCCACATCAGCGAAATTTAGCGGAGAGTAACAGAGAGTGATCAAACTTGAACTATTGAACGAATTTTAATGAATATGAATTGAATAAACTAATTTTAGGGACAAACGTAAAATTTTTTAATAATTTTACCCTAACAAATACAGATATATTACTATAAAAAAAGTATGCCCTCCCAATATATTGCGGGCCTTTCTTTTTTGTCCTTGGAATAGAATACACAATTTAAACTCCAAACACACCAAAAATATTGGCACAGTAGAAACTAGAAAGTCACCGAGACTAAGACAACTGCTATTGACTTTTGGAAATTCCGAATTCGCCCTTGAAATTCATCGTCCCTAGCCACACAAAACAATTGAACGGATTTATATATCATGTTGGTTTTTTTAACCTCCACATAAAACCTCAAAACGAGAAAGAAAGAACCGAATCTCTCTTCTTCCAAGGAAGGAGAGAGCCGACCAGATTTGAGGAAATGAAAGGCTTTGCGCCTCTAGCTCCCATTGCCAAGAGGTATATTTGTTAATAAAATATTTTTTTTTATAGTTTCCATGTACCCCTTAAATTAGCTTTGTAAATTAATTAAATTAGTTTCGTCCCGAGAAGATTGCAGGGCAAGGTTGCGGTGATCACAGGCGGGGCCGCCGGCCTAGGCGCGTCCGCCGCCCGCCTCTTCGCCCGCCACGGCGCCAAGGTCGTGATCGCCGACATCCAACCCGAACCGGGTCGGTTACTATCCGAAGAAATCAACTCATCCCAATCCCACGGAACAGCAGCCGCCTCTTACGTACACTGTGACGTCACCGTCGACGCGGACGTCCGAAACGCTGTCGACGCCGCCGTTTCGACCCACGGCAGGCTCGACGTCATGCTGAGCAACGCCGGCGTGATGGCCAGGCCGGACACCATGGCCATCGCGTCCACCGACCCGGACGACTTCAGGCGCGTGTTCGACGTGAACGTGTACGGCGCGTTCCTCGCGGCGAAGCACGCGGCGAGGGTGATGATGACGGGGCAAGGTGGTGGTGGTGGGGCCATCGTGTTCATGGCCAGCAACGTGACGGCGACGAGCTACGGGACCACCCCGCACGCTTACGTGGCGTCGAAGCACGCGGTGGTGGGCCTGATGAGGAACCTGTGCGTGGAGTTGGGAGGGAACGGGATCCGGGTGAACTCCGTTTCGCCGTTCGCCGTCCCGACGGCGATGTCGCTGGGGTTCACGGGGATGGACGAGACGGCGTTTAAGGAGGCGTATTACGGGAAGACGGGGAATTTGAAAGGGGTCGAGCTGGATGCTGGTGACGTGGCGGAGGCGGCGTTGTATCTGGCCAGCGAGGATGCCAAGTATGTGAGCGGGATTAATCTTCTGGTTGATGGAGGTTACAGCTTGAAGAGTGCCTGAGTTTTCCTTGTGTTAATTTTTTTCTTGGGTTGAAAACAAGATGGTTGTGTTATATAATAATAATAATATTAGTTCTCATCCCAGAAAAAAAGGTCGACAAAGAAAGAGAGCAATGGCAGAGTCTTGTTCCACATGGATATCATTTCTCTTGAAACCTTCCGGAGTGGATGTCGTTTCATGTGAAAGGTACCTGAGATGAAGAAAGAAGACGACGACAGTGTTTTAAGTTTCAGTTATTTAATATTTACTGTGGGTTGATTTAGACGAATGACGTTTAGTCACGTTTGTGTTACCGTTACCCAAACAGTAAAAGCTTGATCAGTATAAATAACAGAAACCCAGCATTACTACAGCTGCTGAAGATTCTAAAATTCTAATCCTCCTTCTCTTAAAAAGTTTTCATTGTATCAGAGCATTTCCAGAGAAATGCTAACCCAAATGGATGGAAGCACAAATACCAGAGGTCCTCTTAACACAGGACCTAGAGCTTCATATCCAGATTTTGGTAACCCATGCTACATTAGCCCTAATGAAAATCCTGCTCAATCAGTCATACTCATAGTCTTAGACAGCCCCAATTTCCAGAGGAGGTCTAAGGGTGTGAGGGTTGTGCTAAAATCTAAGCATAAGTTAGGTTTCACAGATGGTTCTATTCTTGCTCCTGTTGAAGCTGATGAGTTGTGTAGCGTTTGGGATGCTTGTAATACGATTTTTCTTTGTTGGATAACGAATTCACTTTAGATGGATATAGCTAGAAGTGTCATGAGTCATGATAATGCTCAGATCTTGTGGAATGAGTTGAAAAGCAGGTATGACATGCTAATGCTCTCAAGTTAGCTAATCCTGAGGACTATCATTCATGCCTTCGAGCAAGGAACTAGAACTATAACCCATTATTACATAGAGATGAAAGCTCTTTGTGAAGAGTATAGTCAGTTCGATCCAATAGTTGCTTCTGGGTGTGCACCTGGGCTACAAATTCCTTTTACAACACCTAAATTGTTGTTATTTACCCTTCATATTTAGATTTGTTTCGTACTAATTCATGTGTATAATCGTTTGAACAACGTCGATTGCATCCCTATTTCGTTCGTATTTGATTATGATGTTGTTTTCGTGTGCTTTAGACAATACATGCGAATTAGGTACGAAAAATGACACAAGTGTAGCAAAAGGGACAGGAGACTGATGATCACGACTTGGAGATGGAGATCACGACCGAGAAAACAGACTACGAAATCAAGGTGAAGATCGCGGCTTAGGAGCCCAAGATCGCGGCAACGAATCTGGAGGTTTAGAGCTCGAACTTCGTTAAGAAGCACCCAAGTAGAAACATAGAGTTTCCCCCGTTTGATCACGACCATAGTGTAAACTAATCGCGAGGAAGTTCACGACCGCGATCCAACCCGGGAACCCCTCGCGTTTGAAGACCAAAATGGTAGCGTTGGCAGATCACGACCTCTACGAAGAAGATCGCGACCGCGATTTTTGCCGTGACTGCGCGTGAACTTGTCCGTCCTCTGAAGGCTATAAATAGAAGACCCCTTTCCTCCATTTGAGAGAGCTGATTTGGATATATAATTTCTGGTTTTAGAGAGAGAGAGAGAGAGAGAGAGAGAGAGAGAGAGAGAGAGAGAGAGAGAGAGAGAGAGAGAGAGAGAGAGAGAGAGAGAGAGAGAGAGAGAGAAGGAGCCCTTGAGAAGAGTTGATTGTGTAGGCTCTTGAGTTTGAACACTGGATCTTGAAATTTTGATCTTTGTTGTTGGTTTTAGTGATATATTGGAGTGTCGTCGATGTTCGCCTGCAAAAGCGACGACTACTATAGAAGATTTTCATTTTGAAGAAGATACGACAACGACGTGATGGCTAGATAAAATGACGGTGGACTTGGGCGGAAGATTTAGGCTTGCTTCACGCTTTTGAAACAAATGTGTAAGTTATTTTCTCTGTATAATTAATTTGGATGAAATATTTTAATATGTCGTATATAAATGTTGTTGTGTTAAGGTAAACACTAAACATACTATCTTCATGCCACATCACATAATCATGTTTCATTACCATTTCCTTTAGCCACATCTACACTATTAACGAAGAAACTAATGGATGACTATTAGCCAACATATTAAGAGTTTTGGCTATTTTATGTTATTTCGAATAGTTTTGGCTATTTCTATCCACAACTTCAAAGGTTCGGCTATTTTGGATATTAACCCTTAATTTTTTACATATCAATCCTAAACATATTGATGGAAAATTACACTTTAGAACCTAATTTTCTCTCTCTCACATTTTGATAACTAGTAACTTTTTAAATATTACAAATGGGTCCACTGTTAAGAAACTTCTGGTATGCTTTAAGAAAATTATGGTGTGCCTCATGACAGTTATTAGGGGTGTTTAAATGGTTATCGTGGTAATTACCAAACTACTTAAGCCTAAATTTCATTAATCATGGGATAAAATGTCTTAACCAAATCATCCAAATTAACACGAAAACCAAATTAACCAAATAACATAACATTACATGAAACAATTATCCTGATAATGAATAAAACATAATCATATGTTATTAGTATCATAAACTATCATTATATATAAGTAATAATAATAAGACTAACCATCCATGATTATCATCATCATTCGAGTTAATACATCATTCATCATTTATGCACCTAATATAGTTAGCTTACAACAAACCCTTAACATAAATATAAAATACATATCAATACCACTCATAAGGAAGTTAAAGCTCTCTTACAAAACACTTAAACTATACATAGTTTGAGGTGGTTGTCATGATACTGTACGTAATCCTAAGATCTAGTAGCTGTCCAAAATGTTTTGGTTTAGTAAATAAGCAGACCCATTTAATTTTTGACCCATAATGCTTTGGTTTGTTGTGCACATGGAAATAAAATAGGGAATCACGAAAGTTTGGTTTGGTTGGTTGCATGGAAGTATAAATAATTTTGTATATTACTTGTATCATTAATTGGCTAATTGGTTTCATTGGTTAGCAGTGCTGAAACCAAACCAAACCACCTAAACCAAATAAGCTAAATTGTTTAACCAAACCAAACCAATTATCTAAATTAACCAATCCAAATTAACCGAATGCTACCGGTTAATATGGTTACCACAATAACTAGGGGTGGAAATCGGTACGGTATCGGTATCCAATACCAAATACTGAAATCCCGAATACCGAATTTTACCCGAAAGTCAATCCCAATCCCAATCCCTAAATAATTTCGGTATCCGAATCTCAATCCCTAAATATTCCGGTATCCCAATCGGTACTTCGGTATCCCAATCGGTATTATCGAATATGAAATAAATTATATTTGAAGTAAATAATTAAATATATAAATTAGATTTGATTATTTAATTTAGGACAAAGAATTAAACAAAGAGTCTTTATTTTTTTATTTGAAATAAATTACATTTGAAATAAATTACACAAAATAAGCAAAAGAATAGCATTGTTGATTTATTTTAAGACAGTGATTGGTGACAATTATTTGCCCAACCAAATGCGTGAATACGCAAGATTAATAACTTCCGTTTTTTTTTTAAAATTTCGCTTCTTATGGATATGAAAATAATGAATAATTTAGAAGGATACACTATAAGTTACCGACGATGAAAAGCCTATTGCTTTGGTTTTCATTCCTGAAAAGATATGCGTCTCAGCAGATTATGTTAGATCAAGATGGAAACTTAATCCTTTGATAACTCTCCCAAAAAGATTTGAAACTTCCGTTCCAGATTCCACCGGCTTGAACGGGATGTAATTTTAGGCTAGTGGAATTTTGAACGAACAGAATATCGTGCAGATAACGTGTTATTATTCATTTGCTTCTCTCCGTTTGTTTTTCTTCACTACGTGTTATTATTCATTTGCTTCTCTCCATATATTTTTCTTCACTACAGGTTAAGGGGCTACATAACCAAAAGAAGAAAGGGAAAACAATCATGCAATGCATTATTGATGACAAATTACTATTTAATACAAACTCGAATAATTATGCTATGCTACTACTATTTATATCAACATCCACAATTATATTATATATTGATAACAAACATATATATATATATATATATGGTGGCGTCTTCGGTGCACTCACTTTTTTGGGTGCATTCAGTGCACTCACTTCATAACCGTCATTTTAAACATGCGATTTATGTCAAAATGATGTCAATCATCACTTATGATGTGATGAACAATAAAGCACATGAATTTTCACAAAAACCATTAAAGATTTACGTTAATTTGAAGGATTTATGGTTTAGAGATTTAGGGTTAGGGTTAGGGATTATGATTTAGGGTTTAGGGATAGAAAACAAAATTGGAGGTCTAGGGCTTAGGGTAATCAGCTAATTAGTTGTTATCATATGTTATATCATCATATTACACTAATTCTACAAATTAAAATTCAAAATTCGACACTTTAAGACTATTTTTTGAGTTGGGTGCATTGAACGCACTCATTTTTGTGAGTGCACCGAAGTAGTCACCATATATATATATATATATATATATATATATATATTCACAACGCTTAACATGAATATATATATAAAAAAACATATCCATTGGTTGTTGCAGGCCGATACTGACAACCAGCGTGGTCTACAAATTATATACTATTCGTTTATTCGCACGTTAAATATTTGCCACTAGTGTTAGGTACCGAGTTTGCAAATAGTAAAACGACAATGGACTTGTTGGTCACTGAATCAATCCGCCAGATCTCATTATTGTCGGTTCTCTTCTCTCCCCCCACTTGTCCAAAATTAAATCAAATATATTCAGCAGAGCAGGTTTATGTTGACCCCGAGCTATCGATCTCGCGTGTTATATCTATCTTTTACATCCTTCCACAGCTTAGCTACCAACTCAACGGCAACAAACAATCAACAATGGCGAAGAGATTACAGGGCAAAGTAGCCCTCATCACCGGCGGAGCCAGAGGCATCGGCGCCGCGGCCGCGCGGCTCTTCTCCCGACACGGCGCGAAAGTCGTCATCACCGACATCCGGGCCGAGCTGGGCCGGTCCGTATCGAGCCAGATCCAGTCGGAGTCGGGCCAGCCCGTCACGTACGTCCAGTGCGACGTCACCAGCGATAGCGACATGCAGAACGCGGTGGACGCCGCCATTTCGATGCACGGCAAGCTCGACATCATGTACAGCAACGCCGCGGTCTCCGGCGCGGTCGGGCAGAACCCACTGGAGGAGAAGAAGGGCCCCGGCATCCTCCTGTCGGCCGTCGACCGCGAGGCGTTCCGAAGCGCGTTCGACGTCAACGTGTACGGTTCGTTCCTGGCCGCGAAGCACGCGGCGAGGGTGATGATCCCGGAGAGGAAGGGGAGCATCCTGATGAGCGGGAGCATGGTGACGGCGAGCTACGGTGCGGCGCCGCATTTGTACGTGGCGACGAAGCACGCGGTGGTTGGGCTGGCGAAGAACCTGTGCGTGGAATTGGGGGAGTACGGGATTCGGGTGAACAGCATCTCGCCGTACGGGGTGGCGACGCCGATGGCGGTGGAGTCGAGCGGGCTGGACGAGGAGACGTACGAGGGAATGTTCACGGCGATGGCGAATCTGAAAGGGGTGGTGTTCAAGGTGGAGGATGTGGCGGAGGCGGCCTTGACGCTGGTGAGTGACGAGTCGAGGTATATTAGCGGGGTGAATCTCTTGGTCGACGGCGGCCACTCCTTGAAATCTGCTTGATTGTGAATCTTGAAATTGTTGGTTGGGAGGGAGGGGATTAAAAATTGCTGTGTGGTTTCTTTGTAATCTTTTCGTTGGGAAGTGAGTTACAAATAATGCAATACCAGCTGTTTACTTTTTTCTGTTACACTGTTAACAAGGCAACTGTTTAATTTAAGTTTATTATAAGAAAAAAATATATAATATAGGACTAATACCACTAGAAATACCAACGTTTAGTAGGGGTAGAGGGCGATTGGTTCGGTTATCGGTTACCGAACACTGATCGAGGCCCCCTTCTCGGTTAACCGACCATCAACTGGTCGGTTTAGCCGAAATAACCGAAGCAAACTCGTAGCAGGGGGCGAGGGTCGCCGACTCGCAGCAGAGGGCAGGGTCGCCGGATGGGGGACAGGGGCACCGGGGGATGGTGCGGAGGAAGGAAGGCGTCACGGAGCCTGGGGTCGCCGCTATCTGGGATGGAGGAAGGCGCGGAGGAGACGATGTTGTTGTCTGCTGTCTTGGACGGAGAAAGGGGTCGCGCGGAGGAAGGCGTCGCCGGGGATCGTCGGGTTGTGGAGGGTGACTGGGGTTTGGGGGTGAACGAAGGAGGTGAACGAAGGGGGTGGGTTGGCTGCTGTTTGGAGGAGGAGGACGAAAAATTGAAGGAAGAATTAGGGTTGGGGGTAATTGTTTATGACATAAAACGACGTCTTTTTAGGTAGGTTGGTTATTTTCGGTTAGTCGGTTAACCGCGGTTAATCATCTCCGGCTACTCAGTTAGTATAAAATACCCTCCCTCCTACCAGACACGATCGAGGTAAATAACCGACGGTTTTTGGTTAGCTGCTAACCGATCGGTTATCGGTTAAACCGGTCGGTTCACCGCTAATAAAAAATCGATCGGCCACCCCTAACGTTTAGCGAAAGTGCCATTTATATTATAAACTTTCGATATGACAATTGTATACCAATCGCTATGTTTTCCGTTAGGGGTTAACAGAAAATATAGTCAGCAATAACATGACAGCTAACGTGGAAAGTTTTAGTAAAAAATAAATGTAAAAAGATTAAAACAAAATAAAAAAAGCAAAAACAAAAAACTATCATCGCCTTCCCCTAATCCCTCTCTCTCCCCTTTTCTAGATCGCCAACGTCAATCTCCAGCCGCCGACTCATTCTACCCCGTGACTCACCAGATATGGGAGAATCTCCATAGATCTAGCGGCGACAGGAGGAACAACGTTGACTGGTGATGAAACTCCATAGATGTAGCGGCTTCTTCAAATCAACGTGGATTGGTGATGAAGGTGGAGCGGAGTAGTGGCGATAGCGGATTGGTGATGAAGCTTGCATCGTCGCACTAGAGAAGGGAGACCAGCGACTGAGGAGGGAGAATCGCACACGAAGCCCAAACCGATTAAGAAGTCCAAACTGGATCCCATTTATTCAGACCCGTCTGTCGGCGAGCGATTTGCTCTTAAGACGTTAAATCGAAGGAGGCGAAGGAGATGACGGAGGCGGTGAGAATCGGGAGGAGAAATTGTTTAGCGAGGCGTAGCAGTAACTTGTGATGGCAACAGCATTGGAGTCGCCGTTGTGACCAGCAGTGGTGAAGAAATCGGGCCGCCATGACAAGCATTAGTGGCGGTGGAGTCTCCGTCGCGGGTCGCTGCTGCGTAATCGGAATAGTCACAGCGGGAGGGGGAGGAGTCCCATTGGGTGGGTTAATTTGAGGGAATGGGTTAATTTGAGTTGGTGAGATTATTCTGGTAATTGGAAGGGGTGGGGGTGGGCTAATTTAAGGTGAGCAGCTTCCTCTGATAGTGGTCGGCAGAGAGAGAGAGAGGGTTGATATGGCACTTAGATGGATGATAAATGTTGTCGTGTCATTAAGAGTCAAACATGTTTTGACTTCTGTTAGCTCAACCGTTAACTCTAACGGTCAATAAAAATTCGTGTAACACAAATGACAGCCATTCAACACAGACTGGTTGGCCAACTGTCAACACAGATGGTTCTGTCGTCTACTCTCCTTCAAGCACGGCAGCAAGCGGCGTCGTGAGGGGCGACGACTGTTTCATTCATGCTTTTTCTTTGAACCTTGGAGGGGGATTTAGTTACCTGTGTAGAGCTGGCTGGGATCGCTTATGGTCTCAAGATTGCTTAGGAACTAGGGCTTAGGAAGGTGATTCTGCAGTCAGACTTGCAAACTGCCATTCTGCTGATTCAATCGGCTCAACCGAACAACCCGTATTTCGTTGTTGTGAGGGAGATTAAAAGCTTGATATCTTAGCCATGGCAGGTCTGCATTGAGCATATTTCAGGGAAGCAAACTTTGTAGTTGACTACCTAGATTCCCTTGGTCACACTTTTTCTTTGGGAGTCCATTAGTTTCCGACTCCCTAATTTCTCATGAGCTACTGGCTGTATTTTGATTTGATTGGGGTGGCAACTCCTCGTTTTATTAATGGATAAGGGTTGGGGCGCCACTGAAACATAAAATAAATGATAAATTAATTTTTTATTAATTAAATTCACTAAAACGACATCATTTTGTTTAGAAATTATAAATCGATCATGCCGGTCATACTGGTAGTCTTCACACCAATTTCATGAGCAGTATCAGTTAAACCATATTCAACTGGTGGCGCTAGCCGACGTGACAACCATGCTTTCCTAGGAAACGTGACAATGTAAGACTTAAAAAAAATGGGAAAATGATTTCAGCTCTCCCAAGCACCATCGTTTCCTTCCTCCTTCACTATGCGGTCAATAACACTATAACAAGCACCATCGTTTCCAGCTACCGCTCCCAAGTGTCGCTTCTAGGCTTCCCGCTGAAGGACGCGAGTCCTTGGAAATTGAAAAAAGAAAACCTCCAACATGGTCATTTCCTGTGCATCAAGACTACTTTCACTGCACATCCAGACTCATAAACACTGTTTCGACTCGGAAGGGATTTCGGTGTGGGCGGGTGCAGGGAGGTCTCTCCTTGGATCCTGACGAAATTTTGGTTGTTTGGTTGCCTCTGTAACTCTGATATGACTTCTGGTTGGGGGCAGAGAGAGGATCCTCACTCGCGTTGGCCAAGCGGAAGTTGTTTGTAAACTTTGTACCTAAGGACTACAGTCTCACGTGGGGTCTGGGCATAAGATATTTTGTAGTTTTGCTTGGTGGGCATACCACCACGTTGCTATTCCAATTTTGTCCACTCATTTCAGCTACCACAACATTGGTTTCTCTGCCCGTCTTCTCTCTCTCATTTTTGTACAGAAAAAACAATATTAACAGCACAGCCTCCAGTAGCACGATAGTATCTCTCCCCATCCCTCTCTCTTCCTCTCTTTCCCACTCCTTCGCCATAGCAGGCGAAGTTCTCAACTGGAGAAACGGATTTAGAATTCATTGCAGGTATTGAAAACTGTTTACTCTGTTGTTTGCTTTGACGACTTCTATGTTCTAATTTTACGTTTTCTTATGATTCATGCAATGCTATGGGGATATCGCAGCAGCGGCGAGAGGGATGGAGTTCTGCTTTTGCAGTGATCAGCCACAGCGGAGCGTTGAGTTCAATCGATCGAAAATGAGGTTCGCTTTTCCACTTCTGCATTTGATTGGAGCTTACTTTTCTCTTAAAAATTCCTACTATTTGGTTCTTAGTGGGTAGGCTCTCTCTTTTTTATTTCGGCATTTTTGCAACCATACTGGGACCGTCTCATCCATCATCTTCGTCGAAGCGACTACTCAGATCAGGGATCCCTACGGGGCCTCTAACTCCATATCTGCAGGTATTCTCTTTTGCTGTCCTTTAGTTTTATTCTCTCTTCCAAACGTCGACATTCAATTCTTAAAGTGATTCTCCTCTCCCAATCTCGAAATAGATCCATTCCTATGTTTTAATTTGGCGTATTTCTCCTGACTTGAGTTTTTTTTCCTGTTGTGTTATTAGGTTATGAAGCGAATGGTCTGAGTTATGAAGCGAACGATCGATTTGGCGAGTTTTATAGATTCACGGTTTCTGTTTTAGTTCCAGGTGATTGTTTGGTCTTCCTGCTCTTTTTATTTGGCATTTCTTGGTCCTCCTAGGCGTGGTCACCTTTTCCCTCATGCGGTTTTGCAATATTGACTCTGCAGGTGGAGCTACTCGCGATGCATTCAGTTCAATTCAGAAATTCTGGCGAGGGGAGGTGGTCAAGGGTGCCATGATTTTAGTGGTGTTGTCCTTCTCCTGTTGGAACATCGTTGTGCCTCCTCAGTGATGCAAGATATGCATATTTTGCATTGACCTTTATTTAGTATTCGTCTTGCTATGAACTTCTTTGCTTATGGAGTATCAAAATGCCATGGGTTGATTAGAACAGATCGATTCTTCTAATATTACCTTATCAGGCCTGTGTTCTCATTTCTGTTAGTGGAAGTGTGTTTTGCCTCTTGGGAAATCTCCCCATGTAATTATATATTTTCATGTATCTCAATTAGCTTCGCAATCAATCACCCAATAGATTACTGGGTTTACATGATGTTTTATGTTTCTAAATAGTGCATCTCTTTGACCTTTTAACAGACTAAATTAGTCGGTGTGTGTTTTTGTGGAGCAATTTTTCTTGCTTGCGTAATCAAAAGTAGGCAAGTTTCTTTGTAAATGTGGTACAGAGGACTTTTTTTTGCTCTTAAATTTAAATGTTCCGGGCATTTATGAAATTTATAGTTCTCAGTTCCGTAATATTAGCTTATATGTTGGTGTGATTACTTCAGGGCTAGAAGGATTTGGAAAAGTCTCCTGAATAAGCTTTGAGTATGCTTTTGGAATAGGATGATTCTTACTCCATCTGTTGGGTTCTTTTACAGGTCTCTAAATGGTTGATGCCCTCTAATCAGTTGAGTTTATTTGGATTCCAATTGAAACACAACCTCCTGTTCGTGACACCATGGAAGAAGAATTACATTTTTCAGTTGCCAAATTAGGAATGAATGAGTATGCTGTTGTATTCATATTAGGAATTCAACACACTTGGCCATAATTTAGCATTGTTATGTTTCACGTCTTCTCTGGCCGCCTAACTTTGTCTCTAATTATTCCTTCTCTGGAAATGCCAATGAGAATGATGTTATTTCGATTTGCAATGCCAAGTGTTTTCTTTCGGAAGTTAATGACAGTTTGCTTTGTTATAACCTGAATTTTCCTTTTGTCAAAACCTCCTGCTAAACAAATTATTGCAATCCAACTTTTAAACTGTATTTCTCACCCATCCCGGCGCGGAGCGCGGGCAATGAAAACTAGTTTAATAAAAAATCCATCCCTCCTCCTTCCCTGTTAAACATCGAGATTGAGCAAAAAATAATGACAAGGCAAACCGATTAATGTGGTATTCTTGATGATAAATACTAATCGGCGAGAGAAATTGAAGACTCGATCTCCTAACAACTTATCATATTTCAATAATCTTCATAGTTTCATACATGTATACATATCTATCGGGTCCCTACCTACAAACCCTAAACTCTACATAGCTTGCATGGGCTTAATATAACAAACTACACTATACATATGTGTATGGGCTCTTGGATCAATACAAAATAATGAAAAGATGGGCCAAAGATACAATCTTCTAACATTTCCTTACCAACCAAACCCTTCACTCATTATCTTCTTTCACTAGATTTTTTTTTCCAAGAAATGTCAATAGATAAAACTATACAATCTACCCAAGAATCCTTCCAACCTACTATATCAGTGAAGCCATCCCACAAAGTCGATGTACCCATTATCTTCTTTCACTAGATTAGATAGACACCAAATTCATTTTCTTGCAATGATGGCTCCCCCAAGCTGATATACTCATGACATGAGAATTTAGCAAGGTTGTCAACCCGCGGGTTGACCCGGACCTAGTTGAGCTAGTGGTCAAGGGTTAATGGGTCATCCGTTTTAGTCCGGTTTAGCCCGGAAATATGGAAAGCTTCATTATATTGTGCGAAATTATATCAAATCTCATCTAACATATGAGTTATAACATATAATATTACACCAAAATAACATTTCATACTTAGATTCAACATATAGTGAAAATTCACACACACTTATATAACATTAATATTCAAATGTTCAACTTAGGATTCCAAAGATTGAGTTAGGCTAAAAGAAAAATCGGAAAATAGGCGCATTTCGCAAAACAAAGAAAAAAATGACACTATTTGACCTCCAACCCGGTACCTTATAGCGGTCGACCCGGCGGGTGCGTGCGGCCCATTTTTCTCACCGGGTCAGGGTCAAAGTGGGTCAACCCGCGGGTTGGAATTTAGACAACATTTTCTTGTATGAAAGTTTCTCTAGCTTCTTCCACTCCCACGAGGTTCCTTGAGAAATCTCAACTCGATTGCTTTAGGGATTGTTTAGATGAGAAATTTGTTATTGGGTGTTCTATAAGAAATTTGGATCCAAATTCCTCACTTAAAAGATACTAGGTATTTTATCATGTGGGTTTTAGATTAAATATCTCGTTTGTTTATGAATTAGGATTTTCTTTAGAAAATAACAAAATACAATTTTACCCTCATCTTCTTCCTCCCATCTGTAGTTGTGTCGATGGCATAAACAACAATAGTAATTGTTCAAAGCAAGTTACGTTTTTTGTTATGCCAAAAATTATAAATTATTCTGTAACTGAAAAAAATAATATACATGAACATATATCATAGAGTTATTTGATGTTCTAACTGATTCTCTTATGTAATGATGAAAGTAAATAACTAAATACCTACCAAAGATGCGATTCCTAATTAGAAAAAAATATCAAACCAAACAAATACAAAGATCTCCTCCATCAAAATTATCTACCTTCTTATCAACAATTTCATTATCTCCATTATCAAATCCAGTACCTTCAATATTATCCGACACTTCCTCTAAAAAAAGGCTCTTTCTTCTTCTCCCGGACTTTCATGAAAACGAAAGTTTGATTAGAGAATGTTTGCAATCATGACACTGCATGTATAAATTTATTCCATTCAAGTCATTATATTGTCGATGATTTGTTGTTTCTCCACATCGAAACTTCTATCTCCAACATAAATAGCATCTTCCTTCTTCTAAACAACGTTATTATTTCAATCACAGGATCCATTAACTCCACTTTAGGAGATTCTTCTTCTCCTACACTTCAGCAAATTCAAAATTTTCTTAGTAAAATGTTTGAAAATATGAAAATCACTTTCACATATGTAAAATTTCTAACGTCCAAGTTTTGAACATTTTTTTCTGATTTGCTCTTTAATTCTTGTCTTAAAAAATTGTATACTCACTTGTGGTGTTCGTGATATTGAAATGGATGAGTTTGTTGTCAAACTTTCACTCCATTTCCTCTATATATAGGAGATAAGAAGGTGCAAGTCCTCATTGTCTTTATCTGGTAATACTTTGTCAAAAACTCGGACCTAGATCAGAAACATACAAAATTATAACAATTAAGATCAACTATTTAAGTCAAACAATTTGTGTTTTAAAAGGTACGATGATTTGTCCTCAATTGAATGAATTTGAAGTTAAAAAGAATGAATTACTACTTAGTTGATATAGTCTTTGATGTTCTTGCACAATTCACACAAAAGTACTTGTGGGAGTCTTTTTTTACTTTTGATAGATAGGTATGTGTCGAGCATAGCACTATACCGATTCCAAACTTTAACAACGTTGTACTGGAAGGAATATAAATTGTTCTACACATTAGAGAAATAGTTAGCATTTTAATATGAATAAGTTGCTAGATTGAAATTGATATTTACTTCCTCTCCATTCTCCACTTCAATTTGTTGAGCTCTTGCAATATTTTGGTGGGGATTGGGTTTCATTTTTACTCTCCATGGATGAAATAAGAGGATGATTACCAATATTTGTGATTTCATTTTTACTCTCCCTGAATGAAATGAGGAGAGGATTATCAATATTTGCGAGAATGACATTTATTATCTTGCCCCACAGAGGAACATTCTCACTACACCCTTGTACCCAAATTGTATATTGGGCCAAAATTAAAAGTTTAAATAATGCATGGGAAGCTTAAGTTAGACCTCTTTATGGTTCCTTTTTCTTATAAGTTATAAAAAGAACACATTCTCTTCTTACTGATTTTGCTAATAGTTGTTCAATTCTCCTCAACTATGACTATGTGAATCAACTTATGAAAATATAAGAGGGTGGGCAAACAATAATTTCATATTGTCGAATGGTCATAATAATTGATGTGATTATAAATCAATAAAAGTTGTTATTGATGGTCATACCTCAGGAAACTGTTTTTACGCTCCAAATATAGATTGATCATAGTCAACCACATGGATATATATATTAAATTGTAAAATGTACAGAATTTGACATTAATAAATATTATAAATCGATAAGAGTTGTCATTGATGGTAATACCATCATGAAATTCTTCAACGCATAGAACCACCTGGCACCTGTTGATTGGACTATATTTTTATTATGTAAAATTAACTTATCCTCACACCTAACTATTTTTTATCTACAAAATGGTTTGTTTTAATTGTCGCAACATTGTACTATTAAATATTAGTGGTCTTTGACGTGTAACCTTAACGTAGGTTTATGAGACCTTCATAGAGTATACACTAATTTCTCAATAAAAATACTCAACACTCAATCATTGAATTTTTTATAATTGACATAAGCAATGTACGTTGTTATGTACCTAATTATGATTATTGACTGTTTGCTACATTATTAGACGCATGTGTTGAAAATTTCAAGCACATATATCATATTCACTCATGATAGTTCAATTATCTAATCATAACTCATTCATGAAGTGTATGTTTATAAACTCTCGATGTAAAACGTTACAACTTCATTTCTTAACTATAATGCTTGAATTTATTATTTTATACAATATACATAAACCGATGATTCTCAGAAAAAATTATTCGAGTTCAAGGAACTTGACACATCATCGACGATTCTCCTTTTGACATGGTCATTTACTGTACAAAGCTTCTTAGAATAATTATAATATTTTGGGCAATGTCTATTTTTTATCCAAATCTTTTCCATAACTTTTATATTATCCAAACCTATTAAAATTTTATTAATTAGCCAAATCTTTCATAATTCATCAAAATATTAGCCATTTTTACGTTATCATTAATAAATTTATAACTTTTTTCTTAGTTATAATACTAAAATTTTGGAATGTTGATCTTCATGTGTCTCTTCCAAGTCAGTATCATGTTGTCAAGTCAATATAACTAACAAAATTGCTAATTGAAAGTTAAAATTTTGCTAATTCTTAGTATTTCGATAGGTTTGGATAATATTAAAGAATTTGAAAAAAGTTTGAATAAAAAATAGGCATTACCCTAATATTTTAGATAAACCTGGAGTACTAAAGTAGGCACGTCTTACTAATTTCGTAACCTTAATCTCAATAACTTTAATAATTACCTGATTAATTATTTCAAGCCCATAATACAAAATATTGATGAGGGGATAAAAGAATGTGGGCGGTACACATTTGAGAGAGAATCGGCCATTAATCTCAATTTTTAGGGAAAACTGGCCTGGTGGCTGGTACATCATAATTGGATGTGCATATATGAGCCCATTGATTCCAGGGAACGTGTCCCATTTATGGTCCATGCACTGTCATGTATATATTGCAAGAAGCCCACCCGAAATTTGAAATAAAATTACCATGGAGTCCTTCCGTTGTATGCGCAGCAGCCAGAGAAAAGGGAATAGGATAGGTGATGAACGGGAATCTCCATATAATTGTTGTTTGGTGATTTGATGACAATACATAAGAACTAACATATCAACATCAGTTTTCTGCAAACAAACGAGATCCTGTTTATAACATGAATGGCTATTTCCCTGATCAATCATCTTCTTCCTCACTTATGTGCTGCTCCATTTACAAGAGACAAGAACTATCAGCTCCACCAATAATCTATCATTGCCACTAATAAACCCCCAAATTGAAGAACCCATGTCGGAAATAGGCGAGAAGAGACCGTCTTCCCATATCTATAAGCGACGACGGCCCAATGATGCTTCTTCCGATCGAAAAGGCTTGTTCTTCTAGCATCTTCGGGAAGGAAACCACTAGGAACAACATCGACAATCCCCTCAGCCCGTTTGGGATTAATAGTCGCCGTTGTTGACTATAATCGATGTCGATCGGGTTCAAGCTTCCCCTCAGACAGAAGAAGAATTGTCGACCAACTGGATAAACAATCACCAACAACAACATCGTTATCTCCCTCGCCCCATCTAGGATTCTTCGTGGTCGTCCTTGACTGGAATCGACGCTAGGTTGAAGCTTTCCCTCGGACGAAAGAAGTTAAGAATCGCGCAGGAGCGACAACCATCAGCGGCAATATCGCCATTTCCCTTTCCACGGTTAGGACTGGGAAAATAGACCAGACCGTTAGAAAAACCGTGGTCTAAATCGTACTGCACAGTTTGGTGTGGACCGTAGATCGCTAAGTATGGTCTGGTCTGGTCTATGGTCTGTATATTTTATGTGTTGAACTGTTGATCTCTTGGTCTGGTCTAGACCGCAGTTTACCGGACCAAACTGTGGACCCAACCGACTTGTCAATACGCAAGGGCGGAGCTACCTTGTGTCTTCCCCCCCGAGAATTTTGGAGATCGCGTGTAAAAATATCGGGAATTTTGAAAATTCTGAACAAGTTAACTATTGTAGAATAACAATAACGTGCAATAATGAGTATCAATGTCTTGGTCTAGTCTAACGAAATGCAGCAGATGCTTGGTATGTGGGAATACCTAGTACCATGGTTCAATCCCTGGTAGCAACATTAGTTTTTTAGTTTTCCTACTTTGGTTGAGTTTTTGTTTAAAATATAGACTGATCACTTAACTTTTGTACTTATTCAAATACTTTTTAATTTCAAAGTTCAAACTAGATAATGAAATTTTGGAGCTTATAATATTTTTCTAATTTAGATAATTAAATTTTGAAGCTTATGATTCACTATGTAAATATTAATTTTTTTACTGATATTATACAATAAAGTCCCCCCCCCCCCCCACCACCACCACCACCACTGGATGCTAGCTCCGCCCTTGTCAATACGTGTTAACAGCCCATTCAACCACTCTCCCAACTCCCACAGCGACATCCAAGTCTCAACCTTAGTTTTATAAATCTTGTCCCTCCTTCATTCACAACCACATTTAACCAGAGAGTAGAGGTAATCGTGTCTCCATATGACATTATGTTAATGTTTATGATGTTATGGTGCAAGTTTGGATGCTTTTGCTTTGTATCTTTGTTATATACTAAGATTTAGGGTATCAAAATTATTGATGCATGTTAGGATTAATGTTTTAAGGCAAATAACAATTATTTTTCTTGGTTATTGGTTCAAATTTTTTTTTTGTGGTTGACTAAACAAATTATTCATTTTTCGTTGGTGTGGTCTATCTAGACCAGACCAGACCGAACCAGACCGCACAGGCGTGGTCTGGACCGGACCGTATGGTCTGTGGTCTATACTCCAGTCTCTCGGTCTGGACCATAGACCGTATATATGGTCTGGTCTGGACCAAACCGCACCGTTTCCCAGCCCTAGTCACGGTTGTCGCCGTTGACTGGAATTAACGCGGGTTCAAGCTTCCCCTTGGACGAAATAAGAATAATCATGTGACGATTACCTCGATGAAAGAAAAATTGACTTGCGTCGGAGAAGATTTGGATGAATTGTCAGCCATTAGGGAAGGATTGATACACTACAAGAACAGGGGAGCAAAAGCTTGTTGGATCGACAAGAAGGTCAGAGTATGAGAAATGAAGATAGTCTGAAAACAAAAAGAAAAATAGCCAGAGATTTCAAAATAGCTTATGGGGCCCAACTATTTTAAAATCCTTCACTTGTAGGTTTGCGAAATTCCTTACGGTTAAAATCCTTATTTTTTAGACTCTTCCCAAACGCAACATTGTGGTAAAATCCGGGAAGGTGAGGGATTGTAGAAAAATCCTACACTACAATCCCCCATCCAAATGATCCCTTAGTGTTTTTCCTCATAAATGGTTAGAGACGGGAGTGCGATCAATGAGCCTTTAATAGACCTATGTTATGTTTTTGTACTCTTTAACGTCTTCTTGGTATGTTTTTTTATGATTTTCAAGGTATAAAGCAGCCTAAAGAAACTTCCATCAAACATGAAGAATTATGGAGGACCAAAGGAAAGAGAAAAATAAGAAGTTTTCATTATAAAGACAAGGTCCAATGACGAAGAAGTCTAATAGAAGTCACTAAGTGAGCCCATTCAGGGCTACCTCGTCCGCATAGACAACGTAATAGTGTCCTGAGAGAGAAGTTTAGAGGCATTATAGTAACACATACTTTTTTTCTTTATAGAACATGTGAAGGAGGCCAGAAATAGATAAGGAAGCTAGCAATTCCTTCCGACTACATCTGTCAAAGCCTTACTCGAACAAAGTGAGAGGTTATTCTATATACATCTCAATGGTTGATTGTTGAGCCGCCAACAGATCCACGAGATCATGAGACAAGCCCAATTGAGGAAAACTCGGCCCAAGATGAAGAAGAAACTAGCGGTGTCCCAATATGTGGTCTAATCGTTGTTGGAGGAGACGGGTCAAGACGCGTCAAATGATGATAAGAGGTCATCCATGGGCCAATGAGTCCAACCCATTAAGAAAAAGGATGGCAGTGCCAACCGCCTCCCTACCGTTACCCGTATCTTAAGCTTCTCGAAGCCTTCTTCAAGAAGTCAGTAGTCTACTGGACTAGGAAACCCTTTCCAAGTCAGTTTAGGGGACTTTGAGCCGAGTTCTTCCCCAATAAATGGACGCATGACTTTTAGTTCATTGAGGTTGCACATCCACACAAAAACTTATGTACTCTGCTCAAGTAAGAGCTTATCTTTCGTAGGAGAGTCTACAACTAAAGACATATTGTCATCATCGATGGTGGTACCCTCCTTCTCTTCTATGTAGCTAGTTCGAAATTGATTGTATGAGGATGAGAACTCGTTTTTCATTTTATGTATTGATGCTATGATTTCATGTTATGTTTGTGTTTATGCTTATGGATTTCGATGCTCATTGTGTATGCATGGATGCTTGGTTTTTTATGCTTATGTGATGATCATTTTTGTTTATCTAGTATGAATACTTCTTGATCATTGATGCTTATGATTCTAGTGTATGCTACTATATGAATTGTGTTTAGTATTATCTAGGTTGTTAAGAAATTACCCTCTAGTGATACCCCATTGATGCTATGAGTATGGAGGGAATGATCAATCATATACTATAGTAGTATCAATGCTTGATTGTTAGATCATCAATTATGCCTCTTAGAGGCCCTCACATAATCATGTGCTATCCTAACTTAAGTCCTTTGTCTTCATTAATTAGGTAATGATATATATGAAGCGAAAGCATGCATTAGCTAGTTAAATCTCTATAGCAAGAGGCGCATGCACGGGTAGAGAATGACTTTATTGTAAGGGATATAGTGATATTATATATAAATCATTGATGCATGTTGAGTATTATTATGTATGAAGTTATTCGAACGTACCTTCCTATTCAATAACATATTTTTACTTTTATGCATCTATAAATCGAAAAACACTCTAACAACTTTACTATTCTTGCTTGTTAGTCAATGATGGTATGGTTTGAGTAGTTATGCATTAGAAGACCTTGTGGAATATGACCTTAGATATCCTAGGAATTATAACGTCAATCTACACCAATTTCAAACTCCTATATCGGTGACGGTAAACATAAGCTTACTCGTGATTCATCATGTTTAGGGTGCAAATTCCCATCTTCCTAGTCTGGTGTATGATATTTGTGGTTTGTTTTGTGCGGTTTCTAGTGTGATTTCTTGTCTTTATGATATGCTTCATAAGATTTGTGATGTGGTTTCACATATTTCTAGTATGCTTCAAGATATATGTGGTCACCTGTATGAGTTTTCTACTATGGTTGGGAAAACTTGTGGTCAACTTTATGGTGTGCTTTTTACCTTTTTTAGTATGCTTAATTAGAATTCATGTCTACTTTATGAGTTTGTGGTGTGGCTTGCCTTGTTTTATGAATTATGCTTCATGATATGCATGGTCAGTTTTTTTTTATTTTGTGTTATGATTTCAAAAAAATATTGGTTAGCTTTCTGAGGTTTCTTGTCTACTTTATGATTTTTGTGGTGTGGTGACTGGTGAGCTCTGTGTCATTTGTGGTGTGCTTTCTACATTTCTGGAGTGCTTTATGAGGTTCCGTGTATACTTTATGAGCTTTGTGGTATGGGATTTCATGTTCTTGGTCTGGACTGAATTTCTATTATGTTTAATGATACTTCTCGCCAGCTTTTATGAGATTTTTGGTTTGCTTAAAAAAACTTGTGGTCAAACGGACCGTTTTTTCGATGGCTGGTGCAATCTTCACCATTGATGCCACTCGGCTTCTTACCGAATGTTGCTCGGATCTCCAACATAGTTGTCGCTCCGCTCCTCGTCGGCTGCTGCTCGGATCTCCAACACTAGCTCGGGCGACTGTGCGCTATCCAACTTTGATGAACACAACCGCTCTTCATCGATCGCTAGTGCGATTTCCACCACTGTTTCCACCCCTCCTCCTAGGAAGCTTTGATCGAATCTCCAACACTGTTTTTGCTTCACTCACTCCAAATTGGCCATTACTTGGATCTCCAACAAAAATGCAAGTTAGGGATGCGGTAGATGTGACAAAGAGGAGTTATGTTAGTTGATTTTTCAAAATGACAAGTGTGACCCTCCCTTTAAAATAGCATTAGATTGTTGCCAAGCACTTAAATATAAAAATTCAGTAAATAGAGGCTTCCTATTAGTTGGGGTTAGCATTAACATCATGCTAGCAAATCAGATGACAACACCCTAACTACAACCTCTATCTGACAAATTAGGTGATTTGCACATGTTATGTGGATGATACTTGTGATATCTCATTGACCTGTGCGTGTATGAATGGCCGCTACACCACTTCATACAATATAGAATCATTGTTCGGTGGTTCGATCACCAATGTTATATACCTTATGCTATGGCTCAAGAGGCCTACACTAAACTAAGTGATATCCTTACTTCTTCGTTTTTAGTTAGATACTTGATGGCATGGAGCGAAAGCATGCATTAGCTAACTATTGTTCCTCTCGCATGTGTCAAATATCGGTTTGGAATGCATTCATGGAAGGGATATGATATCATAATAGATGAAGCATAGAAGTATTGTGTTGATGAGATTGCATGCATGAATATCTAGAAAACACTACGGGAACGATGTTCTTTACTTGTTTGTTTTCCTTGGTTTTATTTCCTTGCTTTAGTATAATATAAATTCGACTAATGGCACCTCAACCCTTTGCTTTTACTTTTATTGTTATCTCAAGTATAAGTTGTTAGTTTTGAGTAGTTACTATCGACAGACCTTGTGGAATACGGCCCTAGACATTTCTAAGATTTTATCACTTACGGTTTACTACGGATCAATAATTAATCTAATTTTTATTTTATTTTACAAACAACATATTCAAAAATATTTATATTGGCAAATATATACATTTACACACTAAGCAAATAACCGTATGTCTTCCACGATCTTTCGATGATCAGGTTCCCCCTTTTTTGGTTCTTCTTTTGGTGAACAACTTTTTTGTATTTCTTTTTGTACAATTTGTCATATTAACTAATTAAAGGGATCATGTTCTTATATATGGAAGTCCATATAAGCTTAGTTGGTATTTATATCGTTAATGATATATCCACCTAGCCACGTGTGCCAATTGAGGCATTGGGTCGTCCAACTTTCGGTCGCTGCTAAAAACAATAACCAAGTAGTATATAATACGGTAATTAGCATCAAATTACTCTAATTTCTTTTAGTGGTGGCAATGGGGCGGGGCGGGTACCTCAATTCCCATGCCCCGTCCCACGCTACTATGGGGCGGGGGGGGGGGGGGGGGGGGGGGGGGGGGGGGGGGGGGGGGGGGGGGGGGGGGGGGGGGTAAAATCCGCGCGGGTACGGGGCGGGGCGGGTCGACCCAATCTTACATGTTATTCGGAAAAAAATACAAGTAAATTTTACTTTTTTATGATAAAACGAAGGGTAAAACACTTTAAGAATGAAAAATAGTGATAATAGAATGGATAATTGAGTCTAACAAGTTGAAAGAGCGACTCTAACTAATTGAAGAAAAGTCAAAATAGGAGAAATATGTATAGAAATTGTAAGTAATTGAGATAAAATGAGCCTAGAACGGGGCGGGCGGTGCAGGGCGGGTCAGAAGTAGATACCCATGCCCCGCCCCACGCTACTGCGGGTCGGGTAATACCCGCACCATCGCAGGTCAGGTCAGGCAATACCCGCGGGGCGGGTTGAAATTGCCATCACTAATTTCTTTATTATAGGTTACTCAAAAATATCTGAAAATTTTATAGAAGGAAGCGATTCAAGCATAGAGTCCAACGGTAACAACTGACAACCAAAGAATTTCTTCAAATTAATAAATTGTAAACATTGAGTCAAGAATAGACTGTGTCAAACCAATACCTTACTAATTGAGTTGTCACTAATAATAAATTTATGAGTTACACTAATTCTTAGTAAAATATTTTTTGCATTATTTTTTATTAGTAAAACATATTGAATTACTAATAATTATTCAAATGTGTAAACTTTCAGTTAGCAATTTTGTTAGTAATATTGACTTAGCAACATAATACTAACTTGGAAGAGATACATGGAGGTCAACATTCCAAAATTTAAGTATTTTAACTAAGAAATGATTTACAAAATTATTAAAGATAAGGTAACAATGACTAATATTTTTATGCATCACAAAATATTTGGCTAATTATTAGTGAATTCAATAGATTTGGCTAATAAAAAAATACGAAAAAAAATTGACCAATAATTAGTGTTTACCCTAAATTTATCAAGGAATTACAATTCCTAGGAAAAAGTTTCAGGAATTAAAGCCCACTAGCTAGTTAATTGGATCGCCATGAAAAAGGAAGAATCTAATAGTGTGATTACAAACTTTTTGGAAGATTCTTTAACTAAAAAATATGCTAGTTGTCTTCGTACTCTTTAAATAATTTAAAAATTAAAATATAATCTATCATGACATGAACAGGATTTACTCACCACTAAAAAACTGGTTAGGACAAATAATAGAGATCTGATAATCCACTAGATTAGTGGCAATCCCATTTAAGTCCACCCCCCAATTACATTACTTTATGACAATTAACTTATTGCAATTTTTTAAGTTCATCGCACCCTTAATATGGGCAATGCACAGAGCTAACAATTCCTCTTTCCGTACCAATACAACAAACTTTTGTAACAACCACTTCGGTATCGTCGGTAATGGTCACAAATATTCTCATATTTGATGCATTTTCATATGATAGTATGATGTTGTGATAAAATTGATAGTATGATGTTGTCACAAAAGAAGTAACTTTCTATGACACACATTTGGTTTTCGTCTGTAATATTGAATATATTATCAATGGAAAGAATGCCAAAAAAGAAAAAGTGGAAGAATGAAAAGTTTTTGTAGCTATAAAAAAATTTAGCATGCATATCCACAGGAGCCCAATAGTGGGTTTCAGTGTGGTTTGCATAAGAAAACGAACTTGCAAAAAAAGCCCAAACTCTGAGGTGGATTGCAAATTCAGAAGGTGGCGGAAAAGAAGATCAACATTTGAAAAGTGCTACCAAAAAAAAAAGGTGGCCTTCTGTCTTTTATTTTAGGTCTTACCTTTCCCCACCTTAATTGGCGCACTTAATTAATATCATTAACCATCCATAATCATGATGAGTCGGAAAGAGTTGCTTAATTGACACTTGTCGAAAACACAAACTCCTCTCCTACTCCTAGTGAGGATCACCTAAGTTGCTGATTAATAGTAACGTATACAGTATACTAGGTTTTCATTATTTTAAACTACCGTCTAAATAAAATATCATCGTTATTTTAACTGGTGTTAAACAAGATTTGTAAAATTGTTATATATCTTGGACTAACAAGTTAATGATATGACATTTTCTGATACAACTGTAATACAATCGTTTGATACTAGAATAATACTAAAATAAAGTTTTTTTTTGTTCCAAAACATATGCTATTATACTGAAATAATACCAGAATAATACTAGGGCTATACTAGATAGTTCTTTTCATATTCTTTTTTATTTGTCAAACCTATTGAATTACTAATAATTAGTCAAATGTTAACATACAATTAGCAATTTTGATAGTAATATTGACTTGACAACATGACTATGACTTGGAGGAGACACATGGAGGTCAACATTCCAAAATTTTAGTATTTTAACTAAAAAAAGAGTTACAAAATTATTAACGATAACTTAAAAATGGCTAATATTTTGATGTGTTACAAAATGCTTGGTTAATTCTCAATATTTCAATAGATTTCGACTAAAATAAAAGAATCCAAAAAAGATTTGAATAATAAATAGACATTACTATTAAAATGAACCATACATCAATGATACCTAAATATTAAATCCTGTTACATACACTTTTATCGTATTTTATAAAATTTCTCCTACTAATGTCGGTATTAGCTAAAAACCAAACCCATCCTAAATTAATCCAAGATTCCAATGAGAGAAAGATTCTCCTCTGATCTAAATGTATTGCTCCACCAGAAACTTCTTGGAGTTGACTTTGTGTATTCTTTTGAAATGGTCGGAGTTGAATTGGCTGTTTCCAAAGTTCCAGACAACTCAGGATGCTCCAAGTTGACAGTTAAAGAATCTTCTATGACAAGTAAGTTCTTAGGTCAAATGCAAAGCAAAGAAGATATTTGTTAAGAACGCGCATACGTGTACAAGGTTTCTTCATTTGCCAAGGAAGTTCAAATAATTAAGATGTACTTACACTACGATTAATAGAGTGACCTTTTGACAAGGACGAATTATCTACTAGGATTCCTTACCGTAAACTTCAATTATTATGGCACTGATAGCGGCTTATGAAAGGTTAGATCGGACATGTGCCAAAGACTGCATATTCCAATCGATTCTCTAACAATTATATATATAGTTCAGCCTAGCGTACGTCAGTCGTACATTGTGTGCCCGACTGCTCGTCGAGTTTTACTATTTAGAGCAGGAATTAACCGAAATTTTGGGCATGATACTATACCCGAACCTCTAATAGATAAACCCCAGTCTCTAATTCTCTAACCCAAGCCACAAGATTCATTTAATCTAAAAAATAATAACCGCCGGTTCTGATTCAACGAAATATATTGAAGTGCAAAAACTAAGTGTGAACACAGGCGTACAACGTACGACTGACGTACGCTAGCATTTGCCATATATATATATAAGTGTCTATCTAGATATATTCCTACGAGACCATTTGGGAAGGAGGTCAAAAGTAAATTTATGTGGGCTTGATCCGCAGCATTTGATATTAATAAATGGTATCAAAGCATAGTTCGGATCTAGAGAATTGGCTTTAGAATGGACCCTCATTCGGTGACAATGGAATTCGAGATATGCGTCTATTGGGAAGATCGAAAGAGATTTCTATCTGTCTGACGAATATCAATGGAGATATGCATATAGTAAATCTTTGTGTCGAAGAGTCAGTCGATATAAGGTTTTGGTGGATCAAGATAATCGTTGAGAGGATGACACTATATTGGTGCTCCTTGTCTTGACGGAATGATTGTTATGAGATCATTGAAGCACCACATTGGAAATACAAGGGAAACGACCCTTGTATATAAGTTTTCAAGCTCATTAGCACGAGGCCTTTTGGAAAGGAACATAAAAGTAAATACACTTTGGATAAATTAGCTAATTGAGTTAGGTGAACACTTATATATAAGGACAACTTTCCTTGTATTTCCAAGGTACTTGGATCTCAACAAGTGAACCATTAAACTTTTCACGTAATTACAAAATTTTGCTAAACAGATAGATACATGGAATATAGTGATGTCGTTTTTTTTTTTTTTGGCAAAATCCCTTCTTTTAGGAGTTCATTTGTTTGACTTCAATGATATGGGTCTCAGATACTCATGATGCATTGTAGGTGCAAGCATTGCATAAATCGAGAATCGATCAAGGCCTTTAGAAGGAAAAATCCAAAACTGTCACTGTTTTAAAAAAATTATAAAAATACCACCCATTTCGAAGAATTTCCAAATCTACCACCATCCCCCATAAATCGCACCTCGAAGGCGCGGTTCTCATTCAAACCGCACGTGTAAGGGGCGGTTTGCCATTGGGCGCAGCTGCCAAAATGCGCCTCCACGTGGCGGTCCATACAACCGCATGATGGGCAGGCGATCTGACGGATAACCGCCTGCCAGAGGAGCGATCCGCGTCGCCCACTGATAACCATTGCCCTGAAGCACGGTTTGCACGTCGAGAAACGTAAACCGTGTGTTGTAGGCGCGATTTTTTTAGCTTGAGAATTGAGAGGATAGGCAGATTTTTTTTTAATACTTCTTATTGATTGATTATAAACTAAAAGACAACGTACGTATTTATAATAGAACGAAAAATCTAACTACTTAGCAATCCTACAAGGACTCGGTAACTAAATCCTAAAGAAACTACCTTAAAAACTATAATAATTAATATGATTCCTAAACAATAACTAAAACCGACTCACAAAAGAATAATAATAATAATAACAATAATTGGCCGCTGAGAATGATAATGCATCAATCCCCCCCCCCCCCCCCCCCCCCCCCATTCGAAGAACTTCATCCTCGAAGTTAAGGCGTCGTCTCCATCCTGATAATGAGAAAGGACCGCTCACACATGTTGATGACCATGAAGAAAATGAATGTCCGCGATGCCAACTTTGTTTACGAAATTTCCAATTACGTCTCGACACTCGAACAAAACTTATCGCTCCAAAAACTTCAAAGGCCACCGAATCATCCTTCGCGCATCGCTCGAGCTCCCTCTTTTCCAGAATTATAGCCTCTGCATTTGGTGCCCAAAATTCCATCAACTCCCAACTTTCCTCCTTCTAGGACCCTTCACCTTTTCCCAACAACATCTCTTTGTGCATGAAATCACGTATCCCCCAATTATTAACCTTCCACCCCAAGTGGTCATTGTTAGGAACGGAACAACAAAAGGAACGAGGTTACCGAATCTGGAGCTGAGTCGCGGACTAGGTCGCTCTCTTTAAGACGTTCGCGGCACTGCCTTTGATGCGCACGGCAGACTATCAACCGGTCGTCTCCAGGATAAAACAGCTCCTCTCAATACTCGCGGTTTTGTGCGAAAACCGAAGCTCTCTAAACACTCTCTCTATTGTGTTTCTGCTCGTTGTGATGTGTTTAGAGGGGCTGGGGAGGCGGTTATTTATAGGATCCGAACCCCTAGGAATATACCCTCTTGCTTGGGGAATAAGTCGGATTAATTAAGAAAGATAATTACTTCCTTAATTAAAGCCGTCGGTTAAGATAAACCCGAAGGGATTATCCTTCATATTCCTCAGAATAACCGATTAATAATTAATTATTAGATAATTAATTTCGTTCGTAATTTCTCCAAAAATATATATATAGTCTCAAGTGAACCAACCAACCAACCAACCAACCGACCGGCCGGTCGGACGGACGGACGGCGCGCGTGCGTGTGTGGTGGTCCGTTAGGTCCTCCCTCTCCCACAAAAGTGGGTCACCCCAAGGGGCATGCCCTTAGGAGAGAGGCTCCTATCTTTATACACATTTCACCAAGTAAAACTACCAATGTGGTAGTTTTTCCACTAGAGACTCTATAGCTTTCAAAGCTATTCATATACATTTCCAACAATCCCCCACTTGAATAGTTTTGAAACTATCTCTGAGCATCAACAGTTCCATAAGATCGGGCATAAGCTAAGGTATCGCGAAGATTTGAACCTTAGCGTAGTGGTTACACTTCCGATTTCATAAGGGTGACTCGTAGTCTTGAACCCTATCTCAGACAGTGCAGCACATCGGATCTTTTCATTGAGTTGTGTTCTCTTCATAGCCCGTGCGTTTATGGCCATGCACGTTACCCTGGTTTAGTGAACGCTCTAGCAACTTTGTGCCTCCAAAGTTCCATAGGGAGCGGCCCCACTCCCACATTCACATAGGTGAGTCTATCAAGAGTACCCCCAAAGTAAAGTACTCCACCCCACATAGGGTATAGATCTCATTAAGAGTTATTAACTCTACCTCCAATGCTTTGGGATTCATGCTTCACTATGCTTGAACTTTTCGCATACTACTCATGACTTGTTATTACCCATTGAACCCATTTCTTGGGATCTCCAGTCTATTGGGTCGGGTTACCATCACTTGTAGTCCGTGGTTCGGTAGGCATAAGTCCCATACCCTTGGCGGTATTTTGGACTTTCTCTCTAGGTAATCCTTTCGTCAAAGGATCAGCTAGATTCTGTTCGGATCTTATATGATCCACCCTCACTGCTCCTATCGTTAGGAGTTCTCTTACAGTACTGTGCTTACGACGAATCTGTCGTTTCTTTCCGTTATAGAAGCGGTTCTCAACTTTAGCGATAGCTGCGGTACTATCACAATGGATCAATACCGGAGGGACCGGCCTTTCCCATAGGGGAATCTCTGACAACAATCCTCTCAACCAACTTGCTTCTTCACTAGCCGTTGCTAATGCTATCATCTCTGATTCCATAGTTGATTGAGCTAGGATTGTTTGTTTCTTTGACTTCCAAGACACAGCTCCACCAGCGATGTTGAAAACATACCCGCTAGTTGCCTTGGAGTCATATGATAGGGTATTCTAATCCGCATCACTATACCCTTCTAGTACAGCAGGAAACCTTTGATAGTGTATACCAAGGTTTGTTGTTCTCTTGAGGTATCTCATGACCCTCTCTATAGCATTCCAATGCTCTCTACTAGGACAGCTGTTAAACCTGCCAAGTAATCCCACGACATATGCAATGTCTGGTCGAGTGTAATCCGCAGCATAACGGAGACTGCCAGTGATGCTAGCATATTCTGATTGTCTTACACTGTCTCTAGTGTTCTTAAATAGCTTTACACTAGCATCATACGGAGTACACGCAGGTTTACAGTCGAAATAGTGATATTTCTTCAAGATCTTCTCTATGTAGCTAGATTGATCTAGAGAATAACCATTTGCTGTTCTAGTTATCTGGATTCCAAGCATAAACTTTGCTTCTCCCAGATCTTTCACTTCAAAGCTCTCTTTCAACATGGCTTTTGCTTCATTGACCACGTGAATATTTGTACCAAATATCAACATGTCATCTACACACAAACATATGATAGTACAAGTGTTATTTTCTGACTTGCAGTAAATACACTTGTCACTTTCATTCACCTTAAAGCCATGTGAGAGAACGAGAGTGTCAAACTTCTCATGCCACTGTTTTGGAGCCTGTTTCAAACCATATAATGATTTGTCTAACTTACAGACTTTCGAGGCATGTTCGGGGATAACAAACCCTTCTGGTTGTTCCATATAGATTTCTTCATCCAGATCACAGTTCAAAAAAGCGGTCTTAACATCCATTTGGTGTACCACGAGATTGTTCAAGGCAGCAAGAGCAATCATTACACGAATGGATGTTATTCTTGATACTGGTGAATAGGTATCGAAGAAATCTATACTCTCTCTGCCTATAGCCCTTAACTACTAGGCGAGTTCGAAACCTTTCGATTGCACCATCAGGTTTCCGTTTCGTTTTTAGAACCCCTTTATTACCTAAGACTTTGCATCCAGGAGGTAAGTCTGTTAGATGCCAAGTCTTATTAGCTTCTAACGATTCCATTTCATCTATAACGGCCTCATTCCAAAAATCTGCATCTACGGAAGTTAATGCTTCCTGCAAACTTTTTGGATCTTCGAGGGTGAATACTGTAGTAAAGTTATCACCAAAATCTTTAGAGATTCTAGCTCTTTTACTTCTTCTGAGTTCATCCTCAGAACCAACACCCCCACTAGTTTCGTTATCTCTAATAGCGGGTAGTACATTACCCCCACTATTTCTCGTTTTAAATGGAAATCGTGTCTCAAAGAAATCAGCATCAATGGATTCTATTATAGTACGAGCATTCAAATCATAGAATCTATATGACTTACTATTGGCCGCATAGCCAACGAAGACACATTCATATGCTCGACTAGCCAATTTAATCCTCTTAGGATCCGGAATTCTTACGTAGGCCAAACAGCTCCACGTTCTTAAATAGGACAGATTAGGTGGCTTATTCTTCAAGATCTCATAGGATGATTCTTTTCTATTTGTTTTTGGAAGACGGTTTAGCACATAGCAAACTGTCAACAAAATATCACCCCGCCAAGAAGAAGCAGCTCCAGAATTGAGCATAATAGCCACAACTAATTCTGTAAACGTCCTATTTTTCCGCTCAGCTTTACCATTCATTTCTGGTGAATATGGTGCCGTGGTTTCATGAATGATACCATGTGAGCTATAGAATTCCTTGAAGGGATTAGAGTCATACTCTGATCCTCTATCACTCCTAAGTCTTTTTATCTTTCGATTGCACTGATTTTCAAATTCAACCACAAATACCTTGAACATATCAAGGGCTTCACTTTTGTTTTTCATCAAATAAACAAAGCAATAATCAGAGCAATCATCTATGAAAGTGATAAAGTATCTCTTGCCAGACCTAGTTAACGTCCCATCTAGTTCACAAATATCAGAATGAATCAGATATAAGGGTTCTGACTCTCTACTCACAGATTTATGGGGCGTTTTCGTTATTTTAGCTTGGCTACAGAAATCACATTTATCAAATTCATTCATTGAGAGTTTAGGGATATGTCCTAGCTTGCTTAAATTCTTCACAATTCGTGTGTTCACATGACGAAGACGAGCATGCCAAACATTCAAATCACACACCATGTAAACTGAAGAATTCATCTTATTAATTTCGACATTCAACTTGAACATCCCATTACATGCATATCCCTTTCCCACAAAACTCCCATTCTTAGTAAGGGTATACAAGTCTGCCCCAATAGTTTGATTAAACCCAGCCTTATTAAGAAGATATCGTGAAACAAGATTCTTCCTTATCTCTGGAGTGTGCAACACATCCTTGAGCACCATCTTTTTCCCAGAGGTGAAGTTCAGCTCCACTTCACCAGAACCAGCAACCATAGTGGTGTGAGTAGTCCCCAACAACACTTTCTTGTCAGCAGGTGCTTCTGTGTATGTTTTAAACATAGCACGATTGTTGCATACATGCTTCGATGCACCTGTATCCAGCCACCATCCTTCTGAGTCACCGGTGAGGTTAACTTCAGCGATCATATCTGTGATCATGGCTATCAAATCCTCTTCTGTCAAGTTAACCCTGGCCGCAGCGGCAGGGTTTTGCTTGTTCCGGCACTTCTTTGCCATACGACCCGGTTTTCCACAGTTATAGCAGATAAACGGTGGGCCATTCTTAGAGGTTTGGGCCATGACCCTTTGGTTACCTTGAGAGGCACCATTCTGGTGGGGGCGGACCTGCTGGTTCTTACTCTTAAACCCTTTCTGGTTAGGTTTAAGAGCTCTAGGGGTGGGTCGTTTAGCAGTGACGACCATCACCTCTTCTTTCATATCCTGCTTGCGGGACTCTTCCTCAATCCTTAGGCGAGTAATCAAGCTTTCCAGTGAAAATTCTTTGGTTTTGTGCCTAAGCATATTCTTAAAATCTTTCCACGAAGGGGGCAGCTTATCAATAATGCAAGCAACTTGAAATTGATCGTCCAGAGGCATACCTTCAGAGACGATCTCATGAGCTATTTTCTGAAGTTCGTGGGACTGAACTTCGACGGACTTGTCATCCACCATCTGGTAGCGCAGGTAGCGGCTGACAGCATACTTCTTAGCTCCAGCCTCCTCCGTGTCGTACTTCTTTTGGAGCGCATCCCAGATCATCATCGCGGTGTTCTTACTGTCCGCATAGTAGTCGTACAGATCGTCTGCCAGGCCGTTGAGGATGTAGTTCTTGCATAGGAAGTCATGCTCCCTTTCTTTGGCAGCAGCAGCCCTCTCCTCATCGGTCGCTTCTTCCGGCAGCTCGACGGGCATGCTGGTGAGGCAGTGGGCCAGCTTTTTGGTCGTCAGGTAGAACTCCATCTTTTGCTTCCAGCGACGGAAGTTGACCCCAACGAAGCGAAAGCGTCGATTGATATCGACAACATAAGATCCGGCCATGTTGTTCTGTTCAGTCGACATAGCAACAGCCGAACGTCTTAAAATTGTTAGGAACGGAACAACAAAAGGAACGAGGTTACCGAATCTGGAGCAGAGTCGCGGACTAGGTCGCTCTCTTTAAGACGTTCGCGGCACTGCCTTTGATGCGCACGGCAAACTATCAACCGGTCGTCTCCAGGATAAAACAGCTCCTCTCAATACTCGCGGTTTTGTGCGAAAACCGAAGCTCTCTAAACACTCTCTCTATTGTGTTTCTGCTCGTTGTGATGTGTTTAGAGCGGCTGGGGAGGCGGCTATTTATAGGAGCCGAACCCCTAGGAATATACCCTCTTGCTTGGGGAATAAGTCGGATTAATTAAGGAAGATAATTACTTCCTTAATTAAAACCGTCGGTTAAGATAAACCCGAAGGGATAATCCTTCGAATATTCCGTTTTAGTCGATTATCCTTAGAATATTCCTCAGAATAACTGATTAATAATTAAGTATTAGATAATTAATTTCGTTCGGAATTTCTCCAAAAATATATATATAGTCTCAAGTGAACCAACCAACCAGCCGGTCAGCCAGACGGCGCGCGCGCGCGTGTGTGGTGGTCCGTTAGGTCCTCCCTCTCCCACAAAAGTGGGTCACCCCAAGGGGCATGCCCTTAGGAGAGAGGCTCATATCTTTATACACATTTCACCAAGTAAAACTACCAATGTGGTAGTTTTTCCACTAGAAACTCTATAGCTTTCAAAGCTATTCATATACATTTCCAACAGTTATCTGTTACACCAAAAGGGAAATGGGATTCAATCTTCTCATTTTGACCGACCTCGTGGACCTGCTCATGTGGCACTGGCAGGGCACAACTCCAAGCATGATCCCCGCCTCCACCCTTCCGAACCTGCATGGAATAAAAATACAGCCACTCCAATTCCTTACCCTCGTCCATCGATCATAAAGTTGTGAGAGGAATACATGTCAATTTGAACTATTGTCATCTCTTGGTGGATAGTCGTGATGAGGTGGACAGACGCCGCATCCCAAACCACCGGTCATGGAATGAGTTGAAACCTCTCCATTGGGCGGAGCAGTCAGCTCCTTACACTTCATCGTCTTCTTGTCAGTCGTGGCAGCTCACGAGACCTGTTCTCAACGTTGGTGGTTTGAACATTAGCGATACCTGCCCTGGGAGTTGTTTCGAGCTCGGTTCCATCGGACCAGACCCTTATACCAATTAATACATTACCGGTGCAAGCATTGCGTAAATCGAGAATCGGCCTAGGCCTTTAGAGGGGTTGAGATCGAGAATTGAGAGGATAGGGAGATTGTTTTCTTAATAGTTCTTCATTGATTGATTATAAACTAAAGACAGTGTACATATTTATAGTAGAACGGAAAACCTAATCACTTACCAATCCTACAAGGACTCGGTAACTTAATCGTAAAGCTACTACCTTAAACCCTTTAATACTTAAAACGATTCCTAAGCAATAACTAAAACCGATTCACAAAATAATAATAATAATAATAATAATAATAATAATAGTAATTGACCGCCCAGAATGATAATGCATCAAGTGACGAATTATATGAAATGGTTGGGTTTCCAAAATTCGACACAGATTTAATATTATGTAGACGATGAATAGCTTTTGAAAGCAAGTAGAAGTCTAAAAAATATTATTTTGGTGGCAAGAGTCTTGGTGTGACCTTCAAACCACATACATGGGCACGACCCGTCCAGAGAGTAGGTTGGGTCGGATTTGAGAGTAAATTTTGGAGATGATTGGTTTTAATTATCTAAATAATTTGTTATGTCTGGCTCGAGCGATAACAACATCGTGAAGATGATTTGTAATGTTATTGAGAAGAAGTATGACAATGAGGAACCTGGAGTCAACAAGTATGACGTCTGGCGCTACTTGCAATACCATATGGTAGATGACAAGTTTGTCAAAGTTCAATCACATGAAATCCAAAATATTGCGCACGAGATTGTCTCGGAATGTATGGCTCTTGAAGATCAGTTTCAATTTGCAAGGATCATTGACAAAATGCCTCCTTTATGTAATGATTTTAAGAATGTCCTTAGGCATAAAACCGAAGAATTTTTGTTGGAAGGTTTGATAACTCATCTTAGGATAGACGAGGATGCTCGAAAACAAGATATGAAGGAAGAGGTGTGACAAGGACTATGAAACCATATAGAAGGTTGTACCGGATAAGTCGAAGGTATTGCATTTTGTGCTTAAACCGTGACTCAACCATTTCATAATCATTTGGCCTCCGGTATGTTACGGTTTAGCAAGCACTGATAATTGATGATTCTAATTTCTAAGTGAACCACTCTTAGGCTTTGAAACCAAACTAGTATAGTTTCAAGAATTAGAGTCGTAAGCCAAACCAGATTCATACCAATTAGAATGGTACCACTTGTGGTAACCAAAATGTCATGAGCCAATCCTCTAAGAGTAACACTCTGTTTCTTTCCTAAGTTTGCATAAAACCTCTTCATATGGCATGAAAGTGTAGGGAAAAAATTTATAACATTAATCCCAGTGTTAACTTGACTAAAGAGGAGGATTTGGTAGCTATAATCAGTGAGATGGTAGTTGATCTTGATATGACTTGAATCATATTAGTTGTCATCGACTGGAAGTTACAGGGGTCTCACTCTATTCTTTATCTTCTCAAGTACTATATATATTTCTCATCGACTGTTAGTGTGTCATCAGGTCGACCACTTGGTGGAAGTGGTAGATCATTTTCTTGAAATGTGGTCGATCACTTGATGAAATAGGTTACCATTTGAAGACTTTTCAAGAAAATGGTTTACCATTTACACCAAGCGGTATACCACTTGAGACAATCGGTCTACCACTTTCAGCAATGGGTCAACTTGATGACACACTTATCTTTAACTTACATCCGCTTGTTGGAGGAGGTAGACCACTTCCGCCATAATAGTATACCTATTCCGCAAAATGGTTTACATACCTCTTTCGGCGAATGATCTCCGCTTTTGCGAATGGTCAATCAAAGGACAAAGTTATCTTATACTTATAATAAGAAATAATGGACAATAGGAGACCTACAATACGAAATTATTTTGTAGTCATGCAACATCCTATCACTTGCCAACCAAATTCCTACGCTGATTATAGGCCAAGACAAAGGAAACAACACCCTCTTTTAACCACGAGACAAGATGATATGAGATTTATGGACTTTGAAGATGACACAATTGTATAAAATTATACTCTACTTTTTTAGCATCTTCATTACAACAATAGCAACAAAGTTGATCCTTCGCAAGACAACTATATGATAAAAACAAGCAAACTTAGAATTTGAAAGAAAGATGAAAGTCAGTATAGAATAAGTCAAATATAAGAAAAAAAAATATGCATGACATTTTTCATATCTACAGGAGAACAATCACTCAAGAAACTTGTCGTCTATGCCCTAACCTTTGTACTAATTTTAACTCTTACTAAGAAACATATCTATTATTATCGGACTGGAATTATATATGATGAAATCACTAACAATGGTTGTTGACAGGTTGTTGAAAGGGGTGGACAGCTTGATGTAAGTGGTAGATCGTTTTCTTGTAAAGTGGTAGAACTTTTAATGGAAGAGGTCGGTTGTTTGTTGAACACTGCATAATGGAAAATAGTACATCTGGTCGACCAAATATAGTGAAGAGTTCAACCGTTTTGTCCAAGTAACAATGACCTGCAAGTCACTGTAGCAAAATCCTAATTTATTTTGTTTTGATTTTGTTATCTACACCAAAAAGAAAGATCCCTCAAGTCTATAAGAAGCTCTAACTTCTCTAAATGCATATTTGTGGTAAGAAGCCATTAACGATGAAAATGAAATATTTTGGTTCATATAAAACTAGGTTTCTAGTAGATTTATATGTTGGTTGTAAAGCCATTAGTAATAAATAGATTCTAAAAAAAGAACCTGAGGTTTTGCAAAAGATGCTTCTATAGTCTGTAAATTAGAAAAATATTTGTATGATTTGAAACGGACTCCTAAATAATGACATGAAATTTTTTATAGTCGAGTTCTCTCTCACTCGTTTTAAAGTGAATGAAAGTAATAAATGCATTCATTGCATTTGCAATATCGTATATTTAAATGTGAATGACATGTTAATCTTTGGATCACACTCAATAAACATTTTCCCAATAAATATACCATTAGATCTAAAAGAATATTAAACAAATTAATATTATGGCTGAAAAGATTTTAGTTGAATGACTAAACACCCCTCTAATCACTAGATAAGCACTCTCTATCAAGATACATAATTCAATATTTCATGTTCTTTTTCTTCAGCTCACAAGCCATTCAACACAATTATTTACTAAATTTGAACTTGGATGACTGATTATGAGCCAAATAATGATATTTTATATTTTGTAACTAGTTTGGTTTTATAGCATCAGTTTCAGTGATATATTATTTTCACGATGTCGTTTGGATGAGGGATGGGATGCAGGATTTTGTCCGAATTTCTCATTTTGTCGGATTTCGCTCAAATCACTCATTTGGAAAGAGAATATGATATGAGATTGAGATTGTCGGATTTCACAATCCTTCAATGACTGAATTCCAAAATAACTAACCCACTCTAGCTATTTTGAAATCCAGCACAATGAATTTATTTGTTCCAATTTTATCCTTGATATATTTATATTAATCCAACTTTGTCTAGTTCTTACTTCTTCCTCATCCGTCCTCTTCCCTGCCAACGAATTCCGACTTATCCACCTGTCCCTGAAAACTCCTCCACTCCGCTTGCCATTAGCAACACTCCCTCTCCCTCCTCACAAAAGTTTAGCATCGTAATCGTCGGGATTGCAGCTAGTACGCACCGCAGGAACCACCACCGTCGTTTCTGATTCCTCCGTCGCCTCGATAACCCTTCCCTGTCAACAACAACTCGAGTTATTGGAATTTGGAACTAACTGGTTCTTGACGTGGTTTAGAGCCTCCTGTAATTGAGAGATTTTGTATTCGAATCCCCACGATCTCTATTTGTTAAGCACGTGATATTCGAATATGTACAAACTTTAAACCGTAAGCCCGTAAAAGATTCACAAGGTGAAAGGTAAAGCCGGGAGAAGTCTTTCTTTTGAAGTGAAGAATTTGAGGCCAAATACCTCACAAATGGCTCCTAACAAAAATTCTTCATTCAAACCAACCCTACTAGTATTTTGAAAGTAGCATCAGATAGCATTTTTCTTCTAAACCGAGGCAAATATAACTGAAATCATTGGCTGGCTCGTCATCTATGCTATGTTATCGACTTATTATTGCTAGGTTTCTTGTTGGTTGAGAATGTCACAATATAATAACACGTGAGCAATAAATTAAGAAATAAATAAAATCATAAAAATGTGACCGCCAACCTTGTGTGACGTCGGACCATTGTTTGGATGCTATATATACCAGAATCGGCAAACAGCAATTGAAAATAACAACAACAAAAAAAACTTATTGTAAAAAATGAATAATGAAAATAACAAGAAAAGGTCAACGACATTGTTTGTATCACAAGGATGGAATCTCCGATGCAGAAAGAATATTTAGCAAATGTATTAGTAATGATTAGGTTAATAGTATTTTATACTTTTTACTATTATAAATTAACAAATGTATCTTTCTATTAAATTTTTGCACAAACATACTCTTTTAATATTAAAACATAACGAATATACCCTTCCGTCTAATTATCTGTTAAGTGACCGTTTAATGGGACGGAAAATGATCCAATTACCTCTCATTTGCTGCTAATTTCGATTAAATTATTTCCAGCCCAAATCTATTAAAAATTAAATCAAACCCTAAACTAATCCCCTCCAACCTTCCGTCTCCCTTAAGTCCCCAAAATGATCCAATTGCCTCTCATAGAAACTCGCTTTTGACTACATTGTTTGTGTCTACCAAAAACTCTCTCTTGTTCAGAGGCTTTCAACGCTAGAGGTGAAGTGGTGAGATTGCCTTTGTAATTTGGAGATTATGATGAGGTGGTTGTCCAACTAGGGCTCTAGAAGATATGGGAAGTAGAGCATCGTGGGTGAAACCACATGTCGTTTTTCACAATGACAATGTGTTGGGAATTGAACCATTGACCTCATTGATGAAGGTGTGTCTACTTAACAAGTAGACCACATGGACTTCCCAAATTAAAACGTAGGTCTTACGAGGACCTAAATCGGTGCCCCTTTGAACTCTTGTTGTGAATTGCTCGACATCGGGTTTCCCCACCATATATCATGGTTGGTTTGACGTTGACCATTTGTAAATTTTCTCACCGCGCACCATAGTAGGCACAAATTGTTGATGGAAACTTTTCATCAGGCCTTGCTATAGGTGCCAATTGTTGATGTCAGAGCATCATTTCATCATAGGACTCGACATGTCCTGTGCCGGTGCGTCAAATCGATAGAGGAACCAGTGGGGTTGAGGGCCCTTAGTTCCGGACCAAAGATTGACTCAGTCTTGCTCGGGAGATCTTAATCCTCGGAGATAGCAAATTTGATTGTTGTTTGGAGTTGCATCTTGATGAATCCCAGCTTCGGGTTCCATATCCTGTGTGTCCATCTCGTCTTGCTGGATTGATCTTCTATTGGCATTAATCTCATTGGCCCCACAGTGAGCGCCAATTGTGGATGCCAAACTCCGATGAGCCTGATTCAATGTGTTTGAGGTTCATTGAGCGTTGACTTACTTACCATCGTCCGCCACCAACTTTCGAGATGGACAACTGCAAAAAAAGACCTGTTGATTGTGGTCAGCGGGGACCTGCTCCAAAGTTCAAGTCAGTATTGACAGGAGAGTAACCGGTAGTGGCGTATTGAGTCAGCTCTAGAGAGAGATTTAGAGTTCAGCTCAAAATGAAATGTAGAGAAAGTATAAATAAGCGACCTATTTATTGGCACCTCCTGCTATTGACGTGGGTAGGGGTGGGCCAACGGTTCGGTAAACCCGAACCGAACCAAAACCGAATTAATGCTATTCGGTTCGGAATTCGGAAGGAAATTATGGATAGTTCGGAAATCAGGGTTCTTTCAACCGAACTGAATTTCCGAACGAAAAACCGAAATACTATAATTGCAAGCTCCAAATGGTGGATTTTTATGTTTGTAGTTGTTTTTAGACTTAAATATTTGAAATTTTTTATGACTTATGTGTTGAAAAGTTTGGTTTTATCATTGATGATGCATATAATTGATATTTATTGTTTATATTAGGGGTGAAAAATAATTTAAAAGTGAGAAAATACAAGTAGCTTCACAAATTCGGTTTTGTGTGAAAACCAAACCGAACGGAATTATAGTTCGATTTAAACCGACCGAACCGAATTATAATTCGGTTTGAATTCGGTTTAAGGTTTGGGAGAATTCGGGGACCCGATATTCATAATTTCGATTCGGTCGAAACCGCACCGACCGAATGCCCACTCCTAGACGTGGGTGACCTATAAAGAATAAAATAATATTATAACATTACCTTTATCTCTCAATCTATCTAATGTGCAATGCTTGGCTTGAGAACAAAAATATCAGAGTAAAACAAACTAAGTACCTTATTGGTAGCACAAAAAAGAATATATGAACCAAACCACTTAGGCGCTTACCTTCCTCTTCTCCCTGTCCACGTCCACATGTAGTACATAGTGCAAATAGGGATGTGGGTTTTGGTGGCTTGGGTGGATAAAAGAGATGAGCACTACAAACTATCACAATGGTCAGTTGCTTGGGAAAGTGATAGCAACCCATGGACACTCTTAGACGAGAAGAGATAGGTTGGGGATTTGGGTTAGTTTCATATGTTTAATTGTTTTATGGGTTTATGTTTGAGTCATTAGTTAGTTAGGTCATTAGTGCATGGATCAAAGTGTAGTACGTAAGCGTGGGCTAGTATTTTGGGTGGTGTGGCCGAGAGGCCTAGGAGAGTGAGAGGGGTTCGGCTAGGTTAATAGAGTTCAGGTTAGCTAGGGTTACGTATTAGGTTTAGACGTCTATATATTGTAATCACGGCATTAGTCTGATTCATCAATCAAATAATAAACCTAAAACAGTCTTTCGACACTTTACGTCGTTCTCTCGCTTGTGAGCTACAAGCAAACCCTAACTCGATAGCAACGAGTTGCTATCAATTGGTATCAGATGATTATGTTGTTTGGCATAGGGAACTAGATGATTATGTTGTTTGGTAAAATTTTACTTTTTATGATCATCTAGTTCCACCTCGCTTGTATGTCCTTTGAAAAAATACACGTAAAATTTTACTTTTTATGATAAAACAAAGGAAAAATACTTCATGAATGAAAAGTAGTGATAATAGAATGGGAAATTGAGCCTAACTAGTTGAAACATCAAGTCAAGTAGTTGAAGAAAAATCAAAATAGGAGAAATATGAATGGATATGGAAAGAAATTAAGATATAATGGGCCAAGGGCTGGTCGGAAGTTGAGATCCATGCCCCGCCTCACGCTACTGCGGGTCGGATAATATCCGCCCTATCGTGTGTCAGGTCAGGTAATACCCGGCGGGGCGTGTTCAAATTGTCATCCCTAACCCTCTTGTTTACGTGTTAGTGTGTTGTTTGTGATCGAGTGGACAGGTGGAAGACGAAAGTAAATGTTGGAGGGAAATGAGGACAAAGAACCCATTTGTCTTTCCCCCATGAAGCCGTAAAAATAAGAATTTTTTGTTCCTGATAAAAGTGTCGTGTTTGATGATGTCAGTTGAATAGTGGGTCCATCAATACAATATTAATGTCGTACATTGTTTCAATTGTTGATTTTTCATTATCAATTTTACCAATTCATATTTATTTTTTAAAATTTTGTTAAAGAACTTAATATTTTTTATCATTAAATATAAAAAAAATCCATTACACAAGCAAGTTGGGGGGGGTGGGGGGGAAGCCTCAGTCGCCTCTCAACTGTAAGTACAGACCAATAATAAGGAATGACCACTCTAAGAAATACAAACTTTACTATCTGCTATATAGAAAATAGAACCAATCTGTAATCATATATGAGAAAGATATTACCAACCTAAGTCTAGCTTTTGGATACAATCCTTGAGACCTTGCACACTCTGGGATCTGCAACAGATGAGATTGCATATATGCTTACTCAAAACATCAGGAGACCTAGCATTACAGTCACCATACATCCGATAGCATCGCTCTCTCCACACCATACTCACCATCAAGCACCAGACCATCCTACCAACCGGAGCCAGGGAGTTTGGGGGTGTCCTGGGACACCCTAATATTGGTGAAAATAGATTATCCAATCTCAGTAGTAGTTTGTTAAGGGTAAAAAAAAAAAAATTATAAGTGATAGATTAGGTAATTTGAACATAGAGCACTACTACTAACTATTATTGGTAAACATGTTTTTCATTAGGCTATAACTCATTTGTTGTTGCATTAAACACAAGTCTAATAGTAAAAATGCTATTCCTTTCTCAATTAATTTCAAAAATTTGATAATTAAGCCCAATTACAGCTACCCTTATTCCCTCCATTCTATCATATTCATTGGTTTATTTGCTTCTCAAAAGTATTGATTTTACCGATTGCAACTGCAAGTGTCGAAGTAACATTTTCAGCTTTAGGATATTTTAAGAACAAGTTTCGAAATTGAATAAGCGATTAGTTCGTGAATGATTGTATTGTAAGATAGAGAGATTTGTTGAACCGTGTAGACACCAAATATACTTTTAACTTTTTCAGAATATGAAAACATGTCGTGGACTTTTGATGTAACTTGCACTAATTATATATTTTCTTATTTTATAATTATTAATTTAATTTTCGAAAAAGAACACCCCCTATATAAAATTCGTGACTCCGCTACTGCTTCCAACACGAGCATACTTTTACTGTCCATACCATTTTGCAGAATACCAGTCAATTCTATCTTCCCAATTCCTAGCAACTGGAGGAGCCAGATGCTTGAGACACTTCTGCAAGATCCTGCCACTATAAGAACAGTCTATAAATAAATGATCCCCAGACTCCACACCACCTGGACATAAACAACACAGAGCAGCTACATTTTTACCCCATTGCAAGAGCTTAATCCTGGGTACTCAACCTATTGTGTAAAGCTAGCCAGAGCAAGAAGCTATGCTTAAGAATATCATCCTTATTTCACACCAACAAACTCCTCTTGTCACCCCAAGAGGAATTCTGAATAATCCGATATTCTAGTCATTACATCCTTGGAGATCCCAATGCAAAACAAACTCCACTTCACTGGATTTCACTTTAACCCCGAGATAAGGTAAAACTCATCCAATACCCTTTGAATTCAATTCACTCCCAGGATTGACCCGTTTTTTAAAACCATTAGATCGTTTGCAAAGCAGAGATGGGTGATACTAAGTAGTTTACAACGTGAATGAAAGGGATATGCTCCTTTCTTGCTGCCTTCTTCATCAAACAATCAAAAACTTCTATTGCCACCATAAATAGATATGAGGATAATAGGTCACCTTGTCACAATTCCTTGCACGCCTCAATCCTACCACATAACCCCTCATTTATAGTCACACTGATTATGGTCATGATGATACAAGCTTGAAGCAACTTAATGAAACCTTGAAGGAACTTCATTACTGCCAGGGCATTGAATAAAAATCCCCAATGCACATAGGCAAATGTCTTCATCAGGTCGATTTTTATTGTGCATCGAGAGGATATGGTAGCCCTGTTCTAGTCCTTGACAAGCTCTGGAACTAGAAGGATGTTATCACCAATGGACCTCCCTTTAATGAATAATGCCTGAGATATACTAATGACATAAGGAAGAACCATAGAAACTTTGTCTGCAAGCAGCTTGAGTTACGGGTCAGACAAGTTATAGATGATTGATTTATAGTCAATTCGGGTTGCGCTAGGGTTACAGATAGAATTGACCGGCCAAGTTACTTGGGTCAGGTTCTATTTTGACACATCTAGATAGCACCAATGTTATCCAAGTAGAAAACAAAGGGATCGTGCACATGATGATGACGCTGAACAAAAAGTTGTGAACTCATCATTGTGATTCAGACATGATGTGAGCAAGGATGTAAAATTCATCTTCAGTGCTGGAATGAGAAACAGCTCGGTGCTTTCGAGACTTGCACAAGACAATGTATTTTGTCACTAACATAAATCACTAGTTAAAGTAGATTTATGGGTCATTTGGATAAAGGTTTTGGTGCAGGCTTTTGGCACAATCCTAAAGAATATGGAATTTTGACAAAATAACACTTTTGGTAACAGCGGTAAAATTGGGAATTCCAAGTATGTGGGCTTTCAAAATGTCTAACCTCTTCGGCTATTTTGAAATCCCAAATTTCAGTTTTGTAATCTCCAAAATAACCCTTTCTTGTTCCTGCGGCCGCCGTTCTTTCTACTTCTTCTATGTGATAACAACACCACTCTATCATTGTAATATCATGACATCACCATAATGATAATATCATAATATGACAGTCATAACATAAGGTGAAATTCTTTTGCTCCAAAAAAAATATGGATATCATCTTTTAAAGCATAAAAATTTAATTTTCTACGAAATTTTTTTTGAAGTCACGATGTAAACGAATGAAATATCGTCTATAAAAAAAACCCTAATTTCCCTCCGTATCCCTCTTCAAACCTCACCATCAGATTTGGCCTCCTCCGACAACAGTCGTCCATAACAAGACTTTTTTCCGGGAATTAGCATAATCTACTAAGCACATTCTTGGCCAAATCAACACAATAATTCAAAAAAAAAGTACATTGGCCTAAGCCATACAAAATGTAATCAGTTTACTACAACTCTAACCCACTCCATTGACTAAATTTGTGCATAGAAATCTGGGTTCCCTAACATAGTAACATGTATAATCGAACTTCTTCCCTGAACAGAGAGGCTAATGTGTTCGCACTTCTTGCTACTTTGCCAAAGACTCTTCTACAACGCTCCTTCCAAAGCAGCCCAATCCTCCAACACCACAAAGAGCTGAAAATAGCCCTTCATTCTTCCATTGATTAAGCTTGTCTCTAGTTTTGATGCGGTTGAGGATATTTACCAGGCAAGAAACTTGTATTTAGGATGAACTTGCCCCATAAAACTTTCCACCAACACACCTCTGGTTTCTTGTCTCTGTCCATATCTAGTTTTGTAGTTCTACAAATATGGAGGTTTTGTATAGGAACCTATATCATAATTAATCTCTCATTTAACAATTAACAGTTATGTAAACTGTTTGAACATGAGTTTTGTGCATAGCTGTCAAACCACTTGTATGTCAGTTGTACAATCGGGTTCAACAGATATTTACATAAAACTGGTTGAAAACCCTCCGGTATGAAGTGGTAGTTAAAACCGATCAAACCAATCAAAATTGGGAAAATCATTGGTCCGACGGGTATGTCCAATTTTTTGTCCTAAGCAAAATCACGTAATTTTGATAACTTTAATTCAAAAAATAATATATTTAAATATGTTAATCTATCATTTTATTTGTAATATTTCATTTCATTAAAATATGTCACTCATTTTATGTTAATTATTTTTCCACATATATTCTATTAAAATCAACATATTACATTCATAACTCGATTGGACTATACCACTTCCTACACTTACTATACCGGTGTAATGATAATAACCGGATTGACAAGCTTCGTTTGGTCACTCATTGCCTCATTTAATACAACATTTAAAGTCACTCATAGGGATGGCAATAAAACTCATGGTCGCGGGTATCCGACCGCCCCCGGCCCAGTCAACGCAAGGAATTTCTGCTTTGACCGGATATGGGGCGGGCATGGGGTAAAACCCGCAAAAAGTTTGATGGGTATGGAGCGGGTATGGTTTTGACCTCCTCCGCCCCATACTCATACCCATACCCGCCCCACCAAGAGAATTTCTTCACATATAAAAAAATATGTGGATTAAATTGTAATGGTGATGAGGATAACTCAAGGAAATAAATAGTAGAAATGCAATTGAGTGACCATTTTAATCAAAATCTAATTCATTTCCCTCAATTCTCCTTTCACTCTTTCACTTTTCCCCTTGTCTACAAGATTATGTTAGTTAATTATTACTTAGTAGATGTATAAGAGCTAGAAGATAATAATTTAAAAAATATTATACTCTATATTATGTATTAATGGATGTTTTAGGATCATATACTTTGAACCTAATTAAGAAAATGATCGTGTTTTGTTGACTTCATGATATAATAGGTTCGTTTAGAGTAATAATTAAACATTTTCTTGTAAATTTTAGATATAATAATGTTGGATGTATGGGTACGGGTATTACCCATGGGTACCCGAAACCCACGGGTATGGGGATGGGTTTGCAAAACATTCCCCGCATGAGTATGAGGCGGGTATGGGTTTGGGTATTTGAAGATGGGGATGAGGATGGTTTAGACAAACCCGCCCCAAACCCGCCCCATTGCCATCCCTAGTCGCTCATCGCCTCGTGCTTTGATGGTTAAATGCTAGGCATGCATGTGTAAGTTAATATGTAAAAGTAATCCAGAACATAATTAAATGAAGAAAAAATTGCGGACAAAAACTATTTCTTTGGAAGCTGCCAAAAGAATACACTGCTCGTTAAAAAAAACGAATAAGTTTATATAAAACAGGCAGCAACAGTCATGTTTATCATCGAAAGGAAGAAATTTCATAGAAACTGGACACAACTAAAAGTCTAAAACAAGTCTTACTTCTGCTGGAATATAGCCGGCAGAATGGTATTCTAGGGGGAAACGCATAATTAGATGCTAACAAATAATAATGGTGCATAATGAGCTTTAAAAAAAGAATCATTGTGCCCTTTCATTAACAAAGATATGGGTACATTTCCTACCCCCAATAACTTCGGTTTCTTAGGAGAATTTCTTTTATGCAATTTTACACGATAGTCAACTTATGAGTTTGAAATTTAAACATGCTCATCGTATCATTGTAAGAAAGAGGTTAAAGATCCATTGTTTTCCGGCGAGGAAAACTCTGGTGTTTGATTACAATAAATGCACATTTGACTTCTTAAACAACGATTCGAAACACGGTTCACACCTCTCCGAACAATGTGTGAACGAGGGTGTTTGATGTTTTTGATGATTTTTTGGGAGTAAACTATGTTAAATTACTCCTACTCCTATGGAGGTTCAGTGAGAGCTCCGGAAACTAAAAGCTATGGCTAATTTGCAGAGAAAAAGATAAAGTTTGACATAGTGTGTCAAATGGTTGGTTGTGCAACCCGTTTACAATCTTAGTTTCTCCAATTTATAGTCACTAGGTGTAACTGTCTTGGTAACCGCCTTGGTAACTACTAGTTGGCCTCTTGCTCCAAACCTCCTCGGGGCCTCTTGTCGTCGCCTTGTGACTAGTTGGTAACCGTCACCTTGGTGGCCCTTATCCCGTCTGGGGTTGGTGGGTATTTGATAGTCTCAATGTCGGATCGGTTTGGTGTTGAGCCTTGTCGCCCTGTCATGATTGGATAAGGTTGAGCCTCTTTGCCTTAGCCTTTATGATGAAGTCTTAATCACATCATCGACAGCCCTGACGACTCCACGCTCCTCATCTTGCTAGCCACCTCGATGAAATGTCTTGATAGCCAGGCCATATTACCCACCTAGACAGGATGAGAACTTGACCCATTTACCCCCAAGTCTCCACACTTAGTCTTAGAGAGACTGTCATGGCACCAACTTGTCATCTTGGTATCAAGCCAATCTTGTCGGCTTGATACCCTTGCTACCAACCCTCTTTCGTCTTAATACCTTGTCGTTTGCCCTCTTTCTATGGGTGGTATGACATCGTGTCGTATGGCCCCGTGACCATGAGATTCCATACTTAGCTAAATTTACCCGTTTGGAGTCTTTGTACCCTGTTGCCTAGCTACCAAGCCTATCTCGCCGACTTGGTACTCTGTTGGCTCCATACTTAGCCAATTTTCATGTCTTTTGTTGCTTTGTTTTCAGACTTAGTTTTTGGATGACCCCCTATTTGGTACCCGGTCGTTTGGCACATCGTTGTGTCGCCTTGTTTCCGTACTTAGTTTTTGGATGGCCCTCTACTTGTTACCCATTCGTTTGGCACACCGTTGTGCCACATTGTTTCCAGACTTAGTTTTTGGATGGCCCCCTATTTGGTACCCGGCTTGGTACCCAGTCGCTTGGCACCCTGTTGTGCCGCCTTGTTCCATACTTGTTTTTGGGAGTCAAATTTCATACCAAGGACTGGAGGCATCGTCCGGCTATGGTGGCCAAGGAGACGGGTCATCCATCATACAAGGAAGAAGGGTTTGGCCACTTAGGCCCAAAAACCCAACCCAACAAGGTCTAGCTAGCTCTTTTAATTAATAATGTTGAGCTGGCCTTATAAATTCATTGAAATTCTTGTAGTTAATCGATGTGATACAAACTAATTTTTTTATGGGTGAACATCCATATATGAGACTTTACCAACAAGTCGAGTTATTGAGACCAAATGATTTATGACTATTATCAAAAACCTAATTGGCCATGTTGTAGTGCATTTGAATTTCCACGACCCCAAATAGTAATCGTTGATTTAAAAACAGAGTATGATAAATATGTGCAGATTTCATTCCTTTTAGTGTAAGGAAGTGGTTGAAATACATACACGTGGCATCTCCGAACAACTTGAGTTGTTGAGAAAATGTTAATTACAGAGCCTATACTACTGTCTAGCATTGAAAGACGAGATCTTTTTTATCAAAGGCTCTATGAGATGTCGAAAATTAGTTTGTCGCGAAAACTCGAGCTATTATAATAGAATCAATTATGAAACTAACACGATTTCATTACATTGATTCATCAACTAATTCAAATGCAAGAGGCCAACATTGGAAATACGTAACACTATGATGGAGAATTTGAATCCAATACATGACTTATGGAGAAAAATAAAATTTCCCAATTCCAAACATTCATTGCAATATTGAGTATTAACTGCTCAATTAAGTTTTGTGAACTTTAAAATACCAAGCACGATCAATAAATTTTTACAAATATCACTTTTGTTTAGTCCCAAAATAATGGCGAATTTGAAAATATGAGACTTCATATTTCAATTCAACCAAAAAATGTTCTTCCTTTCCCGCAGTTCTATGCAGTCTTTCTCATTTCAATTCCATCCACTTCCAAGTCCATCCTTTTACAAACCACAATTGTTCTATTTAACTAAGTACAAGCCACTTTTTAGTGCTCTTTGCTCCTCTAGTTATTTCACATAATAAATAAATGCAATATCCTTTTCATTGAAAAAAAAAATCATGATGGCCTTCCTACTTGCGATCCCTCTCCGATTGTTGGTTAAGGACGGTAAAAAATCACCTCCCAAAAATTAATAACATAATTATTATAGATCGGCACGAGCGAGTCTCGTTGTCATGTAAGACGCAGTCGACGCATCTTGATATTGTCGTTCAATCACAAAGAAGACGATCTTAACTACTGGATTGAAGACGGGTGGCATTGTTCATAAAATCATCCTATAATATAGATAACTGAGCATCGCAATTCCATCATCTCATGCAATCAGACGATGTCTGCACCCTGCACAAGCTTACCTGAGAGTTGTCAATATTACAAGAAAATATTTGCTAATATTCGCTTTGTTATTGCATAGAAATGTTTAATTATCCAGCTAAACTTACTTGACATTGCGTTTGAAATCCATCTCGGTCATATAAAACTATATCGCTCATCAAAGCAAATTATTTGAGTGAAACCTAAAATACTTTTTCTTATAATGGAATCCATAGGAGTGAAAATAATAGTTGTTGCTGACCACCACGAAACAAGGCAGGCAAACAACAAAACAGTGGAATTGGGGCGTGGCCACTCACCAACTTTGCTGGTATAAAATTATAAAACCGCTCAAATAATTGCTCCAAAGAAAGGGAGAAAAAGGAAAGCAACAGGGAGGGGGAAAAGAAAAGAAAATCTGCTTTTCGTTTTCATTTTATTGAGCACACAACAGTACAGGAATTGATCCTACAAAAGAAACCCAAAACCAGAAGTATCTGTATCTCCCATGAAAGCTCAAGCTAATTGGCCACCACTGGGCTGCTGATTGTTTCATCACACACCTTTGTAAGCATTTATTGCTCTTCCCTTCCTTTTCTTCCCCCTCTCTTCTTCTTCTTCTTCTTCTTCTTCTTCTCTCTCTCTCAATCCAACGCCTACCGGTTTCTGTTATCTTGCACGAATTTGTGCCGACATGGCTCCTAACTGATGGGGTTCCTCTGTTGCTAGGATTCTCACCCAGCTTGGCTGCTGCTCCAATATTTCTTTTGTGAGTAAACCCTTGACTGCTTTTTTAAGCTTAACTCTTCCTTTTTGTGATTCTCTGCATACTTCAACTTCGAGTAGCAAGTAGCTCACTTGTTTCCTTGTTTTCTTTCTTCGTGGTTCCTTCGGCCACCCTTATGTTAATTTCCTGTTTCTGACATGGGTTGTTGCTTATTCGTCAATTGGGTGATTTTTCAAGTATGATTTCATGACGATCCCTCTTCCCTTCTTCCCTTCTCTCTTTTCAATTCTGTCGCTTTCAATTTCCTTCTTGGTTTCTGTTTCTTGTTCAGCAGATGGTGGTTGGGGTATAGTTGGAAGACAATTCATGTCCATCTGTATTTAATTTCATTTGGCCGGCTTTATCTAGTCTCCGATTGTTTCAAAGTGTGGTAGCACATCTCCTTTTGTTCCTTTCGCTTTATTGTTTTTTTACCTTCGGTTTCCCCGTTTCCTGTGGTTGTTGGAGCCATATGATAGGGAGACATCTGGAGTCCGGGTATGTAATTTTTGGGGGAAGTCGGTAATTTTCTTACCCAGTTTCCTTTTCTTCTGTTTCTGGTTTCTTTTGGGTCTGTCAGAGACCGAGAGATTGGAAGGGAGGAATTCTTATGGGTATGAAGACACTGTATTTCAAGGAACATGAAGGGATAGCTCAAAACCCAGTTGGGCACCTCTCGGCTGCTGCGCCATCGATGCCCTCCTGGTGGAATGTATTGGGATCTCATACTGCTTACGTGGATTCCCAATTGAAGACTATGTCTGTGGACCAACAACCTACGGCTGGAGACCAGGTGGTCACTGCCACTGACCAAGGTCAAGGTGGTCTGGATAAGGAGATTCCTACGGAGTTCAATATCTTCCCAGGTAATCCCAATCCCAATCCCCATCCCAGCAACTGTGCCTCTATATTCTTGGCTACCATTTTCATCCGTTCTGTCTCTGAACATGAAGAAATGTTTCAAATTCGCATAGCAGCTGGATGTTATTAAAGTATGAAGGACAGCTTGATTCCTGATAATGGTAAACTATTTCGTGGGAAGATCAACTAATTGAGGGTTGCTCAATAGTGAGTTTCAGCTGGGGCAGACAAGTAGACTTATTATTCATTGTAGGTGGTAGTATTTGGTGCTTCTGCAACAAATCTTATGGTAGTTTTTTTAGAAAAAACAAGCTCATGATTTGAGTTCATGCCTGGAAAGGAAATATTTACTTTTCTTGCTGATTCTGGTGATTCCATAAATAGGAGTAAGTCAGGGTAGTATCAAGGCTCTTGACATTGGCAAGATTTCGATATGTAAGTGAATGTTCTCTATGCATTTGCGAGCTAGATATACCGTCCTGCATGTTACTGTATGGAAAGTTCGCCGACCTTTAAGGGAATGGTATCCTTAAGAGTTAGTAGATAGATCGGTAGATTAACAGAGAGATTGGACAGAGGTTGGCTTTGAATAGGCTCATCAAGCAACTCAACTAAGAAGTGAGTCAGATAATGAAGAAACCTCATCTGAGAAATCTGAGACTGAGATGGAAAGCTTTCAAGGAGAGATCCATGCCTATAACCCTTTTGAGCTTGGTTAAAACGGATATTCAATGACTTAGTAAAATTCTTGACACCTATACTTTCAGTTGAGAACTTGTCAAATCCTATTCACAGGGTTCATGTTTTTCCTCCCTTGTGCTTTTAAAACCGTGATAACTTGGTCATAAATCAGCTGCATCCCTGTTTCATAATGGCTTCGAACCATAGATATTTAAATCTATAAGCACTTTTTTTCTTCTTAATACCAGGTTCTCCAGGCGATGGAAAATCCATCAATGAGGAGCAGAAGTCTCTGCCTGCTCAGTCATTCTTCTCTGTTCAAGCAACCCTGGCTGCTCAGTTTGACATTGGATATGGTCAGCCAATGGTAAGATTTCACAATTCGCTCTTAGTCATAACGTTTCCTACATATGCTGACGGCTATTTACTTGCCTTGTTTTTTGAAATGTAACTTCAGATCTGTGCAAAGCATCCTCCTGTGGATCAATATTATGGCATCTTCTCAGCATATGGACCACAAGTTCCGGTTTGTAATCTTCCATCATATTCATGATCACTAAGTATTGGCAAATAAGAATTGTTTTTTTTTTTTTTCATTAGACTTATTGCCATATGATTGGTACGATATGGTATCTGGTTGGTGGCGACAGTTTCTTCTTCTCTTTTTCCTCCTCCCCAAAAACTTGGAGCGCTTTGAATCTTTATGTTCACTAACAAACACTTGTTTCCTAGTTGCCATTCAGTGAATGTCCCAACAGTTGGCAATGTACTGAATATCAACAGCCTGCATCAAAACATATGGCCTGCCATGGTCTTACTTTTTGTCATTTACTTAGTGCCAAATGCCAACTTTTGTCATCTATAGTGAGGAATTTTGATGCGGGTAGGAATCTGGGTAAACACTGTCTCCTGAACTTCTGATGTTCATTTTATAGGGACGGATTATGCTGCCAATGGACATGAGCACAGATGAAGGACCAATTTATGTTAATGCTAAGCAATATCATGGAATCCTCAGGCGTCGCAAATCTCGTGCAAAAGCTGAACTGGAGAATAAAGCAAGCAGAGCTCGCAAGGTAGGGTAGTCCTATTCAGCAACTGCATCTATTTCTAAAGCATGATACTTGTATTCATACGACTGTTTGTGTTTGAGTCAACCTAACCCCACGTAATATCTGTGTCAGATGCTTAAGCTTCCTAATAGACTAACTATGCTCAAGCTCTTAACTGCATTATGATTTCAGTTAAAAGTTCTTGTACTTTATTTTAGTGCTGCGTCATTTAAAAATTCTCGTCTATATGGGTGCAGCAATACATGCACCACTCACGCCATCTCCATGCAATGCGTCGACCAAGGGGAAGCGGTGGGCGTTTCTTGACCAAACAGGAGATCGACAAAATGGCAAAAGATCAAGGAAACAACTTCCAGCTGTCTAAGCCGGCTGGTTCCCAGAGTTCAGGAGGCGTGCAGTCTGACAGTGGGTCAGCAAACTCCTCAAAGGAAAGAAATGGTGCTGGAGGTGGACTGAATCTTTCAGGGCGGTCATCATCTGAAGTAACCAGCATGTTCTCTAGAGAAGATATGGTGGGTTGCTTCCAGATCAAGACACCACCACCATTCCACTCTTTCCCTGGCATGATGAACACTGGTGGGCATGGCTTCGTGATGCCCAGCAAATGGGTTGCTGCTGTAGTTGACAACTGCAGCAGCAACCTTAAAGTCTGACAACAAAGTGAGGGGTTCGCCTCAAGGGGGATTTGGTTTTTGCAGTGCTCAAGTTCCTGCTTTCCAAGTCCCCACCCCTTCCTGCAGCCTTAATACGGAGAAGCTTCATATAGCTTTGGATATTTTGGTTGCTAGGCAAATCATTCTTGGCTCACGTGCATCAAAGTGGCTTATCATTACCAGTTTTACTCTTATGAACTGTTCATGAGATGATCAAGACTGTTTTGGAGGCCACTGGTGCACTGTAATATATTATGGTTTGGTTTTAGTTCATGAAAATGAAAAGAAGCTAAACCAATGTAACTCGGTGTGTCTTTCTATCGATCGAATAAGGAACGTGACATTCGGTTTGGTTCTGAACTTCAATTTGTAATTGGCTTGTAATGCTCTGAATCGGTGTGGTTTGTTTCTGAAAACTTTCCTGGTTATGTAATTTGTTTGTGGCTTTGGATTGTGAAACTGAATTTATGTTGCTCCCTGGTCTATCCAGGGTATGCTATGCTTTGAATGTTAAGAAAACTTATGAGTTTACTCTATAGCTTTCCTTTCAACTTGTCCGATAGTGTGAAGAAAACCAGAACTGCATTTCTTATATTTGTACAACTTTGATGTTGTGTAAGAAACTTGGGAGTTCATGCCACTTCAGGTTCAGGATGAAATGTAAGATAACCATCGCCATAATAGGGATCTCATTTACTACTTAAGTACGTCACTTTGATTTTGATTTCAATTAATTTGAATAATAATCACATTGCACCATATGGCAAAGTGATAAATTTTGGGATTACGTAAATAACTTACTATAGCAAAAATATTAGTGGACGGCTATTTGCCGCCAACACGACTACTATTTGTCACCAAAACAAAAAATTCAAAATTCAAATTTGCTACTAAAAGTCTATAATCCAAGTTTTCAACAAATCAAATCACATTTCACACAAAACGTCATTAGGGATGCCAATTATTTCCCTCGTTGACCGGGTATGGGGTGGATACGGGTAATACCCGCAAAGAAGTTCGTGGGGATGGGGCGGGCATGGATTTGAGTGCCCCGCCCCATACCCATACTCATATCCACCCCGCCATTACTTATTTCGTATAACGTAATCCACCAATAAAGCCGAAGGATTATTGTAATTGTAAAACAAATAAGTACTAAATGTTTAATTTCATATAAGCCACCCTAATTTCCTTACGCGTCTCTAACTCTAGCCCTAGCTATTCTCTTCAAGTCTTCAGCCGTCAAGTTTTCCCTCCCTTCACTCGACAAGGCAACACTTAAAACTCCTCTCTCACGTCCTTATTCGCCGGCGCTCCTACCCTCTTCAATAGCATCTCCACCAGAACACCACCCCTCTTTGACCCTTTGTTGCCTTCCTTCAGTTCGTCGGTTCTTTTGCTCATCGTCCGTTCAACAGTGTAGTAGTGGTAATAACATTCGGCTCATACGTATTTCCTTCATGTGTAGATTTTTATAGTTTAGTAGGTGTTTTGTAGATGAATAATCTGGTGTTGGATTATTTATTGGTACTTTGTTTATGGAACTTCGTAGGAATTGAATGATCTAAAATCTAAATATCTAATTAAGATTATCAGTGGTTCTTTATTAGGTTCATTATTGATTAGGTTTGATGTTTCAACCCAGTAGTTATATGTTTTGTTGAATTCAAGTGTGTTAATTTAGTTATAATCATAATCAGATGTACGGGGCGGGGATTACCCTCGGGTATCCAAAATCCGCGGGGATGGGGATGGGGATGCAAAATCACCCCCGCATGGGGATGGAGAGGGTATGGATTTGATAAATTAAAATGGGTATGGGGTGGTGACACGCCAAAACACAACACCAATCTGCGACCAAGTGTAATCGCAGACCGGGAATGCAGTAACAGGCAAGTTATATTATCAACCCGGGGTCTAGATCTACTGCTTACTCCGTGATTCTCTATTATCTAGCCAACTAAAGTAAGTGATTGTTGTTTAAAAGCAAAAGCAGAAAGAAAGCAGGAATTGATACGGTTTTCTCAAGCAGGTAAGAGTCACTCGGGAATGAGTCCCCCTTGCTCCTTAGTTAGGTTTCAATTGTATTTCCCTGGGTTGATTTACTGTTGATTATACTGCGGAAGATCCGATAGTAGCTTGGAATATCTTAAGCTGCAAGCCCTCTCAGTCTATCTACCCGGCAGACGACTAGTCTTCACCGAGATAGAAAGCTGAAGCAGTAAGAACAGAACTCCACTACTGGAATTAGATTCCAGTACAAAGCAGTACACTGGCTAACTCTCGTATAGCCAATCTCTTACTACCGAATGATGAGACTCTAGCAACCTAATCAGATTCTATCTATCTCAGATTGCAGCAGGAATCAGGAAAAGTTGATCAGACTTCAATTGACTCAATAAACATGCATCATTCGATTAAAATCAAACAGTAATATCATCCCAAGTCATTACAATCAATCCCTAACACATAGAACTAGGGTTCTTCATCCCCAAGTGAGAGAGGGGTTCTACTCCATAGAGAGAGAGAGGAAAACAAGATACAAAGCAGTCATACTCATAATTATGGGAAGAATCTGCTCTGGGATGATGATTTTCACTCCTATGACGATCTCCAAGCTTGATTTGATGAAACCCAGCTCCAAGATAGCTTCTAGGATGTGTTCTTCGTCCTTTCTCTCTCTAGGGCTTTGTTTTTGCTCAAAAATCCGATCCTCTCTCTTGCAGCCCGAAATTGGGTTAAAACCAGGAATTCCCGACTCACACGGGCTGGGCCACACGGCCGTGTGGCATACCCAGTTGCCCGTGTGAGTCAGAACGTTGCGTTCCAATTAGTTCGATCTTCAGGCTTCCCACACGGCCAGGGTCGCACGGCCGTGTGTGATTTCCATCCTGCCCGTGTTTGCTCTCGCACAATCTCACACGGCCAGAAAACTCCTTCACACGGCCGTGTGGATATCAGGGCAAGCCGTGTTTGCTCTCGCACAATCTCACACGGCCAAAGTGGTCACTTGCACGGCCGTGTGAGTTGTGGGTGTGCCCGTGTGGCCTCCTTTTTGACTTGCCTCGCGCCCGATCTTCGTCCAATCGACCCCAAACTCGCTCCCAATCCTCCATTCACGTACTAGGACCTGAAATATCACAAACAAACACAACCTAGCGTGAAATCGGCCAAAAACACGAGAAACCACATCTCAAACGGTGTAAGAACAGGGGTGAAAACATGTGTAATTAACGGTCTATCAGGTGGGTTTAGTACAATCCGCCCCAAACCCGAGCCATTGCCATCTCTAGACGTCATCCTCCAAATCAAGTACTCGTCGCCGGCCACCACACCCACGTCGCCGGAAAAATCCATTCCTGGGCCAGCGAAGTTGAGCCGAAAGGATTTCTCAACTCTGACAAGGATGAGTCGCCTCGGCCTTACCTGGTCTCGCCCTCCTGGAATATGTATTTCGGCGTGAGCGATGCTAGGACGGTGGGTTTCGCCGGCCACGACAAGGCCGAGCTCCTTCTGCTCGACCTCGTCCAAGCTGATGGAATCCTTCGGCCCAGCCTAGTCCCGGCTGCTGAAAACCTTCGGCTCGCCCTCGTCGTGGCCGTCGGATCCATGACCGTCGGCTGCTGAAAACTTTCGGCTGGTTTTCAAACATCAATACATGACCAACTTCAACAGCAACCTGGACAACCACCACAAAGGACATTCGAGTGCAGCAAAATCGAGTAAAGGAAGAGTCTCCCTTCTGTTCACCAACCAACCTAGACTTGACTCAACCACTTACTCAAAACAGTCAACTCATGCATCCAACTCAAGACATCAGAATAGAGACCGAGCAATCTAGGTCCTCACCGGGGTACAAGAGTATATAGAATATGAAAATGAATCACTCACTCTCGACCAGTGGGGTTAGGACAATTTGATGCGAAAAATGCGCATGTTATTTCTCTCAATCCCTAACATCTCTTCACCATGATGGCAGCCTCTAAACGCTAGAGTTCACATATGGGGTGTCACCACTAACTAATCAGGAGGTCTTAGACACAGGTTCAAATGACTGGCTAGGGTCTTGGACATGGGGAAAAGGCCTTTTAGGTGGTGGAAGTATTCATAGCACAAGGTTCCACATTTCCAAACCCAAACAATCACAGTCGAACAAACCGGTATTTCCTTTCTGCTATTCTGCATTACTCAATATCTCAAGAGCACAAGAGCGAAGGAGGTATAAATGTCAGCATTTCCAAGCCAGACTGCTAAGAAACACTACTTACTGGGCATTATTCATATTTTTGGTAGTGGCTCTCTTTTGCTTCCAATTTTTCTTTGTTTTTCTTTCATTTCCTTTTCATTTCTTAAGAGAGCCACCACTTCTGCATATATTTCAAACACCTGCCCAGCCCAACTTTTAAGCACTACCTCCAACACTCACATTAAATTTAGCAGAAACAGCAGAGAACATGTAAAACCCACTCTGTGGAACCTTCTAAAAGATGCAAACAGGGTGATTTTTTTCATTTCAGACCAAAAGAAAGGATAACACACGGCTCAAAATGGCTGACTAGGGGATATGACACATCAGGACAGTCAAATTTGGTCGTGGGCTAATCCTATGCCCCCATCATCTTAGCTAGTGACAACGTGAATGCTACACATCATGGAAGAGGGATCTATCGCACAAGAAAGAAACGAGCAGGCTCAAATCTCACATGGCTACCTATATGCTCTATCTCACATTCTGATACCCTGAACTAGATGCATAAGAGACTGTCAAGAACAAGTAATCAATCCAAGTCACAGTTGGTAAGCAAACAGTTGAAAAACTGAACCCCTACACAACTCTACTCCACGTCTTAGTCCTCATCATAGGTTGTCCTAGTCACAATCAAGCTGTCATGCATCAATCCGAAAACCATTCAATTCATCAATCAAAACACAGTGCCAATATGATCAAACAGCAGTACTTGGAGCCCTCAAATCTCGAGATTTGGACAATGGACTAGGCTCCAAGTACACATATATACATTCCAACCGATACAAAGCACCCCCCACACTTAAGCACGACATTGCCCTCAATGGAGCAGAGGAATAGAGAAGGGGAACGATGTTACCAGATTGAAACTGCTGGGGGACTGGAAGTGGACCAGTCAGCGAGAAACAAACGGGAAGATAGAAAGTTCTGCACGAATCGAACACCAAGAACACACTAGCACACGTTGTGTTAGGGATAAGTGTTAGCCCAGACGGCTACAGCAAAAACAATCCACAAAAGAAAAAAACAAAAACAAACGACACTAAGTTCAAGCTCCTCACACATGGAGCAAACACACACAAGTCTAAAACGAAAAACAAAACACACTGAGATGGGCAACGAGTACAGCCTACTCGTCGCCGAGGTTATCCAGGTCGATGTCGTCCATGAACGGGTCATCACCATCAGCACCATCATCACCATCAGCGGGTGGAGGTGGAAGTGGGGAGTCCTCCAGACTGGCTGCTCGCCCGGTAGCAGCTGGAGCAGATGCCCCTGTACCTCCTGCATGCGCCGAGAGCGGCGCCTCTCCCGCTCGATGTGTGCGAGAGTCACTCCCTGCTGGGTCTGGAGCTGGTCCAATCTCTCATCGTAATCAGCCATCCTCTGGTGGTACTCGGCCTGGTGAGCCGCGTACTGCTGCTGGAACTGCATCTGATGGTCGAGGATCTGCTGGTTCTGGAGACGCAGCTGCTCGAACTGGGAGGTGAAGTAGTCCTGGCCGGGGAAGCTGGAACTGCCACCCCCGTACTCGAAGGTGGTGGGGCAGGCAGCAGCAGTGTCATCCACGTCCTCGGGCTGGACCTCCTCATCAGCTGCACCCTCTGGAACCTCCTGCTGGACCGCCTCTGGGATCTGAGGTTGAGGAAACCCCTCGATCCACATGACACCTCGCTCTTCTCGAAGCAGGAGCATTTTGTTGATCGTAACCCGGCCAAAGGGAGTGGTCTCTCCCTGCTCTGTGCACCCCTACAGGGATATCTGGAAGTACTCTGCCAGGCAGGTGATAAGGGGAGTGCAGTGGAGTTTCTTCAGCTCAGAAGCACTCTTCTCGAAGGTCCTCGCCACCACCGAGCCCAAGTGTAGGGGATGATCCCTCTGGCGCATGGACTGGATGAAGTACAGGGATCGCTTGGTGATGGCGCTGGCACTGTCTGAGGCTGGGGTGTAAGACTTGGCCAGCATGTGATGGAGGAGACGGTTTTCGAGCTGCAATGTGCTGGCCTTCGTCTTCCCCGCCTTGAAGGGAAGCTGACGTGGCCGAGCGAGGCTGAAGTACAGCCTCCCGAAGTCCACCCCTGCTGGCTCGGCGATCTCGGTGATGAAGGTCCTGTCATTGACCAGGTTGAGGCCGAGGGCGTCCGCCAGCTCGTCGTAGCTCATGGATCGTGGTTCACCGCCGAGTCGGAACTGGACGGCAGCTTCGGCCTTCCAATCGTCCGTGGCTGCGTGCTTGAAGGTAGTGTAGAACTCAAGCACGAGCTCATGGTAAACCTTCGCGCGAATGCTGAGTAGGCGGCGCCAGTAGCGGTTGGTGACAACGGGGGAGAGGTGCTCGTAGCAGTTCAGCTTCTCCAATTCGCGCTTCGACCAGTAATGATGCTGCCCAAACTTGCAGGCCAGGACGTTCTGAAAACGATCCCGGTGGGGCGCCCTTCTCAAATCTTGAACAAACTAGTGCCGGAGGTTAGGCTTCGACATGGTCCTGCAAAAGAACAGCCCAAAGTGGAACCAAAACAGCCAAGGAAAATGTTAATCACACCCCCCACACTTAAGAACAGAAAACAGCCTAACCATGGTTTCATCCATAGTTCGGGGGTCAAAACCTCGATAAATCAAGCATAATCTGAGTGGGGGTGCAAATCCATGAACAAGTAGGCAACTCAAGGTTCACATCCATACTAAACACACCCTCAAAGCACATCATTAAGGGCCCCAACCGACCCCCACAAAATGGTACGAAACCAGCCGAAGGTTTTCAGCAGCCGACGGTCATGGATCCGACGGCCACGACGAGGGCGAGCCAAAGGTTTTCAGCAGCCGGGACTAGGCTGGGCCGAAGGATTTCATAAGCTTGGACGAGGTCGAGCAGAAGGAGCTCGGCCTTGTCGTGGCCGGCGAAACCCACCGTCCTAGCCTCGCTCACGCCGAAATACATATTCCAGGAGGGCGAGACCAGGTAAGGCCGAGGTAACTCATCCTTGTCAGAGCTGAGAAATCCTTTTGGCTCAACTTCGCTGGCCTAGGAATGGATTTTTCCGGCGACGTGGGTGTGGTGGCCAGCGACGAGTACTTGATTTGGAGGATGACGTCTAGAGATGGCAATGGCTCGGGTTTGGGGCGGATTGTACTAAACCCACCTGATAGACCGTTAATTACACATGTTTTCACCCCTGTTCTTACACCGTTTGAGATGTGGTTTCTCGTGTTTTAGGCCGATTTCACGCTAGGTTGTGTTTGTTTGTGATATTTCAGGTCCTAGTACGTGAATGGAGGCTTGGGAGCGAGTTTGGGGTCGATTGGACGAAGATCGGGCGCGAGGCAAGTCAAAATGGTAACAAATTCTCACGTTTCCCCAATAACCTAGAGGGTTCCCGGCAACGGCGCCAAAAACTTGACACGCCAAAACACAACACCAATCTGCGACCAAGTGTAATCGCAGACCGGGAATGCAGTAACAGGCAAGTTATATTATCAACCCGGGGTCTAGATCTACTGCTTACTCCTTGATTCTCTATTATCTAGCCAACTAAAGTAAGTGATTGTTGTTTAAAAGCAAACGCAAAAAGAAAGCAGGAATTGATACGGTTTTCTCAAGCAGGTAAGAGTCACTCGGGAATGAGTCCCCCTAGCTCCTTAGTTAGGTTTCAATTGTATTTCCCTGGGTTGATTTACTGTTGATTAGACTGCGGAAGATCCGACAGTAGCTTGGAATCTCTTAAGCTGACCAAGCCCTCTCGGTCTATCTACCCGGCAGACGACTAGTCTTCACCGAGATAGAAAGCTGAAGCAGTAAGAACAGAACTCCACTACTGGAATTAGATTCCAGTACAAAGCAGTACACTGGCTAACTCTCGTATAGCCAATCTCCTACTACCAAATGATGAGACTCTAGCAACCTAATCAGATTCTATCTATCTCAGATTGCAGCAGGAATCAGGAAAAGTTGATCAGACTTCAATTGACTCAATAAACATGCATCATTCGATTAAAATCAAACAGTAATATCATCCCAAGTCATTACAATCAATCCCTAACACATAGAACTAGGGTTCTTCATCCCCAAGTGAGAGAGGGGTTCTACTCCATAGAGAGAGAGGAAAACAAGATACAAAGCAGTCATACTCATAATTATGGGAAGAATCTGCTCTGGGATGATGATTTCCACTCCTATGACGATCTCCAAGCTTGATTTGATGAAACCCAGCTCCAAGATAGCTTCTAGGATGTGTTCTTCGTCCTTTCTCTCTCTATGGCTCTGTTTTTGCTCAAAAATCCGATCCTCTCTCTTGCAGCCAGAAATTGGGTTAAAACCAGGAATTCCCGACTCACACGGGCTGGGCCACACGGCCGTGTGGCATACCCAGTTGCCCGTGTGAGTCAAAACGCTGCGTTCCAATTAGTTCGATCTTCAGGCTTCCCACACGGCCAGGGTCGCACGGCCGTGTGTGATTTCCATCCTGCCCGTGTTTGCTCTCGCACAATCTCACACGGCCAGACCACTCCTTCACACGGCCGTGTGGATATCAGGGCAAGCCGTGTTTGCTCTCGCACAATCTCACACGGCCAAAGTGGTCACTTGCACGGCCGTGTGAGTTGTGGGTGTGCCCGTGTGGCCTCCTTTTTGACTTGCCTCGCGCCCGATCTTCGTCCAATCGACCCCAAACTCGCTCCCAAGCCTCCATTCACGTACTAGGACCTGAAATATCACAAACAAACACAACCTAGCGTGAAATCGGCCTAAAACACGAGAAACCACATCTCAAACGGTGTAAGAACAGGGGTGAAAACATGTGTATTAACGGTCTATCAGGTGGGTTTAGTACAATCCGCCACAAACCCGAGTCATTGCCATCTCTAGACGTCATCCTCCAAATCAAGTACTCGTCGCCGGCCACCACACCCACGTGGCCGGAAAAATCCATTCCTGGGCCAGCGAAGTTGAGCCAAAAGGATTTCTCAGCTCCGACAAGGATGAGTCGCCTCGGCCTTACCTGGTCTCGCCCTCCTGGAATATGTATTTCGGCGTGAGCGAGGCTAGGACGGTGGGTTTCGCCGGCCACGACAAGGCCGAGCTCCTTCTGCTCGACCTCGTCCAAGCTGATGGAATCCTTCGGCCCAGCCTAGTCCCGGCTGCTGAAAACCTTCGGCTCGCCCTCGTCGTGGCCGTCGGATCCCTTCGGTCCGGCCGCGTCCCGTCTACCAAATTTATTGGCTCGATTTAATTTAATTTAATTTAATTATTATGTTGTTAATTTTTTTATTTAATTTAATTATTAGGTCCCTCCAGTCGAGCGTGGACGTGGACGAGGACCATCCTATACGGCTTCATCACGTCCGGTTATGTATAGGGACCGTGGTGGGCGGTTCGTAACACCTGTTCAGGAGGAGTCGAGTGCTCCCTGACCGTGGAAGCTTGTTGGTGAGTGTCCCGGTAGATCTAGGGATCCTAAGTCCTAACCTCATTAAGAGTTTGCATGCCCACACCGCCAATGCGCTTTGGACAAGGATTGGAGACCGAGGAGTCATCACTTGCTACAGTTGTACAAGCACGGTTGACTATCTGCATAACTAATGAGTTTAGGCACGATGAGGTAGAAAAGTTGGTTCAACAGATAGATTTCCAACACTTGATGTTTTGTATGTTCGCAAGATTTCGATTGATAAGGCTATGATTTCAGCTTTTGTGGAGAGGTGGCAACCAAACAGCAACACCTTTCACATTGTGATGTGCTAGCCTCAGGCCCGACCTTGAGCTGGCCTGATCCACAGCACAGGGTCTCATATTTTGAGGGGCCTCAAGTTGGCCCATACTCTGTTTCTGCTTGCTGCTTGGAGGATGGGGCCGCTCGCCTTCTTCCTCTGTTTCCAATATGGCCGAATGGAGTCTTTGAATTGGAGAGGCAATGGGGCCCCGGGCTGGGCCAAAAATTGGATGGGCAGGTAAATTGGAAGGGGCCGAAATCCTTTGGTTTTTTTTTTTTTTTTTTTGCCGAGTGTCCTGGCATTCTAACCAATTTTGTTTATTTTTTAGAGGGATTTTCCTTGGAAATTTGGACTAGTGCTAGTTGGAGAGATTTTGCTTGGAAATTTGGATTTGGGCAACATTTTAATTTTCGAACAGGACCTCCGAATATCATGGATCGGTCCTGGCTAGCTCCTGCCACAATGGATGTAGAGGAGGTATGAGAAACTTATCTTGGTTGAAGAACAATCAAATATAGTGGCCGTTCACGTAGTGTAGTGATAAGATCAAGGATGGTGGTGCTGCACCATCCGCCGCATAAATAGGCCATATAGTTTAGTGATCAATATAGACGTTGGGTAGTGGATTAGTTGGATTACGAGCATCGATCGAATGGTACGAGAAGACGACGACTGCAATGTTTTGAATGGTTGTGAACGCGAACAGGTCCTTGGAATCCATCTATCACCCCTTTGGTGCATAACCTGACATGAGCCAATTGATGCGTTGAACTATACCTTTCATCTCACCGTTCAGGCCATTTGCACTTCCTGGACACAATCATACGTACTTCCAAAAGTAACGTTGGATTTCTTGTGCTAACTCCGCTTTAACTCCCAGATAGTGATTCTGGTCCATCCATAGACAATGAGAAAGTGCCATAAAACCACATTGGTGGTCTAGATCAGGGTTGAAATTGCCTACCACCAACAGGCGAACAAACTCTGGAAAAAGCTTATCCATGGGAAGGTAAGGTTTTTGTCTGGGGTCTGGGATGAGTTATCTCGACAAGCACATTTGAGCCCATGTGTCATTTGAAAATTGCACTCACAACTGTCCTTTAGGTTTGCCATCCCATCTAACATTAGTTTGATCGCCTCACAACTGAAGATCCTCCTCAAAAACATGCACGAAGGGCTCAATTGCCCTACTCAGGTTGCGGTTGAGTGACTTGTGCAGTTCATTCATCACTTCCGCAAATTGAGCTTCCATGCATTTGTGATTCTTCACAAAACAAGTGTCCGACTCTCCTCCGCCATATACAAGAAAAGTCTTGAACAAAGAGTGAGATGACTCAACTCTACTCGTGCTCATGTTACCAAGATGGAACACCCTATTCGTGTAGCACTTTGCTCACATTGTCTAATGAGGCAGCTCTTCACGTATTCTACCATTTTGATGATTCTTCACAATCTTCATCAGGATTCAAGTCAACTACTGACGATGATAGCAACCAGTTGGTTTCGAGCATAAGCTCCGAGTAGACGTTTCCGCATATCAATTCAAAGTATTTTCTCCCCATCTATCCGTCAACCTTCCTAAGGAGCTTTTTTCCTTCACTATGCTCCACCACACAGTGCGAAACAGTCAGACGAAGACACAACACAAGAAACTAGGTGCCTTGAAGAGCAAGCATCCAGCTATAGGTTTCAAAGTGTGGCTTGTGAATATTGGCGTGGGATCTTACTAGATTGCTACTGATCAGCCAATTTATAGAGTACCTTTACTGCAGAAAATTGTTGCTCAATGGATGACCATATATATTGCAATATATTTGTACCAAGTGAAAACTTTTTGAAGACTCGTTCAAGCAAGTATCAGTATAACTCTAAAGAACCAGCACTAATATCAAAGATGTCTCGATAAAAAGCCAGGTTTGAAGTATTCTCAGGGGAACTTAAAAATACATGAGAGTGGGTTTATTCCAACTAGAAAAAGTTGAGCAAAAGAGGGAATAAGGCATTTTCCCTGAGAGTCATGATCACGACCAGCAGGAAAACAGTTCATGTTAGCTGAGAATCCTGATCGCCACCAGCAAGAAGTAACTCTGCAGCGGAATCCAAGTCCTGCGGAAAGAACATTCTGCCAAGAAGTATATTGGATTACGTATACAGAAGTCTTGGGTTTTTATTTCCCTGGGCTAGTGAGCAGGGCAAGAATTTTCAGGGTCATTGAGAAGGCACATACCTGCAGGTGTTGTGGTAGATGATTCTGCTCATTTCTTCAGTATTAGTGATGCCTTTACAGCCTGCCACGACCTCTAAAACTTGCCTGAAAAGAGTAACATCGTATATAAATTATGCAAAACAAACAGCCGAGTATATATATTTATTTTCAAAAGTAACATTAGCCGAACACACTCAAGAGCTGTACAAAGGAATAGAGACATCCAGATAGGCTTAACCTCTAGATAAAGCCGAGGGTTCCACTTACCGAACTAAACAAGGTTCATTCCGGCCTTTGACAATGGACCCTGGTTCATACTTCTCTTTCTTCTTGGAAGGCCAGGATGATTTTACATGTTTGATTCCTGCATGTGTGTTCTTTATTTCACAATAGGGAGAGTCGGTCTCTATCATCATTCTGTCAATGGGAATGTCCCTCACAACATCAAGGTTCTCAGTTGTCTTCAAAGAGCAACCATTCACACCTGCAGTGGAAAGCTTGGTGAGAAACTCAGTTACCAATAGCAACTGGAAATGTGTACAAAGATGCAAAGTTATCAAAGTTTTATAGGTTTGGAACGGGAACTAAGTTGACAGTGCCTTCCACTTTCAGTTTTTCCTAGATGAGCAATAATTGAGAAATCACTTTTTGAAGGCTAGAAAAAGTAAAGGCAGTTCTGGATATTCTAGGCTCGTACAGACAAAACCAAGTAGTTATTTCAGAAGAAGCTACCTGAATCCGGGAAATGTACAATGAAAACATCAGTGAACGGAAAGAGAAGCTTGAAAAGTCTGCCAATGAGAGTATTTCACCTATATACATATTTCTGAATGCAAGAAGTTTATCACGATCTTCTGTGCTGCCAGTAAAGGAATGCGTTACACCACCGGTGAACCTGAAAATTACATGAAGTTTGTCACCTGCACCAAGACCTTAAAAACACAAACCTAGAAAACAAAGACAATTACCAGATATACTAGAAATGAGCTAAATTAGTTTAAGCTAAACCAGTGGCTCAACATTATCAATCAAGAAGTGAATTCGCATAAATTTTATTGCACTCAAGGGAAATGGAGCCGTGGCTCACAGCCACCTCAATTAAGTGGTGCAGGAAAAGACAGTAGCAAGTACCATTCAAGCCAAGCATTAGGTAACGAACCTGTCCTTGTAACGATCCATGATCTCACAAAAGTCCTCGCCAGCTGCACGCATATGGAGGAACATAGGCAGCTTTGTGGCATGTGCTAATTCAAACTGCTTCTCAAAATACCTAAGTTATCAATGCATGCACTCTCTAATCACAATGGTTAGGTAAGGCATGAAAGTGCATAGAATGGCTTCTCCAAAAGAACTTACTTCTTTTGAATCTCAGCAGGGCAAAAGTGGAGCCTGTCGTAGTCCAGTCCACACTCACCAACTGCCACAACCTTCAGTGTTGAAAATTCAACGGAAAATGTGGTCATGAAAGAGTTGTAGCTACTAAACTAACACTCATAAATAACGTGCAAGCATTCTTCACAATGAGGATACAGTTCCGACCTCGTAATGTATATCAGCATGTAAGATATCTGACACTGCAACTAGTACAGTTGACAGTGTGCGTGCCAGAGATGAGACGAGAACAAGGCTGCAGAGGATTTTGAACATACAGCTAAGATGTTTGTGCATGTCTACATGCATATGCATATAAGTACATAACTCATAACATCAGCAATATGGTATTGAGAAGCCATCTGCCCCAATCATCTCAATTATCAAAACAGAAACCAATCATTTAATGTCAGATTACATATATTTCAGACCATCTTCATCGTCAAAGCAAAAATGTATCGTGGATGTACAAAATTTTATGACAGCGCACCATGACTGTGTGATTGTAGATGAGACTAGAAAATGATACCTTTCCTTTCTGAATTCCCTCTTTGGCCAACGACAACAGAGCTTGGAAATGGTTCTCCGGATCCCCACTTTCTTCAAATTCCTGAATAAATCCGAGAGAATGGGTGAGGGGAAACGTGAAGGAAAAAAGGGAAAGTAAACTTCTACAGGAAAGGAAATCCAGTGACTTGAAATGAACCTTGCATCTAGTAGGGTGCACACCAACAGTACAGAAAAGCCTTCCTGTGAAAGGTAATAGAAATCAAAGTGCTGAAAGCAATTCTCCAACAAGCTTCAACAAAATAAGAAGAGACAAACCATCTGTCTCGGCAATTGCCAAAGCTTCCCGCGACTCCTCCAGAGACCCACCAGTGACCTGTGACCAAAAATCATATTACCACAGTTAGAAACCGCTCGCCTCAAAGAAGACTATAAGTTAGCACCCCTGAAAGCTTTAAGCATTTCACACTAACTGAAAAAGACTCTTCTTTTTTCTTTTCATGATGCCAATCTTAGTTATGCAGTCTTTGACTAGCACAAGACCAACAGAAGCAGGGACAACATACAACAGCCAAATCCAGAAGAAACGGTAGGAAACAAAAACCCTCCCACTTTCAAAGGAGAGACATTTGATAGCAAACATATTTGGAGATGGTTATACAGAACAATTGGAATCCAAGGAGAAACCCGTCATTCAATATAAGCGAGCTGAAAGCAGCTAGAGAAGGCTGGTCTCAGAAGGAAACTTACAATGATGCGTTCCACACCTGCGTTCCAAGCCCGAGTCAGGACAGCAGGTATGTCCGCTACATGGTGCTGCTTGCCATTATAGATTCCTTTGAACATGCCATCTAACAAAAAAATTAAACATCACTCATTTCCTGAACTGATTAAAGGATGAAATCACAGCTTGACATGCTCAGCAGTTGCTTGATGAAATGACTGACCGACCTGTGAAGTTTACCGCAATATCTGTTCCAGAAAAGAATGGAAGGAAGAGATCGTCAGTTAGGCGTTCCCGTCGTTTAGAATTTGAATCAATGGTTGGAATTACAGTAGGACTTGCCTATCATTCGTACAGCCGCCATCGCAACGGCGGAATTGCAGAGAGACGGAAAAGAGGGCTTCCCAACAGTGGCAACGGTAGCGGATGCGTCTTGTCCAAGGGGTAGAATAGGGTTGGGCATCGGTCGATTCGGTCAAGACTGGACCAACTTCCTCGGATTCGATCACAAAAATTTCTAAATCAATGACCAAAGTCGAATCGTTATTACTTCGATTCAGCTTGGATCAAATCATATATGGCTCGATTCGGTCTGAACCATCCCATTGGATCGACTAATCTTTCATTCGAATAAAATCACTCTTAAAGGACAACACAAGAATTAAAAACATGTAACTACACGAAAAGAAGTAATCAAATTATCCCAATTTAAATACTCCACAATTCTGAAAAACCACATGTTCCAAAATATTAGGCAAAAAGCTAAATGAGAACTACTTAACTAATTGTCTCTCCAATCTTCCATTTTCATTTCCAGAGTGCACGTTGGACCGCCCAATCTCCAGAATTTCCAATGTTCATTAGAAAGCCTCTCTTCTGCCATATGAGCACATGATATAAGGCATTAGAAAAGAGTTTAACAAACTGACACTTACCCAAGAACTAGTGCAATAAAACAAATGGTTCTTAACCTTGCTAATTTGCAGTGGTGTTGTCAGACTTGGCAGAAAGCCTCTGTGGTATCATTTATTCGCATCTTCTCACAGTGTGTAGGTAAAGTAAGCAACTTTTTGATCGAAGCAACGCGGATGAGAGCTCTGATTTGAAGGTAGGACTATAGGAGCGGGAGCGGCGAGTCAAAGTCAGGGAAAGTCAATCATATTTATAGGTAGTTAAGTCATAAATGTTGTGTAGGGTACTAGGGTTTCCAACTCCAAGTCGACTTGCCTTCTTATAGCCTAGTAAAATAGGCAATTAATTTAACTGCGATTCGGTCCGGTCCTTTGCTTGATTTTATGGTTTTGGTCTGGACCGAACCAAAACCGAAAATGTCCCAAATTCAGGAACCAAAGTCAAATCAAAAGATAAACACTTCGATTCGGTTCGATTCAGTCAGATGTGAATTGAATCGTTGCCCACCTCTAGGGTAGAATTCAGAATTGTATAAATTAGGAAGTATGCCAAATCGCTCATTTAAAAAAATTAAAAGATGGTTTAATGTGAAATTATAACGGGTTAATTTTATTTAGTTATCTCGTTTTGAGATAATTAGGCAAGATCAAGGTTGTCAACTCGCGGGTTGACCCGAATCCGATCGAGCTAGTTGGTCAAGGATTAATGGGTCACCTGTTTTAGACCGAAAATATGGAAAGAGTCATTACATTGTACTTATCCTAATAAATTATATCAAATCTCATCTAACATATGAGTAATAACATATATTATTACACCAAAGTAACATGTCATACTTAGATCCAACGTATAGTGAAAATTCACACACACTTATATAAACATCAATATTCAAATGTTCAACTAAGGATCCCAAAGATTGAGTTAGGCGAAAAGAAAATTCGGAAAATAGGCGCATTTCGCAAACCAAAGAAAAATGACACAATTTGACCTCCAACCCGATACCTTGTAACGGTCGAACCGACGGGTGCGTGCGGCTCGTTTTTCTCCTCGGGTCAAGGTCAAAGTGAGTTGACCTGCGGGTTCACAACCTTGGACAAGATTTGGATGGACCAATTTGGTAGGAGAAATAATGAATGAATCCAATTTTCTATTTTAGTTAATTACAATTGTCTTAGATGAGGGCAAAGAATATGCATTAACTCATTTTAATTGACTCATAACAAAACTAGACAATTAACCAAATTACACACATACGGGTACTTCACTTTTGATTTTGCACTAAGTTACTTACGTTACGATTTTCAACAGGCGGGGTTATACCATTATGCTCACGAGCAGAATCTTTTAATTTTCATTTCTTAACCTAAGACTAATATAGAGGTTTTCCCCGCAATCGAATGTTAATAGGTCTTTGAAGGAGGTGGTCCCCAATCTCCTAAGTGAATGGTGTCGTGTCCCCTGCATCCTTCTTCTAGAGAAGAGAAAATCAAGATAGAATGCCTCTCCTCTCCTTTAGAGTCGAGTGGCTTTCGCTCCTCAAAGATGAGAAACGACTTGCGCCTATCTTATCTATAGGAAGGCCCCATGAGAGATTAGGTGAAGGCTCGTATGACTTAGTTGTTAGTTGAAAGACTCTGTATGGGATGCTCTTTCTAAAAGCCATAGTCAGGCAGATGGCAGTATACAATCAACCAGTAGATGACGGCGGAGAGGGATTTGTCAAAAGCATGGCTAGGAGCTCTACTACGATATTGTCCCAATTCGTTCGGGAGTGAAGAACCACTAAATTCTTCGTTAAATGGAGGAGCATAAGGGGCAAAGTCAATGACTGAGGCCATAAGGTACGTGAAAGTAGAAGCCAATGCAGAGAGAGCAGAGGAGACTGATTGAATGAAAGTCATTTCACGCTAATAGGAAGGAATGGGGTTGTCCCCGTACATTCTTTTTCTCATGTCTTATTCATCAATGATGTGTCATGAAATGTTTCGCTCGGAGGCGCATTCATGGGTGGTAAACGGTTTACCGTTTTACCGAACCGGTAACCGGCGGCCGAGAGGTAACTTGGGATACTCGGTTTACCGGACACGATATCGGTAAATACCGACGGTAAGTCGGTAATACCGATACTGAAATCCCCCCCTCCCACTACCGCTGCGCTGCGTTTTGCTGCTTGGCCTCCAAAACCCTAAAAACCCCTACCCAGGCCAGCGACCCGCCCCCAACCTCTACTCTTTTCGTTTTTTTGAGACCCGCCGCGCAGCCACCTGACCTCTCCAGCTCTCCTCTTCTCGTCTTCCTCTCCTTCTGCTGGCGGCGACGACGAGCGCGCTTTCCCAGCCAATGTAGTTAAACAATAGTTTTTATGTATAAGCGAAATGATGGTACAAACTTAAGCGTAAAAGCGGAGCGTAAGAACGTAAGTTTATATGAACCATTGAAATTGTAAAAAAGCAACTTAAAAGACTAATAGGATACACACACAGAAAATTGGAAAAGATTTTGAACTAGAGTACATTCTAACTCAGAACAAGTTCATAAACATAGAAAAAGAGTTGAATCGTACGCTAATATGAATCATAACTCTGAAATATTCATATTATGGACATCACAAGCCCCCCCAAAAAATTGATCATGATTTATGCTACATTTGGGCAGCAACGTCCACATTTCCATCCAAATCATATCATCTTAATTACCGCCATCATCATAGTTGTTATTGTCACTAACATCATGCTCCTCATAAATACATCAATCATCATTCATGTTAAAAGAATCATTTTGAAGCCAGCGGCATGATCACTTTTGTTTTTTCATGCACAAAAAACCATTTGACCATCGCACGACGTGCCAAATCGCTCCATAAACATTATCATTAAAAGCTCTTATAAGCGTCCTAAAAGCTAGCTTTTAAGGATTTTTTATGCACATATTGTGGTTTTAAAGAGTTTATATTAAGCTTATGGTGTCAAAAGATTTTTCAAAGAAAATTACTATATTGGAGGAGGTAAGAACTTAAAAGCGTAAGCTTTTAGGCTTAAACTATAGCTTTTAACTACATTGTTCCCAGCCATCCCCGACTCTCGTCTCTCCCTTCCCACGCCGACGCGCGACGCGACGCAGTCGCCAGCCCTTCCCAGTTTCCAATCTCCTCCGTGGCTCCGCCACATTCCGGCTTCCCCGTCGCCGCCAGGCCGCCATCTCCTCGCCGTCCTGCCGGCGTTGCTTCTCACGGTATTTCGGTAATACCAGTTTGTAACCGTTTACTGGTAATTCGGTAATCAGTAAACCGGTTGCAAACCGGTATCTGTAATCGATTCCAATTTGGCCAACGTCAATTTACCAAAGCCGTTAAATACGATAAACAATTTACCGTTTACCGACCGAATCCCACCCCTATGGTGAAGGGGCCACCCTTCCTCCCGCTAAACCGACCATTTCCGAACCTTTCTTTTCCCAGCCCATGCAAATTGCAATTCAATGGAGGACTTCTTCCATTTTGTCCAAACTTTGAAAGAATTGACTATTTTTGGGCATTTACCCTTTTCGTTACCCGGAACTTGAAAAGGGAAACGAAAAAAATATTATACACGTAAAAGTAAAACTACAAAAATGATATCGCCATTTAACCAGAAGTCCAGAACCAAAAGAAGGGGGAAAAGCGGACCAACTCGTTCCAATTTCCTGCGCACTAGACAGATTGAAGAACCGTCAGGAAGTAGGGATACCCTGAGCAAGTTCCCGATAGTTTCCTCGTCTCTTCAGGGTTACTTTCCTTTGCTTCCAACTGATCGCAGCCGCCGTCATCCTGTCTCAGATTCCAATTCAACACATAGCTCGACAGATCATATGTGCCAGGGGAGAAGACACAGATCTGCATGGGAATATCAGTGGAGGACCTGGGGCCGAGCTGGAAGTTACTAGAACTTGAGCCAGACCAGATAAACGAAGAGACCGGAGAGGCGACAGGTTTCAATGACGACAACGACTCTGGCGAGTTCCCTGCTATGATTCCAGCAGCTTTAGGCGAAGCAGCCTTAATTTCTTTAACCACAGGCTTCCATCCACCTTGAGAAGGTAGTGCATCTGACTGGCCTGCAGAATCGGCCGTGCTGATGCTTATGGATGCAATGGCATCTGACGAATTGTGGATGGTCATCTTCAGATTTATTTCACAGAACGAAGATGAGAAGTTGTGGTATTTGGTCCGAGGTCCAATCATTGTCCAAGATATCGGGCTTGTGCTTGCAGTTCTGTAGAAATGCAGCAACCAGTATTCGAGGGAAATGACACCATAACTTATTACAAAGCAATTATACATTTGCTCGGATAAATGCAGCATTTAAGAAAGAGCGAAGGGGTCTTGCCTGCAGTAACACGCGTGATGGGAGAAGAGTTGAGGTTGATCAGAATCTTCTTCTGAATTTGTATCAGATTTCAGCGGCCGAGAAATCAAGACGAAGTCCACTGTATTGTCATCTTTCTGATACATGGAAGTGAAAGGCACGAGAATAAGGAAAATTGTCAAAAGAAACACTGAAAAACTTGTCCTATGCATCCATTGATGATACAACAAATCCAGTAAATCTCAATGATCTCCGTTACAGAATCATGGCAGGATATCAAAGTGTGTGGGGATAAAGACAGACACCAACCTGATTATGGATCCCATGTTGTAATCTTTCTGAATCATGGAAATTGGCAAGAGGTGAGTGGGTTGCGTTAACAAGGGGCTCTTTCACGCTCCCAGGGCACAATATGACATCATTGTCAACATCAGGAGAGAGATCTGGGACATGAGTTGCCGCATCCACCGATGACAGCCTACGACTCTGGAATCAGAACCCAAGATTTAGAGATAACATTGGTAACTAACAAGCTGAAAGCGAAATGCCCATGAAATAGAGAATCCGACTTAAAATGTCTATAACTAGGACATTCGAGGTTCCCCGCACTACTTAGACGAGAGGAACCTCTAATGAGGAAAGAGAATGAAAAATGAATTGACAAAATCACAAAACCAAAATTTACTTTATTAGCAGATGGAACCAACAAATTACGGTTAATCTGTTGCCCAACTACCTAGGGATGTTAGGTGAACTAGAAGAACATAGGGAAAACATTAAAACGGTCAGAATTATCTGAAGTGGTAGATTTGCAGACCCACCTTGAGCATAAAGAAAAATGAGAATGCCTGGCCAACAGTTAAAGATTGTGAAGGTATGATTCCGTCTATTGGTTGAAGCCTTGAAATTCCCCAGTTGTCTCCAACGGTAGAAAGCTGGCTGACCTGGAAACTCTGCGAACTAGCTTTATTGACAACATCCATCCGCACAAGGAACTCTTGCAATCTTGAAGGGCAAGGACTGATTTTAAATGAAACATCCAATGATGGCAACACCTATATTTGGAACACTAGCATGTGTCAAGACATAAGCTGAGGGCTTTATTAATCATCGAATTTGGGATAGATGTGAGATACCAGCACCTAGCTTATTTTGGTACACCAAGATACAATCACCAAGAATTAAAAAGGTTATATAAAATTATGACAAGATGACAGTCATATCAGATTCAAGATGCACTGGTAATTAGCAGATGGCACTCATATGGAATTATAGTATTCACCGAATCTGTAACATAAATACCTCGTGATACATGATTTTTATTCAACTCCATTACAATCATTTATTCATTATAGAAAATATTACCTTCAATCAAAATCAATTGAATATCTACGTTGTTAGCATAAGACATATTTGTATTATGATTTTCTGAACTAATGATCGAGTGTTAAGGGTCCATAATATAATCGTTTGAGTAAAATGCACAAGGTCTGTTTTCCATAGACAATTTCACATGATATGTATGCTTCTAGTTGAACTAAAACACCATAGATGTTCTCTCTACATACAGATTCACTGATGACACATATACATGCAAGCACCAACATTATATAAATAGCGGGTAACCCTGCTTACAATGAGCTTACCTGCAAATTATAGTGCAACCGCAGAGTGCGGTACTTCATCACACTAGATGCATCCTCCATCTCATAGTATATAATTATGTATAGCAGGAAATTTTCAGGAACAGCAGCACGAAGCCAAAGGGGCCATAATAATGGCTTGTCCCCCTTTATTGCAACATCCTGAAGCATCAATTAAGATGTAATGCACATCACTAACGTTATCTTGATTCAGATTGATAATCATGTGCTAGAAGACAAGGAAGAAGTGGTACTGACCTCAGGAAACAGGAAAACACCTTGAGACGCCTTCTTTAGATTAGCACGTGTGCCACCTTGTTTGTTGTCTGACTGCTTCTCTAAGCAAGCACGAAAGTCAACATGCGGAACTTCTTTATTCCCAATACTAAGGAATCTAGGATGACTTATCTTCATCTTGAGATTCTGTCAAGGTGAACGACACGTTAGACACTTGAAATGACTGCAAGTGCATCTAACCGGCCGACAGAGCATGGCTTGCTGATGGTGAAGTGAAACACCTATCATAATAAGCTTTACATAATACACATTTTTCCATTGAAGCCATTAAGCTATACACTTTTGTCCATAATAAGCTATACATGTCAGACACTTTAAAGAGGGTTGGGCGGGTGGGTTTCTCCTGGTGCTGTATTAATCTTGCATCATTAAAAGCTTCTATGATATCGTTCAGTGGGCCTTTTTGTTTTGTAAGTTATATAATACAGTTGCAATCTACATGGATTTACCCAATAAACCAAGAAGTTGCAGAACTGTTGTACACCAGCCAGCTAGGATAATACAATAACACAGTTACCAATAATGAAGTAGAAAAATAAAACAACCTTTATAGAGCAGTTTGATTGGTTCTTCAACTCCAAAATAAGAGGCTGTATATGTCCAGCATATGCCTTTTCTGGAAAAGAACGAATGTGACCCTCGAGCTTTGGTACTGGCTGCGCATAAAGAGGTCACTGGTTCAAAATAGACAATCTTAATAATGCAGCAATATAACTTTTAAACTCTATTTTCCGTTCATTTATGTTCTCATCTCGATTATCTTGACCATTGGGTTCTGGAGGATTGCTTCACCTTGATAACTACAAACTTAAGGTCATTGAGAGGTGATTGCTTCGCCTTCGCCTTTCTCTTTCCCCTTGCGATTTTCTTCACCAAAAGTATGGACTCAAAAGTGTAAAAACCAACACAACCTGAAAATTTCCATCTGACACCAACAAGTTTTAGCGTGCCTTCCAGTTTAGGAGTAACTGTCAACTCCACCTGAATAAGCCAGAAAGAAAAAATCAACCCAATAAACATAATATTTAAAGAAAAGAGTACTGTCATTTTAATTGTAGAAAGGCATTCCTCGTCAACGACAAACACTGCAGCACAACATAACGACATCAATGAACAATTTTAGCCAGTATAGACAGAAGGTATATGTTACCAAAACTAGCAGAGGAATAGTAGCAACCTAAAATTAATTGGGCCAAATTTTTCTGAGATTTTGGCCTGGGGAGGGTGATGACTGAGACATATAGTCTGTGGTAGAGATCAGTATGGCATGAAGAATCACACTGCTGCAGGGGGTTTAAAACATCAGTACACTCTCAGTGTTTAATGGGTTACAGATAAAGGATACAGCCACTAGCATACTTAAGCACTCCATTTTTTGTTTCAAAATACCCAGGCTCCAACTCGCTCTCTATATAGTTTTTCAAGTGGGAAACATAACGTTAGTCGCCTTGGAGACTCAGACAAGCCACTTGTGAAAATACCATGACAATCAGCCTAATGGTGGAATTGGAATGCAAGAGAATCAAACAGGAAGCGGTACAGAGTAGCAATACCAAGATAGCACGCTAACATTATATTTAGAAGTTTTACATTACAAATTCAAAATGGTGGAAAACAGGCTCATAGCTAATGAGTAACTTTCCTTCCAATAAAAAAGCTAACGAGTAACTTTAAATAGTTCGACAAAGTTCAGAGATGGGACCAGAAAATCAGTCGAGGAATTCGCTTCATATGTGAGCCAGATGGTTTAGAAAGGACTCACCAACTTCTTCTCACCACCTCCTAGTGAGAAATCAAATTCAGACAAAATAACTGATCCACTGTCAGAGCTCACAACCCTGTAGCCATTCAGCAGCAGCAATTTAGTAGCCACCAGAAATCAATGGCTTGTAAGCTAAACTATATTTAGATAGTTGAGAAAAAGACTCAAATCACGCCAAACCTTTGATGGTCTTCATCATTTGCAAGTTCAGAGGTCGAAGCATTCGTGTCTATAATACAAAAAGGGAAAAGAAAAGAAATTGCATCTGAATACACTTACAGTCTGCCAACTTCAACGCAGGGATGAAGAAAAGGAAATTGGAAACAACGACACCAACTAACCAGATATCTCTTCCTCTGATCTTGAAAGCTCGCATATTAAAGACACATTAGAAATAGGGATAGGGACCTGCAGTGGGTTCTTAAATTCAACAACCACCTTTATTGCCTCTGCAAATAGAAAGAAACAATATGTAATCCAACAATAGGAGGAACACATCCATCTAACAACAATTTCTTGCCACTAGCTCAGGAAAATGACCCGAAGTTTTGAAATGTGCTCCTGTTCCAGAGGAAGGAAACCTCCAAAATTAATTAGAGAAGTTACTATTGATATATGCACCTTTCATACTTGCGTAAGAATCACCAATGTTTAACAGGTGAAATATATCACAAGATAATAAACACAACTTCTGCAGAATACCATCACCTTCATACCTCCAGCCACACAGACATTTGATTCTCTGAGTCTCTTAGGCATAAGCTTTGTCTGCACATCCAGCCAGTTAGTCCTAGCACCAGGCAATGAAGGAATCAAATCCTCCTCTAATGAACGCCACAAACTTTCCCTGACACTAGCCTGGACGTAAAAACAACAAAATTTGGTTTACATTCAATTGATGTCTAAAATGGCATGCACATGCAGGTTCCATAAACAGATTTCATAAAGAAAAAGAATCTATGGGAGGATATTGGAAAAAGCTGGAAGATGCCAGCAAAAGCTCATGTTCCTTTCAAGGTTGTCATCTGCTTGTAAGGGGAGAGAATCTGTATGGTTCTTTTCTGAATTTATCAGTTTTTTAATTTATTATAATTTCTTCTTAAGGGACCCGGTCAGCCTGCCCCTGAACTTGCTTGCTTTTTTATTAACGAAATAAAAAATGCAAGTAATTTAATCCCTGTCCTGTCCACCTCTTCTAAAATAAAATGAAATAAAAATCCTGATCACACACATAGCGCTTCAGGATGGTAAAAGCAACAGAATACTACTTTGTTGTCCCAAAATCAGTTTGTAAAATATGTGACACACTTAATTACTGGAATCGACATTTTCTGAAGCCCAGCCATTTCAACAACTCTTACCATCTTACACAGCAACAACTCTAAAATTTTGTTCCATTTTGAATTAGGTGAGTTTCACAAGTTCCTTTTCAGTTTCCACTCAATCAGAAAGTAGATGTATATGACCCATGTGATTTACATTCCAGACCCAACACTTCGGCTCTATATCACCCAACTGGTAGATGCATTCAAATGGGTCACAGTACTTGGTCGACAAGTCATGCATATGCAAAAGCTTATTCTGAAAATTTTAATTTATAACTAACTGACTCGTCGAATTTACCGCAAGAGAGGATGCATAGGTCCGCTGGTCCTCAAAAACAACCTTAAGCGATGAGATGTCAATCACAGGCAATTGAAGCCCTGGAACCTCAAATGTCTTCCCTGCTCCCTACAGCAACCAAGAATGAAGCAAGTCAGATAGAGAAAAGGCTTCAGAAACTCAATCAGTTGGGTTGAGATAGACAAAGGTCTTGTCGGTTACACCAAGAAGACCAAAGTGAGTCGGATAAGATGCTAATGAAATCATTTTGATTTTCATATCTTATTGATCATCCAGTTCGGACGTAGTTCTATATGGAACTATGGTCACGGTACATTTAACACCCTATGCAAACTTTCAAAGAAAGACTAATATTAAATGTAGAACAAGAAAGAGAGCGAGCAAGATAATCCAGTGGCGGTGGACTAACCACTCACAGGAAAGAGAATATACAGAGAGCATTATCAAAAATAAAAAATAAAAAGAGAACATACACAGAGAGAAACTAAGAGTACAAGTATGTGAACAAGATAAAAACCACTTGGCCGTATTCTTCATCGAGCTAGAGAACTTTGATCATGCTAGAATTAACTAGTAGACGGCAATAACCATGAAGAGTTGTAAATTTGGAGAGAAACAAGGAGTTGATTCCCAACTGGTAAATGTTCCAAGATCGTCATCAACAGATTAAAGTAAGAAGGCTTATAATAGCATGACATGGAAACTCAGGCCTCCCTTTGAAAACTCGTTCGCTCGAAAAACACATGGCCATTCAAGAGTTGTAAATGTGATAAATTTATTGATTATCTGACACAGCAGTCACTCAAATTTTGTACAGATCAGTTTCATGATGTCAAGTTTAGACAGAGAAGCAAAATCAGCAACAAAAATCTCATTTTCTTAAATATTCAGATGCAAAGTGAAAGGTCAAACTGTTTTATATAGCTCAACATGTGTCCTAGTGAAACTAAGCCATGAAAAGAAAAACCAGACACCTGAAAGATTTGGAGAAAGTCCCGCAGGAATAGCTCCTGAGTTGCTTTAGACTGATGACTACATGCCAGGACTTGCAACATGTGTCTCACAGCCACATCATGGAAACCAAGAAGAGCATACCACCTATGTTCAATAAGCACCATCAGAAACCTCGGGTGTCATGTACAACTTATAATCAGCGAAACTATGAGGTAAAACACTATATGTAACTTACTGCCCGATATGGAAATGAACATGATCTCTGATGTAGCTCCAAGTGGTTTCCCTATAAACAGAGAGAGCACTTCTGTATGTGCGAATTGCATGTTTAATCTACAAAAGATGAAAACATGATATTTCATGAGAATAATAGACAGGAGAAAGTCATATTTTGAAAACAATGTCAAAAGGTACCTGATCAGTTTTCCTATAGCGATCACCAGAAAGCACAAGATGAAATCCATATTTGTACAGCATGGGTGGCTTAGAGAACAGGTAGCAGTATGATGCTTGCTCAAGCATAACGGCTGAATGTAGCAGTTCCTGAATAAAGGAACAAAAGGAACTTAGGAACACAAACTACAAATTAACACTCATTTCTCTTGGATTGCCAAATATCAGAAAAGGTAACCTCACTACAGATGCGGAAATAAACTGAGGCCGCCTCTTTATACTGATCTCTTGTCTTTAACATTTCTATCCACCAAAGACCACAACGTGTTGCATTTTGCTGACCTGAAGACCCAAGTTTCTGCATCCATAACAGGTTAACGTAGTTAAACAAGCTTCAGTATCTCATAGTCTGCGAGAGTAAAACTACTCCCTTGCGAAAGGGATGTCTTAGGTAACATGTCCATGCAAACCTAAGAGAAAGAATAAGTTTTTACACAGCATTCTACAATTTTCCATTGACAGTCTATTCCCTAAATGAAAGCAGAAAATAATGAAGAAGATTTGGTCCAATTGATATAAATGAGTAAGTACTCTTTTGATATTTGTTATACCACTCTAGATGCTGTACGAATCTATTAGCATCATACTTAAACCATAAAGTCAGTTAATTGCTTCGCTACCACTACATCCTGGAAATGTGCTAGTAATTTTTCTAGTCCTGCTATTGCAGCCAAAGAGAGGACAAGAAAAATAAAGATACAGTATAAACCAAGAAATAAACCAGCCATCCATTGAGCTTAGAATAAAAGTTAAAACCAAAAGGAAGAAAAAAAAAGCATCGTGATAACTCCAATACAGAAAACAAATACAAAATCAAGAAACGAAAATTGCTCAAAGAAAAAGGTAGATATAGAAGGGCATACCAGATAAGTGTTAAATGCATTTTCCATACAATACTCCGCCTCCTTCCTTGATTGATCTAGAAGGAAGTATGCAAGTGCCATCATTTCCTACAAGATTAAATGAAAATATACAACAGTTAAACAAATTCGGTCGAGTAAACAATATTTTAATATTATCTGACAATGCTCAAGAAGACAATAATCAGAAAGAAGACCACAAACGATGAGCAATTACATCTGCTATAAAATAGCACTCCCGGTGCCTATTTTAGCATTGAAGAATTATTTAGATAGCTGCAACCCTTAAACTTATCTCCAATACTATGGAAGGATGCAAAATGACCAATGTGTCTTACAGTGTTCAAATGCCTAATCTTAATATGGTATACATCTAAATAATCTGCAGGCACCACTTGGGTAACACGGAAACAAATTTCAAGAACTAGAATGTCCAAACTTCGTAGCAATGACTTAGATGCTCGAAGAGCAAGAAATGCAGTCAGTTATATCAAGTGAATTAGACACCGAGAAAGCATAAAGGAACGACATCCATTACAAATATGACTTCATGCTAATGAAGCTAAGGGACGTGACTATTTTCACCAGCTTTGTTAAGTATGAAAAGCCTTTTGTCCCTTTCAATAGGATAAGTTGAAAAGCCTACTAACAAGACATTCAATCCCTAAAAGAAATGACAAGAGATCAAGCACAACTAAGCAGCAGACACTTACAAATGTATGAATACAAAAGGACACCAAAAGAAAAAGTCAATAACCACCACAACTAAGCAACGGACACTAGGAATGTATGTATACACGAACCAAAAAAATAGTCTATAACCACCCACATGTTGTCTTCCATTTAACCTTATACAAGGCTGATTGAATGATAAAAAAAATTAGAAACGTTGAAAGAGAACAGCTTATGGTGAACTTGAGAATTAAAGTCATACACCTACCTGTACTCCAGCATAGCGCTTCCAAGCCTTGTCAAGTTTATAATCTGTTGATATAAGGCGATAGTTGGCTAATGCAAGTTCATAATCATGCAACATGAAAGCATGGTCCCCCAGAACTCTAATCTGCGACTCAATAGAGCTAAAGGTATACCTTGAACAATGAAAATAGAGTCTAAATGAGGAATCATTGAAGTCAGAAGCAAAAATACCAACCAGCCACAAACAAACCTTTACATACATGGAACCACTAGGCATTTCATTTGGGTCATCTTTTCCTTTTCTCCACCACAAGTTCTTGATTTGGTTTCTAAAACCCCTTCTTGTAGCAGATACCTGATCATGAATATTGTTTTAGTTCGAAGAAAAAGGCTGAACAACAAAGATAGACATTTTCCTTCTTGTTATGACAAAAAAACGTTCAGTGGAAACTTATGAGAAACTGAGAATTGGATATGGCTTACCTGTTGATTTAGTATACGAACTTTTTGCTCCATATATGGGATCACATGTTTAGATGAAAATTCATGCATCAGATCTTTTAACTGTCATTTCAACAAATCGGATTTCATTCAATATTATCATGTGCTGATCGTATGAAGAAACCAATAGTTGAGATATGTAAGAAAGCCATTTTACCGCACTAATATCATCAACATCGAGGCAACAACCGAGGCGCTGAACAGGGGAACCATCATATTTCTGTCATAGAAAAAAATTGAGACTATACCCTTAATCTTGCTGATTTTTCATCACATATGGTTAAGGATACAAAACGCGATAAGTTATCTAACACAAGATAATTGGAGATATAAGTAACTTACATAAGAAGCCCAAGGATCATCTTGATGTTCCATTTTTGCATCTTGTGAAGAATTAATGCAAAGTAAGTGGCACTCATTTGTACCAAATGTACTTTTCATTTCTGACAGGATTTTTGAAGCCCTGGACAAAAAAGAAGTAATGTAAATCAGGCCCCAGATTTGGGTGCCATGTGAATGAGCCAATGAGGGAGGTTCTTCAATTCCACAGTGATTGACACAACTAAAGATTTGTTGTAGATTAGAGGAAGAGACATAAAATTGGTGCGGGGGAATATGGATCAAATCCAGCTGAAATTTCTCTCAACAGAATTTTCTTGATTTGCTACTGACCAGAGGAGAGACATAAAATAGGGGGAATATATGCATCAAATCCGCAGAAATTTCTCTCTACAGAACTTTTCTCGTGGTTCCTTCACTGAGATGGATAGCTCAAGGAGATGTGCTCATGGCCTCTCCCAGCAACTCAGTGCTAGACCAACTACACTCTAGCCAATCAGGATTCAACAAAAATTGAGTAGGTTCCCTTAACTAACCAGTAAGAGTGTTTTCATCATTTGCCACGCAGCTGAAGTATGAGTCTTAGAAGAATAAAACCTTCATTCAGGTGCCGAGGGAACTAAGAATTTTATCCAGTTTAGCTTTATATAAAGGCTACTGAATCCAAATATCTATTCCCTCCAAACTGAAAAGTCCAACTGCTGCTTCAAAATCAATGTCCCCCTCAAACTGCTAGCATAATGCATACACAAAAGTAACTATTCATTAATACCAAAATGCATACCCTCACAAGCATATCCAACGCTAACTATGATTCTTCATTAGGATATGTAGCTTTATTGCTATCTACCAATGTCCAGAATTTCACGAACTTCTCAAAGGGCAATGTTTCCCAACTGTAGGTCTGTATATAATCATTAGTATGGCCCCAACCGCGCCCCATATAAAAGTTTTGCTTCTATTGATCTTTGAAATTTAAGGAAATGTTTAGGCCATCAAAGTTAGTGTTTCCTGCCTTCTTTCTACTCTTCCCTTACTATCCACTTAGCCAACACCTTGTTAGATGTGCCTGTCAGATATACATACGAGACTGCACATTATCTCATATTGTCATACTCGAGTTTATACGAGTAAACTGGTTATCACACTCTCAGATCCTATAATGTCGATTCTGAATGATATGTTCTTCCATCCATCTTGTTAACCTCTGGATCTCAATATGGCCAACAGTTTTCATGCATTAACGAATAGAAAACATACTAATATTCTGGCCCGTAATGAACAGGAAATAGAATCAAGAATGATTCTGGGTCTTTCTTGTATTCACCTCAATCTACTCAGGGCCTAAATGTGGCTAACAACTTTGTTTCTGGAAGCCAAGTATAACCTTAGCCCCTCCATTCCACTATTGTTAAAAATTGATCGACTATATTGTACAATCTTAGGCCTCTCCATCTTGAAAGCAGCACGAAGTATCTAACTAGTTAACTTACCACCCCTCAGGCTTAGGCTTAAGATCTCAGGTGACTTTCTTTCACCCACATGTTAACACACTGAGGAAGGAGATCAATTGCTGAACTTTTTGGACCCAGACAGTATTTTAATATAGGAAGGCAGGAAACATCACCATACTTTTCTGAAGACCCATCATGATTGTCATGCACCAATAAATAATGCTTCAAGATCTTCGGATCCATTGCACCATCATTTAGAAGCGAGGGTAACTTGTTAGTGTTGAAGTGGTCAATAAATCTGTTAATAGGCTGCTCATCCTTTGATGACACAACTAAAAGACCTGCATGCGATACCAACGAATATATAAGAGGTGTTAACACAGCAAAAAAAAAGTCATGGAAACTGTAGCCCTCAACAAGAATTCAAAATAATTATTAGTAGGCAGCTACAACAACTCTGAAGAGCTTACATCCCACAGGGTGGTCAAAGGTTTCATGCTCTGAAAAGGAGGCTGTACGTATGAGCTCCTTGTTAAGGTATTCAAACCATGAGGGTAAAAGTTCAGATTTAGAGCCTGCACAACAGCAAGGAACTCGTATCAACTAAAAGTCTATCAGCTATACACAATTATTTCAACAGAATTACATGGAAAACGAGGGAACTTTGCTATGTGTGCTTAATGTAACTTACTATCAAGTAAATTACTGACTTGAGGTGGGTCAGATATCAACTCCAAATTCTCTTTCTCCCCAGCCTTGGTGATTACCTGCTTCAATCGCTCCTTTGCTACCTAGACAAAGCAAAATTCTTAAGGTGAACACTTAACTAAAATTGTCCTTTCACTTCCACACAATTCATGGACAACACTTGACCTTTGACCAGAATATGACCTATGATTGCCAATGAAGCCCGTATATTTTCAATTCTCATTGAATACGACCTGACACTAATGGATCTAATCATACAAACTGATAATACTACAGGTTACGTTTTTTGTTCAAACTAACATCTACTATACTGAGTTTGTCCAAAGGAACCAATTCAAATTCTCTCAAGCTAGCAAATTCTCAAGAACTGAGAATACCCGAATAGTTCCTAACCAAATCTTATTGCATTCACAAATTACAGCTATGCTCAGACACCAAACGCAGAATTTTTACCTCAATATTTGGCTGACGAACATCCGACTCATAAAACAGCCTCAGCTTGAACTTGTGCAACCTGTAAGGCTGATCACTCGACGTGCGCAATGGAACTACATCCGGGAGAAAAAGGACCAGTCAAATAAACTAAACGCACAAAAATGCCAATGATTACCCCATTCCTGCTGCCTACTAGCTGAAGCTTTTCTTCTCCAAATCGACAGAAGTGGCAGAAGCTAACTAACCATCGATATTGCTGAAGTTGCAGAAGGGGCTCAGCATTTCGACGAAGGAAAGGCCGTTCTTAACGCAGGCTTCTTCGACGGAAGGCGTGCGGAGCACCATGACCACCGGAGTGATCTCCTCCAAGAGCATTTTACCGAGTGGCGTGCCCGCCGGATCCATCGCTGCGAGGGGCTGAGTCGCTCACTCGGTCGGTCGACGCCGGCGATGGAGGATTACGGCTGATCGGGATCTCGAATCCCTTCCTGCCTGCTGGGAGAAAAAGGAAACGGAGAGGAGCTTGAGATTTGGAGGTCGTTTGGACTTACGGAGTGAAGTTTGCGGGAGCGGTTACGGTGCTAATTGTACAATAGTTAGCACCGTCTTAATAAGGGAAAAAACTACTATTAGTTTGAATTAGTAGTGATTTAGCTTAGGAGAAATTTTACAATGGTATATAGTATTGGTGCTATAGGTTTTTGCCTTTATGGTACAACTTAAAATTGTACATTTACATTATGGTACAACTTCAGATTGTACCTATACTTTTTGTGCAAATTCTTTTACGGTACAACTTGAACTTGTACCTTTATGTGATGGTACAACTTCAAGTTGTAAAGTTGTACCATAACATAATGGTACAAATTGCTTTATGGTACAACTTAAACTTATACATTTAAGTTATGGTACAACTTTGAGTTGTACATTAAAGCACCAATACTATATAGCATAGTAGAAGTGCTCTTAGCTTAGATGTTGTATTGATTTTATAATAATCCGTAGTGATTTCGTAATTTTTAGTAGCGTTTTTTGCTAGTTATCACGGTGCTAACCCCTATAAGGGTTAGCACCTAATCCCATCCCGAAGTTTGCGTGTGGATTTTTCGCTTGCGATTGAATCGGGCTTCGGATTGTCAGGTCAGATGGTGTATCCATTGCATGGTTATGAGGATTTTTTTCCCAAATACATATCTTCTTGAAAAAAAGTTAATATTCTATTTTGGCATGAAGTTTATGCCCCGTTCACTTGCCATTTCGTTTCCTGTTTTTCGTTGGGGCAACAAAAATTAAGAAACAAATACAAAGAAACATGTTCACTTGGTGTTTTATTTTTCTTGGAGAAAACCATTTATCAGCAACTAAACAGGTTTTCATTTCAGAACTCAGTTTCAGAACTTACCAAAATTCTCAGCTAAACAAGATTTTTTCAGGTTTTGTTTTCCAGGAAATGACAGCTTCGTTTTCATTTTAATTTTGTTTTCTGTTGTGGCAGCTAATAGAAATGGAATGACAAGTAAACGGCCCATAGTGTAAGTGACAGTTTTGTCTCAATTTTCCAAATAAAGACAGTTATAGCCTACTTTTGAAATTATTGGATAGATTTGACCTCGAATTTGTGTTGACTGTTAATATTAACAGTCAAACACTATTCCGTTATTGACTTAGCAAAAACCAGCTGATGTGGCATGCCACATCATTAAATAATATTATTTTAATTTGTAGTTCAAATAATATTAAATTAAATATTAACAAATTAAAGAAATCCCTCTTCTCCCTTCCGGCAGCTGCCTCGATATCTCTCTTCGGTCGCCGCTTGGTATGCCCTCTCCGTTTGGTCTCCTCCGCGAGCGAATCCCTCTCTGCTGAAAGCCCAAAAAACCCAAAACCCCAAATTCCCCTTCTTCCAGATCCACCCTCTCTGTCGTCATCAATTGCCTCACCACTGCCCCAGCCCTCGTCGATTCCCTGCCTTTCCGAGAAAAACAAATCCCGACTCCAAGCCATGCAAAATTCATGGATCCTGACCTACGAGAAGATGTTGATGCATCTAGCAAAGCGAGTAACAGGAGAGCCCCTTAGACTAATTATCGCAAAGCGGATCCAGGTCGGGATCGTGATGTCGATCGCAGCGATGGTGGTGGCGGCGAATGTGAAGAGGAAGAGGAGGGATTCGGCGGTGGGAATTAGGGAATTTGTTTCCCTCTAGAGCTTCACGATCTTGATGTCGCAATTCTTGCTGCTGGGGATCACAGAGGCGTTCGCTGCCGCCGCGGTGGCGTTCTTCACCACCAAGATGCCGGAGAACATGAGAACCTTGGCCGGATCGTTCTTCTTTTTGTGCCTGTCGGCGTCGAATTAAGTGAACTCAGCGCTGGTCAACATCGTTCACAAGGAAACGGCGGGCAACGGGTGGAAAGCGGAGCTGGTCGTAGGGATGGGTGTGGCCGCTTGTAGGGATGGGAATTGGGTGGGGGATTAATTGGGCCCAATTAATTTACTTGCTTTTTATTTTAATGTTTTTATTTTAACTTTAACATAAATAAATTAAGGGTAAATGATGTGGCAGTCATGTCGGTGCCACCTCAGAACTGAATGCTGAGTAACTTACGGAATAAATGTTTGACCGTTAGTTTTAACAGTCAACATAATTTGGGGCCAAATCTGTCTAATAATTTTAAACATGGGTCATAAACGTCTTATTTGAAAAGTGAGGCTAAAACTGTCACTTACACTAAACTTCGGGCCAAACTAGGGTATTAACCCTAAAAAAATTCTCAAAATATAATAAATTTTAGGCAAAATTCATCTTTGTAGTCAAAACTTTGATGTTTGTGACAACAATAGCCACTTTTGGAGAAATACCAATAATAGCCAAAATTTTGAAAGTTTAATGACAAATATAGTCATTTTCGTTACATAAGTGCCAATAGTCAAATTAACAGAACACTTACGTGACAAGTGGATGCCACGTCATTTACAAAAGTAAAAAAAAAAATATTAATCAAAATGAAAATGAAAAAACAAAAACACAATCCCCTTCCATCTTGTTCCTCTCGCGAGGGACAGAGGAATCCCAAAATGCCATGACCGACGCATGAGACCTTCAAATTGCTTATGTGTTCATTCAGATCAGCTCTAACCCACACAAAAAGAAAGACCCCCCACCATCTGCTTGCTAACCATTAGACGGTACCGTGGCTTCGCCGGATTCTTATCCCCATCGTCGCTAGCGCCACTTAGATTCGATCTCGGACTAGACGGGGCTTCAGATCCCATGTTCGAATTTGGGGCCTTAAATCGTTGAAAATCCTCTCTTCCAAGTTCGTCCTTTATGGAGATCAAGTCTGACAAGCTCAGCCTCTGTTTCATCATTTGACCGACCCTCGGGCGAGGCAAATTTCGGCACTTGTGCTCGACGGCGGCGACATAGTGCTGAGAGAGCTCTTCATCCGACTTGGTCCCATTCAGTGCCTGCCATATTAGGGATAGCCATTTCATCTCTGCCGCCCGATCTCTCCGCAATCGTCGCCCACCACCGATTTTCCCCCTTCCTCCTCTGCTGCTCCCTCCCCCTATTTTTAAAAACCCCACACCCAACAATCCCCTTCGTACCGCTTCTGACATACTCGTCACCAAGCCCATGTAACCCCCGTCGCCCAGCTCGCAGTTGCTACTATTTTTGTGCCGCCGCCCATATCTGGATTTGGGGGTTTACAAATTCGGTAATCGTTGTTTGTGGATGCTAATCGTCGCGGCGTTGCAAGTTTGGGGGAAGATCAGAAGGAAGAGAGAGGTGTAAGATCGAAGATTGACAATGGTGGGTGTGAGGGGAAGATCGGAGAAAAAGTAGGGGAATATCGAAGGGAGAGAGAGACAATGTTTTCTAGAGATATTCGTTTGTTCATGGAGAGAGAGGGGGGAAGATGGGAGGACATGTTAATTCATTTGTATCATTTTTTCCCCCAATAAAATCCAAGTGACAATGATGTTATCAAAATGTAGCCAAGTCAGCAAAATCGTTAGTCCAGTTAGCACGTTAATTAACAGCGTCAAATAATTGGACGGAAGTGGCTATTTTTGGTATTTTTCCAAACGTGGCTATATTTGGCCAAACCGTCAAAGTTTTGGCTACACAAGTGTATTTTGCCTAATTTTTACAAAAAATTATGAAATGTACATGTTTACTAGATCGATGTCAACTAAAGCAATCAGAATATAAATCATGTTTAATAGAAGTGATTTAGGTAAGATTTCTTTCAGGGAACGCGATCACGACGGATTGCACAGGTGGAGAACGATGAGCCATTGGATCGTGGTTGGAGGAAGCGATCATCGTTCATCACGTTCGAGCACGCGATATGGTGTTAAAAGAAACACAGATCACTAACATGAAAGGAAGTTTGGTATGGAGTTGACACGGATCGCTAAGTTGTCGCGGGATCAATTGTTGATCGCTTTCGACGGCCACGGTCAACGCGCTATCTCTCTTCTCGTTGCACCTTGATCGCGTCGGACATAAGCAATTTAGGTTTTCCCTAGCCTATATCTATAAATACCGACATCGTCCTCATTTCATTCACACCACTACACATTCTTCCTCCCCCTCCCTCCTCTCTCATACCACTCAAGAAATACAGGTATGCTCTATGGTTGCGGCCAAGTCCGATCTTCCACATTATATCCCGTTTTCTTGAGTTCCGAAAAAGCCTTGTCCCGCAAAAGTCATGTTGTCCAGCTAAAGTCTCGTTGTCCCGCTAAAGTCCTGCTAAGAACTCGGTCGAACCTCTGTCCGGCTTCTGCCAAAAACGGACGAATAGGCTCTTAGGGTACACCATATATTTATATTTTTTTGTGATTTATCAACGTGAATCATCGGAGAACGCTATAAGACCAATGTCTTAGTAAACTAACCATAACTAAACGTTGTTTTGTATTTTCACAATTTGTTTACAGAATCTAATAATGGTATTTTCCTGTATTGAAATGATAGATGGCGGCGGATATTTACGATCCTATATTGTATATTCAACCTAGCCCGAGGGAAGTTCGATATTTAACCGATCAAGAAAATCATCGATCTCATGTCATTTGGAACAACAACCCGGTAGGCACGCCCTACCTTCAAAGTAATGTTTTTTTTATTATTTTAAATTGTTGCTATAAAACTTACTTTGTGCATTTTTGCTTAGGAATCACTTGTTCCTGTGATCCGTAGAGGGACCGGGTGCTTGCCCCAGTTTCAAACCTGAATCGCGCCCAATCTATAAATGGCAGGTTTGGAAAGGGTGAGACACTTCGTGAAGATGGAGATTGACAATGAGCTACTCACGATCATGTCAGAGAGGTGGCGTCCTGAGACACACAACTTCCCCTTTCTCGAGCGGGAAATGACAATCACACTGCGGGATGTCACCATCCTCACTGAGTTGCCGAGCATCGGAGAGGCCACCATCGACACTCAGCATTTGGGATGTCGCAATTCTCACTGAGTTGCCGAGCATCGGAGAGGCCACCATCGACACTCAGCATTTGGGATGTCGCAATTCTCACTGAGTTGTCGATCACCTACTTACTATTAATACTACTTTCTTTACTTTCTGCATTTTCCTTTTTGCTTGTACTTCTAACCCCTTTTTATCTCTTTTTAGTTTAATGGATACATACCAAGAGCATCTCAACCACGCGTGGTTACTCCAAACACTAGTAGTTAGTTTTAAGTGGAGAAATTGTCAGATGTCATATGAAATACTACCCTAGGCATTCGTTTAAGTTAATTACATTTCCCAACATAAGTCCCTATTTGCAATTTTTATATCAATTTCCTCTCCATTCTTGTGCGGGTGTAGCCTTTTCATCTCATCCCCCCACCCCCACCGTTTTTGATACCCGCGATAACCCTCACCCTCAATATCATATCAAAATTTCATTGAAACATAATATAATCAAGTTGAAATCACATGTGATTGTAAAAGCTTGATCATTGAACGTACATCATGAATCAGAAACTAATTACAAAATACATGAGAAACATATCAAAAATATAAATTGTTTGTGGAAATTAGGGTTATGAGGTGACGTATTTGTGTTGAAGGAATTGAAAATGTAAAATCAAACAATTTACAGTTGTGTTTTTTTGAAATTTTGGTGGAAGAAAAGGAAAGAGAGGATAAACTAACATGTCAATGGGTGTATGTAGCATGGTGATTGAATGTGAGGCTTGTATGGTATCAAGATGAGGGAGACACCTAAATCCATCTCTATCACTTTTTTATGGGTGTATGCACCAAGTTAATGCGAGAATTTTTCTCGTTAATTTAATCAAATTAGTTAAGATATTTCATATTTGGGAGTAGAATTGCCTTCCTAATTTTCAACGATCATTTATAACAAAATGAGAAAGATGAGTCATAGGTTTAGAGGTCGTTTGGAGAAAGGGATTTTGATAATGAATTTAGCTAATCTTATTTTTTTTTTTTTTTAGAGAACAGGACGAAAGCTTTCCTAAATCATCATATTAATAGAACAGGTCATGGTATTACCATAACGTCATACAATAGCCAGTGGTAAAGGTGAGTGTCGCACACATCAAAATAATATGTGCCAAAAGGAAGATAGTGACCCTTAGAAGCCAAAAAAATCAGCAGAGTAGTTACACTACCTACAACACATGCTTCACTACCACGTGTCAGTCACGAGTAAGCAGGTGTTCGATCTTGCTGGCAAGCAAACCGTGCTGGTGATCATCATCCTGCCAATTCTTGATGATGTTAATGTTTGTTTGAGAGTTAAGATTTAACTCCACAACTCTGAATTCGAGCTGCCAAGCTCTTTCGAGCCCAACAACCGCACCCTTGAGCTCTGCACGGGTGGTAGAGCAGACACCCAGGTTGCACGAGAAGGCATCCAAACATTCTCCATCTCTGTCTCTTATCAATCCACCTGTTGCAGCAGCAAGTGAATCACCCAACATCGAGCCATCTTGTCTGAACTTGAACCAAGCTTTCTCTTGGTGGTTTCCAACCCACTGGAAGTTTTGTCCGGTGAGTGTTCGATGGGGGAGAGCACAAATTTTAATTCTACTAAGCTTATTCAGCAATTTTGAACCACGCCTTGATCATGCAAATCAACTTATTCTCCGAGTAGTTCTTACCATCCATAACCTCCTCATTTCTTTGTTTCCAAATCAGCAACAAATAAGGCCGAAATCAACCCCTGTGTCATCAGCTTTAATGTTACTGTTAATCCATGTAGTGAAGTCGATGTTGTTTCTCTTATCTTTCACCTTTCCACTAAAAGCTTTCTAGATTCCTTTCCGCATTAGTGAGGAGCTTATTATGCGTGGCCAGGCAAAGGAAAAGTTTCACTCTGCTTGGACCACTCCATTTCCACAAGACGTCCCATATTTGAATTGGTTCCTTCTCCAGCTCTCCCTCCACAAGACGATAAGCAGAGCTAATTTTGAATCTTACATCTTTCTCCATTCCCTACAATGTCTTGTCCTCTCCAAATCTATTGATTCATTAGAAAGTTATGTTATTTATTTATTTATTGTTGTTCATATCATGGATTTTACCTTTTGAGTTTTTAAATCTCTAATAAATTATCAATAATCAGAGAGATTCTATATCTTGATTTGTGACATTTTTTATCCTTTAATCCAATTTAAGTAACTCTCATCTCCCACCTAATAACTTGTTATTTTCATAACACAAAAAAGAAAACACTAGTATTAGTCGACTCTCATCCTTCAATTCATCAAATTAAAGATTACCAATGACAAGAACTTGGAAGTTTGGTATCGGTATTTGGGATATACCGAATATCGTACAAAATTTGTCTATATTTGGTATTACCGAATACACGTATTATTTCTTGGGATTTGGATTCAATTTCAATTGTTATTCGGTATTAGGGATTACGAGATTGAGATCGGTATATACCGAAATACCGAACAATACCGAAATATATGCTAGTGTGTGTTTTATCCTCTCAACTAGACTCTCATATTCACTACTATATTACCCTCAGCTACCAATCTATTGTTATTTTCATAACACCAAAAAGCAAACATTAGTATTAGTCATGTCTCAGCCTCTAATTCGTCAAATTAAAGTTTACAAATGATAAAAACTTGAGATGTCACCTCTCCTCCATTCTCCTTATCCATATCCTAACTCTAGCCAAACTCAAGACTCTTTGTTTAGTCTCTTTGTTCTACATTAAATAATCAAATATAATTTATATATTTAATTATTAATTATAAAGGTAATTATTTTCGTATACGATAATACCGATTGAGATACCGAAGTACCGATTGGGATACCGAAATATTTAGGGATTGAGATACTGAAATTATTTAGGGATTGAGATTGAGATTGATTTTAGGGTGTAATTCGGTATTTAAAATTTCAGTATTTGGTATTAGGATACTGATATCGTACCAATCTCCACCCTAATTAGGAGTATGCTTTCATCATTGGTGCAAATTTGCACACCATGCAAATGGGATGCAAACCAAAAGTGGGTTCCATTGGTCCTTTTTCTTCTTTCTTCTTTTTGGTAGTGGAGGAAAAGCGATTTCTTTCTTTTCTTTTGTTTAAACCTTTGATTTCTTTCTAAACTTGAATTTGTACCGCATACCTTGAGTATGAAAATGCTATTTAGACCTCGAATTAGCAGAATTTTTGGGCATGATACTATATCCTAACCCTTAATGAGTGAACCCTAGGTCCTAATTATCTAAAGTTTAAAGTTTAGAGTTCGTTTAAAGTTACGTTCGTCTAAAGTTTCGACGCATGTCAGGCCTTTACCGCGCCCCTGTAACGCGGTGAAGCATTCACCACCTTTCTATACAGCGGTGATACAATCACCGCCTTCCTCTATAATGGTGATGCAATCAGTGCCCAATCACCGCCCTCCTCTCCTGTGGTGATGCAATCACCGCCTTTCTCTGCCGCGGTGAATACTCAAACATACATAGATTGGGATTTTTTTTTCATAAAGTGTGTATTTTGAGAATTATTTTTAAAAACAAATGTATTTTGAAAATTTTCCCCGAAATTGGAGATGCTCTTAAAATTCCATAACATTTTCAATTTCTCAAGTAGCAATAGTTTGGCAGCCTGGCTGGGAAATCTGACTAGACTCTATAGAGTGACGGGCTGTCAACTATAGTGAGTAGTGTTGTAGTTGTAGGGGCTAAGATCAGGTGACTAAGGGGGTCTCTTAGTCAGATGACTAAGTCAATCTCCACCCTTGCACCTCATTAAAATCCAATGGCCCATATTAATCCAATTTAATAAAGGACAATATAGTAATTGCATGATTGTTTAATTTATATAATAAACAAAGTAAAATAAATTTCGCCGTTGTTCCGACTTCAACGGTTGCCCCGGCCGGAAAAATTTCCCGGCGACTCCTCTAGGCGGCAACTCTGACGGTGGCGTCTCTGTCCATTTATAGTCTCCTCTGTCCATTATTAATGTTGCATTTATTTTTGGCATTGTCCCAGAGAGAGAATGAATGTTGCTGCACATTTATTTTGGGCATTGTCCGAGAGAGAGAGTTTGTACTGTTAGTATGCTTTGTATTGTTTGTCGGTTTATTTTGTAATGTTTGTACGCTTTGTTATTTTGTAATGTTTGTCGGTTTTTTTGTAATGTTTGTACGCTTTGTTATTTTGTAATGTTTGTCGGTTTTTTTTGTAATGTTTGTAAACTTTGTTATTTTTGTGTATCGTGTTTATCATTTTTGTCAACCATGTTTGTAATGTTTTTTATGTCTAAAAAACACCCGAGTTGACTTTGGAAAGGAGCCCCTCTATATAGGGATGGAGCCTCCAAAGTCAACCCGGGTGTTTTTTCAGTTCGTATGGATTGTCGGTATAGTTTGTCATTTTTGTCCACCATGTTCGTACTGTTTGTATGTCTAAAAAAACCCGGGTTGACTTTGGGAAGGAGCCCCTCTATATAGGGATGGAGTCTCCAAAGTCAACCCAGGTGTTTTTTCAGTTCGTATGGATTGTCGGTATAGTTTGTCATTTTTGTCCACCATGTTCGTACTGTTTGTATGTCTAAAAAACACTCGGGTTGACTTTGGGAAGGAGCCCCTCTATATAGGGATGGAGCCTCCAAAGTCAACCCGAGTGTTTTTCTTTTTGTATGGTTTGTATTGTTTGTCGGTCTAGTTTGTATTGTTTGTACAGTTGATACGTTTGTAATGTTTGTAAATTTGTTTGTATGTTTTGTCGCTCTAGTTTGTACTGTTCGTATGTTTGTATGGTTTGTACTGATTCTAAGTCCGGTTTCTATACTTCGTAATTTTCCATATTACCCAAACTACCTCTGTCATTAATTAAATACCCCTTCCCACTTTTTAACCATCAGATAATTTGTTCAGATCTAAGGACTGGGAGAGGCTTAATCAAGTGACTAAGCACCCCTTAGTCACCAGATCAGCTCTCGTAGTTGTAGCGTGAGTCGTGAGAGCACCGGCCACCGAGTAATCCAATTTCTTCAGCCGTTTGAATTTTTCAGTTTTCAATCCCCGCCCTTCTCCTCCCGCCGACTGTACACAAACACAGGTTCTACCTCCATGCCGGTCTCCGGTACCTGTATTTCTAGGGTTTCGGATCCCTCTTCTCACCTGTAACTTTTAGCTCCTGTCTTTCTCCTGGAGGAGCCAGAGGATAAGTGAGGGCGCCTTCTGAGTTCCTCGTCTCTTTCTCTCACCTCTCGCTACTGAAAATCAGCGTGATCGCCTCCTTCCCAATCTGGCCACATCTGTCGCTGGTAGAAATTGAAATTGCTGCGTTGTTTGACTTGGAAACGAATTTAGCAAAACTGATGGAGGCTCTGTATAAGAAGCTTTATGATAAGTTCGTCTCGTTAAAGGTTAGAGACTCATTTCATTTGGCATTTTGAATTTTGAGGTTCTACTTTCTTTCTTCCATCATATGTGCCTGCTGTTTCAAGCTTTAGCTGACTACTCAATGCCTCTTCTTGGATGATGCAACAGAAGGAAAAAGCATCCCCTTTGGATGAAATCAACCAAGACCAGGAAGTGAAGTTCTTGAATTTTGTTTCCGGTATGCTCTTTGGTCGTTTCCATTAGAAATTCTTGCTTTTCATCTGTACACCATAGCTATAGAGTATAGACGTTGCTCTTCCCAAACGCAGGCTGCAGTCACCTGGCGTTTGAATTTGCCAATTACAGAACTTTGGGTTAGCTAGGGTTTGGTTGTTTAGGCGCCAATTTGATTTCTTAAAGGCTCGGAACCGAGCATAGGCACTTCTTTGACTTTTAGGCTGCAAGTAACTAGCTTCGTAGTTGTTGTGTTAAGAGTGAAAAGATTCCTTCTATCACTGCAGCTGCGGAGGATCTCATACAACACTTGAAAGATGATAACTGCCAGTTGCGTGCTGAAGTTAGAGAGTTGAAATTTGAAGTTACCTCAATCAGGTATGCATTACCAGTTTAGTTGTCGTTAGACCAGTGTTTCCATCTGTATGGCTTTTTAGAGGATATCTAATAATATAGGCCTGAGTTTGTAGGTCCAAGCAGGATGAGGAACGTGCGGTGCACCAGAAATTGCTTCTCGAAGAGAGTGAAAAGAGTAAGCTACTTTGACTTGTTTTGTTATTCACCATTTTCATGAGAGACAGAGAGAGCTTAGTAAATATTCATCCCATTATAATGGAGGATTGGGGTCTGAATATGGAGTGTATCAGCTGTTATTTCAGAAAGAACTTGCTTAGTTTGTCTGAGCTAAAAGTTGTTTCCTCCCTCCCCTCTAAACTGCCCTTGCAATAATCTTTTCTTTCATCTACTAGTATGGTAGAAGATTAGTGACACACATATCATCGTACTCTCCTAATGTCTTATCTACATTGTCCACTAGGGTCAATGAATAAGAGATAAATTGTACATCCTAAAGCAACTTGATTTAATTAAGTTGTATTGCCTATTCAATTCATACTTGACCTCTTTCTGGGAGGATCCACCTTCCGATGCTGTACATTCATCTGAGAATAGTCTTAGCATGTTTTTCTTGTAAAATCCTGCTTAAAAGTGATGATAATGGCGTGTCGGAAAACTTGTCTCCACTTACTCATCGATGGCATCTTATGTGGCAGGGAAAATGCTTTCTGATGAAGTTGAGAGGCTTCAGAAACAGCTCAATGAATCTAGTAATTTAGTAGATGAGGTAACCATACAACTTAATAATTCACTGAGGAGAAATGCTGGAAAATCTAATTCAGGGATAAGCGATGCGATGGATCAGTGTACTCCTACTCCTGGTCCAAGCAACCAGCTGCTTGAGTCTGATGGCCTGAACAATAGTGATCAAATCACGACACATGAGGTCTCTAATGGCTCAATGAGAATAATGACCCGAAAGCGCAGCCGAGAAGCCAAGAAGCATATGGAAGCAGGTATAGCTATGCATGGTTCTGATGGTCAATCTTCTAAGAGGCGAAGAAAAGAAAAATCAGCAAGCAATTCATCCAAGGTTGCAAGTGGACTTTCCAGTGTTCAGTTGGTATGTTTCAAAATTGTACTTTTAGATCTAAATCTAATGTTTCTCATATCTCTGACTAATCTTCTATGCTATTTCAGCCAACATGCTGTATAACATCTTTGGATAAATCAGGTACAATTGGGAGATTATTTATCTTTCGTTATCTTGACAGACAAAGTTTGTTCATGCTATTTGCACTTATTTAGGCACTGGTGCGTGCAATGATGGGGATCCTACTAACTGCCGATTTCAAGCTCTTATGGAATACTTGATTGGCATGAAACTATCTGCCGTCCATCAAACTGAAGGAGTATGCATTTCAGCTTTACATCAAACAAGTGGTAATGCTTTCTTTGTTCCTATTCATCCCACATTTATAAGTAGAAAGGAAAAAGGAAATGGTCATTGGCGGGGTATAGAATGATGCAATTTCATTTTTTATGACCTAATGTTGCAACTGTCAAACTGGGTCATCCAAAGTGGTCCATTATTTTTTGTATGTCTACTAAATCCTAATGCTGTTTGGATGGGATGAGGTGGTTCTATCCTCTTCAAGGTGAAATCGACACTTCATCTTTCCAGAATTGCTTGGTCATGAAGTGTAGAGGATGAAGTTAATGGATGTGTTTTCTGGTGTATTTGTTTGTCTGCAAATCAGTTGGTCTTCAGATTGTGGATCCAATTGTTGCCTAATGCTGTGGTTCTTAACAGGTTACTCATTCAGTCTAACATGGGTAAAGAATTCAACTGGACGAGAACTGGAGCTTCTATATCGAGCATCAACATTAGGCACTTTTGAGAGGGTTGCACCAGAGTGGATGAGGTCAATGATAACATTTAGTATTAGCATGTGTCCGATTTTCTTCGCGAGGGTATCGCGGGTAATCAAGCTGCATCATCATTGATATTACACTCGCCCCCCCTCTTTTTATGCCTGGGTTTATTTCACCTGTATGGAATCGTTTGTATGCCTCCCTATTGTAGATATCAGCCAGTAGATTGCTCTTCTCCTTTTGCTTCCCTTGCCTTCATCACTTATGGTTTTGTAATTCCGTGGGACAGCATGCATGCCTGCATGGCAAGTGATAGTGAAGGTTAAGAAATACAGTTTCTGTCCAAGGGTGTTCTGGATTCAGATTTTCTTATGAAATGTCTTGTTGGTTTGCATCAACCAAAATGTGATGCTGCTTTTTATGTCTTTGGACTGGTTCAACTATGAGACAATTACAGCAGGGAAAAATCTGGCCCAGTAAACTAGCTTTGTCCTTGACCTGTTGGTTGGGTGAGTGTCGCATTTTATCTTACCTATCAAGTAATTCGTAGTCGTGCTTAAGCTATTTTAAGTAATTTATGTTTACACAATTCATTTTAAGAACTTCTTTGTGGTCTCTCGATATAGGATTATGAATTGTAATTAAGTAGCTGTTTATTTCTCAATGAAGTTGTAGACATTCAATCAATAATTTTGTCTTTAATTTAAACAATGCATAATTCTAGGTTAGACATTCAATTTTTAATTGATGAATATTGGCTTGTGGTCTCGTGGCTAAGGCTATCATTTACTCATATGCAAATTTTCAGGGTTAATTGCATGGTTGGTCACCGAGATTACTAAAGCGTTCATGTTTGGTCAGTGGAAATATTTAATTCCGTTAGTGGTCATTAATTTTGGTGAAAATGTTCATGTTTGGTCACTCTCCGTTAGTCGCCGTCCATCTCCGTTAATGAACTCCGTTATGTGCTGATGTGGCGGACAAAATTGTCTAATCACCCCTATTTAACTCGAAAATACTCAGACTCGACCCACCACATCACCCATACCCACCATGTCAGCATGACTAGCCTAATCCTTTAACCAGACCCGATCCATGAATCGACCCACTCAAATTAAATCCCTAAAATTTTATCCCCTTCTTCGATCCACAAATCCACTTATCCCCTTGGTTCGACTTCTCCAGATCTTGTTTCCACCCTGAGCGAGTCGAGGAGGACGGTTTTGACGGTGGGAGGAATTTTCTTCGTGACGGCGGATGTCACGAACCCGATTCTAGGTTTGGAGAGTTGGACCTGGTGGAGGATTTCGCGCTCCGAGCCTGCGGTATGTAGAGATGCGACGGAGCAACTATCAAGTCCATTCGACACTAAACTGTCTACCACCTCTACTGGGCACGACGATGCGACGAGGAGTGTAATGGAAGGAAGCAATTTAATCTTTTAATAAACCCTCGTGGGTTCTATTTTTACTCCCTTCCTTGCAGACGTGTTTGGATGATCTTAACTCTGTAATGATGTTGATGATGAGTTCCAGTAATTCTAGATAATCTTTGACAACTAACTATCTTTCATGGGTCTGTTTCTATCTGAGTTCGGAGGAGGAGATGCGGCAGCCATTGTCGCCGTCGACGGAAGCTGAGGCTTTCGGTGGCGGAGGGAAGGAATTGATGAGAGAGAATACGTAATCAGTGATGGAGAGCGGTGCGGTTGCTGGTGGAAGTGGCGTCGGAGATCAGAGGTTGTGATAGATCTTGGTTTATGGACAGAATCCGCTCCTCGAATCGATTGGTGACGCGACGTTAGGGTTTCGCGACATCTGAGAAGGCATTGTGGAAATGGAGGGGATAAGTAGATATGTGGATCGGAGAGGATAAGTGGATCTATTTTAGATTTTACGGATTTAATTTGAGTGGGTCGGTTTATGGGTCGGGTGTGGTTAAAGGGTTTGGCTGGTCAGGATGACACGGTGGGTATGGGTGACGTACTGACGTGGCGGGTCAGGTCTGAGTATTTTCGAGTTAAATAAGGCTGATTAGACAATTCTGTCTGCCACATAACATACCACATTAACGGAGATAGACGGCGAATGACGGAAAGTGACCAAACATGAACGTTTTCACTAAATTTAATGACCACTAACGGAATTGAATATTTCCACTGACCAAACATGAACATTTTTAGTAATCTCGGTGACCAACCATGCAATTAACCCCAAATTTTCATCTTTTCTCGAGAAGGAAAAAGAAGTTCAATACTATGTATGAAATATTTGGAATTGACCAAGTGTTAGAGAGTTCGGTTGAGATAGTAGCATAATGAAATCATGACTATATTGAGAATTTTCGAAAAAATTACACACTTTTTTTTAAGAAATCCACAAGGCCAAATGATTGATTTACCCATTCAAAGCAATTTGCGCGAAGGGCTTTCTTTATGAGTTTAAATTACCTTTGATAATCGGCGCCAACCCAAAGTTTTTCTTTCCAACTGCTATTTGCCTTCTATCCAACTTTTCGTAGGTGCCTATGGCCCTGATGGCTTTTTTTCTTTTTCCCTAAGTGAACTCCTCCACAAACCTCTTTTGTAGATGGTTTCTTTTGCCATATCTAATATGTTGTTTACAGATCTTTGATTTGGTGTGGTTTCAGAGTGAGCTAAGGAGATTTTCTCTTTGGTATCCTCTCTTTCAACAAGGATTATGTGCTTCCTCTTTATTTTGCTCGAATTGTGTTGTGATTCGGTGGAGATCATCCTATGTGAGACATCGAACTCTCTTTCTTATTTTTTTAGAGCAGGGTTACTATTTCGTCTATGGATGCTGGTCTCTTATTTCGGAGCATGATCGAATTTCGATGTTTAAACAAAATAACGACCTTTTGTGAATTCAATTAACAAAAATGATATTCTTGAATTTGAAAGTTAAATGTTGTTATTTTTGGATTCAAGTATGAAAAATTAGATATTTATGTTATTTGTTTGATTCAAATGTAAAATTTTGAATGTTGGCACTAAACGTTATATTTAAATATGAAGATTTTCATTTTGTTTGAAATGTTGTATTTTATTTTAGGATTAATACCAATATATGGTCTACAGTGTACTGTTTATGTCACGGGAACGGATCCCATGCATAACCTTGTGGTGAGTAACTATAGATAACCCAATCACCATCCGCCACATCAGCGCCCCTTCCCTCTCCTGTAAAGCTTTTATTTTTTCTCCCTTAATCTTTAATGGATGATTTCACACTCGTTTAAGTCGGAATTTAAATTTTTTTGCACAGTTAGATCATATTAATTGTGCTCTTCAAAATGATATTCACTTTGATATATTTTTGGAACAAAAAAATCTAGCTATTTTTACCAGTATATACCATATGGTATTGACTGGTATTAAATACGAGCATACCATATGGTATGAAAAAGCCTAGCATGGTTGTATGAACATACCAAGACTGTAGGATGATTGAATACATGATAGTAGGAGTATACTAACTGTCATTTACGATTTTCAACATTGTGTACCGCAATATACCACCCCATACCAGGGTGGTATTGTGTGATATTTTTTGGTCATGTATTTTGTTCACCCAGAAATTTGTAGATCCAATAGTTCATGATGAACTCTTTCATTATGTGCAAAATTTTTCAAAAATGACTTAAAAACGAAGAAGATACCATATGGTATGGAGTTGGTAACGAGAGGTAAAAAAATTTCCTAAAAAATTATTGAAAATGAATCTCATTTTGTAGAGCACAACGAATTCATTCCATCTATGCAAAAAAATTGAAATCAGAGTTAAAACAAAAAAGATATAAGCCGATTAAAAAAAATGAAAAATAAAAATATATGTAATTCTCCACTTTTAAATATGGATTTTTTGGATCCACTAAAATATGATAAGTGAGACTTGGTCTACGATCTGGTTACTCGTTCCCTACTACCTTGCACCAGATCCGTGCTTGTTTTTTTTTTTTTTTTTGATGAATCGGATTTGTTTCATTTCATCAAAAAAGCAACACTAGCAACACCCTTGCTAGTTAGGGATCAACTCAAAAGATAGTTACAACCTCTACTGTTAACCAAACACAAAAGGACTCATAATTTGAACTCCCAAACAACCCTATAATCTCTTCCCTAACAACCATGCATAAGACATCACAATCCCTGCATCTACCACTGTAAACTCTGCTGCACCTTTCTCTCCAAATCACACTCACCAAGCTTTGCCAAAGAGCTCTGCGAACCTGCGACTTGACTGTATGAGTCCCAAACTGATGCTGCACCCAAACTAGTTCACTCTCCAAGGAGGAAGCCACCCCTGAACTCCTACAGAACAACATACCAACCATTTTCCTATACATTGGACACGCTGCAAACAAATGATCAATTGTCTCAAGCTAACAATTGCAATAAACACATCCCACACTACCATCAAAGCCCCATTTCATCATTCTATCTTTAGCTCTTTTAATAATCGGCCAAGTAATGAATCTATTTCTAGGGATAGAGCTACCCTTCCATAAGATATTAGACCATGCCACTTTCTGTTGTTTCGGCCTGAGAGTCTCCCAGATACGTCTAATGGAGAAAACCTCCATTCGTTCCTGATCCCAGTAAATTTCCTGCCCTGCTGATGAAAATAAGTGTAGACTTTCAGCCTAGTTTTCATAATACTTTTCTAGTTCCAAGATCCAGAGCCACCAGTATAAAGCCAAAAATCTTGGCCTTTCGGTTTGTAAGTGCTGATCCACGCCACCCATAATGATCCATGCTGCATTAACAGAAGCCAAATATGACGAGTGACACAAGCAATATTCCAAGCAGGCCCGGCCCAGACCCTGTGCTGGTCAGACCTACAGCACAGGGCCTCAAGTTTTGGGGGCCCATAATCCATACGATCGCAGGCCTGCAATCCATAAGACCAGAGGCCCGCTTGGGCTAGCGAAGCCCACATGGCCACACAAAAACCCATTGTACATAGACGCAGGGAGGGAGGGAGGAGAATCGAACCACCAACCTCTTCTTTATTATAAAAAGATTCAACCACTAAGCTACAATTGGTTTGTTGAATTTAAATATCAGCTAACTTATTTAATCTTCTCTTTCCTCAAAATTTCTCAACTTCCCAGAAGCATCCAACGCTTAAATATGAATTTATACTCAATTCTGATTAAGTCATATTGATTGAAAATTTATCCAGTCTCCTACTCAACTTGTTTTAAGTTCTAATCTTTTTTCCTTTTCTTTTGCAGAGAACTTATATTGATTGAAAATTTGAAATTATTAATCTTTGGTTATAATTTATAATTATGTCAACCCAAAAGTTTCAAAATGATAGTTTCTAAGTGTAGATAATATCAGATAATATATAATAATATTAATTTGTAATAAAATTTTGAAGTTGTGTAATTTTTATTATTATTTTTTATTTTGAACACATTTGCGAGAAAATTTTGTGTGGCCACATTTAAATTTTCGAACAGGGCCTCCGAATATAATGGGACGGCCCTGATTCCAAGTTGCCAAATCTTGCAGACCAAGTCCCTCCTCCTGTTTAGGAAATATTAGGTGGTTCCATCCAATCTTTGCTTTCATTCTTCCTCCATGTCCCACACCCCATAAGAAATTACTACATATTCCTTCCACCTCTCGAACCACTGCCTTTGGAAGTATAAAAACAACCATCCAGTATTGATGCAAGCTATACAATACTAAGCTGGCTAGTTCAACACGACCAACCTATGATAGAAATCTTGATTTCCAGCTATTTATCCTAGCTACAATCTTATCAATAAGAGGTTTACATGCTGAGACAGTGAGCTTCCCCGAAGACAAGGGTACCCCCAGATACCTGACAGAGAATTTGCCAAGTGAAAACCCATATCTTGTAGCCCTCACCTTCTGTTCCGGGCCAGGCAGCCCCCAAAAAACAACTCACATTTACTAGGGTTAACTTGCAAACCAGAAAGCCTTCTAAAATGAGCTAGGCTCTCTTGAAATCTTAGAAAACCATAATTAGAGCCATCAGAGAAGACTAGAAGATGATCTGCAAAGCATAGATGAGTAATACCAATCCTTTTACAATCACAAACAGATAAGGAGAAAGAGGGTAGTCTTGTCTAAATCCTTTACAGGCAGGAAAGTAACCCACTAACCCTCCATTTAACCCATCACTTAGCATAGGAGTACTCACATACATTCTTATCCAGCTTGTGAACAGATCTGGAAACCCCATATTCTTCAACACTTTGAAAATGAAAAGCCAATCAACTGAATCAAAGGCTTTCATCAAATCAATTTTGAGTGCACATCTAGGAGAAACATTTTTCTGAGCATACTTGTGAACAAGTTCATGAGAAAGCAAAATGTTATCTCCAATAGATCTCCCCTTAATGAAAGCTGTTTGGTTCAAGCTAATAAGATGTGGCAGATGAATCCTAAGCCTATTAGCAATAATTTTGGCTATGACTTTGTAGATAGTATTGCAATAGGAGATAGGTCTAAAAAAAATCTCATTTCATCAGGGTTCTGGATCTTAGGAACAAGAGCTAAAATTGTGGCATTCACTTCTCTAGGCATTTTACTATCATGAAAACAAGTTTGAATAGCAAACGTTACCTCTGCCCCTGTAACAGGCCAAACATGTTGAAAGAACGCTGCAGAATATCCATCAAGCCCAGGGCTCTTATCCCCATTCATTGCAAAGACCACACTCTTTACTTCTTCCTCTGTATCAGGATCACAAAGACCTTCATCACTAGATAAAGTCTTCCTCAGGAGCTCTGAGTAGAACTCATCAGATTCTTCTATCACATAAGGATGCTTTCGTCCCATCAATCGTTTATAAAACCCTTCAGCAATGTCTCCCAGTTCTTTTAAATCAGTAACCTTATTCCCCTCTTCATTCTTAAGCATAGTTATCATATTCCTCTGCTGCCTGGTTTTCAGAGATCGATGAAAATATGGAGTATTAGAGTCACCCCCTTTAAGCCAGAGATCCCTAGATTTGTGCCGTAAGAAAGATTCTTCAGCCTGCAGTAACTCATGTAACTCAGTAGAGCAACAGATTCCCGCTTAAACACTTCACTATCAAAGGCGGATAGGGCTTCCTATTGTATAGAATCAAGTTCAGCCTCTTTAACCTTCACCCTCTCTCTGATATCAGAGAATTCTTCACGATTTAATTCCTTCAGGAGCTTCTTGAGAATTCGCAACTTCTTATGAACTTTTATCATTGGCGGCCCTGACACCTTGCTCTCCCAAGCCTTCTTAAGCAACTCATCAAACTTTGGGTGCTTGATCCAGAAATGAAAGATTTAAACGACTTAGGCAAAGACTGCTTTGCAGCCTCAGTATCCACCAAACTTGGACAATGATCTGAAAACATAAATCTCCACCATCTTATCCAACCATTCAAAATTCACCAATACTCTATCAAGTTTTTTCGCTATTGGACGAGCATCTTGCTTATTAAGCCAGGTGAACCATGGACGCGTAGCTTGATGATCTTTTAGCTCTAACTCTAGGATCCAACTTTCAAAATCCTTCATATTGGAACTGTATTGTGCAGCATTTGAAGCTTCAGCAGGACAACGAATTACATTGAAATCTTTCCGAAGAAAAAAAGAAGGAAAAAAAAAAAAACAGATTCGTGCCTCAGCTACAAGGTTGTCAAACCGGGGTTGAACCTGTCGGTTGGACCGGATCTGGCCGGAACCGGACACTAAAAGGGCCTTCACCAGCCATAATTAGAACTAGCAGGTAGCCGGTCAAAACCGGGGTTTGACCGGATTTATCCGGTCACCGGCCATGAACAAAGCGTCGTCATTTTGGATGGATCTTCTTATGAATTGACAAATCTAAACCTTATGCCTTACTTCTTCTGAATCACATCGCATCCCTTCCTTTCTTTCGTCCGCCGAGCGAAGCAGCCAGCAGAGCCCTCACATTCGTCTGTCGAGCGGAGACGCCCCACCTCTCATCGTTGCCGATCCCCGCCCCACCCCTTGTCGTCGCTCCTCGCCCCCTTGTCTCGACCCAGATCCCCGCCCCGCTCTTCCCTTTCTCCCTATTAATATCCCGCCGCATGACTTCTTCAATTTCCTTCCGCCTTCTCACCTTTCGTCCTATCTGTCAGTCCCTTTCCCTGTAAGCGATTATGGTGCATTATCAAAGATTAAGTGTTAGCGGTGATTGGTGAACAGAGTCCGAACGGATTGAGAGCACAACTCGTTGATTGTTGACGATGGAAGAGTCCTGATTGCCAGGCTTCTTGGTGCAGTTTGGTCGTTCCCTTCTGGTAATAATCAAAAGAAAGAGCATATATTTTGATTTCATTTTGTTTTCATCACATCATTAATTTTTTGGGTGTCGATGGAGTGGGTTCTTGCACGTCTGTACCTAATATAGCCTTGTAACAGTATGTTTCAATTGTGTTAGAGTAGTCAAAACTCAAAAGAGTAAAAGAAATACCACATTGGTGGGAGAAGGAAAGTGCAAGTTGTTTTTAAGTTTGCTTTCCACTGTAGTCATTGGATAAAGTGGTTAGTGGGGTTTTGGAAAAAGTGTGGGCTATTTAATTTGACATATTAAATCGCACTATGCACTTAGCACTTTACGCGTTTGGATTTGAATTTTTGGCTAATTAATTACCAGAATTATTTTAATTAATTAATCCGGATAATTATTTGATGTTTGACTTTTGTGGAATGACGTAACCCTTCGGAAGGGAACTGCCATTTTCACTATAAAAGTCTTCTGCAGCCAGACTTCTCGTCCAACGTTCATCTTCTTCTCCTCGTTTTTCCTTCTCCAAATACACAAACACAGAAGTCACGAAAGGTGCTGCTTTTTGACTTTGATTGGAGGGACTCCTAGGGGTGGTCTGCCTAAATCCTATCAGCAACAACGTAGTGGGGGCAAATAAACACTCTAAGGAGAGTGATTAAAATCACGTCTTCAATCCGTTTTCTCCATACTGTTTCCCTCACAGATTGTCCTCTACAATCTGAGCTTCTTCAAGGAGAATTGATCAAGTTTTTTAACTCTTCTTTGGCCCCGATGATAGACAAAAATGTCCTACTTCTGGCATTTGCTTTTCCCTTTTGTCAAAACCGGCTTAATCCGGTTGAACCCGATCCGACCATTAAATCTCAAACTCATTGCCAAACCAGCTGGATGACTTATCCCGGTTTGACAACCTGCTCAGCTACCTATCATCTCTGATCGCCGCCCGCAAAATTTCGGGAACAGCTACCATGGCACTTTATTCCCTCTGCTATCCATTCCTTTCCACCATATCAACAATTTTCATCACTCTCCCTCTTAAACTTCGCCATGAGCTCCTCTCGACAGTTCTCCGACGAAACCCCTGGTCGAGTTTTGTTAAATGGGTCTCTGAGTTTGTGTCTTCAAATTTGACAGCCTCATGAGCAGTTTGTGGAAGTAGGTTTTAAGCTGCGTTGCTGATGCTGTGAAGCCCGCGATCGAAGTGGCTGTCCCGAATTGGGAAGCAGGCATTGAAGATCGCTTCTCCTGCTGACGCTGAGATCTCTAAGTAGGCCTAAGGAGCCATTCAGACCACCGGCATTGACATCCAGCCTGTAGTTACTGCTTCCAAGGTTGGTTGATTGCAATTTCAGGCAATCATCTTTTAAATTTCTTACCTTTTCCTCATTTGAATAGGGCTTATTTCACCATATATGGGGCAATTTCTTTGTGTGGAAATGAGGATAACGGGAGATTTATGGCCTTTATTGAAGGACTGACGCATTTGGATTTGAATTTTTGGCTAATTAATTACCGGAATTATTTTAATTAATTAATCCGGATAATTATTTGATGTTTGACTTTTGTGAAACGACGTAACCCTTCAGAAGGGAACTACCGTTTTCACTATAAAAGTCTTCTGCAGCCAGACTTCTCGTCCAACGTTCATCTTCTTCTCTCCGTTTTTCCTTCTCCAAATATACAAACACAGAAGTCACGAAAGGTGCTGCTTTCTGACTTTGATTGGAGGGACTCCTGGGGGTTGTTTGCCTAAATCCTACCAGCAACAACATAGTGGAGGCAAATAAACACTCTAAGGAGAGTGATCAAAATCACCTCTTCAATCCGTTTTCTCCATACTGTTTCCCTCACAGATTGTCCTCTACAATATGAGCTTCTTCAAGGAGAATTAATCAAGTTTTTTAACTCTTCTTTGGCCCCGATGATAGACAAAAATGTCCTAATTCTGGCATTTGCTTTTCCCTTTTTTCAAAACCGGCTTAATCCGGTTGAACCCGATCCGACCATTAAATCTCAAACTCATTGCCAAACCGGCTGGATGACTTATCCCGGTTTGACAACCTACTCAGCTACCTATCATCTCTGATCGCCGCCCACAAAATTTCGGGAACAACTACAGTGGCACTTTATTCCCTCTGTTATCCATTTCTTTCCACCATATCAACAATTTTCATCACTCTCCCTCTTAAACTTCGCCCTGAGCTCCTCTCGACAGTTCTCTGATGAAACCCCTGGCCTAGTTTTGTTAAATGGATCTCTGAGTTTGTGTCTTCAAATTTGATAGCCTCGTGAGCAGTTTGTGGAAGTAGGTTTTAAGCTGCACTGTTGATGCTCTAAAGCCCGCGATCGAAGTGGTTGTCCCGAATTGGGAAGCATGCATTGAAGATCGCTTCTCCTGCTGGCACTGAGATCTCTAAGTAGGCCCAAGGAGCCATTCAGACCACCGACATTGACATCCAGCCTGTAGTTACTGCGGCCAAGGTTGGTTGATTGCAATTTCAGGCAATCATCTTTTAAATTCCTTACCTTTTCCTCGTTTGAATAAGGCTTTTTCTACCATATATGGGACAGTTTCTTTGTGTGGAAATGGGGATGATAGGAGATTTATGGCCTCTGTTGAAGGACTGCTTGCTTCTTCCACATTGTTAACTTCTTGAATATGAACCTAGTTGGCCTCGTCGATTTGGTTATTATACTGTGGTGTTTTGAAGATTAAATACTGCATACTCTGTGCTCCTTGAAGTAGTTGATGTACTATTCTAAGTTAAGTTATGTTATGGATCCTGTCCCATTTTCCTGTATTAGGGATTTAAAAAAATGGAGTCATGAGATGGAGCATTGTCAGCAACCTCATTGGATGAATCAATAACATCCTTCTTCACCTCGGCTCCTCCTCTAAAAGAGGGTGATAATTTGGGAGAAAGGGTTATGGAGTTCGTCGAGCTCAACTCCACCATTACAGCAGGCAAGTCTACATGGAACTGTTGCAGAACTGATTGGGAGCTGCAAACTTCTTTACCCTCTTTTCTGAATGCTGAGATTTGGCTGCAGGGGATGGAGGGCACATGAAGGTTGTCTGCGTGAGTATGTAATGAGTCACGTCACATGTGAGTCACGCCACTGGAGCAACGCTGCGTTCATTACATCGATAATTTGAGTTCAGGCCATAGAGGAGCAACATCAGCAGAGTATGTAATGAGTCACGTCACATGTGATTCTTGTATTGTGATAATGCCTTCCAATTTGTTTTGCGCTCTTCTTGTTGACCCTTTTGTTTTCTTCTACTGTCTTCAGGTACTTTGTTAAGGCTGGTTATGCTGTTGTATTTCTATATAGGAGGTGAGAGTTAGTTTCTTGTATCAATTGCTTTCTCTTGACTGCACGAGCTTAATCTCCGGCAAATAGTCAAGAATTATATGTGATGTAATCTGTGCATTCAGGGGAACCATCATGTCATATACCCGTTCTCTTCTTGAAGATCCACTGCTTAAATGTCTTGAGCTTGATGGAGATTTCAGCATTCAAGGTTTGATTGAATTTCTCTCTCTGATTACTCATACTGCACCTCATGTGAAAGGACATTCATTTGGTTTTAGTGTGTCGGGAATGTAAATATGTTTTCTTTGATTGTGGACAGTTCATATTCTGCACTGGTTGCAATATAATCATAATCTGCTAAATATGGTTGTCAAAATAGTAGTCTTTGTAATGATATAACCCAGATTTCTATAACATTTCAGTGTGACAATTGTGTTCAGATGCTGTGAAGAAGTCAATTAGTGATCATCATGCAGTATGCAACATTGACCTCTTATTAAAACTTCAGTCATAGTATTCTTTGTGATTTGTGCTTCGACAAAGCTAGAGTTTTAAGTTAGCTTATGATTGAGCCACTTTTCACTCTTTTCTTTCAACTTCTTCCACAGGCTGTGGCAGGAAACCTACTATTAAAACTTCCCTTCACTACTATATTTGAGTATCTTCAGGTGAACTTTAGGCTTCTTTTTCCTCCCTGGAACACAAAAATGTTTGATATTGGCGGACCAGTGACATATATAGACTGGAGCTTTCTGTATTCCTCCCTGCATGTAAATGCCGAAACGTTTGATGTTGCTTACAGATGTTACAAATAATTGCAAAAGCAATGAAGCCGCTCGGGCCACTTGCCATGTTTCATCGTGCTGCTGCAGTTTCAGACTTCTATGTTCCATGGCAGACCATGGTAAACCTTTTCATCATGTTGCAATTTCAGACATCTATGTTTTATCCCTTGTAATGTTCATTGCTTTATTTGTTTGACCACCTATTGCAGACAGAGTATAAGATTCAGTCCGCATTCGGGCCTTTGGATATGCGACTTGTTCAAGTGCCAAAAATGCTAGCAATCCTAAGGAAAGAATGGGCTCTACTCGCTTTCTGCATACCATTCAAGGTATATAGATATCATCTATAGCACTTTGTTGACATCCTTTGAGCTTCTTCCATGTGACTGGTGTTCTCTTCTTTCTAGGATAACAACTAACCTCTTTGTTTACTTTGTTGTGCTCAGTTGGAGACAAACTCGAAGATTCTTCTGGAGAAGGCCGACATGGCTCTTAGAAAGTACAAGATGCATATGGTGATAGCGAATGAACTGTTGACGTGTAAAGAAGAGGTTACTGTCGTTACTGTCGACGGAATGATCCTAGTATACCGTGACAAATCGTAGCCTGATTCTGATGTGGAACATCCCCTAACTGAACTCATTCTGAATAAGCCTTCTACTTACATCAAGAACACTAATAGGTGATTTTTGTCCAGCCAACTGCAGCAAGATCTATCTATGAAATGTACTTTTACATTCTGTGAACACTAGTCATGGGGTTCCTTCAAACTTAGAAATCCTTTCTTGCTGTTGACGTTGATCCAAGAATAAATCAGGAAAAGAACAGAGACTCCATATGCAAACTCTTTGCTGTTTGTATCATTCATCCAAAACTTGGTGGAAGTGGGCAATTTTATTAGCCATGTGGTCATCATTTGCTATATTTATCTTCAACGACTCTCAAGTAGTGTACAAAATGGAGTTTTTGGAACTATTGCACCACAGGAGGGGAGGCACCTTTTTATCTTTGTAGGGATGGCGACCCCGACCTGTAGGCGGATACCCGCCCAAAGCCTGCCAGATATCTGCCCAAATGGTTGCATTCTGAGGCTCGTCAACGAGCGGTGGTGAACCTAATCAGTCAACCTTGGGTCTTGGTTGGTGACGGATCGACGACTATCCGCCCCGAGACTTGCCAGACGGATTACCCATCCCGCAAAACGATGTCGTTTTGTCCGTGATATATATATGCTGCTAATAGATGGGTAAACCCTAGCATGCTGTTGCCGCCTCCTTCATTCGAGCCATACCCCCGAAAAGCAACAAACCCTAATTCTCATTTCTCTCCGCCTCTCTAGCGATCATATTGCAAGAACAATGCAATTTTACCTCTCTGGTAACCTTTGAATCCCTCACTCTCTTTCGGTTCGAAGTCTATAGGAAGTTCAAGTCGTTGAGGTAAGTTTCGATAGAGCTAGGCTTTGGTTATTCCTAATAATTTTTCTTATAGGTTGCCAAGGGAGTGCTATTTAGAGATGTGTGGACTAGTACAATACATTGTACTCGATATCAGTCCTCCACCTTTTAGCCCTCAGTGTCTGGCTGGTCTTCGCTTGTCTGTACGATTCTCATTGATTATGTAGCAAACCAGCTTTTCCCCATCATTTACTAAGATCTATTTCTTTCATAACATCGAAAAGCCTAGCTACTTTCTCTATCGGTGACTAAACTAAGAAAAGAAAACTTTCATTAGCAATTCCCAACGAAATGGGCTAGCGTAGATCCTTTTCGACTATTGGAAAACGACCTCCCTCTCCTGAAAGGAGTGCTTTCTATTGACCGGAAATTGGAATATGCTAGAAAGAGTGAGTGAATAAATCATTGATTTTATCCTCTCCCCTTCTTCGATATTTTTTTCTCTTGGTTTGGGTGATATTTTCCTCATCTGGAGCAATAAGAACTTCTACTTGATGTCTTAATAAGTTAAAAGAAAGTTGTAATGCTACCAGTCGAAATAGTCACAACTTTCGAACCAATTGCTTTCTTTATAGTTTGAATTTTTTCCAACTAGTGTATAAGCTTAGAGACATACGAACTGGCATGCGAAATTGATTGGTTACCGCATTCGAAAGCTAATCGACTAATTCAAATAGAAGACATCAAAGGATGGAGTTAAAGAGCGTTCGGCGAAATGCTAGCCGTTGTATTGAAAACTGGAATGTTTGATAATTGAGTTTTTGCACTATCACCCCAATGTCGAATTTTGTTTTTGTACTACGGTGGTGCAGTATGAAGCCTCATTCCACGATGCAAGCTCCTCTAAACCCCTGAGGAAAGAACGGTTCCCCTACTCCTGATCTTCACTAGGGATTAGATGTCCATAAGCTTGATGAGTTCTTGATCCTTCTTTGATATTCGGTCATTAATCTAATTGCAGTTCTCGGACCTATTTCAATCCATCCAATAAAATAGCTCTTCGGTACTTCGTATTTATCAATATTCTATCAATAAAAATGAAATGGGAGGCTCTCATATAAGGTCTTGTACGACAACGCGCGATTTTTTTTCTAGATCGTCGGAGAAAGCAGGGTGCTGAGGGTAAGCCCTCAAATAAACGGGAACATCTTACTATCATGAAAACGCCAGTTGTTACCATAGTAGCTACATGAATTGAAGCGGATACTGGAGTGTGACCCTCTTCTACAGCTTCTTTTACATTGGCTATAAGATACAGTTGTTGTACTACTGGTACCATTCCCGAGCATAGCAGCAGACAGACATGAATTCAGATCAGACTAGACTCTTCTTTCTTTGAGCAAGTTGAACTTTTCAAATAAAAAAGAAGTGGAATATAGGAGTTGCTCGAGTGAAATGAGAGAAATGCTTTGGAGTTTGAAATTGAAGGTTTGTCAGTATTCACTCCTCTCACAAAGTTTGAGTATATTCGTTACTCTTACTTTTTAGAGAGATGAGACAAGCTTTAGAGCCGGGCAATAGTTGATTGACGCTCCCCTGGGAAGAGTCCACGGAATTCCACCACAACTGCTGCTTTCAATCCCAACCAAGTCAAAGTGTCTGGTATGAAGAAATGCATTCTATTCAAACTTTTACAGGAGGCTTTGTAAGTGTATAATTATGGTGCATTAGCTTGTAGCGAGTTTTCTTAACTTCTTCCTTCTGAATGATTCGCAACCAATTCAAAATGACAACTGCCAAGTCCTCTGTTAGACGGGACGAAAGTGTAACTTCCGGAAACATGGGTATTGAAAATCTTAAAGAGCCATAGGGCTATAAGCTATAAAGAAATAGGGCAGGGAGCTTGTGACTAAGCCGTTAGGGAGACTAATACGAACCCAAATCAGGGAAAGACACCTTGTATTCTCTACTAACGAATTTCCCCTTCGCTACTCCCTTTTGCTACCATCTCATCCCACTAATGACACACTCGCGTCAGACGTCTTTAGAAGACTTTCAATACATGATGGAAGTTAATATTGACTTCCATAAGGTCGGGACAGAGCCACCAAAAGGAAGTGTTGTTGTAGCTGTTGCTAATTTTTTTAAACAAAAATAGGGTCTACTGGTACTGGAGAGCTGTTTGCTATTTCTTAAATGTCTCCCTAGGTCTTTTCCATATAACGAAGAATGCCTCTGGAATAAGCTATTGGGTGAGAGTCTGGTTGTGAACTCGAGAATCTCTTGTTTTTCCGCCTTGAATGAAAACATCCATAGAATCCTTTTTCTTTAGAGTGTTGTGTTAGTTTCCGCATCCTCTCGCGCCGTTGGTCTAGCTATTTCATATCCTTAACTTAGAGTGATTCATTTTGCAAGTTCGTTATTACGGTAACTCCTACAAAAGATCGTGCTAATGACGTATACCATACTTAAAGCCTCGACATAGATACTACATAGTTGGTTCTCATTATTCAGAGACTACGTGTGTAATAGGAGTATCCGCAGCTCCCCGCATTGTCCCCCAACCCCCCCCCCCCTTCCTATTAATTGCGATGCGAACAAAGAAAGACCCCTACTTGAAGTCATTAACGCCTATCTCTCGTTTAATAAGACTTATTGGAATGGAAGAAGGTGAGTAATCCTCCGGTCCTCAGTTAGTACTTAACTGCGTTGAGAGCCTCGATGTGCCAGAGGCCAGAGCAATCGACAACTGACCGTTGATATTAAACCCAAATTTCTCCCCTTTTGATTTGAGTCTATAATGACCGGCACGTTTCATTAACCCTAGTGAAAAATTATACCGATAATCGTCGATTATTAGTTAGTTTAATAGTATAACCGTTAACATGATATCACTGCTACTGTCATGTAGGATACACATACACTTAATAAAATTGGACAACTAGTGATCGACGACGTCTGATGACGAAATAAGGATTATGAATCAGTGACTAGTAAACAAGAAAAGTTTCTTGAGTGATAAAAATGAAATATGTTGATAAATAGAATGACTAAACATGCACTTCACAATCTAACTCGTAATTAGTGATAATAATTAATAATAATCATGTAATAGCAATCGGAACACATAAAAGAATCGGAATCGGAGTCCGGTCTACAGCAACGGACAGCAGTCGGATTGGCTACGACTGCGAGTAACCAAATGAAGCCCGCCGTCGTTCTCGTTGGCAAATAAATCCACTAGCAGTCTAGCACCTTGTCCGCCTCCGTCAGCCGGTGGTCTTCCTCACTTCTCAGTTAGGAGTTCGTGTTATACCCTCGCATAAACCCTAGAAAGCTCTTGAATTCTTTCTTCACTCTCGGCTGAATAACCATCTAGGGTCCGAATATTAACGACCAAATATGGTTCGACCCGAGCCCTGCGTCTTGTTCTCCCAGACCTTCGTCCACCCTCAACTTGACGAGTACGTTGACGAGGTCAGTGTTCCCGTTCTCTGCCTACGCCGGCTCCTCACTCTCGTGGAATCAATCTGTTACTGTATCTTAGATCATGAATTTGTTGTTCGAATTTTTTTCCTGAAAGGCAGCTTAATGAACGAAGTTCTTGCTTTCTTTCTGCTGCAGGTTTTGTTCGGTGAGCCGGTTGTGATTACAGCTTGCGAGTTCCTCGAACAGAATGCCTCTTCTACCTCCCGAGCAGTGTCCTTGGTTGGGTACGTCTCTGTTGGTGCCTTTTAATGTTTCTATGTGCGTTTTAGGAAACGACGAGAATCTGTTGTGTCCGAATCGACTTCATAGTTTGATTACGTTGGTTTGCCCTATCACAAGTCTGTACTTTGTGTAATGCCATCACTTGAAGCTGTAGGATTGTGTTGGCTTTTGTGTGGAATCCTTGACTAAAGCGTTATCATCTTGCTGCAGTGCTACTGCGCCTCCTTCATTTGCTTTGGAGGTATTTGTACAATCCGAGGGAGAGACGAGATTCAGACGCTTGTGCCACCCCTTCCTATATTCTCATTCGTCGTCAAATGTTTTGGAAGTGGAGGTACCTGCACTATCTAAATTAATATGAATATCAGTGTTGCATTTGCTTCTAGTGAACATAATTCTTTCTATGATGAGTAATGAACCTATTGTTTTGCACACAATGTCCATCTGTCTTTGATAAAGTTCCCCCCTTTCATTGGAGCTGATATTTTCACTCTGAATGTCTGATGTTCTGTTCTCCTGTATTGAGACCTCAAGTCTTTTTGCGGGATGGATATAATATTCTCAAATTCTGAAACTTTATCTGAAAATAGTCACTCTGCTACGATGCAGGCTGTTGTAACTAATCATCTAGTTGTAAGAGGCAGCTACCGCAGCCTGAGTTTAGTCATATATGGAAACACGGCAGAGGATCTAGGTCAGTTTAATATCGAGTTTGATGATAACTCCTTAACTAATCTTGTCACTTCCGCCGAGGGAAAGCTGGAAGATCTGCCTCTGGCATTGCATTCGAGTTCTAGGGTCATAACAGAATCATTAATCTCTCTGAAAGTATTATCTCTACCTGTCGCCGCTCTGGATTTGCCTATGGAAGTCAAAAAGTTATTGCAACTCATCTCAAAGATGTTGGAGATGCCCCTCATGGAGGAATCTGTGCATAAGGTTGTAAGTACCATGGTCACAGCTGTTTGTTCCCATGTTGCCCATGATTCGTGTCACAAGGTAATTGATGGAGGCGGATCCGAGGAGTTGGAAGAGTTTTCCCATATTATTGATGAGGCTAAGAACGAGCTTCTTGGAGTCCTTCAGGGTTGTTCAGGAAATGATGCAGCCCAGTCATTGGCAGACGTCAGTTTTCTTGAATCTGAAGGTGATGTGGCTACTTCCAAACAGTTGGTGGACATGTTGGGCTCGTGCCTTTGTTTTGACAGGAACTCTTCTCAACAACAGGAGCCTTTAAAGGTGATTATCTTACAGTAAGCACCTCTTAGCTATTATCAACTGTCTTCCATTTGTAATTTTAAGATAAGAAGTGATCTCTTAATCTCATCCACTCAGTCTCATGGTCAACTGTCTCTCCTTGATATTGTGTGCCAGGAGGATATTTCTTACTCTTGTTTGCAATATACCCAGATTTTTTAACTTTTGGTGCTGACAGAATCTGATGGGCTTCTTTCACATTTTTATTTCAGAAGAAGAACTTCTTGGGCCTGTGTGTGGCCTTTTTATTGTGTTCTAGCAGAGAAAGTTGCTTCCACTTTGTGAATCATAGGGGAATTGAGCAACTTGGCCACTTTTTCTCTCATGACATACGGAATTCTTCCGCAGTTGTCTTACTCTTACTTGGAGTTATAGAGCGGGCTACTCGGCATCCAATCGGTTGTGAAGGAATTTTAGGCTGGTGGCCCAGGGAAGATGAGAATGTGCCTTCTGGGTTTAGCAAAGGGTATAGTCAATTGTTGAAGTTGTTCCTGGAAAAACCACGCCATGATGTTGCTTCCCTTGCGACTTACATCCTTCATCGTTTAAGATTCTATGAAGTTGCTTCTAGATATGAGGTATTTCGCAGTAGTCACATGCATTTGTCCCTGCATATAAAGTTACAATCAATTAAATTTGTAATTTTCTTTTTCAGTCTGCTGTTCTATCTGTGTTGGCCAGTCTGTCTGCTGATGGATATGTAACAAATCCAATGGAAAGCTTGCTTGGAAGTGTTAAATTTCAACTAAAAAAACTCTTGGTCAGTTCTCAACTACTTGTTCCATTTTTTGTATCTTTATCCGTCATAAGATGTTCACCTTGTGTTTCTTAAAAGCGGTTGCAGAAATTGATCAACTCACATGGTCCACTTGAAGATCCTTCTCCGGTGGCTCAAGCAAGTCGATCCTTGATTCTCGGTCAAACAGAGGGGCTATTGTCATATAAAGCAACCAGTGGCTTGATTGGTGCCTCGGATTGCTCTTTTTTCAACTGTGATATTGACTCCCATCTGCTGGGACTTCTCAAGGTATTGCTTCCTCTGACATTGTCACATGCAAGGATATAGAGTGTAGTCTTCATCAATTTGGCTTGGTAAGCGAATTGCTTCTGTGTTTGCTCTCAGATCATGTCAAATTAGAAGAGTGCACAAGACCAATAAGTTCAAAACTATAAAATTTTCATCTGCTCATTGATTCAAGAGAATATAATCTGCTCAACATTTGCCTAAAGATGGAATTCTGGAAGGTTTAAGTTGACTGCATCCGTGGCCACAAATGCTGTTACATATAATGTTTGTGATTTATGAAGTCAGAACCCTTAAAATATTTGCAGATATTGGAAGCTATTTTAGCTACATTTTGTACTAAATAGCCATCTAACAAGCTAAACTAACCAAAAATAACAAGGCTGTTGGCTAATTTTGCAAGCAAAGGTGTTTTGTGTTTCTCTGGGCTTCCACACTTTGGATTGGGGCTTTATATATTCAGCTTTGAACTTCTATATGCTGTTATTGTTTTCTGTTTCTATAATTATGGAAGAAAAGATTAGAAAGCTAAGCTATTGTCAGTAGTGGCTCGATCTACCAAATGGTTTTAATTGTTAGCTTACAAGAAGGGAGCTTGGGTTTAACTTTCCAATAACTCTGATCATTGTAGTCCAGGGATTTGGATACGGTTTTCTGGTTACATGGAATGTTTTTTTTTTCATTGGTAGCCGTTTGTGGCTTTTGTGGATACAGGAGAGAGGTTTTCTTCCATTATCGGCTGCACTTTTAGCATCGCCTATTTTGCGCTCAGAAGTCAGTGATACCATGGGCACATTTGTTGAGATTGCATCAACTATTGGGGCCATACTTCTCGCTCTTCTTATGCGTCGCTCAGGTTTACCCTTATAGCCATTCATAGAAAGTTTTCCCCTTAGATATGGTATGAATGTATTCATTCTTTATCTCTTTGCTTCCCAGGTTTACTTTTCCTTTCAAATCACCCTGAACTTTCTACTACCATAATTGATGCTTTGAGGAATACAAGTGACATGAAAATGGAAGAATGCCTTCCACTCAGATATGCATCGATTTTATCAGCGAAGGGTTTTGTTTGTGGCCCTCGGGAAGTGGGAACGATCATTGATATGCATTTGAGAGTGGTCAGTCCATTCAACTGTTTCCCTTTATTTGAGTTACTTGTTCAAAGCTAATTTTTTGTCCTGATGTGTCTTTCAGGTTAATGCTATCGACAGATTACTTTTACTAACTCAACATACAGAAGAATTCTTGTGGGTGTTGTGGGAGCTCTGTGGTCTCTCCAGGTTGAACTTATTGACATTTCTTTTCTATTTTGTTTTCTAGATCTAGATTCAGAGGGACTGACCCTTGTTGGGGACATGGTTTGCAGATCTGATTGTGGACGCCAAGCATTGTTGGCTCTGGGATGTTTTCCTGAGGTATGATCATTAGGCAATGCTCAGGTTATTTACATCCACGGGGAAATAGGAACTGCCAAGTCAATGTACTTGTGATTGGGCAAACTTCGAAGTGCATGGCTGTTGAACATCCATCTTACTTTTTGGTCCAAGTTCTTATTTATTTATTTATTTATTAGATTCAATTTATTATAGCTGTTACAAATATAGTGTCAAAGATGTTCTAAGGGTTCCATCAGAATGGTATGGTGTCATATGCATCTGATGCTTTTCTTAGTTGTGCCTCCTGTGGGACGTATGAGCACTATTTTCCGATCTCGTACTTTTTTGTTTTGCTTCATGGTGTTAGATATTCATTTTCATTTATCCATCTCTATTTGTTAGGTTATATCAACTTTGATTGAAGCTTTATATGCTGTAAAGGAAACCGAGCCAGAAGCCAAAAGTGGTGGTAATCATTGCTCAACTTATATAAAAGCATTCTTGTTTGCACATCTTAATCATATACATGAATTCCATAGACACACTTATGGACATGAATCTTGATATGCAGGAGCTTCCCCTATAGATGTGGCGATTTTTCACTCAGCTGCTGAGATATTTGAAGTCATTGTTACTGATTCAACTGCATCCTCCTTGAATTCTTGGATTGGACATGTGATGGAACTCTATAAAGCCTTACATTCTTCTTCCCCTGGCTCTAATAGGAAAGATGCTCCGATACGGCTGTTGGATTGGATAGATGCTGGAGTTGTTTACCACAAAAATGGGGCTATTGGTCTTCTTAAGTATTCTGCCGTGTTAGCATCTGGAGGGGACACACATGTAACATCTGCTTGCACTCTAGCTTCAGATTTAACAGATGTTGAAAACGTGGTGGGGGATGCTACTGGTGGTTCTGATGTGCATGTCATGGAAAATCTGGCAAAAATTGTTTCCGAGAAGACATTTGATGGTGTTACACTTCGCAACTCTGCAATAGCACAGTTGACGACAGCCATTAGAATTTTGGCTTTCATTTCTGAAAATTCAGTATGTAGACTGATCTCATTCTTACACACCAAGTGATCATTCTAGCTTGGGCTCATTTTACTTTTATTCATGCAGACTGTTGCCGCAAGTCTGTACGACGAAGGTGCTCTGACAGTGATCTATGCTACTGTCATGAACTGCAGTTTCATGCTGGAGAAGTCATCAAATATCTACGGTTAGTTTCATGATGTAAATTATCTTCAGAAATCGTTTTTATCTGAGAAAAGAGCATACGTAGATGTACACAAGTTTGTATTTATATGTATCCAGAAGTGAGTTTTGACCCTAAGGATTGAAACTAGGCGGGGGATAGGACCATATAGTAACCCAAGACATCTGTATGATTAGACTGAAGAATATTGCCTCTGATCCTTTTCAGAGAGGCACTTTTCACTTAAGTTTTTAATTGTTACCTAAGTTCTTGCTTACAATGTTAGATGAGAAAAAGGTACATTCAGGTTTTAAAGGTTGTGTATTCTAACTGTCATCATTGATCTATTTTTTTTTTATTTCTTGTTTTAGTTACAATGATTTTGAAATCTTGGGTTAGCATTTACCAACTCAAAAACTAAAAGCTTGTGCGCTGGGGAGTGTAAGTTTGAAGCTCATAATGGTACCTCTTAACTTGTCAATGGTCATGTGTTGTCACTAGCAATGGTTTTCTGCTCTTTTTTATCCACCGCTAAACAACTTGTTTTAAGATTTCTGGGGAAATGTAGTGCTGAAGTTTCTGTAGGTTGCATCTCTGACTGAATTTGAAATTTTATTCTGTTTTTATGCGAAACAACTTTTGGAGCCAACTATTTGTAATTTTAGGCCCTCTGGACTACTTGATTTCCTTACTTTTCACACTTCATGTTATACATTGATTGCATTTTCTTGAACAGATTATCTTGTCGATGAGGGGGCAGAAGGCAATGCGACATCTGATTTGTTATTGGAGCGTAACCGTGAGCAAAGCTTAGTCGATCTTTTGGTTCCTTCTCTGGTGTTGCTGATTACACTTCTGCAGAAGTTGCAGGTATGGTGCATTTTCTCTTGATCATGGAGTCTCTTGTACTTTTTGAGTGGATAACATTGAACTGATGCAGTGAGATAGGTAACTGAACATCAGCTGTATGTACTTCAGGTGTCTGGTTTGTCTATTACTGTGATTGTCACTTGTTTGTTATGTCTATAGGGTATGCTGTTGGGATTGAAATCATAGATAAAATCAAATAATGCTTGCCACACACAATTATCAGCCACTTGGCAGTTCTCTCTCTCTTCACTCTTCCTTTTCTTCCATATTTTATTTTTATCTATTTATGAATCGTTATTTCTTCTATCCCTTACCAGAACTTTCCCTAATCTAATTTTTTCGAAGGGTTTATTGCATACTAGGTATTTTATTTAGAGTACTTAGTTTTTATATATAAAAATATATGAACAGAAAGTTAAGTTTAGCTTCATGTGTTCCTTGGATATAAGAGTTTCTTCTTGTTGCATCTCAGAACAAAACAAGATTTTGCTTAATACCTCTTATTTCTCTTGCAAAAGTACCAAAGACAGATGTCTGGTGGTGCTTTTCTTCAGATCTGTCGTCTTCTCCCTCTCTTTCACTATTCAAACTTTTCCACTTGTCATTCCCCTTAAAGAAAATCAAGTGTACATGACAGCTGTTGTACATAAATTGCGTTGATCTGTCTGAATTCATGATTACCAAAATTGGCCTTGAAGAATGAACATAGATGCTATATGAAGCTCATTTTGGTAATTATAACTGTTAGTCTTGCTGTTGACGACCCCCCCCCCCCCCCCCCCCCCCCCCCCCCCACGAATTAGAACTGAGCTGGGGCATTTCATGGTTGCAGGAAGCAAAAGAACAGCATAGGAGCACAAAATTGATGAATGCGCTACTCCGCCTTCATCGAGAAGTTAGGTACGTTACAATTTTTTTTCTTGTGCCAGACCATTCGTGCTAGTAGTTTGTAGCTTTCATACTGATACCAAATATTTAAACTTGCAGTCCAAAGCTTGCTGCATGCACAGCAGATTTGTCGTCTTCGTATCCTGACTCTGCACTTGGTTTTGGAGCCGTCTGCCATCTGACTGTGTCAGCTCTTAGCTTCTGGCCGGTATATGGATGGACACCTGGCCTTTTCCACTCCCTTCTCGCAAATATTCAAGCAAACTCACTGCTGGGTTTGGGCCCAAAGGAAACATGCAGCTTGCTTTGTCTTTTGGTATGCAAACTCCAGGTTTTATCTTCAACTTGGATGTGACAGCTTATTCTAGAACCAGAAAGTGCATGCATATGACTCTATTTCTGCATAGGCTTTCAAATTTCGTTAGGCATTGATGCTTGTTACTTAACTGAACTTTTGCATCTGTTAGTAATGGCCATAAATTGTTCAAATGGATTGATGCGGAGGTTTTTTGTTTGCTATATTGGTGAACCTGGTACTTACTGAGCTTATTTCTCTGTATTTGCAAGAATTATCTGTTCCCTGAAGAAGGTGTTTGGCTTTGGAAGAATGGAATGCCCTTGTTAAGTGCTCTAAGAACGCTGGCTGTGGGAACATTGTTAGGTCCACATAAAGAAAGACAGATCAACTGGTATCTAGAGCCTTCCCACCGAGAGAAATTGCTCAACCAGTTGACCCCACAACTTGAGAAAATTGCCCTGATTATCAGACAGTATGCCGTATCCGTACGTGCTTCTCATCATTGTTTTGTGCAGACTTCTATCTCTAGAATAGAGTACTCGGGGATTGCACTTTACTATTTATGTAGAAATGTATTTATTTTTTGATTCCCTTTTTCCTATATCCAGAGATTGGTTGTCATCCAAGACTTGCTCCGGGTCTTCATAATTCGGATTGGTTGCCAAAAACTGGCCAATGCTGCTGTTCTTCTCCAGCCTATGCTATCCTCTATTCGTCACCATCTCTCTGATTTTGCTTCTCTGTCACAGATAGATGTTTACAGGGTACACACATTTCTGTTTTAATGAATTGACTTGAAATTGTTGATGTAATGGTCCTTTGCTTATGTGTTGTGAATATCAATATCCTCTTTTCCACTATTCAGGTTTATAGGTACCTTGCATTTCTTGCTAGTGTACTGGAGCATCCACGTGCGAAGGTATGTGTCTTTTACATTTATTGGATGTTTCTGCAGCTTGATCTTCTTCATGTGCATTACCTTGTTTTAGGTGCTGTTATTGGAGGAAGGCATTGCTGACTTGTTAAGTGGGACTCTGGAGAGGTGTTATAATGCCATTGATTCAGATGAAAGCCAGCTCCCAGAGAGCAAAAGTCTTGCAAAATCTGGCGTTGCTCTGAATATGTGGTGCCTTCCTGCATTCAAGTCCATCTCTTTGCTTTGTGGTTCTCAAGCATCTTCACTGTACTCTGGACAGCATGACTTGTATGTATATATATTGGAAAAGGTCAGTTTTTTATGATGCGAGGTTACTTTGGTTAATGGACTAATCTTTTTTTTAATCCATTACAGCCGTTCTGCAAGCTTTAGTTCTCAGGACTGTTCACTGATTCTACCCTATCTCTTGAATTTCTGTCAGGTTAATTCCTGTTCTTTTGATTTTCAATTTAACTTTGAAAGAGTGAAGCCCTCAACACCTCACTTTTTAGCAACTGCCCTTATTTTTCCAGGTCTTGCCAGTTGGAAGAGAATTGCTTTCCTGTCTAATGAGTCTTAAGGAAATGGGTAGTTGCAGTGAAGGCCGGAGTGCTTTGTTGACCTCTTTGAGTAGTGTCGTCAATGGAACACCTAAGGAGGTAGAATCACAAAAAGGTGATGAAATGAATGGAAATCGTGCCGGTGATGTTTACGGATGGAGCAAGAACCCTGCTCTGTTGCATTGCTGGATGAAATTGCTCAAGTCTGTTGATTACTCGGATGGATTATCAACTTGTGCAGTGGAGGCTATCAATGCATTATCAGTTGGGTCATTGAGTTTCTGCGTCAATGACAAAAGGTCAGTTGGCATGTTAATAAATATCATTTGGAAGTAATTTTGATTGTTTGACTTAGTTTGGTAATTTAAGGGGTAGTTGTGTTGTAAGTGCTTTTACATAAATTGTATAGGTGGAGTAGAAGTATATCTTAGATCATCATGGACGATTGAATCAGCACCATAATGTTAGTGATTTAACTTTCCTCTTGCAAGTCCTACTCCTCTTTTCGAGCCTTCATCTGCGTTAAATTAATTCTGGGTTGTTCTGATGTAAAATTTTGGAAAGTGATGGATTGTGCAAAATCAATGGACTCGAAAATTAGTGCGACACCTGTGGATTTCAAAATTTTATTGTTTAGATGTGTGATTATATTAGTGGATTTTGACTTTTAAAAGTAAAATTACCATCATGCCCCAACCAATATTTCCCCTCTATTACTCTTCCAATTCGTAAAAAGATGAGGGCAAAAATAGACAATACTAGTGACAGATTTCACAGACCCTCACTAAGTGGTGGGTTTTGAAATCCTTCGCCCTCGGAGACCCAGATGGATTTCCTCCATGGACTTGGCACCTATTTATTGCTACACTATACAGGGGTTCTGGAAGAAACCCTCTACCCATGGATATTGTGCTAAAATCCATGAGTCAGGTCCTACAACCAAACGATCTCTTAGGTTATGTTCCAGTAAACTTGCTTCAGTACCCTTGTTTGGGGTATTGTTTCCCTTATGTTGACTCTAAATACGGTTCATTTATATGGTAGCTTGTTGGGGCATTTTGAATGCTTGTATCAGTGCTGGCATGCTGTCATCAATAAACTTGAAAAAGGTTGACTAACCATGAGTACACATTTGCCATCTGTCAGTTTGAACTGGAATGCTGTGGCTGCAATAAAATACCTTTACGGCATCCCAAATGACATGGATGAGACAGACAGCCTTTCAGAAGCCTTAACTTCCATAGAGGAAACAACTACAGTGCTGAATTCAAAGATTACCAACAACTACCATGTCACTGTGCAAGCCACTCTTTATCAGGTAAAAGCTTATAGGAGGGGCCTGTGTTTCCTATTTTGTCATGATAACATTTTCCCACTTCTGATACTCATCCTCTGGCTTCTAATTTGCAGGCTCTAGAATCTGCCAACTCATTATTGTTACTGTTGCAAAAGCCCATCGGTTCTGTAACACTAGATGAAATTGGATTTAGTACGGATGCTTTACTCTCTACTGATGTTCTTGTTTCACCAAATGTAAGTGAAGATATTGATGATCACTGTCTTCAGCTTGGGGGTCTTGGAGACAAGTTTGTATGGGAATGTCCAGAGACGATGCCTGACAGATTATCACAAAACCTTCCTGCGAAACGGAAATTATCATCTGTGGACAGTTCTGGCAAGCGAGTGAAGGGTGAAAGTTCGGTGGTCGAAATAACAGGACAGAATTCATTTGCTCGGGGGATGGGCCCATCTACCGCCTCCACTGGTCCCATCCGCAGGGACACCTTCAGACAGAGAAAACCAAACACTAGCAGGCCTCCATCCATGCATGTGGATGACTATGTTGCTAGAGAGAGAAGTGTCGACACCGTGGGGAATAATTCCAATGTTATTGCTGTTCAACGATTAGGGTCTGGCGGTGGAAGACCTCCTTCAATTCATGTGGATGAGTTCATGGCTAGAGAAAGAGAGAGACAGAATCCTATGGTTGCTTCTGTAGTAGGAGAGCCATCACCATCACAAGTGAAATCGGCTGCTGCTGTGGTCAATAATGATGTTGATAAGGAGAAAGCAAACAAGTCTAAGCAGCTAAAAACAGATATAGACGATGATCTCCATGGTATAGATATAGTGTTTGATGCCGAAGAGTCTGAGACTGATGACAAGTTGCTATTTCCTCAGCCAGATGAGAATCTTCAGCAACCCGATCCTGTTGTCATACTTGAACAAAGCTCTCCTCAGTCAATTGTTGAGGAGACACAGAGTGATACTCTACTGGCATCATCCAATGCCGAGGAAAATGCACAGAGCGAGTTCTCTTCACGGATGTCGGCTGCCACTAGACCTGAAATGCCACTAACTCGAGAACAAAGTGTTACTTCAGATAAGAAGTTTTATGAGCAATCTGATGATTTGAAGAGCCCGTTTCAGGGCAAAACATCTGTGGGTATTGATTCTGTTGCTGGTGGTGGATCTTTCTGCGATAGTGGGCCAGGTTCTTCTACTTTGCATGTACCAATGGATTTTAGAACAACTCCTCCAAATGTCTATATGAAGAACAGCCCTCGCAGTGCAACAGGATCTCGAGGAGGTTATGAGCATAGGATTGGTATGCATCAACCGCCTTTGCCTCCAATGCCGCCTCCATCATCATCTGTCTCGCCTGGAATCATATCACAGAGTCTTGATCATGGCCCAAGTCAGCCATCCCCCTTCTTGAAGTCTTTTGCGGAGGTATGGCTGTCAAATCTGCTCTTTCCATGTGCAGAATTACGCCTCTTCATGAGTCCTCTTGTATAACTTTGGCTGTGTTTGCTTGAGCTCAGAAAAAGTGGCATAAAAAAGTGAATTTTATTGCTGAGACCACCACTTCTCCTTAAATTTAACTTCTTAAAATTACTATTCATTAAAGCTAGTATGTTCTTAAAGTTTTGCGCAAATCGTCATTTCCAGAATTAATTAATTTCGTTATTACTGAACAAACTACTATCCTTTCATCAAATCAAAATACTATTTTTTGTTTTTGTTTTGGTAAGGGTGATATAGCCATATAGGTTTGGTTTTTAGTTAGGTGCTACTTAAGGGATTCAAACCTGTGATCTCCAGGATCAAGACCAGTGGTATTACCACTGGACCAAACCCCGGTTCACCAAAATACAATTTTATTACTCTACAACTATTGCATACCATATCAGTTCAACTGAATTTTTTTAAAGCAAAAGCTAAACAAACATTCATTATTCGTATTTGTTGAGGTTCTTCATTGTCATTACATTGTTTGCAGGCTCAATCAGATTATCCTCCTGCTTTTGTAAACAGTCCTGCACGTCTACCATCCTCTCATTCATTACCAGATTCCAAGTACTCTTCAAGGAGTTCTAACATGTCTTCACCGAGTGGGTCAGCTGGACCTCATCCACCGCTTCCTCCCACACCACCACCGCCTTTCTCAGCTAGCCCTTACAATTTTCCTTCCGGAAAGCCCGCTTCAACTCCGCAGTCATCGGGATATTCTGAGTTCCCTATGATGGCTGGTGTAACTTCATACCTGCATCCTCCACTGATGCAACCATTGGTCTTCAATAGGCCGGCTTATGTAAACACAGCAGCAACTCAGCAACCGGGTGGTGACATCCAGAACATGCTGCAGAATATCCCCATTGCTCAGTCAATGCAGCAGTTGCAGCCTCTACAGCCGCCACTGCAACGCCCTTCACAGGCCCATCTCTGGCCACCTTTACAGCCATCTTCTCATCAGCAGCAGCAGGAACAACAAGGGTTGCTGCCTTCGCAAAACCCATTTCAGGTTCCAGTCCATCAATTACAAATGATGCAACAGCCTCAAATGCCTACCATGCATGCTCACTATCAAGCTCAACAGCTAGAGATCCCTCAGTTGAGACAGCAGCAGCAAGTTGAACAAGTTCACGAGCAAGACCTGCAGCGTTATCAAGGAGATGCTTCTTCATCTCAGCAACAGCGGGATCTCTCATTGCACGAGTACTTCAGAGATCCCCAAGCAATTACGGTATTTGCAATCTATTCCTGTGAATTGAAGGATGTGTCCATTTTTATAGGTTTTGGGGTTTTAGAATCTTCGGGGTGAAGAAATGTGTCTGTTTTGTTTAGAAGTCAAATCACTTAATTTTTAGCCAAAACAAACACATCCTCGTTGCTTTAGTGGGCGATTTAGCTCAATTGGTTCTTTTATACTGCAATCGCGTTTTTGTTTCGCAACAGGCTCTATTGAGTAACAAGGAGGAGCTGTGCCGGCTGTTGGAGCAACACCCAAAATTGATGCAGATGCTTCAGGTCACCACTACAACTGTATCTTACAAGATTTGTATTTTTGTGCCACAACTGTCTCTTATGCTTAGCTTGAATCTCTAGCTCTCAAAAATTTGTGTTATTGGCTATACATGCTACTGTGGGGCTTAATATTGTATACCCATGTTTTTTTACAGGAGAGATTGGGGCAGCAATAGCGAAGCTGTTGAGACACAGTATCACTTTGCAGTGCTAGTAGCTGCCAAATGTTCCAACAGTAGATGCAAGGCTTCCATGTGGGCATCTTCAAGCTCTCCCCTAGTGGTTTTTGTTCATTTTCCTTCCCCAACTGTCTGAATTTTCCACCATTGTCGTCCATGTGAGGATTGTATATATGTGATTTTCATGGTGGTTGATAATTTTGCGTAATTGGGTGGTTTTGGTTTTGGTTCTAGTTCTTTGGCTTCTGGCCCCATCCCACTTCAGTTGAGGAAAATTTTCTGGAAATTGATGCGATTTTTAGATGATCCAAGATACGCCCATAGTGGGCTGTTGATCCTCTGTCTGTGATGTATAATCTTCGAGCGCAATGAGATTATATGAATGCTTAAATTTAAGGAAAACGAGATTGAAGGAGAGGTCTATAGTAAATCAATCAAATTTAATATTTTACAATTTTCAACTCATTTTCACAATAAATTGAATAAATAAATAAAACAGAAAAAAATTATTTTGAACTTCCAGATGTATTCATCGTTTACTTGGCTGGCGGCAAATTGTAATTCTATTTAGAGTTATAGTGGATTGAGGTAGAAGGTAGTGGGAGGTTTCGGGCTTAGATAGCGTCAGAATCCCATAGGGGTTGTGATTTTCGCTTCCTCCTTCGCAGCCATTAGATCCACACTCTCTCTTGATTTTTCAAATTAACAGTTTAGATTAAATGAACGATATTTTTGGAAGTAAAAAACTTGCTACACATGATCCTTTCTCATTTTCTATATAATCTAATTTCCTAAAAAAAAACTCTTCCTCTCTTCCCTCTCCCGAGAACCCTAACTACTCTCCGTCTCTCCCTCCCATCGCCGCCGCCGCCGCCCCCTCCCGTCGCCACCGTCGTCTCTCCCTCCCGTCGCCACTGTCGCATCTCTCCCTCCCGCTGCCACTATCTCCCTTCCGCCGCAGTCGTCGTGTCCTCCGTCTCCCACCACTGTCGCGCCATAACGCTCTCCCTGTCGTAGCCCTCTCACCTCCCTCCAACTCCTGTCACCGCCATCTCTCTCCCGCCGTCCTCCTCTACCGGCGACGCTAGGTAACGACCTCTCCCCTTCCTTCTCCTTTCCTCATTCCTTATTTTTTTTTCCAGATCTAGGATTTTCCAGATTCCAGATGTTGTTTTTTTATGTTATTCTCTAGTGGTACTGATTTCTGTCTAGTGGTACGCTGACAGTGGTAGCGTACTAGTACTCAGTGGTAGCGGTACTAGTGAGTAGTGGTACTGATTTCTGTCTAGTGGTACGTTACCAGTGGTAGTGGTATCGTACCACTATTCACTGGTAGAGGTACCAGTTTTAGTGGTGTACCACTACTCAATGGTAGCGATACCTGTGGTATTTGTTGCGTACCACTACCGCTAGTACGTACCACTACTACTGGTAGCGTACCACTAGATGAAAATCAGTACCACTAGCGCACTAACGGAGTGGATTTTTTGTAGATGGTTGGATCGAATCTGATTGGATTATTTCACCGGAAAAAAGTCGTCGGCCGGAGAAAGTTTGGCGGTCGGAGTGAAGAGGTTTCTGGAAAAGAAAGAGAGAGAGATATATAAGCGTATTAATTGTAGGATTTAAATTAAAAAAAGTATTTAATCTGAATTTTTAATTCCTAATATGTAATTAATACAAAAATAAATAATAAATTCTGTTTTTTTTTTCATACCCAAATTGCCCTTGGATGTGAATCTCACATCCCTTTTAGGGGAAGTGACGGTAACTCATCCGGAGGTTTCTGATCCTTGTTATTTTTGTTTGTTCTTCTGGGAAGCCTAAATGGCAACCCTTTTCGTTATATTGGTTCTTGAATTGCTTATGCAATTCTTTTTTACTTAATAGTAAAAGGGCAACTGATTCAACGAAAAAAAAACAAATAGTAATTCTATCTACAGTAAATGAGCAGTGGTCTGTGGTGTATAATCTTCAGGCGCAATGAGATTATATGAAGACATAAATTTAAGGAAAACGAGATTGAAGGAGAGGTATATAGTAACTCAATCAATTTGTAAGCCAACCTTCCTCATGCATCTACAAATGTAAAAAGATAAATTGTAACGTTAGTCACTCGGTTTATTAAAAAAATTTATGTTTGGTCATAAAAAATATTTATTTTTATATGTGGTCATTAATTTAGTCAAATATTTCAAATTTGGCTACTCTACGTCCAACTCCGTTAATATTTTTTTGGGTAGAAAGATAGACGCCAATAAAATCCTAGATTATCGTTAATCTTTTTCCATTTTCAACTCATTTTTACAATAAACTAAATAAATAAATAAATCAGGAAAAAATTATTTTGAACCTCCAGATGTATTCATCGTTTATTTGGCGGCAAATAGTAATTCTATCTGCAGTTAATGAGTTTTAACTTTTTTTAATGAGAAAATAAAATAAGTTTTCAGAAAATATAAACAGGGAAATTGAAAGTTTCCGTTTTCCCTCTCGCCGCCATTTCCTTCTACTTCCACTGAGTTTGCACTACTTCTCTTCTTGTAGAATCTAGGGTTTCTCGATCTCAGGCTGTTGCCTCGGCTTCTACACTGTAAAAGGGCTCCACCAAAATGGAAGAATCCTCGTCTCCATCAGTGTGCGATTTCGAGCTTCTGGACACCTTGGGCGGCGATTCCATTAGAGAAATTCTCGATAGCTACAATGGCTTCTGTTCGACCTCCGACGCTCTTCTCAACCCCACCTCCGTCAACCTCTCCGTCGGTCGTGAATTCGTATCGCACGCCGGCGTGCTCTGCAAGCACGGACTCCACTCCCTTGTGCGCGACCTGTTCCTCAAATCTTTGGAGGTAAGCAGGCATCCGCGTCCTCTTGCAGTCAAATTGGAAGCAATTGATCGGTTTTTGTCTGTGGATTGTTGAATACAGAGGGCTTACATTTTCCGTGCCTGCCAGGAAACTTTCGAGAGACGCGGAGCTTTGAGATTTTGGCAGCATTTTGATGCTTATAAGGACGATTCATTGGAGAAGAAGAGTAAGAATATAGCTCCAGTATGTAACTACGGCGACTTGCTTTTATTTTTCAAAAGAAATTGTTGGAGAGTGGGTGTGTTAGGTGATTCTGTTTTTGGTTCTGAGCCCTTGTGAGTATTAAAATGCAGATTGATGACAGTGAGGTCCAGCAAGTGTTGTGGAAAGCACTTGATGAGATTTCCGCCGTGAAACAATATCAGGAAAACTGCTTGTTGATGTTGGTTGATGCTTTAGAAACCGATGACGAGAGGCAATATCTTCTCTCAAAGTATCAATTAGTGGTATCTTCAGTTCTTATGGCTAGCCTTCCGCGGCATTTTCCTGGTATGCCTCTTCCTCTTGGTGATTATGTGCGTAGGTATCTGATTGCTTTTCTTATTCCACGCTGGATAGTATTCAGATGTTAAAGCTACTTTCTTGTTGTAAAACTGTTTGATCTGCTTCATGTTTCTGATTCCTCTACTCCTTTCTTTCCCTAACTTGCGAAATTTTTCCTTAGAAATACTACACTCGTATTTTAAGGGGAAGTTGGAGGAACTAAGTGCAATCATGAAGGGAGAGAGTGACGGTGACGATGACTCTGAAAACGATGATATGGAATTAGATGAAGAAGGAAAATCATCTCATAAAAATGGAGCTATGGATGTTGATGAATGTTTTTCCCAGGGTAAGTTTACTGAGAATAACAAATTGGTGAAGAACATCGGGGAGGTAGTACGCCATCTCAGAAGTCTTGGATTTACTTCTTTGACTGAAGATGCTTATGCCTCTGCCATCTTTCTGCTTCTCAAGGTGAGCTTCTGCTATTGGTTTTGCGTTAGAATTCAACCTTGCAATATCTTTCTTTGTTATTTTTCAATCTTTTACGTGATACTGTGTAGACAAACAATCGATTGCCTTATGAATGAAGCTGTACTTACTAATTGGATGGCAGGATAAAGTAAATGATCTCGCTGGTGATGATTACAGAGGTTCAGTTTTGGAGTCGATCAAACATTGGATACAGGTCTGTCTACCGTTGTTTGACATTTTCATTTGTCCTAACTAAGGTTTTTAGAGATAATTTATTTAGTGAATGGAAACGCCAGATCTGGAGACTATATACTTAGTGTTGGTGAAAAAGCGCTCAACGTATCATTATGCCTGAGTTCCTCATCACATGCAAGAACTGCTTTGTTAATGTAGTCAGTTAATTGACTAGCCAGGAGTCCTAAGATTTAAATCATCCTCTGTTTTACTAGGGTATCTACAATGAAATGATGTCTTGGCATATATTTTGGTTCCTACCGAACTGCTTGCACATTTTCTCTTTCTGGTGTCTCTCGTATGCGGACTGCCTCTTGTATCCTTTATCGAGTTACTATATTGCGTGGTAAGAGCCTGACATATCATGCATGGTGGCCAGGCTGTTCCTCTCCAGTTCTTGACTGCGCTTCTGGAATATCTTGGTGATTCCATTAGCCAAAGTAGTCCTTCAGCTAGTAAAATATCACCTTTGGCTTCTCAGTCATCCCCACTGCATCCTGCAAGTAATGCACCTTCCGAAGGACTCATCAGATGGCAATTGCGGCTGGAGTATTTTGCTTATGAGACATTACAAGACTTGAGAATTGCCAAGCTGTTTGAAATTATTGTTGACTATCCTGACAGGTAAAACCTTATTGCCTTTGACGTTTGGGTTGTCCTCAACTGGTTCAAATCTCAGAATGAAGTTATGCTATTTGATTAGTTAATATGAGAAGTTTAATAATGTTGTTTGGATAAAACGGGCTGATCATAAGATTCTTATCTGAAGCATGATTTACTATGACCAACAAATGAAGTTGCATGGCTTTTGCAATTTGTTTCTTCGGTACTAATCTTGCTTTTTGTTCAAATGGTACTAGTTGTAGGTAAAGCATACCTGCTGAACTCTTTTGCCATATACTGAGTTCAATTTATTACTGGATTTCACATCTTCATATTTCTAACGAGTTAGTGGTCTCTGCAGCTCTCCTGCCATTGAGGACCTGAAACAATGCCTTGAGTATACAGGACAACATTCTAAGCTTGTGGAGTCCTTCATTTCAGCACTACGATATCGTTTACTCACTGCTGGTGCTTCAACCAATGATATATTGCACCAGTATGTCTCAACTATAAAGGCATTACGAACAATTGATCCAACTGGTGTGTTTCTTGAAGCTGTTGGTGAACCAATAAGAGATTACTTACGGGGTCGAAAGGATACCATAAAATGCATTGTGACCATGCTTACTGATGGAAGTGGAGGGAATGCCGCTGCATCTGGGATCACTGGGGATAGCCTACTTGAAGAGCTAAACAGGGATGATGAAGGGCAGGATAATATTGGTGCAAATGACGACTTCAATACTGATGACAAGCAGGCATGGATAAATGCTGCTAAGTATGTGAAACTAGTTTCTATTTAGATAGATGTTCATTAACTGGGAACTTCATATTTTGGCTGATTAGGCAACATATGGTTCAAATTACAACATTGTGACCTCCACTTCATTGTTGCTTGCATTTTAGCTGGGAGCCTGATCCTGCAGAGGCTGATCCATTGAAGGGAAGCAGGAACCATAGCAAGGTCGATATTTTGGGGATGATAGTCAGCATAATCGGTTCAAAAGACCAACTTGTAAATGAATACCGTGTAATGTTAGCTGAAAAGCTTCTGAGCAAATCTGATTACGACATCGCCTCTGAGATACGTACTTTGGAACTCCTCAAGGTAGGTTGTCTATGTAGGACTTTGGTCTTAGCCCTCCTGTATGTAGTTTGGTGTACTCAACTGGTTGAATAACCATCATCTTTCGTTTTTAATAAACCATTTTGCAGATACATTTTGGGGAAATTAGCATGCAGAAGTGTGAAATCATGCTTAATGATCTGATTGATTCAAAGAGGACGAACCACAACATTAAAACAACAATACAACCATCTCAAATAGGTAACCTGGATACATACGATTTCATCCTCCAACTAGCTCTGAGCCCAAGGTTTTTCGATGACAATTTTCCTCTATGATTGATATGCTCGTAGGAAACGAAGAACGGGAAATGGGGGCAACTATCAACATTCTTGATGCTACAATCATCTCCTCCAACTTTTGGCCTCCTATCCAGGTGATACATACATTTTTTTGCTTTTAATTGAGTATCACTGTTCAGCCTTTTGAGAGGCCGTAACTGGCATCGTGAAACAGTTGGTATGTAGATAAGAAAAAGTAAAACTCAATTTCATTGCATTTGCTTCCAGGATGAGGACCTCACTCTACCAGCACCAGTTGACCAGCTCCTCACTGATTATGCAAAAAGGTTTCATGAAATCAAGACTCCTCGGAAACTGCTTTGGAAGAAGAATCTTGGCACGGTCAAGGCAAGTTTCTTTGAATTTGCCTCCAGATTTCTTTGTCATATCAGTCAACAAAATGTGTCACGAAGTTTTCATATTCCATATGTTGTGTTTTCAGTTGGAGTTGGAATTTGAAGATAGGGAAATACAATTTACTGTGACACCTATACATGCCGCGATTATCATGCAATTCCAAGATCAGATAAGGTACCATGAAGATTTCTTGAGACACAACAAGACTTTGCCTGCTCTGCTAACTCTCTTTCTGTATCAATTTCAGTTGGACCTCAAATAAGCTTTCCGCTGCCCTTGGTGTACCAGTGGATGTTCTGAATCGAAGAATAAATTTCTGGATAAGCAAGGTATGTTTGCAGGAATTTCATCCGAGTTTTGTGCGTTGGCTTTAACTCTAAACATAATTCACTTTCAAAAAGGTCAACTTAAAACATACTTTTTATTCTGACTTTTAAAATAACTATTTTCCTCTTTAGCCCAAAATTATTTAAATCTAAGAGCCACCACACTGACAATTTTATTTCCTATTTTGAAATAAATGTGATATTATGCAGGGAATTGTATCTGAATCTCTCGGGACAGAACCAAACGACCATGTCTTTACCCTTGCTGAGGGTAATACTGATGCGGGTAAGAATGCTGGCAACAGTGGTTCTTGTGAGGAGATGTTACCTGGTGACGAAGAAGGGGAAAGCTCTGTAGCATCTGCGGAGGACCAACTGCGCAAGGAGATGACCGTATACGAGGTATGTGATTCATCACCTCTCATTTGTTTCCTTGAGCCAACTGTGTGACAGTGGAAAAGCTTAAATGGAAGTACGACTTATTTTATTTCCTCAGAAATATATAATGGGGATGCTCACAAATTTCGGCAGCATGGCTTTGGAGCGCATTCATAACACTCTCAAGGTGAGCTTTAGTTGCCTCACCATTCGACTTTCTCTGACTTTCATATAGATTTTTGACTACCACATCTAACTACTCGCGACTCGACAAAACCACCTGCGTCCAGATGTTTTGTGTTGCTGATGCTCCATACGATAAGTCGCTTCAACAGCTGCAGAGCTTTTTGTCAGGGTTAGTCGCAGAAGAGAAGGTAGAGCTGAGAGATGGGATGTACTTCTTGAAGAAGTAATATAATCGGTTGTGATTATAGAATAGGAATCTAATTTAAGCCTCTGAATTGGTAAGACCATTTTTTTATTTATAATCTTTGTTGCTTGCTCATATTTTTGGCTAAGCAGAGTAAAGAGATCCTTGGCTGAAATACGTTGGTGTAGTTTCCAAGAAACACGGCCGTGATTGAGGAATTAACAAGCATGAAACAGCTTTGGGGACTATTGAACCCCAGCGTGACGACATATGATATGGTAAATCAAGCAACTAAGATCCAGAAACAAGTCCTGACAGAGTCAATTGAAAACTTGTTGCGCTGCATTACCTCACACCAGGTAGCCAATGACATTCGAAACATAATCTAGATAAAGAGAAAAAAAAAAAAAAAATTAGATCGCCACGTTGAGGAGTGACTCGCAGTCGAAATAAATCCGTTAGGCATGCCATATCTACAGTTAGGGGTGTAAGTTTGACCCTTTAAACCCACTGACCCGTCCCAACCCGTCCTGATCCGTCCCGACCCTCAGGGTCGGGCTGGGTCAGTTTGTCTATAGGGTCAATTTAGGGTCGGGTCACTTTTTGACCCTATGACCCTTAGCATCATACAAACATGTTGGACCTATATGTAAAAATTTATAAGTTTAGGTACTAAATTGTAAAAATTAAAAAATTTGGGTACCAAAACGTAATTTTACCATCAAATTTTAGGGACTTATTTGTAAAAAATATAATTTAGGTACTAAAATGTAAGAAAAAATAAATTCGGGTACCGTATAGTAATTTTTAGAAAAGTAGTCTATTTATTAGGATCGACCCACTGACCCGCCCCGACCCTAAAGGGTCAGACAGGGTCATGAAAGAAACAGGGTCGGGGCGGGTCAGTTATACATCTTGACCCTTCAGGGACGGGTCAGACAGGGTCAGGGGCGGGTCGGGCCAATTTTCAGCCCTATCTACAGTGCTGAGGCATACTGGAAAACATCAACTACTCTTGCAGCTATTTTTCATTTCACTGGGTACTCTGAAGTCTCAAAGACAAATACATTATAAGTTGATCGATTTGGGCACTTTTTTGGGACCCGTCGGAACTTGTGAGTGGCACGGCAGAGGCCTAGGGGAGGGGTATTTGGGTTATTGTTAGTAATTGGGGAGATCTCTATTTAAATACCAGTTGTGCACTATTTTACGAATGAATAATCATATCAGAATTATCAAATCCCTAATCTCTCTTCAATTCCCAATTCCCAACCCTAAATTCCCAATTCTCAACCCTAATTCTTCTATTTCTCATCACTAATTCTAGTTCACAACAGCTGTGTTCCTCACAATTGGTATCAGAGCTGTGTTCGACATGAGTTCAGCAAAGAATTCTTGCGGGGACCGGGGCAAGTCAACCACCGATCGCTTGCGGGGCGTGTTGGCACGGCTGGCGCGCACGGAGGAGGAGCTTCGGGTGGCGATAGGCGAGGCGCGGGTGCTGTCCGAGGGTCGCATACCCTTGATCGCGACCGCGACGGAGAGGGCAGAGGCGAGGGTGGCGGCGGCCGCGGCAAGGGAGCTGGAGGGCGCCGGCGAATCGGCCGCTGCAGTCGAGGCAGGCGAGAGCCAAGAGGCTCGGGTCGCGCGCGCGGAGGGGAAGAAGGAGGAGGAGGAACCGACCGCGCGGAGGGAGAAGACAGGTGGGGGCGTTGAAACGATCTCGGCCGTCGCGGCAGTCGAGACGGCGGGGTCGGCGACGATGAGGTTCCAGGTGCAGGTCATGGGGGAATGGGGAGTGGCCCTCGTCGACAGTGGGGCTTCTCTCAATTTCATCAGTACAGAGTTTGTGAAGCGGCTGTAGTTGCCAAGGTCAACCGTTGAGTCCTTCGATGTGAAGGTGGCTAATGGGGCTCCACTACGGTGTGCAGAGAAGCTAGTCGGGGTTCCCGTGATGATCCAAGGGCTGTTAATCCCACTCGACCTATATATACTGCCATTGCACGGATTCGACCTGATTCTGGGCATGCCATGGCTCAAGAGTCTGGGACCGGTGACGAGTGACTGGGTAGAGATGGTGATGAAGTTTAAGTAAAGGGATAAGGATTGGGAGCTGCGAGGGATGACGACAGCGACCAGACTCATCGAGTGGGGCGACCCGCAGCTCGAGGAGGACTTGGAGTTGGCCATCCTTTGCTGGCCGATGGAGCGCGCCAAGGGACAGGCTCGAGCATCGGACTTGCAGTTGTAGTTGGACCGATAAGCTAATCTATTTGCTCAACCTACCCAGCTTCCCCCGAAATGGCAGGTTGACCATCGGATTATACTCAAGGGAGGCACTGAGGCGCTTAACGTTCGACCGTACCGGTATGCACATGCTCAGAAGGAGGAGATAGAGCGCCAGGTGGCCGAGATGATGACCACGGGGTTGATTCAGGCAAGCTCCAGCCCGTTTTAGTCCCCGGTGTTGTTGGTCAAAAAGAAGGATGGCACTTGGAGGTTCTGTACTGACTACAGGGCCCTCAATGCAGTAATGGTTCGAGATCGGTTCCCGATTCTGACTGTTGATGATATGCTTGATGAGTTGCGAGGGGCAAAATATTTCACGAAGCTCGACCTAAGAGCTGGTTATCATCAGATACGCATGCACGAGGAGGATATTCCGAAGACTTCATTCCGGACACACAGTGGCCATTACGAGTATCTCGTGATGCCTTTCGGGCTCTGCAATGCGCCCTCGACCTTCCAGGCAGTCATGAATGACATTTTTAGGCCTCTCCTACGCAGGTCAGTGCTGGTATTCTTTGATGATATCTTGGTTTTCAGTAAATCGTGGGAGGAGCACCTACAACAGTTGCAGGAGGTGTTCAAGATATTGCAGGAGAATCAGTTTTTTGTGAAGGAATCCAAATGTGCGTTCGAAGTACAGGAGGTGGACTATCTGGGACATGTGATATCGGGGGAGGGAGTTCGAGTGGATCCGCGAAAAATTCAGTCCATGATGGATTGGCCAGTGCCGAGGAGTGCGACGGCCTTGAGGGGCTTTCTGGGCTTGATCGGGTATTATCGGCGCTTTGTGCAGGGTTACAGCTCGATAGCCGGGCCACTGAACGCACTATTGAAGAAAGGAGGGTTCAGTTGGACCCCAGAGGCCGAGAGTGCTTTCGAGGCGCTCAAGGTGGCCCTATCCACGACCCCAGTCTTGGCATTACCAGATTTTTCCCAGCCATTTGACATCGAGACAAGCGCGTCGGGCCGGGGAATTGGTGCGGTGCTGTCATAGGAAAAGCATCCCATTGCTTTTATGAGTCGGACCCTTCCTCCCTCCAAGGAGGCTTGGTCAACGTACCAGAAGGAGACGCATGCTATCACAGAAGCTGTACAGATGTGGCGCCCTTATTTGATCGGCGAGAAGATTCGTATCTATACCGATCATCAGAGTTTGAAGCATCTGATGGATCACCGGGTGTCCACTCCAGATCAGCACAACTGTGTGGTGAAGTTGATGGGATATGACTATGAGCTCCATTACCGACCGGGTCCGATAAATAAGGCCGCATATGCCTTGTCACGAGTGGAGCTTGAGCCGCAGGTGGCAGCTGTGACCGGACCAGTGGTGCAGTTCTGGGACGAGGTCAGGAAGGCAGTAGAGACGAGCCCATACTTGAGGGAGAGGCGCGACGTTGCTTTGAGCGTGACCTCGGGTGATTACTCCTTCCGCCATGGGCTGGTATACTTTAAAGGGCGAGTGGTCCTACCGGCGTCCACTTCTCTGACAGCGACGGTGATGAAGGAGTTCCATGACTCCCCGGTTGGTGGACACTCAGGGCACGAGAGGACGCTGAGGAAGATTCACAGTCAGTTCTACTGGCCACAGATGGGTCGCGAGGTTAAGGAGTATGTGGCCTCCTGCGATACTTGCCACAGGGTCAAGGCTTCCTTGCTACGACCGGCAGACTTACTACAACCATTACCGGTACCGGAGCGGATTTGGGAGGACATTAGCATGGATTTCATAGTAGGGCTGCCGCCGTCCAGTGGGAAGACCGTTTTATTTGTGGTGGTTGACCAGCTCACGAAGTATGCGCACTTCATGGCGTTAGCACACCCGTATACGGCCAGGAGTGTAGCAGAGCAGTTCGTTTGGGGAGTGATCCGGCACCACGGCTTTCCCCGCTCGATCGTGAGTGATCGGGATGCACTTTTCTTGGGCAGGTTCTGGAAGGAGGTATTCTCGATGGCGAAGACAAATCTGAAGATGAGCTCTGCGTATCACCCGCAGACCGACGGACAGACGGAGGCCGTTAACAAGATACTCGAGCAGTATCTACGCTGTTTTGCACACCAGCAGCCGCGTCGGTGGCTGGCTATGTTGCCTTGGACTGAGTTGTGGTATAATACCACCTATCACCGGTCGATCCAGATGTCCCCTTTTTAGGCTTTATATGGGCGTACACCACCTATGCTGGTACGGTACCAGTCTGGAACGAGTGCACTGGATGCAGTAGACAGGTTGTTGGCCGAACGAGACACAACCCTGCAGCAACTGAAGGCCAACTTGGCCGCGTCCAACAATCGTATGAAGCAACAGGCCGATTCGGGACGCCGGGATGAGGAGTTCGCGGTGGGGACTGGGTGCTGCTCAGGTTGCACCCATACATGCAGATTTCGGTGTTCCGCCGCGCATACCAGAAGCTTGCAGCTCGCTATTTTGGCCCCTATCAGGTGCTCGAGCGGATTGGGGCAGTGGCCTACCGTCTGCAGAGCCCGAATTCACTCTACATTTCATGTGTCTCTCCTGCGCAGGTATCGGGGAACTGAACAGCCGGCAACACCTCCGGAGCCGCCCGTCGATGGGGAAGGGTGTCTGGAGCTCGAGCCAGAGGGGGTGCTCGATGTACGCTGGGTGAAGCAGGGGAGGAAGCACGTGACGGAGAGCCTCATACAGTGGAAGCACCTCAGACCGGAAGAGGCAACCTGGGAGGATACTGAGACCATTCGTCAGAACTACCCTACATTCGATCTTGAGGAAAAGCTCAGTTCCGAAGGGGAAGGGAGTGTGAGCGGCTCGGCAGAGGCCTAGGGGAGGGGTATTTGGGTCATTGTTAGTAATTGGGGAGATCTCTATTTAAACACCAGTTGTGCACTATTTTACGTATGAATAATCATATCAGAATTATCAAATCTATAATCTCTCTTCAATTCCCAATTCCTAACCCTAAATTCCCAATTCTCAACCCTAATTCTTATATTTCTCATCCCTAATTCTAGTTCACAACAGTTGTGTTCCTCACAGAACTCCAACCACTAACTGTCACAACAATCGAGGAGAGGTTGATTCATCACATAATGAATGTTGTTGCGAGACAACGAAGGTAAACTCCACATTTATTCACTTAAGGTAGATTATTTTTTGGGATGGAAAAATATGGATTTACTATAGCTACGGTATGAACTGAAGTTTCTACTATGTAAAAGGAAGTTGGAGATGAAAAATGTAGGAACAAGAAATTATCAAAGTGGGAATTGAACTCCACTCCACTCATTTATTTATATATCCACAAAGTTTGAGACAGGTTATAACACCAACTTATCATTAGAAAATGTTCAGAAAATCTTAAATATTTTTATAGGTAAAGGGGGAATTGATAGGCCGATTTCTTAAGCGATAAAATTTCAAAAATATAAAACGTCACCTTTGTTATTATTTTCTTAATTATTAGGGTGTTTAAAACACCATAGTCCCAAAAATACCATTTTCGAGAGTATTGTCGGAATACAAATAATGAATCAAAAAATCCTATCGGATCCTGGAAAGACGAAAAGGTCCTTAGAATCTAGTCATACTATTTCGTTATATTGACAATTGCGCTATACTACTATAATACGAGCATAGTATGCTCACAGTCGGGCAAATATGCCCCTATCGTCTAGTGGTTCAGGACATCTCTCTTTCAAGGAGGCAGCGGGGATTCGAGTTGAGATTCGAAAAATTGTCTTGAATCCATCAACTTTTAATGTTTATCTTTGTGATGGGTTGTACCCTTTATTTTGGGTGTCTTCGAATTACTTGGAGGTGCGGGGTGTGGCTTCATGCAAAGTGAAAAGCATATGGATAAGAATTTGGTGTTAAACAATATACCTTGACACTGAAAATATGTTATGCCTAACAAGTTTACTTCACCAATCATTGTGACGATCACTTTTATTGTTCTTCTATGGAGTATGGGTTTCAAATGTCATAGCTACCCAGTTGTGTGAGGTAATGCGGCGCAGCAAGCTTTCAATTGACTAATGTCAGTCCTTGTCTTTTTACCTTCGTTGCTTGATTTACTGTATTGAAAGCAAATGTGATGGCAAGCTATCTCTTCTCTGTTGTTGTGTAAGTTATTTATGAATCATTGAGGGTGTGGTTGACATAGTAATAAGATAGAAATTGTTTTTCCTTCCCTGCCCCAACACTACTCCAATTATGACATAGTTGCTAGTATCACACATAAGCTCAAATGGTGAAGACCAGTCCGAAGACACGAAAATAGGAGCGTGAGCTGGTCGGTAACTCAAAAATTTAAAAGCTAACTTTAGAGAAAACAAACCGTCATTTCATTTTAAAAAATTTAAAAGCTAATTTAAAAGCTAAATATTTCACCAATGACCAAACAAACTTGTCATTTTCCAACAATTTAATCAATCGTTTGCAATTTTAGAGGAAACTTGGATAAAACTCTTATAGAAGCCGACATGCTCAATAAAATTTCGTTGGCCCTTCACTAATGTTGGAGAATGCATATTAGAATATTTTCAATCGATGCTATTGCATATGTCGATTCCTTTTCTAGGAAATCTTGTACTCGGGAACCATCTTCTCGAAATTACTCTCCTCCCAACTTAAATCCAAGTGAGTCTCCTTCTAGCAAATTAGTACCTTTTCTAGGTTTACGAAACATTCAGAGAATGATCTCCCTGGGAAAGTTGTGAAGAAACAATCCCTTATAACACTGATTGGTTTTGGTATTCAAGAACAATAGCTACATTGAAGAATAGTTGCATCTTCTATTTATTTCCTTGTTGCTATGGGGCTGGTACCTTTCTTAATGCTAGCAAGTTAGAAGCGATAATGGTTTTTCTCTCTCCAATAGATTGGATATATGGATTATATTGTCTACCTTGCTTGATGTATCAATCAATCTCAAATCTTTATTGCGTCAAACTAATGAACAAGCTCGTAAAAATAACATTAAAGTGGAGCTTACGGTTGGCTTAACAGTCCAAAAGAAGGAACTCTTGAAGTCTACTGAACTACTTCCATGTCTCGTCTCTAAGAGAGGTTCATCTTCACCAGCTTGGGATAAAGGATCCTATCATCCCTCCCGGTGTTGCTCTCCAGCAATGCACTTTGAACAAGTTCCTGAACCAGTAAATAGCAACATCAGCAGTTACCAAATGAGACAGATCTCAAAAGTAACAAAATGAAACAGACGACATGAAAGAACGCGCACCTTCACTTCTCTGTGAGAAAGGAACTTCCCCAGATTGTGGATGATAACCCTCATGTCTTCTACCTGAAGGAATGAATGAAAATAAATCTTTCAATTCCACGCAAAGCCACAGGATACTGGCAAAGCGCAGAAGGATTCTGATGTGATACTTACCCTAACAAACCCGGCCCTATTCCGATCAAAAAACCTGAAAGCCTGTTTCGAAGACAACAGAGCAAACACGCTTCAAATAGCTGATGAACAAAAACAATGGGTGAGCACAAACAGAAACTTCAAAAGATAGTTTACCTGCAACAGCTCCTTATCAACAACAACTGGCTCCTTCGCAGTCGAAGAATCTTTCCCTTTCTCCCCCTTCATCTCTACTTCTACACCTCCTTTCTCAGTTGCAGAATCCAACTCAGGCTTGGCTTTTGCCAACACAGGTTTCTTCGCGTCACCATCCTCACCACCAGTTTCATTGACAGCCACCACTCCATGAGCAGCATCATCAACACTGGTAGTTTTAGTTTCCTCTTTGTCATTCTGTTGTATTCACCCAAAAGAATTACAAACTCTATATATGTAAATACGTAATCCGGAAGTCATTCAAATCCAGAGTCAATTGTTATTTTATTATTAAAACAAATTATCTAATAATTCATCAAAACTTTTTTGTTTCATTACTCAAATTCAAATACGTTGGATATCTCATCAACTCAACTCAACTCCGTACCCTTACAAGCATACTTTCTTTACTTTTTTTCTAGAACTCGCCAAATCCAATGTCAGTTCAGAAATGCAAATAAGACAACAAGATTCATTCCAATAATAACAGCACCTCTAATCACCACAAAAGAATATCTTACCTCAGTAATCATATTCTGCTCAGGATCCTCCATTTCTTCATCATTCTCTTCAGGTGGTTCCGGATCTTCTTCTGGATCTTCTTCTTCTTCTTCAGGCTCTTCCTCATAGTCATCTGTGCCATCTTGAGGCTTTACCTCATCTTGAGGAGCAGAAGCCTCCTCATCTTTTTGTTGATCAGGTTCATTGGTTGGATTCAAAACTTCAGCATCAGATTCATTCTTCAAAGTAGCCTCACTGGTTTTAAGGCGCTTTGTCGACGATTTGTCATCTTTGTCCTTAGGATCATTTCCCTCTAGTTGCCTTTTCCGTTCATTCCATTTAGCAACAAATTTTATGCGCAGTTTCTATGGAAAGAAGAGAAATGCAAATAAGACTACACACTAAACAAATTATGTTTGAGCATCTTAGACAGAAGAGAGTTAATTAAACTACCTGAAGGAATGCTAATAGACGGCAACCCATTTGATACTGAAGCATTTCATGTAGGGACTCGGCAAATAAAGAAAGCTGCGTAACAATTTAGGCAATGGTTAGAATGACGAAAGCGATTAAAGCAGACCAAACCAAACGAATAGTGCAATGAAAACAACCTCCACTGTTGATTCGTCAGTGTCCTTGTCCGTGTAATCCAAAAGTGAGTCCAAAGAAAGTGATAATGAGTACAGCTGCAAGACAGACCCAAAAAACCTCACAACTAGATAGACAAAAAAAAAAGGAGCAACTTCCCACTATTTTTTTCTTTTTAGTCATCTTCTCCATATATTTTATAACATACCATAGTTTGTTTGTCGCATTTTGTTTGCAAAATTAATCCAGGGTGTTTAGGAGGGTCTTCAGACTTTCTCTTCTCTTTCACTTCTTTAGGAGATTTACTCCTCGTCTCATTTTTCCCATCTTTGTCCTTTTTCTCGTCCTTTGTTTTCTCTCCGTCCACTGATCTTCCTTTCTTGGCAGCCGTATGATTATCCTTCTCAGCACCCTTTTGGTTGTCAGCCTTACCCTCGGCTCTATTGCCTGTGCCATTTTCCCCTTCGGGTGTCTTTTCATCCTTGTCTTCCTTTATGGCTTTGCTGTCTGTTTTATTTGTCGACTTTGGCAAACTTGCTTTATTCTCTGGTGATTTCAAGGATTTTGTAGGAGTTTCTTTCTCCTTTAACTCTTTAACCTTGTTGTCATTCTCAATCTCTGCTGATACTTGGTTACCTGCACTTTCCACTTCCTTAACTACTTGAGCTACCGTCTTCTCTTCCTTTGAAGCAGACCCAACAGTTCCCTCAGACTCAGTAGCTTCCCTGTTGGTGAGCTTCCTCTTAAGCACCCTCTTGATAATTTTCTTCTTCACAGCTGTTTTCACACTAACAGGTGACCCTGTCGCTACGGTGTTGGGATCCGACTTATCCTTGGGTTTATCCTCAACAGACTGAGGTGTCACCAACTCAGCCTTCCCTTCAGGCTGCAGGCCCTTATCTTCACTATCAGCAGGTTTGTCTCCAACATCCTTCCCACTTGGCAAATCGCTTGTTGCTGCATTGGCAGTATCAACCGACTTAGCAACTGCTTTCCTCTTAACAATCCTTTTAACAATTTTCTTCTTTCCAGTCTTGACACCAGCAGCCGCCTTGGTACTTGAAGGTTCAACCTTGGCTTCCTTCTCAGCATCATCCTTCTCTTTATTCCTAAGATCATTTTCAGATTGTTTCCCAGACTTCTCATTCTCATCATCTTTCTCAGGAACCATTTTGTCTTTGGAATCATTTCCTTCTCTCTCCCTTAAGTTGGCACTAGAAGCAGCAGCAGATTTCTTCACCATATCTGGTTTGGTTATTTTCTTAGTATCTTTCGCAGAGTCATGTCCCTTGCCTGGATAGTAGGATCAAGAAACCCCATTTTGAAACAAGACAACCAGTGGGAATCCAGTGCAAAAAATTTAAAACATTATTGAAATTACCTTTTGACCCTTCCTTCTTTTCTCCAGTTCTCTGCAACCAAACATATTATATAAATACTAGCATAAACCCTGCCCTTTGGGCAGGTAGTATTTCTTTAACAATGTAATCTATGAATATATGTAACATTACAAAAAATTGATTTGATTATAACAATATTTTAGTTCAAAATACTGAAAATGTTAAAAAAAATATATTCAATTGAAGTCAAGACTGAAACCTTCTCATCTTTCTTATTCGTATGCTTATTTTAAAGAGGTTTACTGCGTCTAGATCAAAATTATAACATTTTAGGTGTATTTGAGATCAATAATCTTTATATAATAAAATGTTATGTGTTCATACTCTGGTTTCTCAACCAAAAAAGCTAGCGGTTGATAGTTCAATGGTTAATCATTATAAAATATTGTTAATCATTTATAAAATCGTCCATGCATTATAACATAAAAGCCATAATACACTAATTTAGAAGTGCATTTATCACTAATCATAAATAATTTCAAAAACCTATATCATCTACCACCAAAAATATTTAATAAATATTCAAACTATCTAACAAAGAAATCAAATTTTCTTTATTAAATTCAAGTTAGTAATCATGTGACAATCCGTAGTGAACCAAATAGAGGTGTCAAATAGGTTGGGAAATAAAGAAAATAAATTATAAATAAAATTAGTGATTGAGGTTGGGTGGTTTTGGTTTATGTAAAAAAAATATATATTAATATTTTATAGTTAAATAATAAACCTATGGGTCAATCAAGCTGGGGTGGTTCTTCTTAATTCACGTCAAATCGTTAAAATCGTTCTATGTATCATTAACCGTCCAATCAAATGAATCAAACCGTTATTGTAACTTATTTAGTGGTTTCGGTGCCCAACCGGTTATCCAGTTCGAGTTATATATATTCTAGATATGTTATTATTAATATAATTTTCTTATAAAGAAGAACATATTAAACATCAAAGCTAAAAATCCAGTTTAAAAATGCCCCAAAAGATCTACATGTTCCCAAAATATTTGTACAGTTTTTCAAAATTCATTAATACATGCAATCTTTGGGGTCATTAAAAAAAGCACGGAAAGTTAATAAAAGAAAAAATACAATCGTTCAAAAAAACAGAAGGGACACGTTGATTAACAAATACTAATTGGTGGTAACTGCTTGGAAAAGAACACGGAAGATATAAAAAAAGGGAAAAAACACCCTAATTCCGAAAATTAAGGAGAGCTCTCCAAGGCTGACGTGGATAGGGTGCTTTTCTCAAACCCCTTTATTATATTTTAAGATCTTTCACTATTCCAGGAGTTGCTAATAGGATAGGCAGCTAAGGCAGAAGAACAATACATACCTCCTTTCTCAAAGAAAGCTCACGCTCCCTCTCGGCAACGGCCTTCTTATGGGCAAGCCATTGATCTCGCCATGTATCAATTGAAGGAAGACATTCGGACAAGTCTGGAACAAATAGAACAGTGACCTCTTTGTGGCTAAAAGAGCCATCCTTTCCAAATCTGTCATAGTGTATCTGGAAATGCAATGCAGATCCCACACAATTAGCCCTCAAAAGTGTAGCTAAAACCAACATAAGATCTAAGACCTCATTGTGTGACCAACAACTACAGGATCTCATATGTTCTGAGTTGAGTTGATCTTCAGCAGACTTTGTTCTAAGCGCAAGCCCTTGCAATTATCACAGTGAATCATTACCTCAAGAAAACGATTCCAGTGACGACAGTTCTGCAGATCAAGTTGAGTTACATCCTTTGCATATCTATTGTGTTAAAAGTAACCAAGTTTCAGTGACCAAAAAATCAATGTTCAATAATCAACTAACTCAACAGAGTGAGCAATACCTAAGGGCTGTTTGAATTAAAGGAGAATCATCAACAGCTGGGTCGCCACCATCAACAGGGTCCCAGGGACCACCAATTGCCATGAAAGCACGATCCTTTTTCACCAATGCAAATCTAAGGATGTTAGAAAGATGGGCTGGACGATCATCAGCCATCTTAGAAGACGACAGCTCCTCAAAAGCACTCTTGCTTACTCCACTCATTAAAATTATCTGAAGAGAAGACATAACCATCTCGTAAGCAATAACATTTAGATGGGTGAACTGGAAAGTTAACTACTCAATTCGCCATTCGCCAAGCTTGGAAGAAAGAGCAAATATAATCGTCAACTATGGAGAGTCACCTTCCATCATTTTGAAGTGTTTATCGACTGACATTTTTGGACTATAATTGTAGGTGACAATATATTTCTCACGTTAATTTCAATCCCCAGGAACATTTACCTACAGTGCGTTTTCTGACAGAACAACCCCCCCAAAAGAAAAAACTCACATGCATCAGAAGCCAGTTATGTAGGAAGAGAACTTCTAAGGCATGGATTGAAGATTTTTAAAGTTGAATTCTCTCCTTCCGTATGAAGAAGCACCATATGCATAAATTTGGTTTAAACGTAAGAACAAATATTGCCACAGCCAGGAAATACGAAATAATGGAAACTAGGAACCAAGAATGACCCCCATAGAGAGTTATAGAAGTAGAGAACAGTGACTAATAAATATATTGGTACAAGGTTGCAAATCAAGCAGCAAATGAAAAGAACGCATGATCACAAACCACTCAACAATATGTTGGCATATATAGATACAAAAATTTGGAAGCAAAAATTAATTTCGCATTTTTAACGACAATAAATTAGTATAACTGGAAAAAGAAACAAATATGATGATCAAACCTTTGCATTCCACACTCGGGACCCATTCTCAGATTTAGCAGGATGATGCCCCAGAAGCTTGATGGAGAGATCCTTCGACTCTAAAACTTTTTCATCTTCAACAAAATCATGCTCAAAACTGCAACATTTTTCGAGATGTCATGCTCCTAATACTTTTACAGTGCTAAGGGCTAGAACTACATGGAAACTACACACAATACCTCACAGGGGTGTGTAGCGAAAGTTTAAGGTTCTCCTTTGGCCAGTTAACAACAACCTGAAATCACGTTATTATGGTGACAAGGAAAACATTGAACAGTGTTATGATCTGAAAAGTCCGAGAAAAGAAGGAAAAACTTCAAAGGAAAAGAATACATTAGTTCACCTTGGAAAGTTCTGGTGATACAAAGAGTCTGGGATACCTTATACCCAGTGATAAATAGTCCCTATCTATGTCTACCAAACAGGAACCATGTACCTGCAAATACATAGAATTAAAACACACAAAAAAGGCAGACTAATAAATTTATGATAGCCTAGAGATTAAAAAATGCAATAGAATGAATAGAGCAGCTTCAGACTTCCTCTTCTTTTCTAAGACGAGAAGTTGGTAGCTCCAATGGCAGTTGCAGAGTCGACATGAAGCTCTTTGTGTTGACCATAGAAGTCATCATATATAAAAATGACAAATTTCAAGTTGCATATGAAGGCACTAATTTTCAAGGAGACAAATAATGCTTTTTACTCTGGAATAGAAAAGCTGAAGCCCAGAGAAGTCGAGGTACAAAATAGTGAGATGTAGTTGAGATATATCCAAGAAGGACGGATATGTTCTAGAATAAAGAGAGTGATCAGCACAAAGAATCTAAAGGAAACCCAAGAAGCAAGTTCCCAAGGCAGAATTCAAAGGGAAGCAGTGCGGATGGATGCCCATGGAAAATGCGAATTCGGAATTGAATGAAGAGTGAGGACTGCAAGAGAAGATTTATCAGAAATGAGGACAGCTGGCAGAACTAAACAGCAAGATACAGAGATCAAACCCAAGGTGAGAAGTTTAAAAGGAAGTTTGCCGAAGAATAGATTCAGATGAAATTTGAGAACACCAATTCAAGGGGTGGTTGATGAGTTAATCAGAAAGAGCTGGTGCATCCAATAATGGGCAAAGAAGAGCAGCAAGAACAAAGGTATGTAGGAATCAAGACCAGATTGTCAAAGACGAAGAATCATTGCATGACTAAACTCTTTATCACTTGCTGCGGTTTACCTTGCAGACATATTCCCTCCTTTTATCTTTAACAGGTGAAGAATGACGCCTTCAGCATAACAGAAGAGCAAGTTAGTTTAAGAATGCTTCAAGACACGATCAGCTACATATTCAACAGTAGGATGCAAATTGGGTCATCAAGATCCACCACCTATGCGAAGCTTCTTGGCTAATGGAATCACGTCGTGAAGATCGTCCCCCCTCCCTTGTCAAAGAGGACCCACGAGGATCCCTGGATGGTCTTGGTGGAGTTCGTTCACGTCTAATCTCAATTACACGCTTCCGCTCCCTTTCCTTCTCCCGTCGCTCCAACATACGCTCCCTATCGCGCCTCCGTTCTCTTTCCCGTTCTCTTTCACGTTCACGCTCCCTTTCCCTCTCTCTTTCCCGCTCTCGTTCCTTCTCCCTTTCTTTTTCCCTCTCGCGCAAGAAATCTCGACGGCGTTCCTCCTCTCGCAGCTCGAACTCCCGAAGATAACCAGCTCTTTCATCCCTTCGATCGTCAAGCCTTGGATGAAGAGGGCGATACTCTGGCTCAAGTGATGCTCCATGCAGCAGCCCTTTTCCTGAACCATAATCTCTACCAGGAGGGAGGCTAACACCATAGCCTGGGTTCGACAAACTTTGAGAATACAAAAGATCATCAACGTTTCTTCGTGGAGCTGCCCCTAGAATGGACGAAGCATGTTGCTGTCCACTATAAGAAGCATTATTAAGAATTGAGGAGCCTCGAGGATCAGCGTCCACTCTTCCTCCTCCATAAGACACAACGAGATCCTGGTTCAGATGACGGCTAGCAGAAGCACCTCTCGCTGCAAGGTAATCGATTGGTCTGCCATGGTGCCAACAGCGCAATTTGCAAGTATGCAGCAGTTAGCTTAGCTGTGCACAGACTATGACAATAAGCAATAGTCTACTGGTATTAAAAACACAACGAATGACCTTGCCTGGTCATTAATTAAGGGATACAAGAAGTAAACCACCACCAACATTAGCTCTAAAACAGGTAGTAGGCTAAGTATGAACCTTTAAAATACAGTGAATAAATTAAACTACCTGGCACCCCCATCAAGCGACGAAGAATGCATTGACTGTGGCTTTAACAGTTGTTCTTGCCGGAGAATTGATGATTGATCCCCACGGTCATATCTCTCAGTCTGCTAAAATAGAGCCAGCAAAAAACGTCATTACCGTGGAATAAGGAAAAGTGTTTAGAAAAATATTTGGTGCACAAACAAACATCAAAAACTCTTGCCCCACAGCTACTGAAGGAACATGAATGAGGAAAGCCAAAGACGCAAAGCAAAAACAATGAGAAATTTTAACGCAAACACAAACCTGATGACCAAAGCCAACAGAATCTGCATATCGGGAAGCTGGATCAGTTTGCAAGTCCCTACCAATATATGAACTATGTCGTTCACCATATTGTCTTCGGTCTATTCCAGTGTAATCACTGAGCTTGTCTGCATATAATTGCTCAGTTTTGTGACCATACACATGGTTTGACGAGGGAACATATTCGCCAGCTGCAAATTTGGGTGAATAGCCACCACGACCTTCCAAAGCCGATGGCCCACTCCCCTTGCTACTCACTGAGGTCACCTGGATAACGAACACTAATGCTCAACGCCCATTTTCCAAGCAAATAAATGAATGCAGGCGAACTATAAAAAACATTGCAAAAACTTGTGATACATACTCTCATCGCGTAGGGAAAAAACAAGAAAAAACAGACCAAGGTTCAAAAGGTAAATTGGGTTGAGAAATCATGTTCCACCAAAATTCTGATACCATTCAGCCAAAATCATGACAATCCAATCTTTTAACCTTGTCATCAATACTACAATCATTGGATTCACCCCACTGATAAGTGTATGCCTTGAATGCAAAATGAACACAATTCAGTGGATCAACCATGCACTACTCTCTAAATTAACATGATCAATCATACAGTACAAAATGAAACTTTATGATTGCTTCCTCAGGAGATTCTATTACGAATGGACGAAAATAATCAACACGAAAAGAGCCCAACTTACCGGTTGGGTAGCGCTAACACCATTTGAACCATAGACACCTGCATATTGCCCCCCATACCCTGAAACTGAGCTTTTGTACCCACCGAGATCTGCTTCTTGAGAACCACTCAGCAGTGAGGGATGTCTAGAAGCCAAGGAATGTTGAGAAGTTGAATCAGCTCCTGCAACAGAGCTACCAGAGTAGTTGTTTCCTAACTGCAAACAGCAATCAACAGACAAATAAACGATATTTTCAATCTTAGCTCGCTCAAAAGAACATCCTATTAACCAAAACAGTAGAAATAGCCAACTGACTTCAACTGGAAATCGCACGTACGTGCACTATAGAACACAGAATCTTCAATAAGCACTTCAGCTATCTTAAGTAATTGAATTATGCACAAAAGCACCAACAATTACCATAAACCAGCAAAATCACCGGTTGGAGCAAAAAACACAATGTTACGCCTAAGAGGTTTAATAGACTGCAACTAATTGATCCAATTACAGGGTTAACATGGCAGGCCAAGTGGGAAGCCAGGAAAACTAATGAAATCATATCGTATACAAATACAAGGAATCCCAAGTTCCAAGTTTTAAAAGAAAAGACGCAAACTTAACGTTCACAAACAAGTCGATTGACCTAAGAAGCTTACACTTTGTGCGTAGCTCGACTGCCCACCATAAGCTTGCTGCCCATACCCACTGCCTCTTGAATACATGCCTCGGCTATCAACTTGAAGCCGATTAAACCTGCAATTGCATAAGCCCGTCGATCAAATTCTTCACCCCACCACAAATTCTAGGGGCAGAAATAAGAAAGCTTTCTTACTCCGATTCTGAATCGTGCTAGTTTTTCCCCGAAAAAGGAACACGAAGAAGACAATATAAACAGAGAAGTGCAGAAGGATCAGAAGAAGCGGATGAAGACCATCGGTGAGAGAAACCCTAACAGATGAAAAGGAAGAGGAGAGACTAGAGAGAGTTTATTTCAAGTACTTTGGGCTCGAGAGATTTTAAGACCCCACAAATTGGGTTTCTTTCTCTAGTTATGAGATAGGATGCTAATTACTACCATAGGTTAATAGCATTTTGTGCCATTTTGCTCTTGTAAATTAAGAAACGTGCTCTTGTATTATATTTTTTAATAGACGTATCCTTCTAATATAATAACGGAACAAAAATACTCTTTTGTTAAAAATTTTGTGAAGTGGTCCTTAAGTGGGGTGGAAAATGACCTAATTACCCCTTATTAAAATGAAATTATAATTCAATTGTGTGGAAGTGAATTAAAAAAGCTAATTTAATTTCATCTTCATCCCTCACTTCACCTGTCGAGGAACCCCCCATCACTACTCACCCCTTATTGGCGTCTGTCGATGTTGTAGCCGGCAATGCTCCAAGAAATCGACGAAGCGAGAGCCTTCCTCCGACAACCCTCAAGGAATCCTTATCCCGCCATCCGAACATGGAGCAAGCCCTCCTGCGTGTGGGGCGGTGCTGGCCTTCCAGCGCATAGTCGATGCGGGACAGGGAGCGCCCAAATGTTCAGCACGAGGACCTTCTCGAAGTTGGCAGCGGTTACGTTGGTGTCCGCCTTGCAGGGGAACCCGTTCAATTTCGGCCCTACAAAAAATTGGGGATTTTAGGAATTGGGTTTTGATTCATTTGGTTGACTTTAAGTCAATGCATATTGATAAATCGATTTGAAAATAAATCTTGTCACGGATATAATTCAACTATGAACGCAAGAGATTGATTCAAATTCAGTTCAAAGCATGGCGACATTGATTAATGAGGAAGATCGGGGTGGATTATTAGGGGAGGTGTCAGTGACGCAGACGTATTTGAGCATGTCGGGGTCAGAGGGGAAGCAAGCAGTGGAGATGGTGGAGGAGGGCTTGCCCCCTATTGAGATGGCGAGAGAAGGATATCTCGAGGGTCGTCGTTCCTTGGAGCGTTGTCGGTTGCAACATCACCGAACGAAAAGAAGGGGTGATGGGTTTGCTCGACGGGTGAAGGGGAGGGATGGAATAAATGAAACTATATTAGGATTTTTAATCCACTTTCACACAATCAAATTATAATTTTAGTTTAAGTAAGGGTAATTGGGTCATTTCCCACCCCACTTAATGAACACTTCACCGAATTTTTCACGAAAATGTATTTTTGTTACGTTGTGATATTAATATTAGAAGGGTACATACGTTTGTGCAAAAATATAGTACATGAGTACGTTTGTTAATTTATAACAGTAGAGGGGCACATAATGCTATTAATCTGCTAACATACTAACATTTTTAGATACAAATTACAGTTTGATACCAAAACTTCATAGATCTTAATATTTAGTGCATAATATTAAGGCAAAATACATATGAATAGCCAAAACTTTGACGTTTGTGACAATAATAGCAACTTTTTGAGAAATACACAAAATAACCAGAATTTTGAAAATTTCATGACAAATATAGTATTCATTTCTGTTATAAACTTTAACGGTGTTAGAAACTCTGTCAGTTAGATTAACGTAGATGCCACGTGTTATTTAAATTAAAAATTTTAATGAATAATTTTTATTTTCCTTATTCTCAAAATCAAATTAAAAAAATAACCTGACCACTCCCTTTCATCTTCCTCCACTTTTGTCACCGTCGCCGCCTTCCGCAAGATGTATGCTTCTGTCTCCTAGCTCCTCCGAGTTTTCGCCTCTGCCAACGACCGCACGATGAGTATCATGGACTCCCGCCAATGAGCCGCTGCTGAAATTGGTAAAAGATGAAAATTGGAAGGCAAGAAAATTGCGCAAGAGTATCATGGACTCCCCCATTCCTTCCCCGTCGCCCACTTTGCCTTCTAACCCATGATTGTTATTCCTTTCCCTTCTAACCCACTTTCCCGCTACCCACTTTGCCTTCATGATAATCTACAGCTCTGCTCACTTGGGTCACCTTCTCTCATGACATGGAAAGTGGGATTGAGACTAGGAGGAGAGGGCGGCTTCGGATTTAGCGAGTTGCTCTTGCTTCCTGAGGCAAGGTCGTCGCAAGTGTTTTGGTGGAGGTTGTCAAAGTCGATTCAAATAGCTTGATGAGCAGTGGGTGTCGATGAATCCGACGGCGATAGTGATGAGGATGGAGAATCCATTGGGGCGGCATGGGGTGCAAGAGTGGCAGACCTACTTCTCCCAAGCGGGTCGCCGATTGCGGAGCAGGGGAAGTCCGTGTAGTCTCAAAATGGGGTTTAAACTGACAAGTTTTATTCCAAGGTGGATTAAACCAATATGTACAGACTCACAATGGCCAAACACAACGACTCCCCTGAAAGTCTCAACCCCACAACCCACCAAAGTAGCTAACATGATCACATGATCGACTCACAACTGAAACTGACTCCCTAAGACTCTGCAAGGACTGAATAAATATAACTTGACAATTCGATGACTTAAATATAAATGACCAGAGACACTTTATTTGAACTTCAACTTCTGCGCACCAAGACTCCAACAATCTGGTTTGATTCCATGCTCCAACAAAGCCTCCCCTGAACTGAAGCCTCTGCTGCAAGCTGCAAGCTTCAGTTCATCACACTGCAACTCTTCAATCCTTCAGGCCAAGCTTAGAAACATCACTGAGAAACTCAGAAATGTCACAAACACCCAGCTTACTTCTCAACCACAGGAATGCATCAAGTTTGAGAGGTTTGGTCATGATATCAGCCACCTGATCCACAGTTCCACAGTGCTCCAGCTCGATGGTTCCTTCCTTTGCCAGCTCCCTTAGAAAATGAAATCGAACATCGATATGCTTGCTTCTTCCATGCATCACAGGGTTCTTAGATAACTTAATTGTGGAGCTGTTATCACACATCACCCTGGTTGCTTCCTTCACACATGAGCTCCATCCCATTTGCTGCAGCACATTCCTTAGCCAAACACACTGAGTTGCACTGTATGAAGCAGCAACAAACTCAGCCTCAGTGGTCGATAGAGTGACTACTGGTTGTTTTTTCGAGGCCCAGGACACAGCTCCTCCTGCTAAGAAGAAGACATACCCACTGGTACTCTTCCTGTCATCAGTGTCACCTGCATAATCAGAATCAGTGAACCCCACCAGACAGTCTTCTTTGCTTCCTTTCTTGTACCAGACACCATAGGTCATAGTCCCTTGAGGTATCTTAAGATTCTCTTGGCTGCCAATACATGCTGTCTTGTAGGAGCCTCCATGTACCTGCTAAGCAAACAGACTGAGTGCATAATGTCAGGTCTGGTAGCAGTAACATAGAGAAGACTCCCTATTAGTTGCTTATACTCGGTAGGATCCACCAATGCTCCATCCCCAGCCTTTGTCAACTGCATACCAGGAACCATGGGATGCTTGACAAAGTTGCATTCAAGCAACTTGAACCTGCTCAGTACTTCCTTGATGTATTTCTGCTGATTAATGAATATGCCAGACTTAGACTGAGTAACCTCAACCCCAAGAAAGTACTTCATCCTCCCCAAGTCTGTCATTTCAAATTCAGACTTCATTAGCTCCTTAAACTCTTCAATCAAGGTAGGATTGTTGCTGGTGTACATGAGATCATCAACATATAGACTTACTAGCAGAAAACCAGCCTCGGTTGTTTTTATGAACAAAGTATGCTCATAATCACATCTGATGAACCCAGTCTTGAGAAAGTAAGCCTCTATCCTACTGTACCAGGCTCGTGGAGCCTGTTTCAGACCATAGAGGGCCTTTTGGAGCTTATAAACCTTCTGTTCCTCCCCAGGAATGACAAATCCCGGTGGTTGTTCAATGTACACATCCTCAGTCAGCTCCCCATGCAAGAAGGCACTCTTGACATCAAGCTGGAATACGGGAAGACCATGATGGGCAGCAAGAGCAAGAAGAGTCCTTATTGTATCCCATCTGACAACTGGAGCAAAAACTTCTGTGTAATCAATGCCATGCCTCTGTGAGTATCCCTTTGCCACCAGCCTTGCCTTAAATTTATCCACTGATCCATCTTCTTTAAGTTTGGTTCTGAAGACCCACTTAACTCCTATTGGAGTTACTCCTGCAGGTAGAGTTGTTAGTATCCATGTGTTGTTCTTTATAATAGCCTCAATCTCTTTCCTCATGGCTTCATTCCATTTCTCATCTGCAGCAGCTTCTTCATAGGTCTGTGGATCATCACTTACAGCCACCATTGCCCACCAGTCTGTATCACCAAAGTTACAGTCATAAATTGAGAGATGAGATGGAGGATGTCTGCTTCTAGGAGCCAATCCACCACTGGGAAGTCCCAAGCTATCAGTATGTGAACCTGAATCTTCTTGACTTGCAGAAGAAGAAGTAGTAGCAGAAGTTCCAGTAATCACAGGTGTTGCTGGACTTGGGGGATCTGCTTCTTCCTCATCTTGAAACTCTGCTGCCACAGACTCTTCTTCAGCATCTGAGTCTTCCCAAAAGCCATCACTTCCCTCCCAAATGAGTTTGGTCAATACAGAATGAGTATCAGACTCCCATTGCCACCCTTCACTTTCATCAAAGGTAACATCTCTGCTTACCAGCACCTTTTTTGTAGCAGGATCATACAACTTGTATGCCTTTGATTATGTTGAAATGCCAAGGAACTGGCATTTAATACTCTTCCCATCCAATTTCTTCCTCAAATGATCATGTACATGTACATAACCAACACAACCAAACACTTTGAGATGATCCACTGAAGGGGGTGATCCAGTCCAAATCTCATGTGGTGTTTTTCCGTCATTTGCTGATGTTGGACTTCTGTTCAGAATATGAGCTGTCCAGGCCACAGCTTCAGGCCAGAAAGCAGCAGGCACCTTTGTATCGTCTAGAGAACACCTTACTAAATTCATGATAGATTTGTTCTTCCTCTCAGCCACACCGTTCTGCTGAGGTGTGAGAGCAGCAGTAAGTTGCCTCTTGATACCATTCTCTTCACAAAGTTGCTGGAATTCTTTGAGCAAGAATTCTCCTCCCCTGTCAGTTCTAAGACATACAATTTTGTGTCCAGTCTCATTTTCAACTTGTGCTTTAAACTTCTTAAAACAACCCAAAGCTTCAGATTTTGCAGACAAGAAGTAAACCCACAACTTTCTACTTAGATCATCAGTAATAGTTAGGATATACCTCTTGCCTCCATTGGAAGTGGGAGTGATTGGACCACAAAGATCAGCATGTATTAATTGCAGTTTCTGACTTGCTCTCCAACTGCTTTTCTTGGGAAAACTGTGTCTGTGTTGTTTGCCCACTAGACAGGTTGAACACACACCTAGATCTCCTGTGAGCTTAGGAACTCCACTGACAGCCCCTTTCCTTTGTATTTCCAGCAAGCTTCTAGCATTCAGATGGCCAAACCTCCTATGCCAGAGAGTAAGGGTGTCGTCCTTCACTGTCTTTGTCTGCAGACACTGCAGATTTCCAGTTTCCAGCTGTGTGGCTTGCTTAGCATGAAGAACAAACATCCTGTTTGTCTTCATTGAGGTCTGCAGAAGTAAACCTTTATCTTCATGGAATATTTTGCAGTGGCCATCCTTAATTAAGAAGGATAGGTTCTTTTCTTGCAATTGCCCCACACTGAGCAAGTTTGTTTTCAAGCCTGGGACAAAAAACACATCTTGGATAACCAAAGGAAGCTCATCAACCTGCAACTTCACATTTCCTTTCCCTGCAACTTTCAGTGTGGTTCCATTTCCAAGCTTCACATTGAAGCTAAAAGTGGTATCAAGACTTGTAAACCACTTCTTCTCACCACACATATGGTTGCTGCAACCAGAGTCTAAAAACCACCAGCTTGTGTTTGCCTCTAGTTGATGTGCTTCCAAAAATGCCATTAAAGACACCTGATCAGCCTCTTGTTCTCCCTTTTCTTCAACATAGGCCATAAGAAGAACATCTTCCTTCATATCTAGTTGAGACTGTCTTTGAGTTCGATAGGAATCAGACATGGAGTAATGAACTTGCTGCTGATTGTATTGATTGTACCAATCAGGGCACTCACTTCTATAGTGCCCCAACTTATGGCACTTGAAGCACTCAACCATATCACGATTCCATGACCTGCCTCCTCTTCCTCGACCTCTACCATAAAATCCACCTCTTCCTTGACCTCTTCCTCCCCTACTTCCATAATCATGAGTTACTTTAAGAGCTTGATCCTCTCCTGCTGATTGCTTATGGAATTTTTGCTCATGTACAAGCAATGAACTTTGCAAAGCATCAACAGACAGATCCTCTATATCCTTTGATTCTTCTATAAAGCAGACTATGTAATTAAATTTTTCTGTTAAAGTCCTCAGTATCTTTTCAACAATTTTTGCATCAGTCATTGACTCACCACAATTCCTCATCGAATTTGCCACTACCATGACCCTGCCGAAGTAGTCTGTAATGGTTTCTCCCTCCTTCATCTCCAGCAACTCAAAGCTTCTTCTGAGAGCCTGCAACTGCTGTTTTTGAACTCTGGCACTCCCTTGGAACTTCATCTTCATCGAGTCCCAGAGTTGCTTTGCAGTTGTTTTCTGAGTAATCGTCTTCAGAATACTCTTATCAATCGAACTAAATAAATAGTTCTTAGCCTTTAGGTCTTTCAATCGATTTTCATCCAACACCTTCTTCTGTGCGGCAGCCAACTCTTCACCCTCTGCCGGCTCCTTGAAACCATCATGAACCACTGGCCAATACTCTTTGGACCTCAGTAGGTTCTCCATCAGCATACTCCAATGCTCATAATCCCCATCGAATTTGGGAATACACACTTGAGCAAAACTCCCTTCACTCATGTTTTGCTCGTCTCCCTCACCAGGTTTCAAACAACCTCACTTAATACTCTCGTGTTTCCCAACCCAGAGAACAAACAGTTTCACTCGTCTCTCTCTTGCCTTGCTTCAATCTCAAATCTGCAGATCTGTTTCTTGGTTACAGTTTAGAGTCCATGCTCTGATACCACAATGTAGTCTCAAAATGGGGTTTAAACTGACAAGTTTTATTCCAAGGTGGATTAAACCAATATGTACAGACTCACAATGGCCAAACACAACGACTCCCCTGAAAGTCTCAACCCCACAACCCACCAAAGTAGCTAACATGATCACATGATCGACTCACAACTGAAACTGACTCCCTAAGACTCTGCAAGGACTGAATAAATATAACTTGACAATTCGATGACTTAAATATAAATGACCAGAGACACTTTATTTGAACTTCAACTTCTGCGCACCAAGACTCCAACAATCTGGTTTGATTCCATGCTCCAACAGTCCGAAAGTGAGAAGTGGAACCCAAAACCAAGGTTTCCGGCTGCATCGTTTGTCGTTCAACGGAGGGAGAGAGGATGAGGTGTGAACGCAAAATGGGAAGAAAGAAGGACGGGTGGTCCAAAATCACTTTTCATTTTTTCGAAAAAAATTTAATCCACGTGGATTATCACTAACATAAGAGACTCACCATATCAACCTTATATTAGTCTAGTCAGCTTGTTAACTGACACCAAGTATTGAACGGAATTGGATATTTTGTGTGATTCTCCAAAAGTGGCTATTATTATCACAAACGCCAAAGTTTTGGCTATACATATGTATTTTGCCTAATATTAATTCATTTTACTTATACGTCCTAAAAATATTGATGAAAAGTTATATTTTGGTAAGATATTTGGGTGGACTCTCCTTTGATTCCATATCAGCCTAAAAAATGAGGGAAAGGAGGTAGGTAGAGAGGGAAAAGATGGAGATCCTTACCTGGAATATGAGAGGATTCAAAGCAGATAGTAAGTATACCGCTTTCCTAAAGAAAATAAACAAGTATAGTATAGATATAGTAGCTATTCTTGAGCCTAGAATAAGAGCCTCTAAGACAAGTATAGTGTCGATTTAGATGGGACTGTGATATTTTGTGTGATTCTCCCCGACCTGTAGTAACGTGAGGCGGGGCATGGGAATTGAGGTACTCGCCCCGCCCCATTGGCATCACTATATGAGACAGACAAATTGGTTAAGAAGCAATTTTCGGATTGGGAGAAGGATGTTCAACTTACTGTTCTGCATTCTTCTGACCAATTTGTCCAGTTTATGGTTGGGCGGGGGGTGGGGGCACTCAACCCTCTTTGGTATTGTACTTTATGCTTCTAATGAGGAGATCTCTAGACAGGTTCTATATAATGAGATAAGAAGAATTCGAGTACTGTCTACTCCTTGGATAGTGTTGAGAGACTTCAATGATATAAGGCACCCTTCAGAAGCTTGAAATTCTCCTAGAGTTGATCTTGAGTTGGAAGAGCATCAAGCTACTACCCTTGGTTAACCTGGATGAATAAGCAAGCAGCTAAATCGATTGCTAAGAGGTTGGATCGAGTTTTGGTAAACTTTGCCTGGCTGGATGCAATTAGAGACAGTAGAGTTCATTTTCAAGCCCCTGGAGTTTCGGATCACCGTCCCATGTATGTTGATACGACAGCTTCTTGAAGTCACTCCCAAAGCCTTTCAAGTTCTTTAAGTTTTGGCATCATCATCCTAGATTTGATGAGTTATTGGATGAGGCTTGGAGAAGTAGTGTTTCTGGTCGTCCTCTGATCAGAGTTTGCCAAAAGCTTAAAAGCCTGAAGAATCTATTAAGGAAGCTAAATAAAGAGGAATTTTCGAATATCAGAGAGAGAGAGAGTTAAAGAGAAAGAGATTGAGGTTCATGTTATTCGACAATAGGCTCTCTCTGCTCCATTTGTTGAAAACTTTGAGATTGAAAAGAGGTTGGGGCAGGAGCTCAAGGTTCTAATGGATGCAGAGGAATGTTTCTTTAAGTATAAATCACAGGAAAATTGGATCAAGAAAGGAGACATGAACTCTGCGTTTTTTCATCGATCTGTTAGATTGAATCAGAAAATAAGTATTGTAAGGGTGCTTAAAAATGAGTTAGGGGAGCAAACTCAAGATGTTGAGGAGATGGCTCAAATTGTAGTTTGGTTTTATGAACAACTACTGGGAGTGGCAGACTCTGAGGTAGAAGCTCAATCAGATGATTTCTTTGATGATTTGCTGAAAAGAAAGCTCAGTGAAGAGCATACTAGGGGGGCTCTGTGCACCATTCACTGCTAAGCATATTAAAGAAGAGATATTTGCAATGGGTGGGGACAAAAGTCCAGGACCTGATGGTTTTTCTGCAACATTCTTTTAATATGCTTGGACACTTATAGGACATGATGTAACATCAGCCATTCAATTATGTTTTGAACAAGATAGAGTCCCTAGGCCAGTTAATGCTACAATCCTTTCTCTTATCCCTAAAATGCCAAACCCATATGAGATGAAAAACTTTAGACCAATTTCCTGTTACAACATTCTACAAGTGCATATATAAACTTATTGCTAACAGACTTAGTCCACTTCTCCCTTTTCTAATTAGCAAGAACAAAATAGCCTTTGTTGAGGGTGGACTAATTGGGGGAACATCTTGTTAGCACACGAGCTAGTTAGTAAGTAGTCTCACCAAAATGGCTCCCCTAGATGTGCCTTAAAGATAGATTTGATGAAGGCATTCGATTCGATTGATTGGAACTTCATTTTTCAAGTTCTTAAATGTATGAGGTTTCTAGAAAGATTTGTGAATTTTTTCAAATTGTGTGTGGGAACTCCTGTGCTTAGTGTTTGCTTTAATGGGGGGCTAATTGGATACTTTCCCGCTAGAAAAGGGGTTCGATAAGGAGACCCCCTATCTCCCTATCTCTTTTCCATAGCTATGAAGATCTTTACTTGCCTGATTGATAAGTCAGCTTCTGAAAGACCGTTTTCATATCATCCAATGTGTAAAGGTGTCAAGCTCACTCATCTGTGTTTCGCTGATGACTTGTTGGTTTTCTCGGATGCTTCTAATTTTGGTACTCAAGAATTGCAACGAATTTTGTCCTAGTTCAAGAAGGTTTCTGGTCTTTAATCTAATCCTAGTAAGTGCCAAATTTTCTTTGGGGGTCTAGATAGGGATGAAAGAAAGGCGAGAGATGATAGCTATGGTTACAAGTTAGGTGAATGCACTGTTCGTTATTAGGAGTACCTTTGATCTCTGGAAAACTCATTCTGGCTGCTTGCATGCCTCTTATTGACAAGTTGGTGGGGTAGAGTGAGAAGTTGGCAGGCAAAAGCCCTCTCTTATGCAGGTAGAATTGAGTTAGTTGGCACAGTCTTATACAATCTAACTCAATTTTGGATGTCTGTCTTTCTTCTGCCTAAGTCTGTTATTAAGAAGGTGGAAAGGATTTGTAGCAACTTTATCTGGGGTGTCGAAACTGGTGTGAAGCTCAGAGCTAATGTGGTGTGGCAGAAACTGACTTTCCTCAAGAAAGAAGGAGGCCTCGAGTTTAGAGACTTGTGTAGCTGGAACTAGGCTTGTATGACCAGACACATTTGGTTGATTTTGTTGCAGGAAGGTTCCATCTGGGTGGCCTGGATCAATAGGTATAAACTGAAAGGCAGAAACTTATGGACATACACATGTTCATCTACCTCTTGGAATTGGCGTAAACTGTTAAAGTTAAGGAGCATAATGGAATCGTTTATCTCAGTTAAAAGGGGTCTGCTTCTTTTGAATGACTCTCCTATGTCTCGTTTCTCTATTAAATGAGTCTGGAATCTCATTCACCCTATTCAACCGATTGTTAATTGGTGGAAGCTTGTTTGGAAAGGCAAAGCCATTCCAAGGAATCGGGTTTTAACATAGCTGGTTGTAAGGGGTAGCATCAATACGAAGGTAAAAATGCAGAAGTTGGGCTTCAGGGGAAATTTGGCTTGATGTTTGTGTTTCACATGGGCTGAGGACAGAGATCACATATATGTGCACTGCCCATTCTCGAGGCAGCTTTTTGATTCTCTCTTTGGCAGGTTTCTGCAACTCCCTATGTTGCAGAGCTGGAAAGATGAGCTTGCTTGGGTTATTCTAAGGTTGGGTGCTTTGACGGAGGCTGCTAAAACAAGGAGGCTTATCTAGCAGGCGTGGGTGAGCCATATCTGGCGTGAGAAATGTCGTCGCTTGTATGCAGGGGAGGCTAAAGAACTTCCTATTCTAGTGAAGTTGATTAAGGCAGAGGTCGAATGTGTGCTGGGCAATCAACGTGTTAGTCATTTCTGGGTGAGTTGTGTCTCAGAGACTGTAGTAGCATAACTCTTTTGTAGTCTCTTTGTTTCTCCGCCTTTTGGTTGGTACAAGCCTAACTAGCAAGGCGGATGCTAGCGCCACTTTTTGATGAATAAGAAATCCATCTATTTATTAAAAAAATTATATTTTAGTACCTAAAATATTTCTCTCTTAGATTTTGATACCTTTTTCAAAACAAAATTACAAATAGGTCCACTTGTTTAGAAACTTGTGATTTGTTTTCAAAAACTTGTAGCATTGTGGTCTACTTTAATAAAATTAATTCCTTGTAAATATAATTCCAAAAATTAATTTTAATACCTATAAATCCTAACAATATTCATAGAAAATTTTTTTTAGTACCTAATTTTTTGTCACATTTTGATAACTACTTTTTAAATTTTACAAATAGGTCCATTGTTTGATAAACTTCTTGTATGTTTTAAGAAACTTGTGGTGTGCTTCATGGGAGTTCCGGTCTACTTGAGGGAACTTGTCGTCTAGTTTAAGAAAATTGTTTTAATAAACTTGTGGTATGATACATGAGCATTGTGGTCTACTTTAATAAAATTGTGGTATGCTTTATTGGACTTGTAGTCTGCTTCGTGGAAGTTATGATATGCTTTTATAAACTTGTGTTGTGGTGAGGTTGTGGTCTTTTTTCTAAAGTTTGTCGTCTAGTTTTTGTGGTGTGATTCCTTGTGTTTGTAGTGTGGATTTTTTGCTCTCCCAACCCTTCCGCATTTAATTACACAAGACACACATGAATTCCTCCTTCTTCCAAATTTTCTTAATACCAAGTGTGCCCCTAACCCCCCTTCTCCTTAATTAGTTGTGGTCAAATCATTTAAATAATAAAAGTTATCCAAACGAAATGTTCATATTTGTTGGAGCAAGTGTTAGCACATCATTCTAGCCCCTCTTATCTTGACTCGAGAGTATAGGTGAAGGAACAATAAAATTTTGTTAATGGGTTAGGATATGGGATAGTTCGGATTGTTACAACCTCTAGCAGTTGGTTTGAAATTGATTCTAAAAGAACCTATTTCACCAAGCAGAACGAAAGGGTTGATGTGGCCACAGCTAGAACTACTTGCGATTCAAAAGGTTGAAGACACAATACGTACTTAATTCAAATCTCACTTTAAGACGGTTGTTAGCTGTCTCAATATGGGTATCGGCCATTTGAGCGAAATATAGTAAAAATGGTTAGTTTGTACAAAGTAGGTTAGAATTTGCTCGACTGAAAGGAGATGAATGAAGTTGCTTGACTGAAAGGAGAGGATAGATAAGAGATGTTGGGAAAGGGGGAAAACACCTAAATAGATAGTTGTTGTCGCGGATCATAGTGAATTAGCCCATCCATTCCAAGTTTAGGAACCTAGGGAAAGGCACTAATTCTGAAAACTTCGTTTGGGCTTTCAGACGTGTCACTTTTTGATCAATTAGGTGGGGGGAAGTCTTTCACTCAATACGAAATCATATTTCTTGCAAGACCCGTTCACACGCTAATGTCGAAAATAATTGGTTGTAAAGTTATGTCCGATTGAAACTTTACCATGAAAAATATCAATGTGAACCATACAAAAACAAAAATGCGATAAATGATTATGTATTCATGAAATATTGTATTTATTCATTCTATTTCATTAAATTATCAAAGACATATAGTTTGCTGGGTTATAATAAGAAATCACGGTTGAGTGTGTCAGAAAATAGTGTAAATTATTTTACTAGGAATGTTTGATTTAATGAAAATTATTTCCCAAGAAGCTAAGCGAATAACATGAATCGGTGGTGGTTAGAATAACGAATTAGGGCATCCCAGTTTTGTAAAGACCATCCTTACTAAGGTATCATAAGGAGATTAATCTCTAGATTCTAAACGATTCAAATATTCTAACTCTCGGCTTGTTAATAAAAATATTTTAAATGTTCATTGTTTAGTAACTGTGTTTGTTAATATTTGACAAAAAATTAAATTTAAATTTTTATCAAATGAAAAGTTTAAACTTAACTAAAAGAGTCAGTGGCTCAATTAATATTGAGAATTGATTTGTTAGGCTATTTAGTAGGATAAAAAAGAAGGGGTAGAAGAGGAGAAATAAATCGCACAAACGAAGATTTATAATCAGTCTAATTATGAGAGATTTTATATCACCAGATTTTAGAAATTTTAAATCTCTCAAACTAAAATTCACAATAATAATTAAAATAACAATAACTCTTTTTTGAATCTATAAATTCAATGAAACCATCACCCAAAATTTTTCCTGAAAGACGTCTAAGTTATCTCTTCTGTGTTTTCTACATATTCTAGCATGATAAAGTTTGGCCAACGGGCCAGATATTTCATAACAGAAGAAGTCATTCAAAGAAAATGTTAAATTACAATCCAAAAACTTTAATAAAGGAATTCAATAGATTGTATCCAAAATTGAATTTAGAGCAGAGAAAGGCATTGGATGAAATTGTTCAAGTTATGGAGGAAGAAAATGGGAATGATTTCTTTCTTGATGGATTTGGAGATAATTGGAAGACATTTCTTTTGAAGGTTGTTTGTTCCAAACTACGGAATGATTTCTTTCTTGATGGATTTGGAGATAATTGGAAGACATTTCTTTTGAAGGTTGTTTGTTTCAAATTACGGACATAAAAGAAAATAGTGTTGTGCATTGCTTCTTATATTATTGCAGCTTTGCTGATCATTGGAGGTAGAACTACTCATTCTTGATTTCATATTCCAATTGATCGTGAGTCAAAATCAACATGTCATATGAACAAGAAAGCGAGTTAGCAAAGTTGATTCATAATGCTTCTCTTATTAAATGGGATGAACTTCCTATGGCCCATAAGCATTGAAGGAGTGGATTGAACTCTCATAAACACTTTGCATACGAATCATCCAAATAGTGGAGACATGATGTTTGGAGGAATGTATGTTGTACATATGCACTTAGATTAGTATTTGGACTAGTTGTAACCGTGAAGATTTTCGGAAAAACTTACCAGTAATTACTTAGCGAAATCGAGAAGATATTGTAAATTCTTCTATCAAGAGGTCGTATTTATTTGACCTTCATTGGAAGTTTTGAAGCTCTCTCAAAATATGAGATTGTGTCCGGAAAACCCTAGGTCTGAAGAACCTATTCAGATTGCATAATTCAACAAGTGGATTTTGCATAGAGGTGATGAGTGGGCTGCAATGTTTTTGGTGGAGTCAATGGTCTCAATTCCAACTTCATTGAGCATTCCACATGAAGGAGATTACATTGATGATATTGTAACTACTAAGGAACCCGAGCATATATTGTAAATTCTTCTATCAAGAGGTAGTAGTTATTTGGCCATCATTGAAAGCCTTAAAGCTCTCTCAAAATATGAGGTTGTGCCCAAAAAAATATGGGTATGAAGAAGCTATTCAAATTGAAGAGTTCAGCCAATGAAATTGCATAGAGGTGAGGTGATGGAGTGGCCGGAAAAATTCTTTTGGGGAGTCAATGACCTCAATTTCCAACTTCATTGAGCATTCCACATGAAGGAGATGGAAATGTTGCTATTGTGAATCCTTTACAGTGAAGAAAATTATTGGGTTCATCTTGTTATATTAGCTCCACATTATGAAATGATATCGACATTAATAATTACGTGATGGAGAGATTTCTAGGACATGAATTGTGTTATCATAGTTCACATTTAATTTGAATGGTTAGAGTATTTAAATAATTTAGATTTTCTTATACTATCAAACAAACATGTATCTTGCATATTAATTGTTATTTTCGTATACGCGATTCTATAAATGAATCCAACTAATTGGTCGAGCTTGTGACTAGTGGGCTTTAAATTTTGATTAGGGCGTGAACCATTGAGGATTGTAAATGTTTGTATTGCAATTTGGATTGGATGTACGAGTTTAAACTTTTGAGGATGTAAAAGGGTTATAAAGAAGTTCAAATTTGTAATAGTTTGTTTATTATATGAATTTGATCAGACACGTCACCAACCACAGCCGGATTCATGCTTTACATGTCGACAGTCATCTCCACGTTGGATAACAATTTGCATGCGTGATGTAGGGCTGGAAGTTTGGTATCGGTATTTGGGATATACTGAATATTGTACCGAATTTATCACTATTTGGTATTATTGAGTATTGACTTATTTTTTAGGGATTGAGATTGTGATTCATTTTGGAGTGTTATTCAGTATTCGGGATTACGAGATTGGTATTGGGATTGGTATAATACCGAGAAAAACCGAAAATTAATAAGTAAGAAGATATAGCACACAACATTTGGTTATTCCTCACTCTTTCACAACTTAGAAGCCCCCCATCAACTCAATTTTGACTTTCCAGTTTAAGTCGCTCTTGTCTCTCACCTAATCTCTTATTATTTTCATAACACCAAAAAACAAACGCTAGTATTTGTCGTCTCTCAGCCTCCAATTTGTCAAATTAAAGATTACCAATGACAAGAATTTGAGATGTCATCTCTCTTCCATTCTCCTTATCCATACCCTAGCTTTAGGCAAACTCAAGACTTTTGCTTGGTCTCTTTGCGCTAAATTAAACAATCAAATCTAATTTATATATTTAATTATTAATTGCAAAGGTAATTAATTTTGTATTAGATAATGCTGATTGCCATTGGGATACCGAAGTACCGATTGGGATACCAAAATATTTAGGGATTGTGATTGGGATTGGGATACCGAAATTATTTAGGGATTGAGATTGAGATTGATTTTATGGTGTAATTCGGTATTTGGTATTGGGATACCGATACCATACCGATTTCCACCCCAAATTCGTGGTGTGGGCGTGCAGGTGATCGAATCGGCGCTTTACAACGATGGTGGCCAAAGGTATTCTGATACCAAATATCGAAATCACGAATATCAAATTACACGATAAAATCAATATGAATCCCAATCCTTAAATAAACTCGGTATCTCAATCCCAATCACTAAATATTTCAGTATCCTAATCCGTATTTTCGATATCCCCATTGGTATTTGTATTTAATAATTACATATATAAATTAGAGTATGTAATCTAATTTAGGGCAAAGATATGAGGCAAAATCTCTTGAGTTCGCATAGAGCTAGGAGCCTAGGACATGGATAAGGAGAAGCGTAAAGATAGTGATATCTGAATTTCTTATAATTTGTAATCTTTAATTCGACAGATTGGAGGGCGAGAGACGACTAATGAGAGTTCTGTATTTTTTTTGTCTTACGAAAATAAAAAGAGATTGAGCAAGAGACGAGTGACTTAAACTGGAAAGCCAAAATTTGGCTGGATGATAGCTTGTGAGTTATCAAAGAACGAGGAATGACCAACAGTTGTGTGCTATATTTCATTTGTCTTTAATTTTCAGTTTTTATCACTTATCAGTATTTTGGTATACTGATCTCAATCAAGTAATCTCGAATACCGAATAACACTCGAAAATGAATTCCAATCCCAATCCATAAAAAATAAATCGGTATTAGGTGATGTCAAATAGTGATAAATTCGGTACGGTATTGGTATATCTTAAATACCGATACCAAACTTCCCACCCTACCAAAGATGGTGGCCACCATAGGTGTGTTTTGTAGAGGGTGTTTGAGAAAAACTAGAGTTGTTTTACATTGAAATTTGGGCAAGAATAATATAAATGAGCGGCATTATTGTAAATTTGAATTTTTTAGAGCCACAACACATAACTTTTTTATTTGACATGAAAAAACAAAACAAAAGGACATCATACAGCTTGTTTTCTTCATTGAAGTTGCCATCATTTCCTGAGCACGTTTCTACTATCGATCTACTTCTCCTCTGCTAGTCAAGCGGGACAGCTAGTGTTGCAAGATCATGCAAAGAGTGAATTTCAACCAACTAATCTTTCCCCTTTCACCAACTTGCCCAAGCATGTTAAAACTGATTTTATATCAAACTGGTTCGGATTTCAAGCTTTACATTTGTTGTTGCATTCATCCTAATCAACCTTGCATATCACTGATCTCTGTTTACTAATTCAAGCATCATCCAATGGAAGATGAAAAGGGTCTTGTATCCATGTTCCTCATCGTAGCTTGTCTCTTTGTCTCGTGGGTTTTCGTGCACAGATGGAACCAGAGGAACAAGAAAGGTCCAAAGACATGGCCGATCTTTGGAGCAGCCATTGAGCAGCTGATGAACTTCGACAGGATGCACGACTGGCTTGTCAATTACTTGTCCGAATGTCAGACTGTCGTGGTTCCAATGCCATCCACAACATACACTTACATAGCTGACCCTGCAAGTGTTGAGCATGTTCTCAAGACCAACTTTGCTAACTATCCAAAGGTAAAATAGAAAAGAATGACCAACTTTTCACATTTCTTCTGCAGCATTCATTTTTGCAGGTACTTACCGTTGATACCACTATAAAAACTAGGGAGAGACGTACCATTCATACATGGAAGTTCTGCTTGGAGATGGGATATTCAACGTCGATGGAGAGCTCTGGAGGAAACAAAGGAAAACAGCTAGCTTTGAGTTTGCTTCCAAGAACTTGAGGGATTTCAGCACAGTTGTCTTCAGAGAGTACAGCCTCAAACTCTCTGCTATCCTCACTGAGACTTCTTCCCACAATCAAGTAGTAGATATGCAGGTATAATGTTCAATACATGACTCCAGTCTGTCTGATGCGTTCACGAGCCTGTAATTATCTGGCCTGTAATTTCTTTCACAGGAACTTTTGATGAGGATGACACTGGATTCAATATGCAAAGTTGGGTTTGGAGTCGAGATAGGAACTCTGGCACCCGACCTGCCGGAAAACCAGTTTGCGCAGGCTTTCGATACTGCAAACATCATCGTAACGCTTCGGTTCATCGATCCATTGTGGAGGATAAAGAAGCTGTTCAATGCAGGCTCGGAAGCTCTACTTGATAAGAGCATAAAGATAATCAATGATTTCACGTATTCTGTAATCAGAAGAAGGAAAGCAGAACTTGAGGAAGCTCAAGCAACTGATAAAGATACCAAGGTAGTAAGTTATTCATAATAAGAGAATGAAAAATACCCCAAGATATTCACAAAAGACCATTAATGGCTTTGCTTTCCCATGCCACAGATGAAACACGACATATTATCGAGGTTCATAGAGCTAGGCGAAGACCCAGAGAGCAAAATGACAGACAAAAGCCTAAGAGATGTTGTTCTCAACTTTGTGATAGCCGGTCGAGACACGACAGCCACAACTCTCTCATGGGCTGTGTACATGATAATGACACATAGCCATGTAGCCGAGAAGCTCTACATGGAACTCAAGGCATTTGAGAATGAGAGAGCAAAGGAAGAGAATGCAACATTTGTTGAATGTGATGATGTGGATGACATTGAATTGTTTAACAAGCGTGTGATGCAGTATGCAGGGCTTTTGAACTATGATTCATTAGGGAAACTGCATTACCTCCATGCAGTGATTACAGAGACACTTCGGCTTTACCCCGCAGTCCCTCAGGACCCAAAAGGGATCCTAGAGGATGATGTGTTGCCAGATGGTACTAAAGTGAAAGCCGGAGGCATGGTGACTTATGTGCCTTATTCCATGGGAAGGATGGAGTACAACTGGGGATATGATGCAGCTTTGTTCAAGCCAGAGAGATGGCTGAAAGATGGGTTGTTCCAGAACTCGTCTCCTTTCAAGTTCACAGCATTTCAAGTAAGTCTTTTCCTCAACCACTTTGCTACTAAACCGAATTTTTATTTATTGTTGGAACTAAAGGGAGCTCTCGGCCTGCTGGTGTGTTCATAGGCTGGACCAAGAATCTGCCTTGGTAAAGACTCTGCATATCTCCAAATGAAGATGGCACTAGCCATTTTGTGCAGGTTCTTCAAGTTCAGTTTGGTGCCAAATCACCCAGTTCAATATCGAATGATGACCATTCTGTCGATGGCACATGGCTTGAAGCTGAAAGCAGTCAGATGCTTATAAGCGACATATAAGTATATTCATGCAAAGAATGAAATGGTCACTGTACCTTTTCCCCATTGAATAACCTCTAGAAATTCAGAGTTCTAAGCCGAACTAAGAACAACAATGTTCTGAATTGCACAGCGATGAATCACCAGAGATCAAACAGCAATCTTCCACAGTCCATCAAAAAGGGATCATGCACCATAAATGACGAATAAATGAAGAACTCGACACCTCATTTCCAATATAATTTTCATGATTCAACACAAAGGAAAGCTTTGTACAGATAGCTTCCAACATTTCAAGAACACAACCCCGTTAATGAGTCTAATATTCATGCATGTCATGGATTAAGATAGGTGGAAGGACATCATGGTTTACACTTAATTACTTCTGCTTCTTCTCTTGCCACTCACGGATCTGAGTATCAACCTTAGCTTGAACAGTTGCATGAAATCCCGGGTACGGTTCATAAGCGAAGGTCTGAAGAGCCTGAGAAAGCGAAGAGCAAAATACAGTCAATCGTGTCAGAATAAAATTGCCGAAAACCAGTACAAGGAATGAGATGAAAAAAAAAAAAAACAAATTATGACCTCCAACAACACAAAGAAGGGAGCCATTAGAAATGCTTGAACAAGATTGTCCAAAAGAGCTGGTGCTCGTTTCTGCAGAAAATGAAATCAACACTTAAATCACATAAATAAAATCAATAAGACATCACTGAATTCTCAAGCTCTGAAGATTACTATACCTCAAAGACACCATGCCCAATGAACTGCCCAGTCCAGCATACTATCTGGGCAACCACAACAACCTGAAACAGTACATAAATGGAGCTCTCAGCAAAAGAATTAGATTTCCCCAACTTGAAGACAAAAACTTGCAATCAACCGAACTGGTATGCTAGTAAGACTTCTCTTGATCCAACAAATCAATCTAGTTCTTTTCAGCGTGATAAAGACATCTCTTTATCTCAATTTCAAGTATGTCACACAAGGAAAAATAGATTCTCACTTGACAATCAATGAGTTTTGCATTGATGGCAAGACTCAAATTCCTTGAATGGAGCCTAAACAGTACTGAATCAGTTAAAACAATTACAAAGTCAAAAGCAAAAGCAAAGCTTCAAAATCCTCATCATCGCAGGTTAGGTCGCGGTACTTTTATCAGAAGAAAAGCCAAAATGACAGCATCTTTGTTTCAAGTACATGCCCAAAATCAGAACAAAAGTACAAACTTCAGTTTAAGAATTTCCGAAACACCAGCGGAACTACAGTGAGAAAGTAATATACCAAAAAATTCATGTTCCTTTTTTCTCACCTTCCAAGAAAGGGAGAATCCAAGCCAGGAACCCAAGAAACTGCTGGCCACCCAGCAGAAGAGCAAGAGCAGAGTAGCCAAGGAGCCAGCTTTCTTATCCAGACAGATATAGAAAACGCCATATATCACTGTAAACAACAACCCAACATTGAGAACCAGAAAGGTATCGATCCCCAAGATGGAGAACTCAAACTTGGGCGGTAAAGAAGGCGTGAAGTAGAGTATCAATTGGGCAGTGAAGAGAATCGGCCAGACGAATATCATGTGAATCAAAATATTCGTTGGGTTGCTGTGATAAGCTCCATAGAACGCGAAGTGCCGCTCCAGATCAAACAACGAACAACTCCCCATGAATACGAAAACAGGAGCTCAAAATTTCTCTAAGCCTGTTCTGAGAGCTTTGAGGAGAATACAATAATTGGGGTATTGTCGATGTAACAGCCGGATTGACCTGAATTGATTCTCAGCGATTGATCAGTTGCAATGAATGATTGATATTATGAATGGAGGAATTGAGAGGAAGGAAAGAAGGAGAAGAAGAGGAAGAAGAAGAGGAAATCTGTTTCGGTTATTTGATGTCGTCGCACAATTACCAATTTATAATGACGGACTAATTACAAACGACACCCCAAACTAAACATTTTTGACAAATCAGTACTACTCGTTACAATCCTGACTCGTTAACAACAGATTGGTCTCCTAAGTCTGAAAACAATTAGAACTAACGGAAAAATCCACAATGAATTTACAAAAACAAGAGGAATTGAGCTTACGCCGTAACTTCGGGTGCATGATGACAGCTATTTCAGCTAGCATTTGATGGAGCACTTGCTTCATGGAGAAGCTACTAAAGTACTAATAACTAATCAGAAGGTACTTTAATAATCCACGTAAGCAGCTGCTCAACAGATGCCCAATGAAATGCATCACCTAGCCTCATCGGCAGATCCAGAAATTTTTTGTAGGGTGTTATTTTCCAAAAATTAAATTAAATTAAATTAAAAATTAAATAATTCATAAGTCAGAAAATATCTGATTAGTACAAATTTTAACTAAAGATTACAACGTGTTTTCATATTTTGAAAAAATAAAGGGTAAATACAATTTAATATCCAAACCTTTTATTTTACACAATATAATAGCCAAACCTTTTCGAAAACAATCTAATATCCAAATCGTCAACTTTCTGTCTGTTTGACCGTTAGTTGACACTTCAAAAAAGTTCGAAGTACGACACTTCATCATTATCCATCGATATCTTCTCTGAAAATCCACCAACATATCGTAGTTCCAAACCCGAGAAGTCCATGACTCCGCCATGATGGTATTGAATATCTAAATATTCAGTCATCTGCAATGCCAAAACAAGAAACAAAGTTGTATTGTGACAATTTTCCCTAAACAAAGCTTTTTTGAAGTGTCAACTAACGGTCAAACGAACGGAAAGTTGACGATTTGGATATTAGATTGTTTTCGAAAAGGTTTGGCTATTATATTGTTTAAAATGAAAGGTTTGGATATTAAATTGTATTTACCCAAAAATAAATATATAATAAATTTGGTGTCTACACTGCTCAACAAATCTGTATATCTTATTAGACAATGATTCACGAAGTGATCACATATTCGATTTCTAACCTTGTTCTTGATGTAACTCAAAGTTGAAAAAATTCTATCAACTCTTACCATGTAGCCATAAAATCAATTCAAATTAAGGGTAGCCTGTAGTTAGTTTAATTATTAGGTTTTGAAAATATTTAAGGATAAGGAATAGCATTTTTACTATTACATAGTGTTTAAAATATAACACTAATGGAAAATATGTTTAATAATAGTAGTGTCCTAGGTTTGAATAACACGGTTTACCACTTATATTTTGTTAATCATACTCAAACTACTATCGAGGGTAGGATAATCGTTTTTTCAAATTTGAAGGTTGTCCCGAATTACCTATTATATTTTCTTTATTCATACAAAACTACTACCGCGGGTTGAATAATCGTTTTCCCAAATTTTAGAGGTGTCCCGAGACACCCCTTAACACCATGTATCTGCCACTGCCTAACCTTCCTTAATTAGATCTATACTCCACCAACATAATTGGTGATCTTGTTCCTAAATTCACAATAACCCAACATACAAATTGATCCATAACAACGATAACTCCACCAATCCATATCATCTTACCTAGTAGAAATAAGTTGTAAAACCATGAAAGTATCCTTTAGTGGAGGTCAATGCCTCTTCCATGTAAGGTTTGATTCATGTAAGGTTTATTCTTACCTTGCATCATGGCCACCGCCATATTTGGTAGGCAACAAGAACCCTATTAATTCCACCCTTGAGGAATCGCGCTAATCAACCGAGCACTGATCTATTGCAAGGACGATCATGTCCTGTCACATCACACAACATTATAATTTGAATTCTACAAAATATGAGATGGTAGCTTCTCTTTAGCACACAATCAATAAAAAATAAACCATACATAGGAATCAAACGATAGAAGAAAATGCTTAAACTCATACGCTATACGCCTGCGTAGACACATATTATTTGTACTTGGATAATTTTGACTAATCAGAACCGTTGATTTTCATTTTAAGATTAAATGAATCTTATAATTTGGATTAGAGAATTGGGGACTAGGGTTCACCCATTACAGCTTATGGTATAGTATCATGCTCCAAACTCCGGTTAATTCATGGTCTAAATAACAAAACTCGATGGGCGTACGGTATGGTACGGTAAGCGTATGCCAGGCATACACTAGCCTAGACCATATATATATATGGCCAAGGCTAGCGTACACCTGGACCATACACCCACACACCAAGCAAGAATCAATGTTTACAAGATCAAAAGAACCTCTAGGGTTCACCAACTTATACAACTAACACACTAGCCACTCATGGGGACGTGATTTTAGGGGAACATCTTTCAAAATGAGATCCTTAAAATGGTATGAAAATTGGCGTCATTATAGGAAATCGACACCTAGGGCATTAATTCCTCTGCCAATATGAGTTTGGCCGAGTCCTGAGTTTGGTGAGGTACTCTATTGATAGAGTAACCCCCCTCTACAATCTTATGTCGAACATCTACCTCTAAGCACAACTGCCAATGAGCCAAAGTGCTAGCGAGCGGCTCAACGTTTGGCTTGGAAAAAACTCGTTTGGAACTCGACTTGTTTAATAACAAGTCAAGATTGAGCTAAAGCTTCGCGAGCTAGCTTGACTTGGTGGCTTGTTGACCTTAACTCGTGAGCTGGCTTGTTTAGAGCTCATGAGATGTCTCAAGATTGTGGCTAGAGAGCCAACTAGATCACCGACTTATGAGCGAATCGATCTATATTTTAGGAATTGGATTCTAAGAAGTCGCATGATTATTATATTATGTATCTCACCATATATGAAGTTTAACATGTTTAACATGTACGAAAATATGTCTGTTTTTAATTTTAACAAGAAATTATGTGCCAGAAATTGCTCCAATGCTATGAAATAGCGTGCTTTGAATGATTTAAATCTATTAACTAAATAATATGATACCAACAAAGTATAATATGAGATGAGTTAATGTTGAACATTTGACTATTAGTATTTTTCCATCATGACATCAATCACATGTATCATATATGAATACAAAATGAATGTACCAAATACGAGCTAAGTTTTTAGAAAACAAGTCTAGTTCGAGCTCGACTCGACTTATTAATAAACAAGTCCTTATGTCAAAACTTCCATCCGAACACCATCAACCACGATTGAACAGTGGTTTGGGCGACACAAATGTCTAAAATACCCCTAATAATTTCACTTTAATATTTTTGTTTCTATTTTATAGCCTAATACCCTGAATAATTTTAGTTTAACGAAACTTAGAGAAATAAATGGACGAATAAAAATGAAATTTCCCCTCCCATTTTGTCGGGGCCAGGTTGTCTACACCACAGTTGGACCGTGGTTCACAATTTTTGGAAGAAAACCTTAACATAAGAGTGTGTTTGATAATTTTTCTAAGGCATAACAATGTGTTTGAGGTGAAAAATAGTAGAGAGACATATTTTTTTTATAAAAATACATGCTAGAAGGTCGTATTATACTTATAACTCTTTACTTCAATACTGAATATATATTATAGATAGATTATCTTAAAGTAGGCTGTCTTAATACACACTTCATTTGATGTTAATAGATTTCCACTTTCTCAAACATTTTCTTAAAAACCACATATAAATCGATTAGATCCCAACTGGATCATACTACTTGCTAAACGGACGTACCGATATAAATTCAGCTTTAACATGGCCAAGACAGCAGAAGCCCAGTCGGTTAACCGAAGAAGCCCGATGAATCGGGGGGGAAAAGGAGGAGGCCGGCCCATGACTAATTATTGACCCAACGGACGCATCTCCGCGCCCAGCGCCATGAATGGGTGGCAGTCTGTCTGTCATGTCATGTGTCCTCTGCCTCTGTTTTTTTTTCCCTTTCCTTCTCTCGATTTCTGCGTGAATCTCAGGCCACCATAAAAAAAAATTACAAAGATCGGACCTCCCTCTCCCCTCTTCCCATATCTAATAGTGTATCATCGCCGGCGACTCCCTTAATCCTCGAGAATCCTCAGGTAATCAATCAATCAATCAGAATCCCCCCAAAAAGGGAAACAAGACGTTGAAATTCTTGTTCTTCTGCGATTAAGATCATTTCCCGGGAAATCAATTTAGCAACTTCCGATTTCTTTGGATTCCAGCTCACACCGCGTCCTTTGATTCTATTCTCGCCCCGGTTTCGGCTGGGAGCTCGCCTAGGCTTTTCTGAATCGGAGATGGCGAGTGGAAATGCAGACAAGGAAATGATGGAGCAAGAGGGTGGTCAACTCGATCAACACGCTGGGAACAACGAGAGCGGAGATCCCAAAGTCTCCGATGGAAACGCCGACAACAACCCTTCTCCCTCGCCGGAGCAGGAGGTGAGTACTAGCTAGTTCATCGGAGAAAACGGAGCTTTCCCCGGATTTGGGTTTTTTATTTACGTTTTTGTGCAGGAGCAAATAATTCGGAGCAAGTACGGAGGGATTCTGCCCAAGAAGAAGCCATTGATATCCAAGGTTAGTGGAAATGGAGGAAAGAAGGGAGATAAAGTTCTTTAAACTGTGACTGAGATTTTCCTTCTGGTTAGTGATTGATTCAGTGTTTGTTTGGTTTAGGATCATGAGCGTGCTTTTTTTGACTCTGCTGATTGGGCACTGGGAAAGGTTTCTCTCAAATTCCTCTCTTCCTTGTCCATTGAAAAAGCTTGCTTCTTTCTCATATCTATCATAGTTAGTAATCATTTGAATGTTACATGAGCAGCAAGGAGCACAAAAGCCTAAAGGACCTCTCGAAGCTCTCCGCCCCAAGTTGCAGGTAAAAATACCTCTCTTCTCTGTTCTCACTTTTGGGATTTCCTTCCCTTGGGTGTTCTTTAAGTCAGAAAAGATCAACATTTTGTGGGTTACTCTTCTGCTGGATTCTGTTTGCAGCCAAATCGACAGCAGCATTCAAGAGCCAGGCGATCGGCTTATGCTCCTGGTGAAGGTAAATAGATGTGCTACCATTGATCGACACTATTGCTAGCTCTCTCGAGAGGTTTTCTGATTATGATGCATAAATGACGAAGAGCTTCGTGTTTTGATATTGGAAATGGCAGGTGGAATGGCAGCTGAGGATGGGACTTCCCCCACAGACGATGAACCTGGTCGATCGGGCGAATCAGCTGCTGCAGAGGAGCATATGGAGCAATCCCAAGTTCAATAGGGTTTCTCCCCTCATTCATCCGAGGTTGATTTTTGCTGTTGTTCAATGTGCTTCATGGGTTTCGAGGCTGAACATGAACTAGACAAGGAAGGGTGGATTTTCTGAATAACCAGGCGTTGAGATGTTTTTCTTGTTTTGCTGCATCTGTTTTCTGTTACTGAGATGTTCTTCATACCGAGTCTTCAGAACTACTTGAGGAAGATTGAATCGAACTGAGAGAAGTCCAGGTTTTGTTTTGTATGTTGATCTCCTCTTTCTTGTCTCTGCTGTTAAGAATACTGATCTGCACAAGTCTTGCCATTCAAAGAGAGACTATCTGGTTATATGAAAATCGAATTTTTTTATCGGGATCAAGTTACCCAAAAAAGCATGACCAAGCAAGAAGAATGTACCAATTAAATGGGGGTAATGGAACAAGTGACTACTACTGGCTACTGTACTGACCAACCACATCTATACAGGAAATCAGATTACATGAAACTATTAGCAGCACGTTCGAGTTTCTACACCCTGCTCTAGTTCAAGTGAAAAAGCTTCAAATGAACAAAACCTCCTCTAGGCTCCACCTTTCCTTCAGGCAAGGATGTCAAGTCTCTTGACTAAAACAGCCAGAAACCAGAGCATTTCTTTTCCCTTGTGCTTTCTTGTCCAAGTAAAGATCCCTTGCCGTCTACTGGCTGCTGGCCACTCATCAAAGCAAAATCCGGTATTCGGGTTCCACCTGCAACAACGGTTACATGACCTACTTCTCATTGATGGTTACAATCTTCATGCTACTAAATGCAGCCCGAGGACTATACCCATGAACAATCCTATTTCAGTAGTCTCCAGCAGAAGGAAAAAAAATACATAATACCCCTATAGTGTGTATGTTATTAATTAAGGTGGCCAATATTAGAAAAGGACAGCAGAAATACATACCCCTTCTTGGCATCCACAGAATATCAAACACACGTCAACCCTGCATCAGCTTGAAAGTTCATGAAGAAATGTATATTGCACAACCAAGGCCTATGAAACTTGAAGCAATCTATAGAAGAAGGGGGAAAACGGCTCCTACCCTACCATTTACCTTCATTGAACTGACATCTTGAAGGAGATCACCCCCAATATGCACCATTACCTCGCAGGTAAATCGTGCCCATTGCTATATTCCCACAACAAACCTGAACACATACCATACCAAGATATGTGCTTTCAAACTCACAAACTACTTCTCATGGTGTCAAATAATTCAATCTCACATCACTAAGGAAAACTGCGGCAAAGCATAGTGAAAAAGATATTAAACAAAGGATAGCTCCAGTTCGGAAGTTTGAATCATACAGAGAGTAGAAGCAGATGTTATAAGAAATAAAACAAATGAAGCAAGCCTACAATGACATGATGATACAGCATGGAAGGATAGAATGGTTATATAACCAATATCTCAACCATTATGCTGATTAAAAACTACAACAACCAGTTGCTATATGAGTATCTCTAAAGGAAGAGGACTAGTTTGCAAACATTATACTGATACACTAACTATTATAGCTGTTACATTAAAAGCATGCCATATAGGCACAGAGAATGCCTTGAGCAAGCAGCTTAAAAACTTAAATTATCGTGTCAAGGTCCAGGAATTGAATGATCAGTTGCATCATCAGATCACAGGTCCAAAGAAAGCATCGAGTGGGTGGACCAAGGTGAAGTACAATTTTTCTCAAACGTGGGTCATCTGTGAGCATTTTCTGTTCTAGGCTGAAGGCTTCATCAAATGGGCATAGGGGCAGGCTTCGGGATTTGTAGATCGGTGCTGTTTAGATAGCAGAGGGAAAGGCAACACAGGCAGAAAGGTGTATTAGAGTTCTAGAACTAGGAAGGTTGGAAAAGACGTGATCATTGTGGTGATACGCCCTTTAAATAAGAACAAAGAAACTAATCGCATGCTTTTGAATCACTACCAAAACTAAGGAAAAGATCAAAACCCAAATACCTGCTGCCCAATAATGGAGATTAATATCCATGATGCTTTCTTTGCGACATGGGGCTTTGACCCGCCAACCTATTAAAGGATATAAATGTCAGTACTGAAAGGCCTTCTTGGTGTTGACAATTACCATATGTGAATAATCAATCAACTGATAAGGATTGAGGAGCATGGAACAAACGCACAACTAAGAATGTTGTAATTAGTTTCACAAGGTTCAACAGCATGAATACATACCCAGCACTATTGGATCGACCAGAAGACAAGCTGCCATATGCACCATAACCACCACTTTCACCACCCTGAAACGTGACACAGGTACAAAGAAGATTAAGAATAGCCACATAGAATCATACAAAAAAAAAAAAAAGGAATAGCCACATAGCAGATATTCTCCCTGATAAAACAAAGATAAGCTCACCAAGGGATTGGGATAACCATCACCATATGTCCCAGAAGATGATGGGTAACCACCATGTACACGAGATTGACTATCTCGCCCTCCATGTTTCAGACCATCTGACATGTCCAAAGACATTGGGACATATGGAAGTGCCGGAGGAAATGAAGATAGGGCACCGTCTCTTCCAAATACATTCGCTTTCAACCTTAGCATTACTTGTAAAAGGGCATTGCTGGCAACATCATGGTTTCCAGTGATCTGAACAGCATCGAAAGAAACAATGAAAGAATGTTGTAAGAAATTGCACAGGCACATAAAGAAATGGAAGCACAACATATATAGCTCTAAATCATTCACCTGCACCATTTCATCCTCTTCAGTGGCAATCTTGGGAAGATTATCCTCAGAAAGAATCCTTATACTTGCCCTAGTTACACTCCTCATCTCAGAAATAATGGACCCACCTTTACCCATAAGGCATCCAACCTGTGATCTTGGTACAAGTAAACGGGTGGTGAGTACAGAATCTCCAGAGTCCCTTTCAGTTCTCTCACTGCATCGAGGCTGCAATTTCAGTGCTGCATTGATAGTCGGAGATTGATCATCCAAAACCTACAGAACACACATGCTCAGTTGGTCAATAATGAACCACTATACAGGCTTTCTTAATCATGCGGCCTAAGTTCCCTACAACAATCCCCCACATTTTTTCTTTCCCTTTTCCCATACATATCAGAAAGATACAAATAGATAACCCACCTCTTTTGCTGATACAAAGATAACGCAATCATCTCCTTCAGCAGCGGAGCTATCAACTTTGATGGAAGCCCTAGTTTCCTGACGAATTTGTTTGATTATAGCACCTCCTTTCCCAATCACACTTCCAATATTTCCAATTGGACAGAGCAAGCGAACAGCAAAATCCCTGGCAGACCCACCATCGTCTCTTGAATCAGGGTACGAGGATGGCCAGCCACCTTTGTAGCTTCCATAAGCACCCATTGCTGGGACACCAGCATTTGGTGCTGCGAACATGCCACCAGACTGATACGGGTTGTTGGAAGTAGACAAAAGCAAGTGCTGGAAGCGAGAGGGATTCTCATGAAGGCGAGTCGCTACTTGAAGAAGCGCCTTCTTCACAACTGCAGGTTCTCCTACAATCTAAAACACCCCACCGAAGGGGAGAAAAGGGAAGAAACAAATTTTCCACTCTGAATCACAAGAGTTTCCATAATTGGAAAGAGGGTTTACTCGTCTAGTAAGTAAGTAAATCGCAAGTTAATGGACACGAAAATTTTCAATTTAGAAGCATATAGGCGCAAAAGGGGAGGAGAGATTACCTGGAGAAGCTCGTCGTTAGTTAAGGCAAAAGGGGGAAGGTGTTCATCTTTCAGAATCCGAATCTGAGCACCGGTCTCACTCCGAATGCTCTGAATCACCTGCCCGCCCTTACCAATAACACACCCAATCTGATCGGAAGGAACAAGCATTCTTAAAGTAACTTGCTTCTGCTGAACTTCCCCAAGCTCATCCTCTTCTTCCACTTCCTCATCACTAGTCCCGCCACCACGACCGCCGCCACGGCCGCCGTCGCCTCCCAGCTCCTCCGCCACAACCCTGTCGTGAACGAGAAAGAGAGCGTGCTGAGCTGGGCAGACCAGTTCCTCGTCCTCCCCAAACGGATTGGTCGCCTCGCTGGAGCTGTAAATCGTGACAATGCGCTCGTCAAACCCTGGAATCGATTCGCTGATTCGAATACTTGACCTGCTCTCGGCCCTCAGCTGCTTGGCGATCTCCCCGCCACGGCCGATAATGCTCCCAATCTTTCGGAGAGGGCACAAGTAGCGGTAGACGGTGTCGTCGCTGCCAATCCCGTGCTGGAGTTCGCCGGTCTCGTCGCCCGCCGGGTTGTGGCGCTTGCCGCCGCCGTAGTCGGACTGGGAATGCGATCTCTTGCCGTAGTCGTTGCGCTGGCCGGCCATGGCCGATTCGTTGTCGGAGGAAATGTTGAGGAGAATCGGAACAGAGGGAATTGTTTGAGAGGGCGAGTCTAACTCAGAGTCGTTTTGTGTGTTCGGGAACGGGGAGTGCTGAGTTGATAGAGATTCCAGAGTCGAGTCTCGAAAATTTTGCTCGATGAAAGGTCAAACACGACGTCATTTAGGCGTGTCGTTTGACAAAACTATGGACATTAATCAATTATGATTTGTTAAACTTTTTAATTCATTTACATATTATAACTATCGATTTAGTGAGACTGTGAAAGTAATAGTCAATTTCTGAAAAATATACAAAATGTCGTTGAGATTTCCTCAGTTACATTAACGAGACACTGACGAGGATGCCACATTGACGTCATGTGGACACAAGATCATACTTTAGTGGCATAATACACATGTATAGCCATAACTATTGACTTTGTGACAATAACAGTTAATTTCTCAGTAATACACAAATTGTCAAATTCCGTCCAAAACTTTAGCAGAGTCATTTTAGATGCTAATTGAACTAAAAATTTTGCAAAATTGGCGACACATATTTAAAAAAAACATTATCATGTGGAATTAACTAAACACTCGCATAGAAATAATTAAAAAATATAAGATATATAAAAACAAACGGAAGGTTCATCCACCTCCAATCCGCCTCAACGTGGCATGACATGTCAAGTTGTCTCTTACGTGTGCGTCAAGGTGACATCCTCGTCAACAACTTGTTACTTTAATCCGACAGAATCTTTAATGACGTTATATTTTTTAGCAGAAGTGTCTTAATTTGTCTAACCAGTTTCAAAAACTAGACATTTTTTGTAATAAAAATGTTACTATAATTGTCATAAAGTCGATAGTTATGGTTATGCAAGTGAATTTAGTTAATTTCACCTAACGATATTTTTTTTATTAAGGGTCGTCAAGTCAGCAAAAACATAAGTCGAGTCACCATGTAAGTTTTGGACGGAATTTGATATTTTGTGTATTTATGAAAAATTGACTATTATTGTCAATTTTTTTTTATAGTTATGGCTATACACATGTATTTTGCCTTGTTAAAATGAGGTTTGATGATTAAGATATAAGAATGGCCTTGCTAATGGGTAGTTGCTAGCATGGCGCTGAAATTACTGATTACTTTTTTATTTCAAGGGGTTGGTCATAATTCATGTTGATTTTTAAAGTGAGGGACACACTTTTCATTTTCTAAATTATGGGGGGCACACGCGTATAACATTGCTTTATTTATTATGCGCCTTGTGCCTTACTACAAGTATTCTGAAGCAGAACACAAAACACAAATCGTAAATACAACAAACCACATCACAAATAACATAAAGTAGACCATAAGCTCATAAAGCATATTAGAATCTCAACACAGCACACAATTCATAAAGCATATCAGAAAACTCAAAGCAGTTAACAAGTTCCCCGAAGCAGACGAGAAACCTCATAAAGCATACCACAAGTTCCTTGAAACAAACAAGAAACCTCATAAAGCAGGCCATAAGTTCCCTGCCATAAACCTCATACAACATACCACAAATTTCCTAAAGCATACTGGAAACCTCAAAACACATACCACAAATTCCCCGAAGCATACCAGAAATCTAATAAAGCATACCACAAATTTCCTTAAACATACCAAAAAATTTAGACCAAACCAGAATCACAAAAGCTCGCACAACAACGCTCATGAAGCGAACCAAAAATATTAGGATCCACAAAAGTTCAAGAAAGCATTAGGCAGAAGGCGAGCATTGAGGCTCTGCCTTGGGGCTAGCATGCTTAGGCATCACCTAGGCGTGCCTAAGCGTTAGATGTAAACGTAGCAAAATATCTCACACTTGTCTAGAATCACAAGTTTACGAAACAATATCATCGCATCTACCTCTCATTTTGAAACTTTCATCAACAACACATGGTAAAACATTAATCATAGTGTGTAGAAATGAGTAAGGAAGAAGAAGATGGAAAATAGCGAAGCAAATTGAGAGCAAATAAGAGCACAAAAAAAAAATCTCTAAAGATTGTCGTCTCTAACTATATTCTAGCCTAACTATAGAGAAATCAAGATCGTACTCCCTAGTAACATATCAAAAGGTGGAAAAAATAAGCTGTGACATTATTTTGAGGTGCAACTCAATGCTGACTAGGTGCCACCGAGGCCACAATGTGATTGTGACTCCTTCTCCGCTGCTTTTTGCCAAGACAAGGCATTTTCTTTCTGACTTGCGCCTAGACGCACTTTTTAGATCCATAATCTACACCAGAATCACTAGAAATGCTATGAAGCACACCAGGTTGGCCAAAAGAAGAAAAACAAAGAAGCATAAGTAGCATTCAATACATCTGTCACTCTTGCTTTGTCTTTCTAAACCAAATTTTACACATGGGTTTTGATAAGATAAAAATTGGGTTTGTATTATTGAGCTCATTCTCCTAACAACTACTCCAAGTCACTAGAGATGACAATTTGAATCCGCTTCCCTATGTATTATCCGACTTAACCCATATTGGGGCTAGTATTACCCGACCTGTTGTAGTGTTGGGTAGGGGATAGTGTACTACTTCCGACCTGCCCCACCACGTCTCGCCCCAACATTGACCCATTCTATCTCAATTTTCCTCAATATCTATTTGCATTTCTCCTATTCTAGTAATAGTTTCACACAATGAAACTTTAAATGGGTGCAATATTTGATATTTAAGTTATTTAGACTCAATTACACATTCTATTACCACTATTTTTTTATTCATGAAGTGTTTTCCTTTGTTTTATCATAAAATAATTATTTTTGCGTTTATTTTTTCAAATAATATGTGAGAAAAGTTCTTCCAGCCATATACACGCACATGTATTATTTAACCTGAACCGTGGTTTGTGCGAGATAGTGCAACATATTATTATTTTCACCGACACTACATATCTTCAATTTGCGACTCGATAAGTCACCTCCAAGTTGTGTGTCCTTTAGGTGGCATTCTAAGGATTTCTCTCCTAAAATTATGTTAAAAGCTTCCTTGTACAAGTGGACTCGAAATCCTTGATTTAGGGTCAAAGTAAGACCTTTAAGAAGCTTCTTGGGATTTAGACACCGAGCGCCGGCCTATCAGAGGACAGAGGGTACTGGTGTCATCCTCCTCCTTTTTGGATTGGATTGCTTGTGGGACAAGCAACGTCGCCTGGCAGTTTAGGTTTGAGCTGAGTGCTTTCGACTTGCAGTAGTTGAACCTGTCTGTAGGCTGTTGTCAATTTCTTCTCCGGTTTAAGCGAGTTTTCTCTATTGGGATCCTCTTCGGCTCTAGTTACGACTTCTTGAAAAGTTTCCCTCTTTAGGATTTGTCTGATAGTTTAAAACCCTTTAATCTTCTCAAATATGCTCCTATTGATCCTCCATAATTGTCCAAGTGTTGGTCCAAAGTACCCTAGGTTATGTTTTACCTTGAAAAGTACAGAAACATACCAAGAAGTCATAAAAAGATACAAAAATACAACCTAGGTCTAATAATAGTTCATTGATCAAATGTTACGAATTTCTTATGAATTCAAGTAAAAATTAAAAACTCTTAAAGATACATTGATAGAAGAGGAAAATGTATCAAATATGGGAGTGATGAGTGCTATAATTTTAGTGTTATCAAGTGAGGTACCCTTAGAGAAATGGTGCAGGGATGAGCTGGACTTAGTTCCTTTTCCTATTTTTTGCCATGATCAAGTCATCAATGAGGAAATTGATTGTCTTAAGTAGTGGTAGTTGCGCAAGCAAGGCCACCAACCATACGACAATCTTGGCGTGTGTTTCTAATGACCCTGACCAAGGATTGGGCTCTGAGGACTCATCACACAAGTGACACAACCAACCAACCTGGTTGTGACTAACTTATATGTTGTTGTGGGACAATCCAAGTACCATATCAACAATACAAGGGAAGGTACCCTTGTATATTAGTGTCCACCAAGCTCATTAGTATGAGGCCTTTTGAAGAGGACACCCAAGAGTAAAACCGTGCGGGCTTGGCCCAAAACCCTTGTATATAAGTGTCCACCTAGCCCAATTAGTATGAGGCCTTTTGGGGAGAAAACCCAAGATTAAAACCGTGCGGGCTTGGCCCAAAGCGGACAATATTGTACTAATTGAGCAGCCCAGTTTGTGACAAGTGGTATCAGAGCCGCCCAATTATGGCATATACCATTCAGTGTTTTGGATTAAGTGATCCATTTTTTCTTACTGCAATATCGTAGTCTCAACTTCTCTACGAATCATGTGACAAGAGCTGGTGATACTGGGTCTGCCTGTTCCCCTTATCTGAGTAAACTCTGTGACATATGCAAATTCTCTAGAGTTTGAGGAGTTTCCCAAATGTTACACCCAGATAAAAAATGTGCGAGTTATTTTGAAGTATGTTCTCAATCCATTCCGCAAACATGTGTGCGAGCTGGTGGAGGGTAAACTCCATGGTCGAGATATTCCTTGATATGTCATTGGTAGCGATGCCATGCCTCATATAAGGATTCCAACTCACCTTGCTTAAAGTTTATGATTCGTGAGAACAATTTATAGCATTTCCAAGGTCGAAGTAACTTATTAGTGAAAGCTTGAGCTAACATTTCCATGTACGGAAGAATTAAAAAGGATGGACATCGAACCAGTTTCTTGTCTTTTCTTTTTGGGAATAGATGAAGAGGTTTATGTTCACATAGTTAGACTTCCTTTTAAACTGAAGCTCAAATCCAAATATGTATTGGAACCTACTGAGTTGGTCGTAAGGGTTTTTGTTGGTGAACCCCGCAAGAGGTTACGTCTTGCAGCTTACCAATCACTAAAGTCTCTATCTCGAGTTTCAAGCTAAGATTAGATGTAGTCTCAGGGCAAAACCTTGGAAGTCTAAGTCTTTCAAGCTCGTACACGGACCAATCGTCCATGAACATGGCTTCGCAGACTACTAGTACTCAGATTATAGTAAGTCTAACATTATTTGACACAGAATAAGGTTTGTGCCTCCAGGTAAGAGCTGGATCACAGAACCATTATGAACCGAGGTTCTGCCAGAAAGGCGTCATGACCGTGAATTTTAAATCGATTTTGCTTCTCTTGGAAAAGGATATGAAAACTTACTAAAAAAACTAAAACTCAGAGAAATAGGAAAATTTGACATGAATGGAAAAGAAATAAAATAAGAAATATCAAAAGTAAACAAAGAATCTAAATAGAAAATAATAGAACACATACTTTATTCCTTTTTATAGTTGTGAGAAGTCCTCGACAATAATGCCAAAATTTGATTGCGTGTAGTACTTGCATGCCAATTTACCTGGTCCGAAGACCAGAATCATATTTCCTAGGGTCGAGTTCAATGAGGTTAAAAATAGAATGTGTAGGTTTAGGTTCATCTAGGGTTGAAGTTCCCCTTGATTTTATAAAACAAAATAAAAGAATCAATGCAAGGAAAGTAAATATATGCTAAGGGTTGGTTAAGGACGCAAGACAGTGATGCATTCCATAGAAAAGTTCCCCCCCTAGAGTTCCTTTGACTCGCAACCTTGATCTTGACAACATATGAGTTGCTTATCCACGTGAGATCTATTTCTACCTTGAGTCGCAAAATTTACCCGATAGGCAACAAGGACCCTACAATTTTCTCCTTTGAGTTGGAACGTAGTCCAATCAAGTGATGATCGATCATGGAGGATGGTCATGTCCGGTCTCACCCTACCCAAAGTCAGATTTCGAAGCACACATCTCAGAGGGATGCATTCCTTTGACTAAGCTCTCAATCAACTGGCAATAGATATAGATAATACAATGAAATCAAACATATAAATAAGATGAATCAAATCTCATATATATATATATACCAAAATTAAGAATTACATAGTAAGAAAACCTCTAGGATCCACAAACCTATGCAACTAGAGAAATATCACACCATGGGGACGGGTTTCTGAGAGACTATCAGTCAAAATGAGATCCCCACAAAACTCTCCAAATCGACGACCCGAACAAAGAATCAATGGCAAGATCGCCATTATGAAGCCGATTTACCTTATGAGTTGGCTTCGTTGTAGGTTACGTGAGCCACTCTATTGAGAGATCAACGACCCTCTAATGCCTCCTCACTGGCTATTGAGTCGGCCCGTCAAGCTTGTCGGCGGCCTGATCCGCTCGGCCCAAAGGGGAAAGCTGCCGCTGATGTTTTGCTCGGCCCAAGATGGCCGACCTAGAGCTCACGAGAGGAGAGGTGCGGCCGCCGACCTCGTTCGTCTTCTTCTCCGTCACTTCCTCCTCCAGCAGCGCGCGATCACTCAGACGGTCAGGTGGCCGACCCGACTTCGCCGCCGCCTTTCTCTCCATCTCATCCTCCGACGTCGGCTCGTCGTCTGGCGACTTCTTTGCCGTTCCATCCTCCCGCGACGAGTCACCCTTCACCCTCTTCCCTGCCGCTGCGATGTCCATCTTCATCGTCGGCTTCTCCGGCGGATCTTTCTTTGGCGATGCTCGCTTCACCCCGTTCACCGGAGACGCGATCTCAAAAAGGCTATGAGGGAGGTTCGACGCGGCGCTCTCCTCCGGCGGCGCGTCTTCGACCCGACGGCTAGGAGTTGAGCTTCATGCCTTCAACACTGGCGGTGGGTCTTCCTTCATCGACTCCTTTGGCGCGACGATTGCGGTTTTGGGTGGAGCAGTCCGCGCGATGTTCGCGGACAGAGGCAAGGACGAGGTAACCTCATTCTTCCACACCGCTTCCAGCTTCGACTTCAACATCTTTGTGAGCTCGCTGATCGAGAGCTCTTCGAATCTCGACATGGTTCCGGTACGAGTGCCTGCAACCAGGCTCTGATACCAATTGTAAGAACCCCGCTTCTAGGATCTCTAGGGACTGATCTTCGGCACCCGTGATTATACGTAACAAAGAGGGAATTAGGGATCGGGATAAGAAATTAGGGATTTAGATGAGAAAGAACATAATAGAATTGGGAATCGGCCGATGCCTTGGATTAGGAGAGAATAGAAATTAGGAGTTGAGAGAGATTAGGGTTTAGGAGACTTTGCTTAATATTCTTCTTGATTGATTATGACGTAAACCCAAGGTACATATTTATATATAGGGAAATACTGGAAACCCTAATAATAATCCTAATACGACTAAATCTCTACTAACCATAATTATAATTATCCTACCTAATATAATAATAGAAACCCCAAATAAATGTGTTTCTGACATCAAGTCAAGGAAGAAGATCACGACCGAGATTTTCCCCAGCCTGGCCGTGAACTTGTCCGTCCCCTGAAGGCTATAAATAGAAGACCGCTTCCTCCATTTGAAGAGGGCTGATTTTGAGATAGAAATTTTTGGTTAGAGAGAGAAGAGAGAGAAGCTGAAGGAAGGTGAAGGAGGAGATAGAGAAGCTAGAAGAGAGGAAATGTTTGCACTAGCTAATTTTCGATCAAATATTGACCCAACCCAAAACTTTTGGGTATGGTTTCGGGTCATTTTGGGTTACGAGCGTTCTCGGAAACAAGAATAAATATTATTCATATTTTTTTAACAACACAAATTTTCATATATGTATGCCAATAGTTTGCCTAACACATTCCAATTCAAATATTCTCAAATTCTCACATGCTAATGAAAGGAATACAAATTGCACAAACCGCCAAAAAACATAATAAGAGCAATACTACTACAAGAATCACGCGATATTTGATGATCCCTACACTCCAAGCTTGTCTTTCATATCCTTTTTGAATTTTGTTAAATATCTCACCAATTTATGAGGGATTTTATAATTTTGAGAGTGAAATACGATATGGAACGAGTTAAAAGGGTCGACCCACTGGCCCACCCAACCAAAAAAGTTGCGGTTTAATCGATTTTGGGTAATTCGATTTTGGTTTATAAAAAATGCAGTCAAATTTTAATTACTCGCTCTGTCGGGTCAACAGGTCTCGTCCTAATTTGTCAGGTCTAATCATTTCAAGTAAATTTCATATTTTGAACCTTCCTTAACATTATTAAAAAAAAGCTTTTACTTAGGTACATAATTTTGAAAGACTATATATCATATAATATAGCAATTATTCAGGTCAATCGGACATGTTATTGACGTTCGAATCAATCGAATTATGAGTTTAATCGGGTTACGTGTCAGACGGGTTACGGATCATTGCTTTTTACTCTTTTAAACAATTCGAGTTGTGGATTGGGTAAATCGGACAAATTACTCGAGTTGGATTCTGTTTGATACCTCTAGTTGACCGAACTGCCTGATGAAAGTGCAGTAGGGTAGTCGTGTGGGCAAGGGATGTATACATTTCTACCTCACCTTAACTAATTAGTATTTTTTTTGTCGAAAACTAATTAGTATCTAAGAAACAAGCAAAATATATATAGTAGTATAGTAGTTTGTCCAATCATTTCTCGTCTCAACAACCAAATTATTTGTCGTTAAATGATAAGCTTGGTGTTTTCCGTAATCATATTCCTAATCAGCCGGACCCCTATTTTCTTTTTCTTTTTTAATTACGTTTCCTTGCTTAATTATTGAGCATCATTCTAAGGAAAATCCGAAACAAATAAACGCGCTACTGCTTCTTTGTCCACATTTGTGATTTGTCCTTTTTGGCAATTTTTTACTATTCACATATATACTTAAATAAATGTTGATGTTATGGGTTAGATTTAAGTATACACATTTGAATATTGACGTTAAATATTGAATTTAAATACGATAATTTTTTTAATTTTTGTTATAGTGTAGTATTTTATTCAATATAAATGGAGATTATAAGTAAATTTTCTTAAAATAAATTATATAAATATATATTATTTATTTGGTGTTAATAGTTTCTCACTCCCTCATATTAACAACCGTATAAACCGACAAATAAACTCACTCTACCCTCAATTAGAACTTACAACTTGCAAAACCGGTTGAACAATAAAACTCATTTTGACAACCTTCCTCAGTTTCTCTTGCTAGAATTTGATTTATTCATCACTTTTTCCAGTTTTCAATTCAGCACTGCACAGCAGGAAGAGAGGCTCTTCCCCTTCGCATTTCCGTTGATCTTCATCGCTCGCCGAAAAAAAGTAGGGTTTCACTTTGTCTCCATTTTCCTTACCTGGGTAGCTGACCGAGTAGCGCAGGTGGATTTTCTAGTGACTTCATTTCCGCTTTTTCCTCGCCTTCTGCAGTTCACTGTGTCTAGCTTCTAGGGTTTGGTATGCTTAATCTCACGGTGCCTTCGTCTCCTCTCGCACCCATTCGTGAATTTTCCTAGCTCTGTCTTTCCTCCCCATAGTGTTGTTCCCCGCATATACAAAGGCGCTTTGGGGTGCTTCTTGTTAACGATGATAACTTCTGTATGAAATTTGAACTTGATTACTCTGTGTTTATGTTCAGGGGACTCTGTTCTCCGTTCCATTTTCCCCTTCTTATCTTGGTTACTCAAGTTTGCTGTGGTTTCTCATCATCTATTGCCTGTGAGCACTGCTGATGTAGGTTTATTGGGCATATAATTCCAAAATGGTATTTCGATTCAGCAATTCACTAAAAGGGTCTTGGGGTTCTTTCCCCCCCTTTGCAGGTCCTGCTGCTGCAAACCCATTTTACTGGAGACCCTGATTTTGACAGCTTTCTGAATTGGTGTTGAACATCAAGGAGTTGATAGTTGGTGGAGGAATGTTACTTTTGGCCTTATTTAGTACATGGTATATGAGGTGGTTCAGTTTTGCTGCAGAATTATGATGAGTGATCTACGCTGAAGTCTGTTGGGGCCTAAAGGAAGTGGAATTGTTTCTCTTGCTCGTGGTGTCCTGAAAATAGCTAAAACGGGTTCCCTTTGTTGTGTGGCCGCGAGGCCGCATGGGTCAAGTGAAGCCAGTGGAGACTGGTCCACTGATCCAGACGAACCTTATTGGCAGACTAATTCAAGCTTCTCCCCGCCTCCTTTGGGATGGGATTTTAGATTTTCATCTGAAGACCTGCCCTATGAATCCAATGCTCGCAACCAAATTTATAGGTCCTCAACATCCTCGACAGTCAAAGAGGCTAGATTGATTAGGGCCAATCCCTTTTACAGTCATCAATATGATGGTGCAGGGCCTTTGGTCAGTAGTCCTGAACATTCTCATGGTCCACAGTGGGCACAGCCAGTGGTACAAGAACTTAGTTTTGATGACTATGAAGCTGCTACAAGGAGAGGTAACAAGCTACAGTTTTCCTACATATGTTTTTTTGTGTTCATCTCTGGACCTTAGTGGACACTGTATTGAATCTGTAGTGCATAGTCATATTAGGAAGTAATATATGTAAAAACACTAGAGATGAGAAGCAACCAAGTAAAATGATGTCCATCATCATGTTTTGGACCTGTTGATGCCAACATTGTCTTAAAAATCATGGTGAGGTTTTAATATAAGAACTAAGATGGATAGTTATGGTTTTTAGTTAGCTAGTTTTGTTTAGAACCTGGTCCTGCAGAAAATAGAGCCACATTTTGGCTCTCTTTAACCTGTTTGGTCCTAGCCTCCGAGCTTGTAGACACTGGAGTTTATGTCTCAACAAACAGGAAATGAGTTCTGCATTGTAACTTGGATGACCAAAGCTCTCACCCTTCTTGCTTAATTTTTATTTTCCTCCCTAAGTTCCTGCTTGAATCTGGCCCTTTGCTTAATGAATTAAATGTTTGTATCTGGATGTGGCTCACTGGTTCAGACTGCTTTTGTAGATTTACTGCTGGCAGTCATGTACTATTTAATGTTCCAAAAGAAGGGGGGAAAACCCCATGTATACTAGAACATCAATATAATCTATATGAGCAGATGTCTGTTTTTTCTGTTATTGATCCTCCTCTTATAGTTTCTTCTTCCTCTTTGTGCCTTATAGCTGAAGTTCTTGGGAAATTCCCCTCCACGCCAACTATTGAGGTAGCTAGCATAACTCTATTTTTTACTACTTTCACTCAGTTTGTCTTTCTTGAATTTTTATTACCATTTTTTTACCGTGCAGGGAACTTCAGCAAACCGAGGGAGGCTCTCTTCATCAAATTCAGACGTCAGCGACTTTGAAACTTCCTTCAAGTCATGCCTATCTTCACATTGCAATTTCTCTAGCCGCCGGTCCTTTTTGTCAAAACCTATTCATCCTTTGTCCTTCCCCTTCCATTCCCCCGGAGATGCTTCAACCAGTCAAAAAGATGCATATAGCCGGAGAAGCAGTGCTAGCAGCAGTAGCACTGATTTTGCAGACGTTTGTGAAACACTCGAGTCAGCCAATCCAGGTCGTTCATCATCTACTTCCTCAGATGGTTTCAAATGTGGGTTGTGTGAAAGGCTCCTTTCACACAGATCTCCTTACAGCTCTCGCAGAATTGTGCGAAGTGGAGACATGCCTGTCGCTGGGATTCTCTCATGCCGCCATTTCTTTCATGCTGAATGCTTGGACCAGATAACGCCCAAGTTGCATAAAAGCGACCCGCCATGCCCCATCTGTTCCAGATTTGAGGAGGGAGATTCTCCTGATCACAAGATCTTTGCTAGGTTGAGGAACAGCTTCCCAAAGTTTAGGAGGCAATTGCTCGAGGAAGGAGCTCTGCAGGTACCACCGCGGAATACCATGTTGATGCTAAACCGTCGTCGTTTGAGTTCTGTTAAAGGAAACTCGGTGAAAGCATTCCCAGGAAAGCTCAGGAATGGTGGGCTATACTCTTCACAGCTATCGGGCTCTCATTCCGCTGATGTAGGAGCTGTTGGATGCTCAAAGGCGGCTACCGGAAGCCTCTAAGCATTTAGAGTTGCTGCTAGTCCTTTAGCCTGTGCTTGAAGCCTGCCAATTGGCTAGTTTTAAAACAGAAATTGTAGATTTGTTGGTAAGTGAGAACAAAATTTGAAATTATTGGGTGTTCTTGTACAGAGATTCTCTGCCTTTTTATTTCTGAATTCAGGAGTGGTAACCTGCGAAATACGTTTGTAGCAGTTGTTTTATTGCTTGATGAACTTGGGCAGTTAAAATTATTCTCTTAGCAGAGTTCATAAACATGGGAGAAGTGGCGGTCTAGTACTTATTACTGAAAGTGATACATTACGCATTAACGGGCTGTCATCATTACTCATTCCATTCAAGACTATCACCAAGACCTGGAGAGTTTGGCCGCCAGACTTCTGTGGAAGCCATGAATTCACAATATGCCGCAGCTAATCAGAGTCACTTTCAAGCTCAATACACACTGCTTCCTTACCATGATTTATCAGTAAGACGAGTGTCTTAGGCCCTAAGGCCCACAACGTCAATTCACCACATTGATCAAATCCTCAGTTTAGTTATCAAGAATGTCAACAACAAGAGTTTCTTACATCACATGGGAATCCACCATTTAAAGGCCAATGGAATCAAGAAGCCAAGTTGCAATGAAACACTGATTTTGTCGTTGCCAATGTAGTCGAAAACGCGTCTTAAAACGCAAAAACACATGTTTTTACGTTTCTGGTTAGGCAAAACACTGCAGTTTCTATATAAAAATGTATTGTGAGAAAAAACGTTAAAACAACGGTAAAAAATGATTATAACGCTAAAAAACGGTCAAAATGTGTTTCTAATACGTTTTTGTACGTTTCCAGTTGAAGGACTTTCAACCAATTTCACACCCTCTCTTAAGTATTGTGTCTCGAAAAACCAGTGCTCTGAACATTGATCCCTACGGTCAACTCGACCTACAAAGAGTCTTGAGCTTGTCCTCTAAGTTTGAGCACGATCCAACTGTTATTTTCTCTGAAATCCTCCCCGGAACAAACTGTCTAACTATAGGAAAACAAGATCGCACCCTGTCTGGCCAGCAACATTGTGCGACAAAGCAGATATCGTAATGATAATTCAAATGGTCAGATCGGATCTCAGAATGTGTGGAATGTGTCCCCCAAAATTCAGGGCAATCCAACTACTAGTGTTTTTGGAATTCTCTCTTGAACTCACTGTCTTGCTACAAAACAAAAATTAAGCAGCGCCTCCATTCCTCTCATCCTTTCCTTCTTTTCTTCTCAATTCTCCAGCTCTAATTTCCCCTAAATTTTCTAGTTCCTTCAAGGTTTGGTGTTGGTTCATAATTTAAAACTCGTCTAAGCAGTGGGATGATGTCACCTTGATGCGAGCATGACATATGACGTGTTCAAGATGGACGAGGATGTTACAACACAACTTCATCAAGTGATTACTTCGTTGTTTGATGTGCGACATAGGTGATTAATATTTATTAAAAAACTTATTTCTCGCATTCAGTGGATTAAAAATCTCATAAATCATAATAAAAGAAGCATCGGTAATCATTTTTAATTTGACATCCAAATCGAAACAAAACGGCTCCATAATGAGGTGTAGTTGTTAATTGGTTATATTTTTTTATGAACGAAGAAGCCTCATTATTTCCTTATTGCATTGTTGGTTTATTTGTATGTTTACTCCACTTTTAAAAGTTTTTCAAATGACTTTATCTTCATGAGTAGTAACCTTATTAAGTGAGACAGGTAGTTTAATGAAGATTAGTTAGATTATACACAAAAACTTACGTTTTTATGTTATTACTCATGTTTTTGCTTCTGCATAGAAATGCGCATTTGACTACATTGGTTGTTGCACAAGACGTCGTTAACCTGCTTGTTGCTACGTCACCGGTAGGGCTGGAAGTTTGGTACCGGTATTTGGGATATATCGAATACCATACCGAATTTGTCTATATTTGGTATTACTGAATACACGTATTATATATTGGAATTGGGATTGTTACTGAATTTCAATTGTTATTCGATATTAGGGATTACGGGATTGGGATCGGTATATACCGAAATACCAATCAATACCGAAATATAAGCTAGTATGTATTTTATCCTCTCAACTAGACTCTCTCATTAACTACTACACGACCCTCAACCACCAAGAGTTTCATTTAATTATACATAGATCATTCTGTCACTATTTCACAACTTAGAAGTCCCCATTCAACTCAAATTTGACTTTCAATTTAAGTCACTCTCGTTTCTCACCTAGTGTCTCTTGTTATTTTCATAACACCAAAAAGCAAACACTAGTATTAGTCGTCTCTCAACCTCCAATTCGTACGTCAAATTAAAGATTACCAATTACAAGAACTTGAGATGTCACATCTCCTCCATTCTCCTTATCCAAATCCTAACTCTAGGAAAGCTCAAAACTCTTTGCTTAGTCTCTTTGCCCTAAATTAAACAATAAAATCTAATTTATATATTTAACTTTTACTGATACACCAATTACTGATACACTCAAATCTAGATTTGTTCAGCACATCGAACCTGGTTTCTATGTTAGGACACCAGGGCAGCCTCTCTAATTATTATTGGCTCCTCAAGCTATAAAACTTCTTATAACTCCTTCAACATTTTTGAACTCTTTGGTGGGTGGTTTTGAGGGCAAGTAGTTTAATTTATAGGATAAAGAGTGATGATCATATGGTGAAAATTAATGTGGGTTTGGAAAGTGATGTTAATGTATTAGAGTCTCCATGGTTGGAACTAGGAATGACAATTATTACGAAATAATTATCATGTTTGTTCCTTCACCACGATGACATCTTTTGAGCATTTCAATAACTTATATATAAAAAATTTATGTTAGTTTGATTAACAAGCGATACAAAAAGAACTCACGCATGTCGAAGAGCGGCGTATAAATGACCTAGTATAGTATAAAAAGTGAAAATGCCACATTTCAACTGGCCAATAGTACATCATTTTACTCGGATATATACACAAACAAAATTTTCTAATTATATTTAACTTCGGTAGAACTTAAATATATATGATAAATAGACTTTCATTCATGACTAACCCTAATTGATGGAACTCTAGATCTGGAATCAGGAAGAACGGAGAAAGGAAGGTTTTTTTCCCTGGGTTTCGGTTAGAAGAAGAGGAAGAACAGATGAATAGAAAAAGAAGGAAAATGTGAATTTTGGTCCAAATGCAGACTATTAATTGAAAATCTGCTTCCTTAAATGAGCAAGTAAATTGACACAAATCCTATAAACAAATTGTCTGCTTTTTAAATAAGGGATTTGAGTCCAAATTCATCGTTATTGAAATTCCTCATTCACTCATAAAATAACTTATTCATTTCACCTCAAAAATTATTTTGTTAACTAAATTTGTATTCTTTCTTGAGGAATTTTACAATGCTATATAGCATTGGTGCTATAGGTTTTTGCCTTTATGGTACAACTTGAAATTGTACCTTTAACGTTATGGTACAACTTCATATTGTACCTATACTTTTTGTACAAATTTTTTTATGGTACAACTTAAACTTGTACCTTATGTGATGGTACAACTTTAAGTTGTAAAGTTGTACCATAACATAATGATACAAATTCTTTTATGGTACAACCTAAACTTATACATTTAATGTTATGGTACAACTTCAAATTGTACATTAAAGCACCAATGCTATATAACATAGTAGAAGTGCTCTTCTTTTTTATGTTTTATGGGAAATTATTTCCAAAAAAATTTATTAATGTGAAAACTTTGTTGAGGACCAATATCGCCTGCTCTTTTTACATGTGCAATTGTTGGCATAATGGTGGACAAATTGCACACCATGTGCACAACTTGGAATTTCCTGTATTTTGGTCATCTCGACTCCTTATTTGTTACTTTCCAACGGAAAAAGGTGGCCAAAATGAAAAAAAAAAAAAAAAAACATGAAGCTTGAATGTAACATGTTGGGCCATGTTTGGATCATGACACAGTGGCCACAAGCCCACAACCCACCCCCATGTTCCATTACAAAATAAGAAGCTCAGACACGCATGCCTTTCTAATTGTGACAGGATGGGAAAATTAAGTTTGCGATAAACTCTTGAAAATGACGCCTTATTAAAGTTCCATCAAATAAACTAACCAGTTGCAGTTTGGTTCACGAAAGGGAGGGGTTACGGTGCTAATTGTACAATAGTTAGCACCGTCCTAACCAAGGGAAAAACTACTACTAGTTTGAATTAGTAGTGATTTAGCTTAGATGTTGTATTGATTTTATAATAATCCGTAGTGTTTTTTGCTAGTTATCACGGTGCTAACCCTTATAGGGGGGGGGGGGGGGGAGAGGTTATGGTGGATACTTAATGTTAGTAACCATGGTGGTTACTAGGGATAAGAAGGGTATTTTGCTTCCATCCTAATTCAAACTACCATTTTAATTACGCAATTAATTAGGAAGAGATAATTACGGTAATTAATTATTAGGTAGTTTAATCATCGTAGGGTTTTTTGAATGGCACGTTTTTTGGCCGGCCCTATTTCTGCCGCCGTGTACACTTCGAAGTCCACTTTTTTTGCCGGAGTTGCATCATCGCCGACGTTGCATCAATGGCGACCGCCGACGTTGCTTCAATGGCGACCGCCGACTTTGCTTCAATGGCGACCGCCGACGTTGCATCATCGCCGGATGTGGTAGAGCGTAGAAGGATGGCAATGGAAGTGTTGTTCGGAGAAAGTCCTATTTCTGGTGGCGAGGAAGAGGATATGGCGATCAAAAGCGACGACGGTAAGTATCTAAACCATTCATGATTGTATGCTTTTGCTTGAACGGCAAAAAATCAACATCCCTTTTGGTCGGAAATCCTTGCAAAGGGTCTGGTATCGTCGGAGATCAATCTGTGGAAGAAGGCTTTGTAGGCGACGCTTTTGACAATTCTGAAGAAGGTGAAGGTGAATTTTTCCATGCAGTGGTAGTCCTTTCTTTGCAGTGGTATTTCTTTCATGGAGTGGTAGTTTTCTGCATACATGTTTCGGATTGGTATTGTTACGTACTTGTTTAGGAATAATGGTAGTCCTTACATTGGTATATGTTGGATTGCTATTGGTAGTTCGTATCGCATTGGTATTAGTTTGATTGGATTGGTATTGGTTCTGATTTTTGTATTAGCTACTACAATGGTAGTTATTTTTTGGCATATTTGGAACAAATGGTAGTGCTTTGTTAGTTGTAGTATGAGTTATTGAAATGGTAGTGATTAATTATTGTTTTACAAATTGCAGATCAGGTGTATAAAGTTGTCCCGGCCGACAAATCGACATGGCAGCATTTGAGATTTGAAAATAGGGAAGCATTTGTCAAGTTCTACAAAAACTTCGCACACTGGAGGGGTTTTGGAGTAAGACGTATTGGAGCTCGCTGTCAAACCTTTTCATCTTCAAATGGAAAACAAAATCCAATCCGAGGTTCTTTATTAGTTCTATCCTTGCATTTGTTATACCATTCTCGACAATTGATATAATCGATGCGGGGCTGCACTTCTTCCCAGGTGGTTTAGATTTACCCATATCCTTCTGCGGCACAGCTTCATCAATAGAGTCCGAGGTTTGCCCACTTCCAACTTGAACCTGACGACTGTTGTAGGTAACAGGTTCCTTGTGTTTTGAGCCCCTACGACTGGGGTTCTTGGTTCTTGCCATTCCTAAAATTGGAAAAATGGGAGGTAAGTCGTTTAACATTAATCAAGCATCACAACCGTTGCATGGGAAAAAACTACCAATCCAAATGAAGACTACCAATCCACATCAAACTACCAGATTCACATGTATGGAGAAAACTACCAATGCATGAAAGGAAACCACCATTCAAAAAAACTAAAAAACTACCATTCGAACAGAACAGTGCCAATCCACATCAAAAAGCACGGTTTCACATGTATACAGAAAACTACCAATGCATGAATGAAAACAGTAAAGAACTACCAATCCAAATGCAGACTACCAATCCAACATGACACAACAATTCAAAACAGTAATAAAACTACCAATCCAAATGAAGACTACCAATCCACATCAAACTACCAGATTCACATGTATGGAGAACGGAACAGTACCAATCCACATAAAAAAAGAACGGTTTCACATGTATGCAGAAAACTACCAATGCATGAAAGAAAACTGCACAAAAGAATACCATTCCAACATAACACTACATTTCAAAACAGCAAAAAAACTACCATTCCAAACATAACACTACCATTCCACATCAAAAAGCACGGTTTCACATACAGGTGGAAACTAAGCGGGAGACGAACCTCAGATCAGTAGCTCACAGCCGACAACGGGAATGGTTGCTGGAAGAGCTAAGCTGAATGTCGCCGGTGCGCCGTTGGAGATGAACGACAACCCTCGCTAGAAAGGAACGACGGCAGCGACGGTCCAGAAAACCCTTCCCTTCTCTGTTTGCGCGAGGGAGGGATGGTAAAGACGGAAGATACCACGGCGCCGGAGAGAGACCACGGCGCCAGAGAGAGAATGCGGCGGCGGACAGAGAATGCGGCGGCGGCGGACAACGCCGGAGAGAAATTGCGGCGGAAAGAGAAGCAGAAATCGCGGCGGACAGAGAAGCTTCTGCTCTCTGCAAAAGGGAAAAGGAAAAAGGGTTTTGGGTTTGGGAGCTGCGTTGAGAAGGAAAGGAACAATAAAGAAGGGAAGCGTGGGGCAAGGCTATGATTTCGGGCCTAGTAATGATTATGTGGTCCTTTCCGTAAACACCCTTCAACAAAATGGACCCTCAGATTGAATTTCTCTAATCTGTATGGCCAAAAAGGAGGTAGCCATGGTGGCTACTTAAAAATAAGGAACCAGGCTAACGCATTCCCTTATAGGGGTATAAGGGTTAGCACCTAATCCCATCCCTTCACAAAATGTATGCAATTCATGAAAAGTAAATTTTATAGAATGTCATGGAAGTGAATTTCAAAGATTTTTTATTTTTTATTTGGATGAAACGTGGATAATAGAATCCAACTGAGGATCCTAATTTTCATTGGTTAATTTTTTATTAAGTTCAAATTGGGACAAATTTGTACATAAAAGAGTTAGGACTTTGCTACGGTGACATGCATGTCACGGTGACATGCACTTTTCGGTCGACCTCATATAGGATTAGGTCGACCTAATCTGTTGTTTCAGTGTAAAAACAGTTTCATGGTGCCTACTTTGGAGATTCATATCTTACAATTGGCTAGATGGAAATTGGAGATTAAAGGCTTGTTTTGAAGCTGAAGTGTCCCTCTACACATTAAAGTACTTGGGAGCTCAATAGAAAGTCCAGAAGACCATTTTTGAACATGACCAAAAGGCTATGCCAAAACTGGGAAACTGCCTGAAAATTGCCAAGTCTGGCAACGTGTTTGTCAAGCCTACTTTGGAGCTCAATTTGAGAAGCATGGATGCGAGTCAAGTCCAGGGGCCTCTACCACGTTAAATTACGTATTTTATTATACAAATCAAGGCATTGGATGAAAGATTGAATATCTTTAAGGCTTCAAACAAAAGGCTCGAAGTTGCTACGTAGGCTGTTTTTCTGGCAACTTGCTTGTGTTCGAAATCTGCCAGAAAAACAGCCTTCGTAGCAACTTCGACCATTTTTTTTGAAGCCTTGCATATATCCAATCTTTCATCCAATGACTTGAATTTGAATAAAAACATACTCAATTTAACGTGGTAGAGGCACTTGGACTCGACTCGCATTCATGCTTCTCGAATTGAGCTCCAAAATAGGCTTCACAAACACGTTTTCAGACTTAGCCATTTACAGGCAGTTTCCCAATTTTGGCATACCCTTTTGATGAGGTTCAAAAATGGTCTTCTGGGCTTCCTATCGAGCTCTCTTCCACTTCAATATATAGAGGGACACTCCAGCTTCAAAACAAGTCATTAGTCTTCAATTTCCATCTAGCCAATTGTATGATATGAATATCCAAAGTAGGCACCATGAACTGTTTTTACACTGAAACAATAGATTAGGTCGACCTGATCATATATGAGGTCGACCGAATCCTATATGAGGTCGACCAGATCCTATATGAGGTCGACCGAATTCTAAATGAGGTCGACCTAATCCTAACTGAGGTCGACCGGAAAGTGCAAGTCACTGTGACATGCATGTCACCGTAGGCACACCCAAAAAGTTAATATGACGAAAACAAGCTTTGAAATCTGAACCCTCTGTTCACGAAGGACAGAAAAGAGATGGAAGAGAAAAATTGGGGGATATTACAAAAATCAAGAACTTTTATCATGTTCATGAGTTCCGTTACAGACTTACAGTATAAGGGGGTGATTATTGGAGGGGAAAAGCTACCATAGCAAATACTCATCCAATTTAGGGTAAAAACAACCCTAAACTTGTTGTGTCTCTTTTCCCCTTCAAATATGAGCACCATTTTCTCCTCATTATTTCACTACCCTAAAATAATTCACTCTCTCCATATTTCCCCTCCCTTCCCCATATTTCTCTCCCTCTTAATTTCATGAACAAAGTGGATATGTTACGTTTTGGTAAGACTGAAAACACCATGTTACCAGGAAATAATAAATGTCAGAATTTGACAGTAGTAAGATGATCTGAAAATTTTTACTCCAATACATATCCAAATGGATATCATCTTATACAACAAAAAAAGTTAATTTTTCTACGTAATTTGTTTTTTCAAATTGATGTAAAACGAATGAGATATCATTTGTTAAAGATTCGTAGGAAATATTGAAAGAGCTTTACCAACATGCCTAGAAATTCACGCTAGTCCCCCCCCCCCCCCACCCCCAATCAGGTCAGGTATCACCAAGAAAGTCGCGTATTTCCCTCGTTACCCTTTTATAATACTGACCATTAGATTTCTTCTTCTCCAATTACAACAATTAAATATTATTTTGTAGTTATACCTATATGAAGGGTTGTTTATTGGAACCTAAACCATAAATATTCTAAAATCTAACCTACAACAATTAAATTTTTTTATCAAATACTTACAACAATGAAAATAAGGAACATAAAACCCTGATGTACTACTTGATACGGGAGTGGATCCCAATAACTTACTTAGGCATAACCACCTACAATATAATCCCTTGACTTATCATTTATAGAAGGAAACTAATTTTTTTCCCAAATTAATTTTAACAAGATATATATCTTTCATTTTAAATTGTAATAAAATTTGTTTGTAAAAAAAAAATCAGATTAATTTTGTTTTTCAAAATGACATCTGCTTTTATATGTTTTGGAACAAAAACAAAATTTAACATATATTATCAGTCTTTTTCATGGTGGTAAGGTTTGGTAGACCACAAGATTATACCATAGTGGTATGGAAGTGGACCATGATGGTATGAATATACTCGTTCTTTATTACATTTTATCACTGTCTACCACCAGTTACCACCATATACCATGGTATATTGTTATATATATTTGATCTTGAAATCTTTACCATAAATTTTAAGAACCAATATATCACGATAAACTCGTTCCTTCTGTGCAAAAAATTTCAAAATTCGATTGAAAACGAAGGCAGTACAGAGTGGTATTAAGTAGTATGAGTGGTATGAAATTTTTTCTCCAAATATATTGAGAATGAATATAATATTTTTAGATTACAACGAACCTCGATGGCTAATTTTCTTTACTACTAAATTTTTTATATGAACTCGTTTCTTTATTACTAAATTTTTTAGATTACAAGGAACCCCGATGGCTAATTTTCTTTATATTATTAACTGCTCCAATACTACTCCTAAATATTGATTATTATTTTATAAGAATTGGAGAATTGATATATGTTTTGATACATCGAAGCAATACTTTCTCTTCTGTCTTTTTTTTTTTAATAAAACTTCTCTTCTGTCAAAGCTTTCTAAACAGGAATACCTACTTGAATCTGATGGTAATTTGTTTTGTTGCCTTCTCCATAATCCATGTGAGGGAAGGTCCATTGTGTAAGCTTTGAACTTGGGAAATTTCTTTTCTGCATCATCGAAGGATTAGTCATAATCAAATCCCTAACAAGATCTTTCATAACAGCTAATGGGCCCCTACAAGTGAATGCTATCACCACGCAAAGCTAATTATAAACAAACCCTACCGGTTACTGGTTTTAATGATAGTTAAATTGATGCATTGTTATCAATGCATACATAATAATATACATGTATATAAGAAAATTGGTGTATTGTAATTTACATCGTTTGGTTCTGTGATAGTTATTCAAATATTGAAATAAGTTATATTACTTTTTGGATGAAATGTCACTTTTGACATTTGTTTTCAATATTAAAAAAGCAACACACATAAAAAGGTAGGGACATAGTTGGAACAAAACAAAACTCAACAATCTCTACCAAACAATCTCAACCAAAACTTGAGATTTAACTATCACTCATTTTGAGTGATAGTTTGTGTCAAATCAAACAAACAATGCATATATTTTTTGTGCAGAAAATTAAAAAAACCGATACATGTATTGTAACTATCGGGAGCAGATCCGGTGAGTAACCTTGTGATGAGTAACCTCATGCATAACCCAATAAGAATCTGCCACATCAGCGCCTCCTTCTCTCTCCTGGAAAAATCATTAATTTTCTTTTCCTTAATTTTTAACGGATGATTTCTCACTCGTTTTAACTCGGAATTTAATTTTTTTGCACAGTTAGATTAGATTAATTGTGCTTTTCAATATGATATCCACTTTGATATTTTTCCAGTTATTATCAGTCAATACCATATGGTATTGGCTGGTATTAAATAACAGCATACCATATGGTATGAAAAATACCACCTCATACCAGGGTGGTATAATAAGTATGGAGTTGGTAACGATTCAAAATGATATCCACTTTGATATTTTTTGGAACAAAAAAAATTTGTCAGTTATTACTAGTCAATACCATATGGTATTGACTGGTATTAAATAACAGCATATCATATGGTATGAAAAATACCACCTCATACCAGGGTAGTATAGTATGGTATGGAGTTGGTAACAAGAAGTATGAAATTTTTTCCCCCAGAAAATTTTGAAATCCAATAGATCATGATTAAATCGTTCCTTTTGTGCAAAAATTTCCGAAAATGACTAAACAACGAAGGAGATACCATATGGTATGGAGTTGGTAACGAGAGGGATAAAAAAAATTCTCAAAAAAGATTGAAAATAAATATCATTTTGTAGAGCACAACGAACTCGTTCCATCTGTGCACAAAAAAAAATTGAAATCCGAGTTAGAATGAAAAAGATATGATCTAATTAAGAAAACTAGGGAAAATAGATTCTTTTAATTCTCCACCCTTAGATCTGCAGCCACTTAAAAGAATGGTCCAAATTTGATTACTCATTATTACCCAGCCTAAGATTACTCATCCTATCTTGAGCGATAACTATCTCAATCAAACTATCACCAAAACCAAACTACCTCTATTCACTGTTTTCAGCACTGTGCCCTCGTAGCCTTCTTCACACATAACTCATAATATCATATCAACTAACAAAAAGGGTCTCCACGTTATTTCAAAATGGAATTTAATACCTTATCTTTTTTTTTTTTTAACTTTTTCATTGATATAATTGCGTTGCTGCCTCACCCTATCGTCATGCTTAAGCTTCGTGCAACACTTCCTTCATGATTCAAAGTGAGTTCATTCACTAACATTACAGAATGATTGGGTGATGATAAAGGCAAGGCAAGCCACATCACATGGTGGGAAATGGTTCAAAAGTTTGAATCCTTCAATCCACATTTTCCCGGACTTTTTCCATAAATACCACTGTTAACAAAAGAATTGCAAAAATATCACCCAACCCCAAAAAATTCCAAAAATACCACCTTTTTTCAAAAACCACCACCCCACCCTGCGATTTACACGAAAATCGCTGGACGGGGGCGCAGTTTTCTATGCAAACCGCTGGGCTAAGGGGCGGTTATAAAAACCACTGGGTGGGGCGGCGGTTTTGGGCCAAACCGCCACCCCACCCAGCGGTTTGGTCCTTTTTTTCGATCAACTCCTAGCTTCGACTGAAACTTCAAACGAACGTAACTTTGCACTCGGGTATCCGATCGTAGCGATTTTCTCTTTTCATTTCGCATAACTTTTCAAGATCTACAACTTTTACTAGGATGAAATTTTCAAAACAGGAATTAGTTGTGGATATACGGGACCTTGGGAATAACTTTACCTTTACTTTTCACAAATCCATGTACATTTCGAAATTATGTTTATCTTAAAAGTTGTAGATCTTGAAAAGTTATGCGGAATAAAAAAAAATTCATGACGTTCGGATTTTGGAGCACAAAGTTATGGCCTCCCAAAGTTTGTCAAAATAAAAAAAAGGCTTGTTTGGGGTAGCAAATGACATTTTTTCGAGACGAAGGCGGGACCAGACCGCCTACGGCAATTAGCGGCTTGCAAGATCTCGAAAAGTTATTCTTATTAAAAAAAATCGCTACGATCGAATAACCGAGTGCAAAGTTACATTCGTTTGAAGTTTCGGTCGAACTTAAGAGTTGATCGAAATAAAATGGACCAAACCGCTGGGTGGGGTGGCGGTTTGGCCCAAAACCGCCGCCCCATCCAACGGTTTTTATAACCGCCCCTTAGCCTAGCGGTTTGCATAGAAAACCACGCCCTCGCCCAGCGGTTTTCGTGTAAACCGCATGATGGGGTGGCAATTTTAGAAAAAGGGTAGTATTTTTGGAATTTTTTGAAGTTGGGTGGTATTTTTAGAATTATTTTTTTAAACAGTGGTACTTTTGAATTTTTTTTATTTTCCCTTGGAGAGTACTACTACAAGTTGGTTCATTTCTTTTTCTCCAACTTGCGGTCTGGCTTCAAATAAAGGTACAGCTAACTTTGCAAGCGACGTGGTTAATTCTACAGTACAAGTTGTCTCCATACGACTAAGTGGCTAAATAAAGTAAATGGGAAGATGCATGAGAGCTTTGGTCATCGACTCAACTTTCTCCTCTAAAATACACAATCCAGGCCCACTATGCGAACATCACACAATACAAGAGTAGGAGTGTTCAAATGATTATCGTGATAATTACCAAACTAAATAAGGTTTAGGACATGTTTGGAAGTTAGGATTCTCTAAATTGATGTATTTAATAAACATATGTATTATAATTAGATGCATTGTTTCAATGTATGAATTTGAAAAATATATTGTTTGGAGATTGAATGATTTTGGTGGTCACTCAAAGAATAAGGAAGAAAAAGTAAGCTAACAATTCCTCATACACAATTTCTGCTAAACGCTGAGATTGACAATCATTTATATTGAATGATTCTGGTGGTCCCATCTGCTATTCAAATACAAGCATACGACGAATTCTTATGATTACATGTATTGGCTAAATACATCCTCTAAAATCCCAACTTACAAACGACCCCTAAATTTTGTTAACCATGGAATACAATATCATAACCAAACCGTCCAAACTAATACAACAACCAAATTAACCAAAGTAAAGTTTAATCGGTTTGGTAATTGATTAACCAATATAACATCACATTATCAGTAAGTGAGAAAATTTCTAGTTAGTGCATCAATTCGCAATTTATAGAATGAATAACACATAACAATCAACACATAATTATAGTTAATCCTAAACATAAATACATATAACAAATACAATTATCTTACATTTGACTCTTTAGTGGTTATGCAAAGTATTAAGCATATGTATATAATATATATTAATATATGGCTAATTACTTAACTGGTTAATTTGATTTGATTGGTTATAAGTATTTGAAATCATACAATCTAAATTTTTTAACCAAACCAATTATCCAAATTAACCAAAACAAATTATCCAAATACTACCGGTTAAAATGGTTACCACGGTCCACAGTAACCACTCTGTTTGACCACCACTACACAAGAGAAAACATAAATTGATAGAGACGGGAGGAGGAATGGCAATGGATAGGTTCGAGCGAGTATTTTCAATTTTGATATCCGTATTTGATCTCTGAAAGGTTGAGTACAAGTCGGGTAATTTATTACGGGATGAGAGTTGGGACATCTCGACTTATAGGAGTATGTAATTTAAAGTAAAAGTATTATAATTATGTATTTTTTATTAAAAAATCAAGAAATAAAATATTAGATGATAAATGTAGTTAAATTATTCAAAATTTTGAGCTTCTCGCATATTTACAACTTCATTAAAACTTAATATGAGGTAGTCCTACTTAACTTGATTAGAATTACGTGTAATTTAGGCAAAAATAGGTTGAGAATGAGGCGGGTCAGGGCAGGTCAAGTAAAAGAAAATACTCATGCCCACCCCGCCCCACTTACAAGGTGGGTATTAGCCATCCCAAAACAGGTAAATAAAATAGGTCAGGTCGAAATTGTCATCCTTAGAAGAGAAAAATCAGGTCCAATATCTTATGCCATCTCCAACATGAGAGTGATAGAAGAGTAATTTTGGATTTTTTTCCTCGAGCTGCAATAAGGGGGGGGGGGGGGGGTGTGAAATGAAAACCAACTAAAAGTGTTATTGGGAGAAATCACTTGAGTGTTGATTTGTCGCTTTACTTAGATAATTTGGTCATTATTTTTACATGATAAAGTAATCAATGTTTGATAAAACATTGATCATAAACACTCTTGGAGTTTCCCCTCCTTTCAGTGAAGTCGTTAGAAGCTTCCATGGTCAGGTATTCGGTAAACGATATCATTTATGATCAATGTTATTACCAGACTAATAGAATTACCCTGAATGAAATACATTTGCGAAGATCATTAGTCAAACCTATAACAACAACGAAAAATTCTTTTCAAAATTACAAGAGGAGTACCACAAAGATGTTGAGAGAGCCTTTGGCGTACTACAAAAATATGCTAATTGTTAGAGAACATAGCTGGCTTTGGGATGTGGAAAAAATGGTATACATTATGTTAACATGTGTTATTCTGCACAATATAATAGTTGAAGATCCAATGTATGAGTTTGCAGAGAAGCAACTGGAGAAGATTAAATATGAGACTAATCCATATGTCACAAAATTTGTCATTGTTCTCCACATAGCTCCACCATCATCATCGAAAAAGGTCCAACATCTTCAGAATTATTCATTGCTTTGCCTGAACCATTCTTGCATCTCTTCTCTATTTCTTTCATTATGCCCTTGTACTTATGAGGTTGGAAGGCCACACATGTTATAGTAATATAAAAAATAATATTTTTAATACTCAACAATTGATATTCAAAGCAATTGAAGATATGGAAGCACGCATACCTTGCCTACCATGATGTGCTTTCTACCCCATATCTCTTCATATTTGTTGATGAAATGGCGTAACCACCATCATCCTCTTCCAATTAAACTTCGACCCAATAGCAGTCATAGCATGAGAAATATTATTGTGTCGATTAGAAATAATAGCAAGGTCTTCACGTTGGTTTACATGCTTCTCTAGTTGCTCAAAGAGCAATTCCCAACTACGTTTTTTCTAACCTTCCACCATAGAAAAATCTAGTGGGAATACTTTGTTTACTGTCAACACCGTTGGCTATTAGCTAGCAACCTTTAGAATTTCCTTAGGAATGTGCCATCAACTTGGATAACTTAGAGACAGTGAGAAAACCCGTTTATGCATGGTCTAACGGCACCAAAAAATACAATGAAACTTCAGTTTTTCATACACCATTTGGTCGTCGGGAGTTGCGTAAGAAATGAGAGATACACATATGACTCAACCCAATCACCATAAACTTCTTCCCTATAGATTTTTATTCTCTTATGCCATACCTTCTTGTACTATATTGTGAATGATAGGTGTGTTTGAATTTCTTCTTGCATCGCTTTGATGTTGATGTTTGGTGTGCCTCCACCAATTGCTTGATATTATCAACCACAATGTTTGGATAAAGTTGATGATCGTCTTGTGCAAGTGTACCTGAGATGCAAGTGTGATTATGATCATTACAAATAACCCAAAAATCCTTATCAACCAATAGTGCAACTCAAAGCTTGGAGATGGAGATTGAAGATCTAGATTAGATTTCTGCATTCTCTCTCTTCTCTATGGAGTAACTTCCCTTCACTTAGGTTTTGAGGAACCCTAACCCTGTTTGTTAGATTGGAGTATTGTATGAGTACTCTTACTTGATAATCTTGAGTTAATATTCAATCTATGCATGTTTCATGATTCAATTATACTTTAGTCGAGATTATTGATTCTGCTTGATCCTATGAGAGCGAATACCTGATTAGGTCAATAGAACACCATAGATTGATAGTATTGGATCGATTGCTTTAGTCGAGGGTCGATTCACTACTTTGTATCGATTGAGAATCTCATTCGATAGAGGGAATCGAGTTCAGAACGCCTTGATCAGTTGTTCTAGAGAAGGATACGTCCCTCTAGGCAATTGACTCAAGAGGGCCTTGATCCTTTAGTCGAGATTCAAGGTCTAGTCAAGGATTCTCCGCATTGTGAATGAAAGTGAAACAGGTTAAAGATCATCAATCACTAATCTGGCTAGTGGCTAGTGGCTAGGGGGAATCATACCTAAGTGATTTCCCAACCTGTAATTATATTAACTTTAACTCTAGTTTGCTAGAGTAGTTATAGTTCATCTTTCTTAATTTGGTTTGCTAGATAATGAACCAAAGTAATAGTAACTCTAGAGACTCGCGGATTCGATATTTATTACTTGCACCACTATACTACAGTCCCTTTCATTGGTTACACTTGGCCACAGTTAGAAGTTGTGTTTTAGCGAGTCATATAGACTCCTACAGATGTTTGTATCATATAGTCGTATCATGCATTAGTTTTTGCACCACCATGATACTAATGAGAGGATCCCACACCACTGCCATATTGGTGGGAAGAATAAAAACCACTACTATACGGGTAGGAAGATCAAATGATAATGACATAGTATCCACCGAAAGATGGATAAAGTCCCCCTATTCACATCCTCAAACTCCGGGGTGGGATGGGATGCTAACCCCATACCCCGTTAGCACATGCTAACCCCAAAACGCTACACACGTATTCATACAAACACTACACACGTATTATTAAAAACCACTACTACCAATATATTGCACCTCAATATTGACGAAACTACATAGTCCCAAGACAACTATGACCAGAAACACTACCATGACTGCACATCAAACTACTACAGACCCTACATATTAACAACACAGGCGATCAATAAAAAAATACTACCAAAAACTTCCATGCAAAAACACTACCACGACTATTAGGACGGTGCTAACCCCCTATAGGATTAGCACCGTAGCTTGTCCCTCAAACTCCACATACAACTCAACCACTTTAATACAATGACATTTTTTCATGAACTCAAACATCATACCCATTTTTTTCATCATCAACAAGTACGAATTTAACATTCAAGGATGTAGAATACCATAGTTGACATCTGATAGGTCATTTTAGATATTATTTGATGCCCACTAATGCAATTTTCAAGTGAAAACATAATCTAAATTCTACTCTTAATTTAACCATATATATTAAATACAAAATTACCAAGTATATATACAACATTTATACCTAGGCTACAAAGATCGACAGAACTAACCTTCTCTTTGTAGAATGCACGCTAATTCGCCTGCAACAGAGCTGCTCAAGCTCAATTCACCTACAATCCATATTACACAACACAAATAATTAAGAATGAATAATACATACTTGGTAAAACAAAATTAATTCAATTCACTCTTCTTACCTACATAAGCAAGGGGAGTAGAATGACTAATTCTGCTTTTTTTTAGAATTGAAGAAGGGAAGGAAGTGGCACAGCGTATACCACCTCCACAGTGACCATAATGAAGAGGTTTACATGCGATTCAGCATTTTCAAAAGCCTGGTTTGCTCAATTTCAATTTTTAAGACAAAAAAACACTTAAAATCAAGTCAAATAGCATAAACTATATATGTATTATCATAATATAATTTGCTTATCAGTTATCATTATCATATATATTTCATTCCACTATGTTATATTTTATGTATATATAACTATAATACTTTTCAGTTTTATGGTCCATTCACCACGTGTCTTCCATTGCGTACCTCTACTTTGTTCTTTTAAAGTAAAGTTGTTACGATGTTGAATGAATGGAAGCTATACAAGATATAAGAAGATATAAATAAGCAGGGAGCAGATCTATACGGTAACTTGTGGTTACTCAATCTTGCATAATATTCTTTCATTAAAATATAATGGGTCATATCTCTTTCATTTAAGAATCATATTAATTATCCTCTAAAAATTACATCCACATTGATATATTTTGAAATAAAAATAATTAAATAATTTTTTCCCACACTATACCATAGTGGTAAAGCACGTCGTACAGGAGATTATACAATGGTTGCATAAAAATATATTGAAGTGATAAGATGTCGTAAACACGTGATAGAAATATACATAAACCACGGTGGCTGAAATATACTATAGTGGTAGGTGATGGTCGACAATTGTATAGAGTGGTATAATCATTTCGAAAAGTATTTCCCTGAAAATATTGAAAATCAACATAATTTTGTAGATATAATTGGATTAAGAGAAATTATATTTAATCTCAACTGCCAGATCTAACCATACTCAAAATTAGAGGATGAAATATGATTATATACAGATATATATATGAAATAACGAGTAAATATTGCCAACAAAAGATAAGAAAGTTGGTCTCATTAGGCAATGGTGTTGTTTTAGTTGTTTCCTTGTGTGTGTCAATTGTGTTGTTTTATTCATTTACCCATAATAGCCTGTATTATACACATTTTGATTCTGATTGTGAATGAATGGGCCAAATTAAAAGGGTGTTTGCATGTGCCGGCACACAAGCTAACTGCTAAGCTAGCGTGCCAAACTACTCCTTGCCTTGCCACTATTTGTTTAATTAAGTTGTAAGTTTTTAACCCTGACAGCTTTTTTGAAAGCCTAACCAAAACCATGTTGATGTTGGTTAATTAGGTCGTCGTCTACGTTATAGTAGCTAGAGCTGCCGTGAACGTGAACAGCTGTAAGTTAGTTTTTTTTTCTTCTTTGTTCTAGAAATGGGAAAATCCGTTTCTGTTTTTCTTGAAGTTGTTGCGTTCAAAGTTGAAATATTAGAACGAAAGGAAATCCCTCCTTTTAGTCCTTTCTTTCTTTCATTCCTGCTCCTCTGCAAATTTCGAGACAAAGGTGGCTAGTTTGACCATCTGGGAAGGGGTGCCGGCGGAAGATAAGCAAATAATAATAATATATAAGAAATATAGTTGGGAACCGGTAATAACGACCCAACGAGGCAACGACCAACCAGTTGTTGTGTTATGATATTCCCAATTTACTATTATTATTATTTTAATATTATTAGGTCAGTGAGTCATCATTGAGCCAGAAGCCATGCTGCTGCTTTTCTTCCCCGTGATCATTTTCAGTAGTAATTTATTTATTTATATAGATCAGAAAAGGGGGAAATTTTGAAACAAAAACCTATGACTTGTTGCTCCGTGGTGCTCATTCTCATTACCAATGGCGCCATCCGACCGCGAGGACTATCTACCTCCGGCAGTTTCATAATCATGGTGTTAAGGTCTAAGGATCTCATGTCTTGTTGCCAAAATGCAAGTGTCGAGCTTTATGATGTATATGTCAAGAACCAGTTGCTCCCAATAACTCGAGTTGTTGGGAGAGGTTCAATTGTGGACCATATACCACAACACTAACAGTATATAGGCCTACTTCCCAAATCATTCCATTTGCAATCCTATATGATCAATTGTTTTTTTTTAGTGTACTAACTTTTCCATTAAAAATATAGCATAATTTGCTACTCTACTGTGGGTTTTTTTCCCATCCAAAACGCGTCTTTCTATTACGATGCATATGAAAAATGCATCTTTACTATGTAGTATTTATAAAAAAAATAATTTTCTGTTAAATCTTTCAACCGTAAAACTGCGAACCCAATCTAGTTGTTAACTGATCGAAGTGAAAAATCAAGTTTTCCATGGAAAACAACATCAACGCGACCACCAAGAAAATTAATATCACAAGAAGTTTCCCCCGATAATTAGCACTTTATTGAAGCTCGCCTTATTGACAAACATGATGCATAGCAAACAAACAAGTCAACAAGTGATAACATCCTAGAAATGCTTAGGATCGTATTTCATGAGGCTTTTCTAATGCCTTACTACTCACATCTCCGCTCATAAAAGTAATGAAAAATATAGTTATTCAGGTTGATTTTCTATAGACAAGGAAAGATAAATGCGAAAAATTAAAAATAAGTTATTGAGTAGAAAAGATCCCTCCATGTAAACATGCACTTCATTTCTCAATCTTATCATGCATCTCAATTATTCAACAATTGAATAACTTTGTCCCTTCTACTAAAGCAGTCCCAACCAAGTTTTCGCCACATGCAAAAGGAACAATAAATAGCTAATGTGTGTTTTTGTTTCGAGATAGCACTTAGTTAAGTGTGGGCCTCTTGAAACATTACAAAGGTCTATAATTTTGGAGATCTAAACACTCAAACATTGAGTCTAAGACTGTATAGTAGGGTTAGCATTCCTCTCATACACGCCTAGGTCAATAGCACATCACAAGAAAGTAGTTTCCTAACATCCTATATGGTATTATGGACAAAAAATATAGTAGCATTCACCACAATCATAAACATTGAAATCTAAACATCCATGACAACATAAATATCAAAATACTAAAGCAACCAAAGAATAACATAACACGAAACCATAGAACGAAATGACTGCGCAGGGATTATCAAAAGCAAGCGAAGCTGCGACTCATCTATCAGATAATGGGGAAACTAATATAATACCGGATAAATTAATAAGTCGAGCATTTTCGGCCCACCAAGCAAAACCGGTGGTTTCTTGGTCACGACCAGCTACAGCTAAAGTTCCATTAAAGAGCGTTTCCACGTGGTAGAACCCCCTCAGGGAATAGAATGTTTTCATGAGGCTGATCTTGAGCCGCCATCCAAGCACAAATTCCCTCGTTTAATAGACAGCGTTTATCGAGAATTTGAGTTTACTGCTGAGCAGATTGTTCGCAAATGGGGTGAGGAAGTATTGTCATCTCGCATGAAGTCGGCTTTAGGGGTCATATTATAACGAGTTCACATTCCTACACAATCAATTCGAGCTAACTAAACGTAGAAGAGAAATAGGGTACCACCATCGATGATGACAACAACTCCTTGACTGCGCCTTCTCCTATGGATGCTAGACTCTCCACTCGTCAGAGTGCGTACATAATTATTTGTTATTTTCGCAGTGTGTTCTACAACTGAGGCCTAGCTCCCTATTTATACCAGTTACGTAAGAGGATTATTTTAGTCTTTTCCCCATTAAGTTAGCCTAAAACCTTCCTTATATGATTCGGAGACGATCTCTTATGACTTGGGAACGAAGTAGAAGTTTCTAGATGCATAAAAAGATACATAAACACAATATGGGTCTAATAAAAACACATTGATAAATAGTTACAATATTTGTAGATAATTAAGTAAAATTTTCTACAGATGCATTGATACAAAGGGAAAATGTATCAAATATGGGAGCTATAAAAGCACCATCAGTTTAACCAACATCTCAACACACAAAACAGCAATATGCAAATCTACACTACACGCTGTTACAAGAGAAACTAATCAATTCCACACATAGAAGCCAGATCTACAACCAATTCATATTTCCTACTGCATTGCGTTCTGTAAAAACAAATCATATGTTGCATCAATCTCCTCTACTATATAAACACATGTATACTCCTTTCCCTCTAAATACCAAAAATTGACCAGCACCAAAAATAGCATAATAGTCTCCTTAAGGCCTCCAGAATCTGCTAATTTGATAGTGTTAACAACTCCAATCTCCCAACTACAAGAGGCCAAAAGAATGTCACAATCTGCAAAACCAGGGCAACCAAATGACAAGTAACATCACAAATAAAAAACAAGTGAGTATGTAATTCATTACTTTTTCCACGCAACACACAGTCTTATCTACATTCACCCCCCACTACAAGAGTTTTGTTCGAGTAGCTAATCTCTTAAGCATCAAAAGCCATGTAAGGATATATCATGTGGGAGAGCAGACTTAGACCACAACAACTTTTACCAATCAACCTTTGGATGAATAGTATGAATTCATCTTCATACCTCCTAAACTAAATACTTCACCATATGAGTACCCTTCTAGCTTACCATTCAATGTTCTTCATCAAACGACCCCAAATTCAAGATCATGATTGCCTACTAGAGATCTCTCTGATACTTTGTTCTTTAAATTTAGATGCCCATCATGATTACTACTACAGATCTCCCGGATAATTTGTCCTGCTAGAAAGATGAGATAAAGTTAACGGCATACCCAAGTATCTAGCATAGAGCTGCTCTTCATGAAATCTAGAGTTTCTCAGGGAAATAGATCTAGCGGACGTAGGAGTACCCCCCCCCCCCCCAACCCAACCCAAGAACACTTTCCTAGTTTACAAGGAAGTCGTGATAACATATGAATATGTATAATACTCTTCTAAAGCATACTAAAGTCCAATTAGAGCCTTTAGTGAATATCATCAAGCCATCTGCAAAGGTGAGTTGACCTCATTCTTTGCATTGCGGATGGAAAAGTAATTGAGATATCCTATCAGATCTATCAAGCAACAATGTAATAACTTTAATGGCTAGGGTGAAGAGGTAGGATGAGAGGGGTTCACCCTACCTCAACTCTTTCTAAACTTGAAAGAAACTACAAAAAACCCATTAATACTTACACTAAAATAGTCGAAGTAATACAAGTACAGATCCAAGTGATAAACTTACAAGTGAACTCCATCACTTCCATGACACAAAACAAGAATCTCCAACCCATAGAGTCAAAAGTTTTCATCATATCTACTTTAACATCACCTCTAGATCCTATGTGCTTTTGATTATACTTTAAGACCATTCCCTATGTCATCAGAACATTTCATGCAATACTTCTCCCTATTATAAACACTTACTGGTTTTACTAATAAGTGTAGGCAACACACTCTGTAACCTAGTGGCTTGAATCATTTAAATGACTTCATAGAAGACAGGCCAAGCGATGGGTCTATAATATGCTATCTTCACTGCATTTGGCATTTTAGGAACAAGGATAAGAGATGTGGAGTTCATTCCTCGAGGCAAAGACTGTAAACATAGATCATAATAGCATGGATCTTAGAATTAGATGATTTCACGAATCGATAATAGATCGAGAAAACCTACCTCGATCCATGACGAGAGCGGCGGCGGCGCTGGAGTAGTAATCACCGGAATTGAGTTTCTCCCTCTTGACCCCTTTAGGTTTTAGGTTTAGAGATTTCTGTGATGGCTAAGAAATTCTACGTAATGGGTTGAGAGAGGACCAATCCTAGAGCTTCTTTATATAGACCCACCATCAGGGCATATTAGGAATTTACCTTTCATTAACCTAATCAATATAGGATTTATCTTATATATTAAATCATTAAGTGATAATTACACTTGGGCCACAATTATTCCCTAGTTACCTACGGGAATTGGGCTTACATTCTCCCACTTGGTCCATGTGTCATTATATATCACAAGATCTAATAATAAACATGAGTGTGCACATCATAAGATAAATCCATAATATTTGGTTCACCATAAAGTCATAATCAAGTATGAAAGCTAGATTAGGATCATGGCGGTTCTGTATCAATTTATCGACATAGTCCCTTCCATGTACCACTAAACCAGTCTCATGCTCAATTTGACACATAACAAGGTAGTCATAATGGTCCAACAATAATGTCTTCACTAAAGACAAAATCTTGTTCTGTTCACATAATGCATAATGTATATATACTGGTCATAATAAATAAAACAAGATTCATGACTTTATTCCAGAAACAAAATAAATGAGCTCAAAGTGTCAATCCATGAAACATAAAATAACTTTAGTCATGACGTCCTATAATCCCCATCCTTTCGACATGTTCAGTAAATGTCTTAGGAGGCAATCCTTTTGTTAATGGATCAGCAATCATAAGCTGTGTGCTAATATGCTCGATCGACACCCTTTTTTTCTGAACTTCTTCCTTAACGACAAAGTATTTCACCTCCATATGCTTAGCACCCTTCGAATACTTGTCATTCTTAGAGAAGAATACCGCTGCGGAATTATCACAGTAAATTTTCAGCGGCTTGGCGATAGTGTCGACAATTCCAAGTCCAGAAATAAAATTCCGCAGCCATAAACCATGATTTGTAGCTTCATAACAAGCTATGAATTCAGCTTCCATAGTGGATGTGGCAATAACAGACTGCTTCGCACTCTTCCATGAAATTGCCCCTCCGGCTAGAAGGAACAAATAGCCAAAAGTAGACTTCCTGGTGTCTACACATCCAGCATAATCTGAATCTGAATATCCAATCACCTCAAGGTGATCAGATCTCCTAAAGGTGAGCATGTGGTCTTTTGTTCCTTGCAGATACCTTAGTACCTTCTTTGCAGCTTTCCAATGATCTACTCCTGGATTACTTTGATACCTGCCCAGCATTCCGACAGCAAACCTGATGTCTGGTCTGGTACAAGTTTGTGCATAATTCAAACTTCCAACAATAGATTCATAAGGAAAGTGTTCCATTTGCTTGCGTTCCAATTCATTCTTTGGACATTGTTTGAGACTAAACTTATCTCCCTTCTGAATTGGAACGACATTTGCAGAGCATTCAGCCATGTTGTATCTCTCTAGGATCCGGTTAATGTATGATTTCTGAGACAATCCCAACAGTCCTTGTGATCTATCACGAAATATTTCTATTCCAATCACATAGGATGCCTCACCCAAATCCTTCATTTCAAAGTTCTTAGAGAGAAACTCCTTGGTTTGATGTAATAAACCAAGATCATTTGTAGCAAGCAAGATATCGTCAACATACAGAACTAAAATTATAAACTTACTCCCACTAATCTTCAGATATATACATCGATCGACGATGTTCTCCTTAAATCCAAAAGATGTAATGGTATCATTGAACTTAATATACCATTGTCGGGAAGCTTGTTTAAGTCCGTATATTGACTTCTTTAATTTACACACCATATGTTCTTTTCCATCAACCACAAAACCTTCAGGTTGATCCATATAGACTGCTTCATTTAAATTCCCATTCAGAAAGGCAGTTTTCACATCCATCTGATGGAGCTCTAGATTATAATGAGCTACCATTGCCATGACAATCCTTAAGGAGTCTTTCTTAGAGACGGGCGAAAATGTCTCTTTATAGTCAACACCACTTTTCTGAGTGAAACCTTTGGCAACAAGTCTGGCCCTGTGTCTTTCGATATTGCCATTAGAGTCGTGTTTGGTCTTCCAGACCCATCTATTACCAACTCTTTTACAACCTTCAGGCAAATCAACAAGGTCCCAAACTTCATTTTTATACATAGATTTCATCTCTTCTTTCGCGGCAGCTAACCATTTATCAGAATGCTCACTTTCCATGGCTTGTGAAAATGAAACTGGATCATGATAGAGTCCTAAATCAGATTCTAACTCGTGAAGATAAACCTCATAATCATCAGAAATTGCAGGCCTTCGATTTCTTGTAGACCTTCTTAATGCAATTTCATGTGGTTCATCTATGTTAGGTTCATTCTCAATAGCAATATTAGGTGGTGCTTGACCATTCATTTGTTGTTCCTGCAAATCGTTATCATGCTCAACATGTGCAGGAGCAACAACTTGAGAAGAGGGTAGAGGTAAAGATATTTGCACTCTAACTTCTTGAATTTCCACATTGCGAGGCTCTAAGCTCCCACTAACTTCACCATTCTCAATGAACCTAGCATTTCCAGTTTCAACAATTCTCGTACTATGGTTAGGGCAATAAAATCGATACCCCTTAGATTTTTCTGGATAACCAATGAAAAAACCACTGATTGTTCGTGAGTCCAGTTTCTTTTCATGTGGATTATATATTCTCACTTCCGCTGGGCAACCCCAAACATGCAGGTGCCTTAAACTGGGTTTCCTTCCCGTCCACAGTTCAAAAGGTGTCTTAGGAACTGCTTTACTAGGAACCCTGTTTAACAAATACACAACGGTCCTTAAAGCGTGCATCCACAATGATTTGGGTAAAGATGAGTTGCTTAACATACTCCTAACCATATCCATTAAAGTACGATTCCGCCTTTCTGCAACACCATTTTGTTGCGGTGTTCCTGGCATAGTGTATTGAGCACAAATACCACGTCTTTCTAGGAACTTAGCAAATGGACCAGGGCACTGTCCACTTTCATCATATTTTCCATAATATTCTCCACCCCTATCAGATCTGACAATTTTCACCTTTCTTTCTAATTGCCTCTCAACTTCATTGATAAACACCTCAAGGGTATCTACCGACTGAGATTTTTCATGCAGCAAATAGATATATCCATAACGTGAAAAATCATCGATAAAGGTAATGAAATACTTTTCTCCACCAAGTGATGGAACATCAAAAGGCCCACAAATATCAGTGTGTATAATTTCAAGGAGCTGTGAGCTTCTTGTGGCTGCTTTCTTAAGTGTGTGTTTTGTGTGTTTTCCTTTAATACACTCAACACAAATTCCAAGATCAGTAAAATCCAAATGAGGAAGGATTTCATTCTTTACTAGCCTTTCCATTCTTTCTTTGGATATGTGACCCAAACGTTTATGCCACAAGTAAGCAGAGGATTCATCAAACAAACCACGTTTAATACCAACATTATGATACAAGGTTAAGAGAGTCTCAGCGAATAGGGTATCAAGCTTTAGTTTGTACAAACCATCAACAAGGGTACCAGAACCCAATAAAACATTCTGTTTGAACAAACTAATAGAACCATTTCCAATGTTCCAAAAATACCCAGCCTTATCCAGTTGAGACACCGAAACCAAATTTCGAGAAATAGAAGGGGCATAAAGGGTATTGACAAGGTCCAAATGATGACCAGTATCTAAAACCAGACGATAAGTCCCAATAGCTTCAACTGGAACTTTGGCCCGACTTCCCATATAGATGAACTTCTCATTTTGCCTTATGGTTTGGGTCGTAAGGAATCCCTGCATCGTTTTGGAAACATGAATGGTACAACCAGTGTCAACCCACCAAGTATTATAAGGAACCTCAGTTAAATTTGATTCGAAACATACTGAAGCACTAGGCTTACCCTTTCTTTCGAACCATGCCTTTCTTTTCAAGCAATCTTTCTGATAATGTCCGGCTTTCTTACAGAAGCGACATATATCCTTACTTGGTTCCTTCTTGTGGATTTTGGCAGATGACTCATTAAGCTTTGATAGTCCTTCCTTGCCCTTCCCATTCTTGTTCCATGGTTTCTTTCCAGCTCCTTTATGACCAACAAGATTGGCAGAATGATTTCCTGGTTTCTTAAGCCTTGCTTCCTCTTGAATGAGCATGCTTTGTAACTCATGCACATTCCATTTATCCTTTAGAGTATTGTAATGCACATGGAATGTGCCATACTCTGGAGGAAAGGAATTAAGGATGAACGTTACTAGGAAATTTTCATTCACTTCCATTCCCATGGTCTTTAGTCTTGCTACAATGTTTGTCATTTCGACGATATGCTCATGCATGGTACGAGAACCATCAAACTTCATGGTGGTTAGCGTACCCATTAGTGTCCCAGCAAGCGACTTATCAACAGACTCAGATTGAGAGCTTTCTTTCACGGAATTCATAAATTCCTTAGCACTTTCAGTATCATTGAAAGTTGACTTAATGTTGTTTGCTACAGTCATTCGCATAAACATTAGGCTTAGTCTATTAGATCTTTCCCAAGCTTTATGGAAAGACTTTTCCTCAACACTGCTAGCATCAGTAAGAGCAGCAGGTTTCTCACTTAAGAGTGCCAAATCAAGATCCAGAACACCGAGGTGAAACTGAACCTGTTCAGCCCATTCAGAGAAGTTGAGGTCATTAAACTTAACAACAGACGTGGCTTGCGAATGAAGAGAAACAGGAACAGATGCTGCAAACATATATAACATGTACTCACACATTAATGCTTTGGGTAATAAGCATAAACTATAATACAGATTCGGAAACATAAACATAAAACATATATTGGTGCTACCTTTGGGCAAAACAACAATATATATGCGATAAATAATCGTAATTGATGCTCAAAATAATCATATAATTGGTGATAGACATACTCAAATTAGATATACTTGCAATCTTTGGATATACTAAATATATCTAACCAAGCACATCAATTTACCACGATAATGTTCATGAATTATAAAACGAGCAATCAACCTTTGGGCGATTCGAAAATATTTTATAATCACGAACTTCAACTTTAAAGCATCACATAAACATTAGTAGTTGAACTTGATTCAACTTGATATCTATAAACCTTCTAATTTGGCCACTTTGGTGACTAACAAATTTAATCATAACATAGATATCAAAGATATAATTTAACTCACATCAAAGCAATTGTTAATTATAATTCTCAAATACACATACGCAAAACTTGACTCATTAATAGGTTACTATTATAATAATTGCTTAACTGATCAACCATTAAGCCTATTGATCAAATTCATTATCAAGAAACTCAAACATATTATAGCCGAAGCCAATAAATAGCAACATGAAAGAACTCATGAAATTTGATCAAACATATATAATTGCACCCACAAAAGCAAGACCTTGTCAATAAACGACAAAGCTAATAGAATTGGAATTTGATAAAGCAATAGCTTAACCAATAAAATACAAATCCTTCACCCCCTGGTAGCGAGGAGGTGCCCTTGTCCACTTGCATCATATGTGAGAAAGGAACAGACAAATAATATCCATTCCATAGACTGGACAAAAGGTACAAATAAAGGAAAATTGCGAATAGACAATTAGAAACCCTACAGCCGAAGCATAATGGCCTTGAATATAATTAGCATGGCAATGGTTCTCGCATACGCAGCTATTGTGAATATAATGGCCTTGAATATAATTAGCATGCGTACAGATGCAGCGGAAAAATACATAATCGAAAAACATCTATTCATGTAAACCTAATGCTCTGATACCACATGTAAACATAGATCATAATAGCATGGATCTTAGAATTAGATGATTTCACGAATCGATAATAGATCGAGAAAACCTACCTCGATCCATGACGAGAGCGGCGGCGGCGCTGGAGTAGTAATCACCGGAATTGAGTTTCTCCCTCTTGACCCCTTTAGGTTTTAGGTTTAGAGATTTCTGTGATGGCTAAGAAATTCTACGTAATGGGTTGAGAGAGGACCAATCCTAGAGCTTCTTTATATAGACCCACCATCAGGACATATTAGGAATTTACCTTTCATTAACCTAATCAATATAGGATTTACCTTATATATTAAATCATTAAGTGATAATTACACTTGGGCCACAATTATTCCCTAGTTACCTACGGGAATTGGGCTTACAAAGACCCCTACCTAAATAATTCCTTGACTCCCAAAATAACATCTTTGTACTAATCATAGGATGTTTGATGAAAACTTTAGAGCGTAATCAAAATAGCATATGGAGCTTATATTATTTTTTATTATGCTTTGTCGGACTTCATAGAAAATAGAGCTTCTCTTAGTCCCTTAGTAGTCACAAGAGCACAAAAATTATCTCCATCTCATATAGAAACCTCCCAACAATCAAACCAGAGAGAAATTATCAATCTGGGGACACTTCCAAATTTGTTTCCCCCACCCCAAGTTTTCGATAGAATGTCATTGCCCCATTTGTCACTTCCTCTAAGGAAGTAACAGTTTTTCCCAAATCCAGCTCTAGTTTAGTAATCTATTTATGTGCTTATCTTACCTTCATAGACAAATGAAAGAAATTTGTGTTGGAATTCCCTAAAGTAAGCCACTAAGAAGTCTAGGGGGGCGAATTCAACATCACACCTTGGAAATGAAGTCAGCCACTCAATATTTACCAAAACACAATCCAATTTTTTTGCAATAGTATTTTCTGCTTTTTTATTTGTCCATGTGAAGCACATTCCAGTAGACCGGAGATCATCAAGTTACATATCCCTAACCCAATATCTATAGGTAATCATGTTGTTTGTTACCTTCGTGCAATTTGAAGCTTCATTTGGATTCAGAGTAGATTTAATTACTCCTGCTACTAGCCAAGGGAAACATATGACTACGGATTTTCTAACTTCAACAAAAGAATATGCCATGCCATTCTCCTCATTAGAGTTATAGAAAGAAGTGAAAAAGAAACTAAGAACATTTAGAGATGCAAGTAAAGCATGGATGAAATCTATTTCAGATCTCATAACTCTCACCTGGATTTCGTCCTACCAAAATAACCGAACACACCCCAAGGGGGCACAATCATAGTTCACCTCCACCTTAAACCCCACAAGTTTATAGTATGATTTCATAAGCATGATTTTTATGCACTCTAGTTTTAAGAATTTCACCAACTACCACCTTACAATTACGTATCTAATAAGTAGATAATCGTGGTTGGAGGGTCTGTTAAACCCCCTCGAGTTACATACTAAGAATTTGATTGAACATGTTGGGTTTGATATCTCCTTCCTTGTTATATTTACCATTATTACTAACCTTTTTCTTACCATTATTTACTGGTTGGAGGATAATGTCCCTCTCGCCTTTCATTGCAGACAAGAAATCCCATTGCAATACAGGTGTAGAATCCTTCCACATCTTCAGTCTTCTAATTTTATAGCCCATATTAGTTTCAATTGGGATTTGAGCAAGGGGAGAATCCATATTCGAAAAAAATAGTAGTCCCCTAATGTCTCCAAAACATACTCAGGAGAGCTTGGTCCAATGACTGCCTCTAGTTGTGGATCATGAGAGTTATCAGTAGCAATCCCCTTTCAACAGGAGCATCGGTTTTAATGACAGAATCCATCTCCAACACATTAGGAATATATTCACCCAAATCTACTTTGTCTATCCTCTAGGTTTATGAATTTGTGGCCAAAAACACCGCATGATCGACACCTTTTAGGCATACGACACTCAACCGTAATCAGTATCACCTCCCCGCCAATTGAGACCCTTATTTTTCCAACAATATAAAATCGATATCAATTTCAAGACAGATATTCATATACCCAAGCGACAAACCCTTCCAGGTAGGCCGATCCATACATAAAGGCTTCGCAATTAGGCTGGCCAGTCTCCCTATACTTTTATTCAACAGTACCTCTAAACGAAAATCAACCAATTATCCAGACGGACACGCTATATTATCAAGTTTCAGGGCTATCATCCCTACCTCCCACAACCTCAAGAACATAAGATTGTTTTGGATTAGCAAAAGACCTCTCTCGAATACCCAATTATAAGTCATTTTCATTTTTAACGGTAATTGAAAAACACAAGTCAGTCACAAAGTTAGGTGTTATGGGACAATCCAAGTACCACATTCGTAATACAAGGGAAGAGACCCTTGTATATAAGTTTCCACCAAGCTCATTAGTATGAGGCCTTTTGGGAAGTAACCCAAAGGTAAAACCGTGTGGGCTTGGCCCAAGGCGGACAATATCGTACTCATAGAGCAGCCCGATTTTGACAAGTGGTACTAGAGTCTGGTTCGCTTTAGGGTGATGGGCGTCAATTTGGTGGGGCACTCATTCGGTGACCTCGGGATTTGAGATATGCTTCTGTATTGCGGATCAATGGTTCACGTCTGGGAAGCAGATCAAAGTGAGTTTTGTGTTTTGAAAAAAATCCTTGTACCGAGAAGCCCATCGATACAAGGGCTTGGCAGTTCAAGATAATCGCTAAGGAGAGGACACAAAGTTCGTGGTCCTCGTCTTGATGGGAGGATGGCTTGTCGAAATCAGATAGCTCAATTAGTACGATATTGTCCGCTTTGGGTCAAGCACACACGATTTTACTTATGGGTATCCTCCCCAAAATGTCTCGTACTATTGAGCTTGTTGATTTCGACAAGCCATCCTCCCCTCAAGACAAGGACCACGAGCTTTGTATCCTCTCCTCAACGATTATCTTGATAAGTCAGACACCTTATATCGATGGGCTTCTCGGTACAAGGATTTTTCCAAGACGCATAACTCTCTTTGATATACTTCCTAAACGCAGACCTCCCTTGATCCGCCAAACATGCGTGGATCTCTTCTGGATCCACCAAACAAACACAGATCTCAAATCCTGAGATCACCGAATGAGGATCCAACCAAACTGACGTCCAACGCCCCGAAACAAACCAGGCTCTAATACCACTTGTCGAAATCGGATAGCACCACTAGTACGATAATGTCCGCTTTGGGCCAAGCTCGCACGGTTTTACTCTTGGGTATACTCCCCAGAAGGCCTCGTACTAATGACGTTTGTGGACACTAATATACAAGGTTTTCTTCCTCTGTATATCTGATGTGGTCATTGGAACTTGGTCATGATTGTATAGATGCTTGTTCAAATAGATGGAGAGGGAATGGTATAAATAAGGCCATAAGCCTATATTGCATCGTTGTCATGTTGGTGGCATGTTACAAAACCAACTAGAATATCCTCACTATGACTTATTTTCGACTTCAAAACAAAATGACACCGTTTTGATATATTTAATTAACCTAAATGTTTGGGGTAAATGTTATATTTTTTTAGTGAATAAATATTGTATTTAAATATGAGGTTTTGCCATTTTTTAAATATGATATTTTATCTAAATACAAATGTAGATTTTAGAGAGATTATTTTCAAATATGTTATATATACGAATAAATTCATTTAGTGTCAATGATTTTTTACTTACTGGCATATGTTGCTCAAACCGGCATGAACTGTAATAACCCTATTTGTACCACCAGTTGGACCATTCTACTTGCAAAACAGAAAACGTTATAAACTGGGTTGACAATCTTGCTCTTTTATGATATGTCATTGTTGCGTTATTTATCTATGCAATCTTTTTTAATGAATTATAATTTAACCTGCCAATCGGTTGAACCAAAGACCAGTGATTAATAATTAATTATACTGAAATAATAATAATAATCATACTGAAATGATGGAATGGGAAACACCACGACGTGAGTATAGTCAAACCACTAACTCATACGAATTAACAAACGAAAGGGATATTTCAACATAGTGGATGAAGTTCTTCTAGACTTGATAGTTGATAAAATGAATTAGACTGGCTAATTGCCGGAGATCGCGGTCCAAATTTATAAAGGGATCCAATTCAACAAACACTCCAATCCAATTATAAAGATCATTGGATACGTCACTCACAACATCCTTTTGTTGTTTTGCTTCCTCCATGCATCTATCTACATACAATTAATTAGTCCAATTCACAATTCGTTTCTTCTTCTCCACCGACACATAATTTTTAGTAATACATGTATATGTTGTAATCATATACACGTAAAACATAAATCGGTTTTGCTATAGATAATGGTCGATAAATTGTGGCAATATTGTTGTTTGGAAGGCATATTTCTCATGTGAATTTTGAGGGGATTAATTGTAGGTTTAATTTAAATATAAAATAATTTATTTTTTTATTTAATTAGGATCTCCACAATGATGTCCACCTTGCTATATTTTTTTTAGGAAAAAACAAAATCATCAATAAAAAACACATGTTTCATGCAATCTTATCATTATCTTACGAGTATAGTAGCAATGGTCGCACTAATATATCACTGTCATATTATGATTTTATCGATTTGATAATATCATGATATCAAATGATAGTGGTATGATGATAACAAATTTTCCCCCTCAAAGATTGAATTTCATTTTATCTTATCACTACCATCCTAACATTACCACTATATAAATACTTTATTTTACCACTATCATACCATGATCTTACCACTATGGTAAGACTAACAAACTCTTCATACCACTATCATATCATGATATTACCATAGTGATAATCAGTGGCCAGGGGCGGACCTACTTGTTGGCAAGGGGTGTTGTCCGACACCCCTTCGCCCGAAAATTTTGTGAAGCACCTATATATTTTTTGTACAAAAAATTTTAATACGAGATTTCTGATACCGCTTTAATAATTATAGTCTATACTCTTTCATTAGGTGACACCCCTCTTCAACAATCCTGGGTTCCCACTGTCAGTGGCATACCCAGAATTTCATTCAAGGGGGTGCGTTAAAAAAGATAACGTAAAATACTTTTTGAACAATAACCCATTATGAAGTTTCATGTTTCATATTATCAAATTATGTTAAGCATATAAGCATTAATATTGAAATTATTAAGATTTCTCTTAATGCTATCTCACCATATAAGCATTTACAATTTCGTTTCACTCTATCAGACTGGTCAACTATTTCATTGCAGATAATATTCTACAAACATGTGTATTGACAATAGGCAGCAGCAAACTAAACCTAAATTCAGAAACAAATACATTGATGTGAACCAATTTTCTTTTCCGACTATCGTTAACATAGAAAGTTATTGATTTTCTACAATAATTTTCACGTCATACCTATCTTGATAAACTGTATTTATGTAGTTATTAGTAGATTAAATTAATTTATATGATCGATAGTGGTTGAATACTAATACTTTGCCAATTAATAATAAGATTTGGGGTTCTTTGCTCATTATTGATATATTAATACTACTAACTTTTGATGATTTCTCCAAATCAAGGGGGTGCCAGATAATTCACTACAGTATAAAAAATAGATAAAGTTAGACACCTTAACATTCTAGCACTCCTTATTGATACAAAACCACCTTTTGGTGAGCCAAAATACCAAAATTAATCTAGGAGGTCATTTGGATTTGGATGTAGTATTTAAGTGGGTTATTTGTGAGTTATTTGGACACAAATAACTTGTTTGGAAGCATTTTACTTAAATGAGTTCTTTGGGCAGTGAGCTACTTAAAAATAACTCAAAATGAGTTATTTACAAACAACTTCTACCCCATGTTATTTTGAAATAACTCGTTTTACCACTTTGCTTTCGTTAAATACTATATTTGTATGGTTTTACCAAACGAAATACTTTAATCCAATTACAACTTAAATAACACTACCACATGACCAATTAATCAGTTATTTTACTCTAGTTTGTAATTTGTATTCATACATAATGGATTTTGTACTATAAAATATTTCTTTTGTTTTATAATCAATACAACAATATTGTCTGCAGTTTCACGTTTCATTTTCTTCAATTGAGCTAGTTTTGGTAATCTAATGAAAAAAATTCACGACGTGTCATGAACAAACTATACAACAACCGGTTGGTGCCTAATAATACTGATGTTTCACAAGAACCCATAATTGAAGTTCGAAACCCTAGCTTAATGCATGGAATTCAAATAAATTATCCAAATGCAATCTTCACTAATAACATTTGTGTCCTTATTATTATACTATCCTTTGTGGTATTTGGTAAGACCAATATTATACACGTAAATATAATTATATACTATTGACTTTGGCAATTGGCAGGAAACGTGTAAATTTTAAAGGCAATTACGAAATATATTTTTTATATATAGTCAACGTACGTACCAACCATGTAGTAAAGGACAAATAATATTCGCGGCGGATTGATTATGGCGCTTTGTTTATTTCCATTATGGTTTGACCACCGCTAATAACGGTCTTATTATTTTAATTATATTTTTCCTCCGAACGAATTTTGCATGTTAGTTCTTGGCCCAAGTAGTAGTAAAGGTATCTTTGAATTATTAATATTTACTACTTAATATTTTTGCATTTGGGTTTATCTCGTTGTTTTTAATCCACTTGCCTCCAGACATTAATATAAACTAATTAATTACCTGCCTGCATTTCTCTTGTGTGTAGTAAACTTCTTGGAATGCTGCAAAGATGCTCGGTAAGGCCAGGCAGAAGAGGCCAGGAAGATTATTTTCACGAATGAGAACAAATTAGGGAGTTAGCCGTAAAGAGATTCTTAGGTTTACAATATGGAAAAGCAAATATGTTCGTTTTTAATAATAAAATAAAAAAAAGCAAAGAAATTTTTCTCTTAACGTGACCCTCGCTACCTATATAAATTTTATAAACCATGTAATACGGATATCCAAATTAATTAGATTTTTTTCCATAAATATTGCACTGTCAAAAAAAATTATCCAAAAATGTTTTTGTAGCACGAACGGTCTAATTTGGGAGTGCTCGACTCAATTACGCTTAAAATCGGAAAAAAATATAATCGAACCAGACATTAGAAATCAAATTTTTATGGAGTATGAGAAATCAAATGCTACTTTTTTCAGTTTTTGTATAAGAATTAAGAGTGTTCAGTGGAGTTTGCGGTTGGGTTATAACCTTTGAGTTGGGGAGGGGAACCTTCTGGTTACTCATTTCTGCCATCCTTTGAGATGAATACAATTTGTGATCCACTTACTAGTTAATATATGCATGTACAATCCATCAGAGTTTTCCACAAATAATTTGTATGCAAGATGAAACCATATGATGGATTAAAATTAATGCAGACTATAAAATTATGATAAAGTTAAATTAATTTGGCTTCCCAACTCAATGGGTAATGGTATTGTGAAATTTATGAACTTTAAGTTTTAAGAATTATATTTAATTATTTAGTATGAAAATTTGACATGCAGGTTGTTTGGCTCACGACATATATTACAATCTATGAATGCGTGAATGTTGTATTTCAATAATGCATGTATTAAGATTATGTGTATACTAACATTGTGGGGTTTTTAAAAATACATTATTTGGTAGATATGAAAATTTTGTGTACTTAACACAATTTGAAACATGGGTACTCAATCTCATAGAAAAAATGTGAGATTCATAATACATCATTTTTTATCTACTAATACATGATGCATTATCAATACATACATTTTGCGTCCAACTTAAACCCAAATATTGTTTTATTTGACAAGATGCACGTAATCAGAATTGGTGGTTCCATACGACTATACTCCATTCAATATGAGATGATAGATTTTAGAAAATTTTCAATCACTTGGATTTTATCAAAATGATAACAAATGTGTAGGGATAGAATCTTACCAATCCACTATGGGGGAAAGATGCCTCCATAGTCCATAGAATGTACATGGCTATAGTGCCCAACTTTTGGTCGACTCAATTACAATCAATTATACAATGGAATAGTAGTAAACGTGGTCTAATAAGATTTAGACCACTTTTCATAACTACAACAATTATGTCATATATGTTGGCATTATAAACTATAGCTAGGAAGATTTTTTTTAATTTGTGATAGATGTGTAAAAAAAAAAAAACTAAACTAAAAAGTAAGAACCGTCCATGCCAGTCTCATTTCATACTTTGCCTTGCGACCGACGAAGCTTGAGAATTGAATGAAATGGTCGGCGATGAAATAGAGCTCCCCAAAAACTTGAAGAATGGTAGCTGTGAGAAGAATACAGTAGTAGTCAAGAATGAGCATTAAATTGGGTTATAACCAAAAAAAAGTGAGATTTGGTAAGAGGCAATTTAATTCCAGCCCTTCCTTTAGGTCTGCTATATATTGCCTTTTGTCCTTTGGTCTCTCTTCTTCTCTCTTTCTTTCGTCCATAATATGCCCTCCCGTAGGGTTAGCTGAAGCCCTACGACGTCCCAAAAAAAATGCCCCCATGTGATTTTTGCCTCTCTTCTTCACCACATTTATTTTCCCCTTCCCTTCCCACCCAACAACAACAACAACAACAACAACATTATTCAACGACAACAACAGATCGTTTCAGTCGCAAATGAACAAGTACCTAGCTCCAAGTGATAACTATGTATCCCATTTGGGGTTTTGGGAGGAGGGACAGTGTCCTCTAGGGCAGCTCGATGATTCCTTTTTTCTATTTTGTACAAATTTTGTCGGTAACATTTAGTTCATAAACAAAGGGTTGTGTACGATTTAACATGTTTTTATGCCTTCAGGGTGTTTGTGAGATGAAGTTGAGGTAGCGTAATCTGGTTCCTTTGGCTTTGGGGAGATCCGATAAAAAAAACAAGGTAGCGTAATCTGTGTGTTTAAGTATCATGTCACGGTAGTAATTTTTTTTTTTTTACCAATGTCTATTTTTTATTTAAATCTTTTTCGGATTCTTTTTTATTAGCTAAACCTATCAAAACGCTAAGAATTAACCAAATGTTAACTTTCATTTAGCAATTTTGTTAGTAATATTGACTCGGCAACATGATACTGATTTGGAAGAGACACATGAAGGTCAACATTATAAAATTTTAGTATTTTAACTAAGAAAAGAGTTACAAAATTATTAACGATAACGTAAAAATGGCTAATATTTTGATTCATTACGAAAGATTTGGATAATTAATAGCATTTTAATAGGTTTGGATAAAATAAAAAAATCTGAAAAATGTTTGGATAAAAAATAGACATTACCCTTCTTTTTTGTTGGGTAATTTTTAAGATTGTTTTATATGTTGTATCACTTTGATTTACAGGGAAAAATCTACCGTGGGACAATACATATTTATTCGAACTCAATTAGTTTTTAAAAGATATTATCTTCGAATTTAATTTTTGATCCATTGACAAATTGAATTAATAATTTTTATTATTTTGTCGAATCGGAACAAACAATGATCTACAAAAAAAAATTAGTGGGCAGTCGAGATACAATCTGGGCCTCCACTACCTTAGTTGGAGCAAAACTAAGTCTAGTAAAAATGTGTGCGGCCACGCGAGCCACTACATCCTGGGAAACGGATAATTTTTGAATCCGCTTGAGCAAAATCACGACATCCGTATCCAACTCTCTTAGCGAAGAAAAGGAAAAGGGCAGGAAAGCATAACCAACCGTTATGCACAAGCTTTGATACTTGGCATACTTTGGCTAAGTAGCATCAGCAACAACTCGATCAAGCACAAAACCAGTCATCCCAATCTGAGTCATAGATGAAGACCCAGTCAATCGACACACACACACACGGTGTTATACAATATAAACTGTTTTGTTGCTATATACCATTGTAATAGACTCAACATAATTCTTTATTGCAATGTGTCTTAATTGTGAAAATGTTTTATCCCAGTGGCTAGGGCCTTGTGGGATTATGCGGGACAGAAAGATCTTGGTTAAGGGTTGCCTCGCATACCTTCCCACTATTCCTGAAAAAATTAATGATGCTAATAAATCAACTTTAGTTGTTTATGGCAGTCACTGCTGTCATTTGGAGGATCTGGCGTTCACGGAATTGGGTTGTCTTTGAGGGCAAACGGTTCGGGATCTCAGCTTTAATGCGACAATTCCACCAGCAGTATCAGGAATGGGTAAGTTTGCATGTTGATAGGATTCAGCGGTTGCCTGCCCCTTTCGAACAACTTTTGGGGGGTGTCCTCCCTTGTCCAATAATCTCATTCGGTAGGAGGGATGATTATCATGAATCAGGCTAGCTAGGTTCTCCTGGCTAAAGGAGTTCTGTTTGTTGGGATTGATGATCCTTTGACTACTGAGGTGCTTTCCCTTCGGGAGGAAATTCTCTGGTGTCTAGCGTTCGGGTTTATGAAAGTGCGACTGGAAGGTGACGCCAATGTGGTTATTTTTTATATAATAAATCAGTCAGATACCAGGGATAGCCGAATTGTGGCCCTACTTGAGGAAGTTGTGCATTGCTTAACAATTTAGAGTGGGCTCAGTGTGTGATTTGTAGGTAGTTGGTAGCTAGGAAGGCCCTTCAATTGTAACCGACTATGAGTCGGTTCTTTGACTTTAAGGCCTAGTTAAATTTCATGATGTAATTATCTATTTTTTATAATCAATACATATGATTATCTTTTGTAAAAAAAATAATGGTAAAAATGTTAAATAATATTTTATATATAACGATGAAGATGTATGATACGCAATTGACTATATTGCATTTCAAAAATTAGTTTTACTCCAATGGAAGCAACTAACTAACATCCCTTTTTTTACTCAAAATTCTCCCAAGATCAAGAGAAATTATTAGATGCTCTCAGTGCCAGTTGTCATCCACTTTATTATGCTCTCCAGTCTTCATCTGTCTCTAAAAACGATGTATTGTAAACAATACATATATAATAACAATCTCAACAAAACTATCGCAACTTTCAAACGACCTTTAAATGATTAATACCGAGAATTGCGACAGAGCGATGAGGAGACAAATTGTGAAAGCGAAAAGAGAAACAAAAGAAGGACCCACTCTAGATTTTGGGGTTATTTTCCCCCTCTCAGATAACTACAAATTCCCACACGCACATGGGAGGAGAAGAAACTTTCGCCCTCCATATTTCCCATCTCTTTCTATCTCCCTCCCTCCTTCAAATTTAAATTTAAAACAAAAACATTAAACAAAAACCCTACAGGCTACAACTGCTCTCCCTCCGGCCTCCAGGCAAAAAAAAAAAAAAAAAAAAAGCGCCAAGAGGGAGAATGAAATTCCCTTTCTACCCTCAAGTGCCCCTAGCGGTTTATGGTCCCCTGTTCGTTAGTGCCAAAAAAAAAAAAAAAAAAAAAACGCACTCTGAGTCTCTCTGTTAGCGCAACCTTCCTCCCCATAAAGTCCCCTGCCATGTTCTTCTATAAATCCCCTGCACCCTTCAACCATTTTCCTTCACCCACCATCACCACATTTCTCTCTGCCCTCTCTAACCTCAAACTTCCCAGCACTCTGTTCCTCTAGTCCTCATGTAATCATTCTGTCTCTGCCTATTCCTCTGTTTCAAAGCTTAATCATTTTTACTTAAGCTTAATTCAAGTGTCACAAAGTTTCAAGCTTTTTACAACCGTAACTAAAACAATCAAATGGGTTTTTCCTTGCTCCTGTGCAGATTGCCGAAAATGGGTCTTGCTGGGTACTCGCTCCTCCTCCCTCTTCTCGCCTTGACAATGGCGTCCTCTGTTAGCGGCTACGGCGGCGGAGGAGGCAACTGGGTCACCGCTCACGCCACATTCTACGGCGGCGGCGATGCTTCCGGCACAATGGGTAAAGCTCCCTCCCCAATTTCATTATTACCCATTTCAGTAATGTTTACGCTTCTGTGCTCAACTGAACGTTATGTTTATGGGGTTTTTTTTTTTGTTGCTGTTTTTCCCCAGGCGGTGCTTGTGGGTATGGAAACCTCTACAGCCAAGGCTACGGCACCAACACGGCGGCGCTGAGCACGGCCCTGTTCAACAACGGCCTCGCATGCGGCTCCTGCTACGAGATCAAGTGCGTCAACGACCGCCGGTGGTGCCTCCCTGGCTCCATCGTCATCACCGCCACCAACTTCTGCCCGCCCAACAACGCCCTGCCCAACAACGCCGGCGGCTGGTGCAACCCTCCCCAGCACCATTTCGACCTCTCCCAGCCCGTATTCCAGCACATTGCTCAGTACAAAGCCGGAATCGTCCCCGTTTCTTACCGCAGGTAAACCCAACAAATTTTTTTTTTTTACTACCCATTAACAATTTACCCCCAACTTGACTTGGGTTCCTCCTAATTTTTTCCACCCAACTAGAATTTCCCCCAAAGTTTTGAGTCTTTTACCCTTAATTTGACTTGGGTTGTTCTTTACTTCGAATTTTGGCAGGGTGTCCTGCAGGAGAAGGGGAGGGATAAGGTTCACAATCAACGGCCACTCTTACTTCAACCTCGTCCTCATCACCAACGTCGGAGGAGCCGGGGACGTCCAATCCGTAGCAATCAAGGGCTCAAGGACCGGGTGGCAGTCCATGTCGAGGAACTGGGGCCAGAATTGGCAGAGCAACAACTACCTTAATGGACAGGCTCTGTCTTTTAAGGTTACTACCAGCGACGGCCGCTCCATTGTGTCCTACAATGTCGCACCTTCCGGCTGGTCCTTCGGCCAGACTTACGCCGGCGCACAATTCCGTTGAAGTGGAACAAGTTTCCAAGTCGGCCGGTTACTTTGTTTTTTTTCTTCCCCCAAGTTATATTTGGGTATATGGTGGTGATTGGAGAAAAGAGAAAAGAGGGCTAATTTTAAAATGGCTCTTTTGATCTTTTTTTCTGTGTCAGTTGGGAGAGGCCAATTTGTGTCGGTCTTAGTGAAAGGGAGATCCTTTATAATATTAGTGGTAAGGGTCTTCTTTCTTTGTGTTCTTTATTGTACCTTTTTTTTTTTTTTACTTGCTAGTAGAATTTCAATTTTCTATCTCTGCCGTGGGAATTTGTTGGCAGAGAAGAAGAAGAAATGGAGGAGGTGGAGGGTGTGAATCTCCACCCGCCATTTTTATTGGTGTACTTTGGGGAGAGTTGTTTGTTTGTAACTCTCCCCCGAGTATTCGTGTTTGTTAGTTTGGGTGGGAGTGTGTGAGGAGGCAATATATGTAATATTGTTGAGGGACAAGGAGATTTAAATTTCCATGTTTGGTTGTTTGAGTAATGCAATGAGCTCTATTAATCTATGTCGTTTGTGTTTGTGTGACTAGCTACTTGTTCATATTGTATCCCTCCCTCGAAGGAAATTTACAATATGTTATATTTTGATACAAACTGAACTTATATCGTAACATGTACACAGTTTTGTTACTATACGAACAAAATTTCTTTACTTTTGAGCTTTTGTCCATCTAAAGTTAGTGGTGTGGTGCATAATTTCAATTGGGCCACGTCATAGGAAATGGCCTGAAATGGTTTGGTGGCAATATAAATGTGCATACATACACAACACACACGGAAAGGTTGAGCTTCTTAAGGGTAGTAAGTAGCACAACTTTAATGTTTGGTAAAGAATTTATTGTACCAAAACTTAAAATCTTTTTTTTTTTTTTTTCAGAAGTGGGTTTTTATCCTCAAATGTGGAAACCCGTGGCAACAGAGGGTAGAAAACTAGGGCTTCTTCTGGTTATGGGATTTCTGGTTAGGGATATAGTTGGATGTCCTCCTCTCCTGATTCCTTTAGGGTTTAGTTTCCACGCATTCTAACTAGAAACCAGGCAAAAGGTGGTTGCCACATCTTATCTTATAATCATAAGGCTCATGTTGGATGGACCATGATAGAAAGTGACACATCTTATCTATCTAATGCAATAAATTCAGAAGGATTAGAATTAACTAACATTCTCGAATGAGTTACGGTTTGAAAAAACCAATATGAGACGGTATATTTTTTTTTTCCTTCGTTTCATATGTTTACGTCATTTTTTTCAATAACCCTAGACTTCCCTAGGTGAAGTGAATCCCATCTCTCAAATACCAGCACATAATTCCATCTCTCAAACGCTACTTAACCCAAATTCCATAACCTAAAGGCATTTGAAGTTTGAAATCGCACAAAGAACAAGAAAGAAGGGAAGGTGGTAAAAGTGAAAAAAGGTAAAAAAGAAGAAGTTGAAGGAAAGAATGAATTTGAAGTTTCAAAAGAAAGACACTTCACATCAAGGTGTCTGGCTGCTGCTTGCTTGCTTTATTCATTGTCTGGTTGCTAGCTGCAGCCTGCACTGCACCAACATAGCATGCACTCTTTTTCCCAACAGATTTCCACATTTGAACCACAACCCACATAACCAACCTTTTATCCCTAAATACAATATCACTCCCTCAATAAAATAAAACGATTATTAACCCTTTCCTTAAAAAAAATCATGTGTAAATCTTAATTCTTACACTTATGCTTTAAATCTACCGTTAATATTGAAAATTATGAGGATTCAAACACTTGACTTCATGAATGATCAAACTAATTAACTTTGATAGCATATCATAAATCGATCCGATCCCAATAATTTGAATTATTGAACGATTTTCATATATAATTGTTAATCAATCTCTTAGACAACCGAGAAAAGACATTTCTTTTCTATTCTATTAGTATTCGATTAGTCTTAATAATTCCGACTGAATGAATCCTACTATTCATTAAAAAAAAAAACACTAATTTTCATCCTCTTCTGGTTGTCCTCCAAAAATACAAAATTCATGATAATATTCCGTATCCAATTCTCCTTCCCCCAAATCCTAACCCCCCCGTTTCCCCAAAAACAAAAATAGGATAGACAAAAAAATTGTTTCCAGTAACACTCTGCAGTCGTAGGTGGTCCTGTCCTGCTGCCACAAATTTCCTCTCCATCCCATATTTATTTTGGAGAATTCTTCTGTTGTAATGTTGGGTACAACAACATAAACATTAAATGGCTTTTGGAACTGACCTCCCTTCCAATTTGCTAATGAAGCTTCCACGAAATTTCAGTCCCTACCCTCAAGAGGTAAAAGTTGTTTTGCAATTCGCTAACCCAGCTTAGCTTGACTGCCTAGTAAAACAGGAAGCGGAAAATGTGACCACGAACTATGCTCGGAGAGTGGCTAACACTACGACTACAACTACTACAACAATTCTCTCAAACTCGGATTTCACATAATTGATTACGCGTTAACACCAGAACTCACTGAAGGAAAAAGAGATTGTGGAGAGTAAAGAATGCCGAGTTGCGGAGAAGAGGATGAGGTTATCGTCAAAGTTGAGGGACGATGTATAAGAGATTAGATCAACGGGCACGATGATCGTTTGCACGCTGTTGAGTAGAGGTGACAATTTGAATCCAAATCATCTACTAGGATATCCAATTAATCCAATCCATTTTAAATCCAACATTTTTAATGAGTTAATTCAAATTAAATTGAATATGGATTCATGGATTATTGAAAAACTATAGTTTAGTTCCTACTTTTTGTTTGCAATTTGATACCTAAAATTTATTTTTGATGAAAATATCATTGAAAATCATGTTTTGGTACCTTTTTTTTTATAATAACAATTTGGTACTTAAACTTTTAATCCACCAATACATTTTGGGGGTTGTTTACTTCATAGATTTTGTGATGGATTTGGGCATCCATCATTGGTTTCTTCATGGAATTAGGAGAATCATATTTGTGGTGCCCATGGATTTTGAGGGACCAAATTTGTGGGCACCATGGATTTGCAAGTTCCTCCTCTTGAGGTGGAATTAGGGTGATGGATTAAAGTTCATGATGATAGTTTACCCATCTACCTTCACTTATTTTTTTAATTACAATTTTTTCCTCGTATTTATTTCAATGGATATGCAAATCGGTTGTATGTGACACAAACCGACAGGAATACCTCGTATAAAGTGGTAGTTACTCACCTTCTGCATTATTATATGATTGAATGCCAGATTCCAAAATTAGGGAGGTAGCAAGAAGATGATGAGGTGTAGCAAGAAGGCGGGTAACTGGTTGCAATCGATACACAATACTGTGTACATTATTATATTAATTAGTGCCAAATGGTTATACATTTATTTGTAGTTGAATTATTAGTTCACATAGTAGTGGTAAAGTGTAAAATTTCTTTTGTATGCATTGGATTGTCTCTAATGGAAGATTTGGATTATAATAGAAATATCATTAAATAAGAATAACAAAGTAATTTGTGTTTCATATCCACAAATCTAATATCCACAAATCTAATAAAGTAAAATTTATAAGTCATAACCAAATCGAACAAGCAACTAAAAGACATATTCAAATCTATAATGCCTACTTAATCCCTCAAATCTCTTATGATTTTTCAGAACTCTCATTCTTCAAATCTATAAAAAGCAAACGACCTGTTAATCTGATTGCTAAATCCACCAATACGCAAATTTATGAATCCAAATCTCTCTATAAGCGTGGTCAACACTGTTGTTTCTTTATAAATAACAATATGGAATTTTCCATCGGAAAACATGAATTGATTCTTTTCCAAAGTGAGCTTGTACAGTGGAAAACTGTAGGAAAGAACTTTCCCAAGATTAGTATCTCAGGGAGAGAGAGAGAGAGAGAGGGGCAGGGTAGTAATTTTGTATTCTTATTTTGATTTTGTACAAGGGAGGTAAAAGTGGAAGGAAGGAAGGGTCAAAGTCTGTTATGGCGGGAAACAGTCAAAAATAGTTCCCCGAGGGGGAAAAGAAGGAGGCACGTGAGTGACTGAGCAGCAGCAGAAAATCAGATACGAAACTGAATCAACGGTTTTCCTGCCCACACTCTCTCTCTCTCTCTCCCATGCCTCCCCGCTACAACCGTGCAAGCTCTTGCACGTGGCGCGTGCACAGTGGGATCCACAGTTACTCCCTTGTTTCAATCTTTCAGTCACTTGAATGGTCTGTTAATAATTTCACAAATATTTATCATGTAATCCTTAATGTACCCGAAAACCTTGGTCATAGCATTTTTGTTAGTCAAAATTTCCTCATATTTTTTATTAGTCAATCAAACTTATTGAATTATTAATAATAAATAATAAAAAATTCAATTCATTAAAATATTAGCTATTTTTACGTTATTGTTAATAATTTTGTAAAATACAAAATGTTTAGAATATTGACCTCCATGTGTCTCTTTCAAATCATTATTATGTTGTCAAGTTAATATTAATAACAAAATTGCTAACTGAAAATTAATATTTGACTGATTATTAGTTATTCAATAAGTTGGCCTAATAAAAAATGCGAGAAAGATGTGGCTAATAATTAGTTTTTACCCAAAAAAATTATGGTATTAATTTAACTTGTATTTTTAATATTATATTATAAATTTAATTTGTGTCTATGTTTTTTAGCAAATTTTTTATGACAAAATTGAACTTATACTTTAATATTATAATATAAATTTAGTTTGTACCTATATTTTTTTGGGTAAATACTAAGTACTAACCAAATATTTTCCGTATTTTTTATTAGTCAAACCTATTAAATTACTAATAATTAACTAAATATTTTGTCACGTATCAAAATATTGTCCAATTTTCTGTTACTGTTAATAATTTTATAACTCTTTTTTAGTTAAAATACTAAAAAAAATGAATATTAACTTCCATGTGTTTTTCCAAATCAGTATCATGTTGTCGAGTCTGTATTTCTAACAAAATTGCAAACTGAAAGTTAACATTTGATTGATTATTACTAATTCAATTCTAAATAGTCTTCCGACAAATCTATAGTTTTACTCTCTTGATGGTTGATCATTTGTTGCATTTGTGATACTGTACATGGTGAAAAGACCCTTAGTTAAAAGGGATCTTGGTGCATAATTGAACTTTGGATTATCATTCGGCTCCATTGGGATCTTGTTGTTAGGTATGGCAATTTCGACCTGACCCATTTTACCATATCTGTTTGGCTTGTTTTGGGGCGGGTTCGATCTGCCCCGTAGGCGGGGCGGGGCGGGCATGTGTACCTCTCGTCGACCCGGCCTGCTCTGACTCGCCCCATTCTCGACCCGTTCTTGCCTAAATTATATATAATTTTAGTCAAATTACTTAGAATTTTCCTCATATTTCCTCATATTTTAGCTATAATAAAGTTGTAACTAAGTGAGAACCTCAATTTCTCCAATATTTTAACTACATTGTATCATATTATGGTTTATTTCTTGATCTTTTAATGAAAATAATGAATATTTTAAAAGTTTTTCACATAAATTACATACCCATTGGGTCGACTTGCCCCGACCCGCGCCCCATGATAAATTACCCGATCTAAACCCGACCTGTCACGGGGCGGGTATGGGTATCGAGATACCCGGACCTACCCCATTGCCATTCCTACTTGTTGGTACTCTGGTGGAGGATGTTGCACTTCAATTCTTTCATTCAGGAGTTATGCCTAGAGCTGTAAATTCTACTTTATTTACTCTTATGGCTAAAGTTCTAAATGCCGAGAGAATGAAGGAATTTCGTCCTATTTCATGCTGCAACACTATTTACGAGGGAATATCTAAAGTATTAGCTAACAGGTTAGCAGATGTTCTTCCAACTCTGATTTCTCCTATTGAGTCTGCTTTCATTAGGGGTAGATCTATAAAGATTGATGTCATCAAAGCCTTTGACTCTGTCAATTGGTCTTTTCTTTTCTTTGTTCTTGAATCTATTGGGTTGCCTGACCTGTTTATTCGTTGGTTGAAAGCTTGTTTCGACTCCCCTAGAGTTAGCGGTCTAAATGGTGGCATAGGTGGTTCTTTTGATATGAAACGTGGTTTAAGGCAAGGGGATCCGTTATCCCCTTACTTATTCACTGTGGCTATGGAAGTGCTTGATGCATTGTTAAAGAAGGCAGCTTGACAGGATAAGATCCCTTTTCATCCAAGGTGTAAGCCATTAGCAATTACACATTTGTATTTTGCTGATGACTTACTTGTTTTCACAAATGGTTCAATTAGAGGGGTTGCAGGCATGTGCCGAGCATTGAAGTTTTTTTTACTCAATTTCTGGTTTAAAAGGCAATCCCGATAAGTGTTAGTTTCTGTGGGGGCATCTCAAAGGGGGAAAAGCAAATGATCTCTCACTATTCAAGTTTTCCTCTTGGTCAGTTGCCTGTTCGTTATCTGGGGGTTCCACTGTTAACAGGGAAAATACTAGGTCAGAATGCAAGGTCCTGATTGAGAAAATCATTGGGAAAATACGTAGCTGGAGGTTAAAAAAACTCTTAGTTTTGCAGGTCGGTTGCAGTTGATTTCATCAATCTTAACTAGTGTATTGCAGTTTTGGATGAGAATTTTCTTGCTACCGCACTTTGTGATTAAGGAAGTGGAGTCTATCTGTAGTCGTTTTCTGTGGGATATTGATGATAACTTGATGAGAAAGAGAGTTGTCGCCTCCTGGCAGTTCATTGCTCGTCCCAAGAAAGAAGGGGGCTTGGGTATTAGAAACTTTTCAACTTGGAATAAAGTGTGTGTGTGTTCAGGCATCTATGGGCGATACTTACTGCAGCAGGTTTCTTGTGGGTTGCCTCGGTTGCACGTTATCGTATTAAACAAGTCTCGGTGTGGGATTTAAAAGTTACTGGCGCTGGAACTTGGATTTGGAAAAGGATTTTGAAGTGTAGAGACTCGGCTAGGCCTTTTGTTCCTCACATTGGGGCTGATGTGAAGTGGGATGGTGAGAATATGGACCCTTACTATGTGAAGAGAGTTTGGGACTCATTGAGGCATCATGATACTATGGTCCCTGGTATAAACTGGTTTGGGACAACTACATCATCCCCGACATGGTTTTATTCTCTGGTTAGTGATAAATGATCGTTTGAAGCTGCAGGATAAGCTCATTGCTTGGGGGAAACAAGTTTCTGGGATGGGTACACTGTGTCCTGGAGGTGTGGAAGATAGGTGGCACATGTTTGTCGCTTGTCCCTATATCCAGTATATGAACAGGATGATGTTGCAGAGGGCGTCTCCACCTGTTCTTGATGATTGGCAAACTGTTATACAGTGGTGCACAAGGGGGTAGAGTGGGGATTTCCTGCTATTGTTTTGAACCGAATGAGTTGGAGTGTCATTGCCAGTCTTGTGTGGCGTGAAAGGTGCTCGAGGTTGTATGGTTCCGGGGCTGCAAAGAATCCCTCTCAGCTAGTGATTGTCGCTAAGCGGAACATTCGGAGTCGATGTCTTCAGAATCAGGTCTTGCTTGACTGTTTTGATTCTAGTGACTTGGGGTAGAGTTTGTTTTTGAGTTTTGTTTTGGTAGGTTTCCTCTCTGAGGAGTTTTGATGTACAAAAACTGTTTTTGTTTGGAGGGCTCCATAGCGATTTTCTATTGGTGTCGGTGCTTAATGCTAATTTGATTTAACCATAAAGAAATATATATTTATAATTCAATTGGTTTAGCTAACAAAAATGAATACGGGAAAGTTTTGGCCAATAATTAATGTTTACCCTACTTTTTCGTACAAATTTTTTTATCGGACAAATTAAACTTGTATGTTTACCCTGTGTTCAAGAAAGAAAAATGAAAGGGGAGAGTTGGACTCCCAAGAATGTTCCCCCGTTTTCGGAAATTGTAACAGTGAGGAAGGATGGAAAACTGGAGGAAAATTGTAACAATTCCGTACAAACTCTTTTACGGTAGGAATTGAACATGTAGTATTAACATTATGATATATGTTTAACTTGTAGCGGAAAGCACCAATACTTTGAGCATAGTAAATGTGTTCTAAAATAATTTGTAGGGGTTTGGTGTGATATATACCTTTGTGGAGTAGGTGAGTTTCTTTCTCATAAGTATTTGAATATTTTTTTTTATCTAATGACTATTGCTTTTATTAAGAAATGGTTCTAATACACAAAAACCGTGAGCATAAAGTTAAGTACAAAGTTGTAATTAAGTGAAATTATAAAGCAACTAAGATTTTTTTAATGAGCATTGACAATTGTTAAGCATGCTAGTTCAGTGCATAAACCGATAAACGAATCTAGAATTAGGGAAACAGATCAAGTCAGTAACTTTACGGTGAGTAACCCGTCCACATCAACATGACATCAACACCCTTTTCTTCTGGAAAGCCTTTAATTTTCCTCTCTTTAATCTTTGACGGACGATTTCTCACTCATTTTAAGTCGAAATTTAATTTTTTTTTGCACAGTTAGATCATATTAATTGTACTCTTCAAAATGATATCCACCATGATATATTTTTAGAACAAAAAAAAAATGGAGCCATTTTTTTACCAGTCTATACCATATGGTATCGACTGGCATTGAAATAAGAGCATACCTATGGTTTGAAAAGCGTACCATGGTGGTATGAACAAACCAAGACTGTAGGATTGTTGAATATATGATAGTAGAAGTATATTAACTGTCATTTACGACTTTTAACATGGTGTACCACAAGATACCACCCCGTACTAGGGTGGTATTGTATGGCATTGTGTGGTTTTTTTTGTCCTGTAATTTGTTCACCCAGAAATTTGTAGTTCCAATAGATCATGATGAACTTGTTCCTTCTGTGCAAACGTTTTCAAAAACGAATTAAAAACAAAGAAGATACCATATGGTATGCAGTTGGTACCGAGAGGCAAGAAAAATTATTTTTTCTCAAAAAATATTGAAAATTAGTCTCATTTTGTAGAGTACAACGAACTCGTTCCATCTGTGAAAAAAAAAATTTAAAATCCAAGTTAAAACGAAGAAGATATAAGTCAATTTAGAAAGTTAGGGAAAATAAAAATGACCTTTAATTCTCCATCCTTAGATTTGGATTTTCTAAATTAAGGGTCCAGATTTAGTTATTGATGGGCATAACCCATGGTTATGTACCCCTATCTTGAGCCTAGGATTAGGATTGATCCCACGCTCGTATTGAGGAGTTGTAGAGACACTGTTCGTATGAAGAGTTTTTTTTTATCGAAATATGTCTATCACATGTGCTACTTGAGGGGTGGGGAAAGGGCAGTGGAGGATTAGGACATAGTAAAGCACCGAGGCGCATTTGAATAGAATCTTAGATATCATAAACAAAATTTAATTACTATAATTTTCATTAAAATGCCAATTGTACAAGAAGGTCTTTTAAATTAGCAAATCTATTAATTACAATGCCAATTGTACAAGAAGGTCTTTTAATTTAGCAAATCAATCAATAATAGAATCTTCATTCATACCAATAGCATGCTCTCTCTCAAAGAAAATAGCTAAGCAATCAATAGAAATTCATCGCTTATTTTGTTGCGCAAGTCAATTTTCACATGTTCCATTTCTGAAATGATTCTCTCCGTGGTAGCCATTGAAACAGACAAGGTCAACACTAGAAGAATCAACCTACAAATCAATTTGTATTGTGTGTCCATCCCTGTTTTCACCGGCTTCATTAGTAATTTTGCCAGGGAAGAAACTTCATCTTCCTCACATGAGTGGGATAAAATCGTAGCTCATTCTCCAAAGAATGCATCTCATAGCCTTCAAAGTCTCGAGAACAAACTCTTGAGCAAGTTTGAAAATATTTAATTCATCAATAGATCGGACATAACGGTTAGGATCTTGTGTATACACTCAATTGAAGCAATCTAAATGACGACTCAGAAACTTTGTAAATATTTTCTAATCAAAAGACTGGATATATTACTAGCACCCGGTGGACTAATGAAGGAATCCATTCCGGGTTCGTTCCTTTCCTCGTTCTTGTTTTGTTTTGGAGGGATTCGGGAACTTTTTTAAGTTTTGCAGGAAAGGGCGAGCCTTAGTTTAAAGGTTTGTTTTTATTTCAATGAAAATTTATACTTATAGACTTTTATGTTTAGACTTTTAGTTTTTAATGTTTTTTTCAAACAAAAATCATTTGGGCTAAGAATTTTTAGTCTAAATTTAGAGTAGTGGTTCGGATATGTTCATCTGGACTATTTTTCTAGTTACACAAAATTATATTATAAAATAATATTGAACCTAATTTTAAATAATACTTAAATGAATAACTAAATCAAAAATTTTATAAGCACTACACTAGCTTTGAATTTATAGGAGGGGCCAAGCCGTGGCCCAACCCTACATCTGCCACTGGGAAAAGGGGAAAGGAGGGCGGCCCTAAAATTCGAAATTGGGATCTCCAAGTTGAAAACCAACGACTCATTTGCTTTGGTACGCAGAGTTGTAGACACCAAAAGCACAATAAGGGATTCAGTAAGAGTATCATAAGGATTTAGTGAACTTTCATTGAGATTTGATTCAATACGTGTGATTATATCTAGAGTTGGTGCATATTTTATGATGGATATTATTTATTATTCAAAAAATTTCTTGTATATTAGAACACTTAAAGTGATAATTCTGCTACTTTTCCATGTAGTTAAAATTAATTTATTTATCATTGATATTCTGATTTATTTAGTGTCTGTCTAGATTTGGGTGTTACAAAAATTGTCCATCAAAAGCTAGAAACTAATTTTGTATTAAAAATAAAAACTAGACATTACACTATATCATCTGAAATTAGGTTAAAAAGCATACATCAATTGGAAAAAGATAAGAGTTTGTCGAGAGCAAAATTCGCTCTCATATTTTACTTGTCCAGGATGCTTCAGTCTTGATCCTAGGGATGGAAGAGAAGAATACGAGGAAGTGAACATAGCCATGCCAAACACCACCATGGTTATGACGAATGACAAACAATAAAAAATTTACTTTCACTGTCGAATAATGTAACACACAACGAGTTATAAATTTAAGATAATTTCAGTACTTCGAAGAAGTGTGAGTTATCTCATATTTCAGTACTTCGAGTGATGACATCAGTTCCCCTCTAGGACATTTAGAACTACCAAAGTTTGAATAATTGATTTTTCGATAAAAAAGTATCCTTGAAGGAGAAGTGAAGCATTTGATTAGTAGAAAATCCCATTGCATCGTCACTTCGTCAGGAAATGCGTGGCTGCTTAAAAATTAAAAGCAGGTAAGATAGAAAGCACCGCCAAATCTTATCCCTTCCTTTAACAGCGAATCTGAACTCTGTCTAGCGTTTTGATTTTGTTTGTTGTCAATATTGAACGGCGCCGTGTTGGTTACGTAAATCGGAAATCGCGGAAATTCAGGGGCCAAATATTTGCGCCATGTGAGGCGCCGCATATTTCGCTTCATCAGTTGATGTCGTCCAGATCGGTTGCTCATTTGTGGGCCGTTGATGGGTGGGCTTCTCTGCCAGTGACGTTTTTATTGTTTGGATCTTTGATAATGACTTCTGCTGCTCGAGTTAGTGGTGGTTTGGTTTCTAATATTATTATTATTATTATTATTATTATTATATAACTAGCTTATAACCCGGTCCTTTGGCCGGAATGCTCATATTTGATTATTTGTATTTTTTGTTACTTTTAAGTCTATTAACCCGTTTAATCTTATCGATAATCATTCAATCGAGATGATACATAAAGAAATAATAAATAGGTCGAACATTCGGAGAAATATCATAATCATTTAAGAATATAAAATAGAAAAATGTATCATTGACCCCATTTTCATAATGCTAATTAAGTCCATGTTAAAATGCAATTGGTTAGTTTTATTTTACCGTCAAGAAATATATAGTATAAAAGCTCACTGAAATTCTCACACGACCCATAGATAGTTTGAAACTAAATCTTAAACCTCACAATCCTATATAAAGGGTTCAATGCTCTGCTTTTAGAAACAATATGTCACAAATCAAAAAGAAATGGAGAGTTGTTGATTCAAGTCATCTATATACTAAAAACTCAGCTAAGAGGGGACCATCACAACTTGAGAGCAAACGAAAAAATCAGGGTTATCTCCAATATACGAATAGACTCGATCAAAGTAATAAGGCGCAAAATTAGACACTCCTTATCTATTAGTTCCAGTAGGTTGAATAAAAAAGCGACATATTTCAAACAATCAATGATTCCTCGTTTTAAGATAGAAATAGGCTGTGACAATTGTAAAAACCATAAACCTAAAGATCCAATAGCCACCACTCTCCGTTGTACAACCAAATTTCTATCTCAAGAGGCATATATTCAACCAAAAATTCAATTTCTAATTATCCTTCTACAACTCCAGTTATTGATGAACTCCATTCTATTCACCAAGGATTGATATCGGAGTTGAAATCTTCTACTCGCCCAGCTTAAAATCCCCAACAATAAAACCGTAGTGCCAAGAGATACATGAAGATTGATTTTCAATGACAGTCTTGTACTAGGAAGTGAAAGGCGCAAAATATTGCACGAAGGATGAAATTTCGGAGGAAGTTAGAAAGAGAAAAGAACAAAGATAAAAAAATCACAAAATTTAAATTTAAATTGAAAAATGCAAGGATACAACACGTAGTTACATAATTAGTTTCTTCCATGTTAGCCAATTACCCATTTATCTTTAGCAAAAATTAAGGAGAGAGCGGGAATTTAAAATTGAGAAAATTACATGAAACTCTACTATAAAAATAGAAGTATCAAGATCGATAAAAATACATACGGTAGACTTAGGGAGCTTGCTAATTATGATGAAAAAGTCCTCTGATTTTCAGAGATTAACTTTGTCTATGTTTTGTATAAAAAAGGATGCAATAAATTTGTTTAGTGTAACTGGTTGTAATTGTTATCTTTGTTTGAAGATACCCGGGTTCAAATCTTGATATTGCTATTTTTATATGAAATAAATAATAAATGTGTAAAGACAAAAATGACCTTCCTACTTTCACTCTCATTGCAGGAAATTTGAAATGGAGAAAAGTACACAAAACTCTACCATATATTAATGGAGGATATAATCTTATAATACTTTTATTATTTTCAAGACTTGCTCGAAATTGATGGGGCTTGAGAGCTCTTCTTCCGAGCTAGATGATCATTCCTTCATTTTCAATACTAGCGTTGGGCCCGGCCCGTTGGCCGGGTGTTTGATTATTATGTATTTAGCATGATTCATGAAATCGTATCGTAGGTTTAACCACAAAAATCAGTATAAAAAATTAAACCAATAGGCGGTATTTATCGGTAATAACAGTTGAATTACGATTAAACCACAATTTTGCCATAAAATACTCTACTGCTGAATTTTTCGGTACGGTTTCATGAACCATGTTATTTTTGTATGTGTTGCTACTACTTATAATGAGTGTAAATTGCAAAGATATGCAAAGATTACCAATATACATGTTTACAAAAAATGCATTATGATTGTTTTTTTATCTTGTCCAATATATTCATGAAAATGTTTTCCAGTATTTATCATATTTGTTGATCACGACACATGTTATAAATATGAAATTGTATGATTTGAAAGAGCACGTTGCGGATTGATAGTCACAAATGAAAGACACAAATTGCTAGTTCCAAATTTGGTATTCTGCATCGTAAGTTCCAAATTCACTTAATAAGCACAAATAATTAGGGGTATAAATCAAGTACTTCAATAAAATAGAAAGCTAAGTATCACGAAGATTTTAGGATTCCACGGCGACTGAAAGAGATTTTTGTAATCTCGCACCAACACAAAAGTTTGATAACATATTCAACAAAATTCTTGCAATCCTTCCCACAAAAGGTCAAGGAGTCAAACTCCTCCCAGTTATAAAGATTCATCTCCAAATTTAATCATTACATGCCTACCCAAAATTCAATTTGAACTATGATGTAGCACATTTTTTTGCAATTAAATCAGCATGGGTCTAGAGACTTTTGAAAATTAAACATGAAAATCCTATTTAGTAACATTTTATATGATATGAAAATTTAGCTGGTTTTTACCAAAAAAAAAAAAATTAGCTGGTCTAATTACCACATTTTTAAATTTATTCAGTATTTAAAAAGTTGTAGAGTATTGAAGGTTATTATAAAATTGTTGAATAACGGTTTGAACACAAAATATCTTATCTCTGACTTTTCGGTACAAACTAAGGTTCGATTTTAAAAAACATGTACAAAATTAATATATGTAATGAATATACAGATCAAATCAATCTATATCAGAAACAATTCTCAAATTAGCTCAAATTTTCTTTAAAAATAGCTCAAATTTGAAGCAATCGTAATTGAATTGATGCTGAACCGTCAGACTTCCATGAACCACCAAACTTGATGTTGGGTTCGTTCACCAATTACCTGAAATCTGAAGCAAACCTAAATTCAATTGAAATTGTCGCCCTATGTTAAAAGTAGATCCAGTCCGGGGAGAGAGGGGGAATCGAAGAAGCTTGAATCGGTTGCCGAAAAGGAATAGCATCAGGGGAGGAGTTTGAGCTTCAAGACGCAAGGTCCGATTGTGCACCAGAGAAATTGTTGGTTCCAGCAATGGAGACGCTACGGAGGGTATTGAGAGAGAGAACGGGATTGGGAACTGGGAAGAGATAGGGAAATCAAAGCTTCGGGTCTCAGATAGAGTGGCGGTTTTGATTCATGGAGAGAGGAAGGAACACGGAAGGAAAAAGCAAGGAGGTTGAATTTACAAATCAATCCCTCCGAATTGTGCGGGTTGTAGAGGAAGTGCTGAGGTGGCAATGTTCTTCTATTGACATTGCTTTATAGTAATGTGTAGATGAGTGAACTAGAAACTCCTCCGTATCTCTTCCATGATCTTTAGGTTATTGGATTTTCTTCTAGTAATTACTAGACTCATACGAAAAACATACATAATAAAAAAAAGACTCAATACTAGGCATAAGATGATTAGATGCTTTTATATATGATGAAAAATCCCCGGCATCGGTGCCAAAAATTTGATGTAGAATTCATGCAAGTGATAAAAAAAAGGTCATAGGATGCACTTCTCGAGGTCTTCTGATGCATAACTACTCACACCAATCATCATGTCATACACAAATTGAATAAGCAAACAAGAAACATAAAGTTGTTTAGGGGGTTTACGATTTATAGATGCATGAAAGTGAAGATTCATTATTGTAAGAGGTAGCGAACTCGAAGAAATCATGAAAACTAGGGCTCATTCACATCATGCATCGATGGTTCATCTATTGCAACACCCTATCCCTTCCTCTAGCAATGTTCAAGAAGACGCTAGGCGCTATCTAGGCGAAGAGGCACCGCCTAGCGCCCAGGCCGATTAGTCGTTGCCTAGGCGAGATTAAACATTGAAAAAAATGATAGATAAGCCATATTCCACAAAAACTCAAGTCACCATATCATTATTCATCCATTCATATATACATACAATCCTTTTCCACAATCCCAAACATCCCAAGTCGCCAACCACGAGGAGGGATCTCACTGCTGGTCGAGGAGGGGGAGCGGCTGCCGGTTGGTCGAATGGAAATGAGAAATAGAATAGGGTTTGGGATTTTCACAAAAAGACTACACTTTCCCCCTTTATTAGTTGTTTTGGTCGTCACCCACCAGAGTGAAAACGCGCCTCCAAGTGCTTAGGTGCCTAGATCAATCGCCCAGGGCTAGACGAGGCGATTTCCTCTTGCCCAGGTATTAATCGCGCCTAGGGGAGAGATTAATCGAGTCTTCTTGAACACTGCCTTTAAGGCAACTCTCTACTCGTGCATGCGCTTCTTGCGATAGAGATTTAAACAACTAATGCATGCTTTCGCTTCAGGCCATTACCTAATTAATGAAGAACAATGAAGTTAGGATTGCATATAGTTAATTGTGGGCTTCTACGAACCATAATTATCTCTATAACATTGATGATCTAACAATCAAACATTGATACTACTCGAAGCATAGATGGGTGATCATTCCTCCCATAATCGTGTAGCATCAATGAGGTATCCCTAGAATGTAATTTCTTCACAATCTAGGCAATACTAAGCACAATGCATATTATAGCATACAATAGAATCATAAGCATCGATGGTATTAAGAGCATTTGAATTACCAGAATCACTAGTAATCAGTACTTGAGTAGTCAATTGAAAAGGACCCTTGGGAAATACAACTCCGGTCAGTTTCACTTTTTAGAATCATAAGCATCGATGGTATTAAGAGCATTCATACTATGGAAACATCAATGACCATCATAAGCATCGATGGTATTAAGAGTATTCATACTAAAGAAACATCAATGACCATCATAAGCATCAAATACAAGCAAGCATCAATGATCATCATAGGCGTCAAAATTTATAAACTAACACCATCATGAGATCAAATCATACTTGGCTGATGTTGATCTCCATAGTGGATAATGTGGAGACCATGAAATAACTCAGACCAATAAGCTTATGTCAATTTGTGTATAAAGTTATCACGAAAATAATGGTTGAAAGGCTTGCTTGCTTTTTACCACAAATCGTCTCGGAAGGCCAAAATGCTTTCATACGGCAGAGACAAATTGTTGAGAATATCCTCCTTGGCCATGAATTGATGCACTACTTGAAAATCAAGACGCGAGGCAAGAAAGGGTTTATGGCTCTAAAGGTTGATATGGAAAAGGCCTATAATAGAGTTGAGTGGCCCTTTCTCCTTGAAGTTTTGCACAAGATGATTTTAACTCCATCTGGCGTGGATGGATACAGGAATGCCTAAGATCGACGTCCTTTTCGGTTCTTATGAATGGAACCTCTTTGAGGGTTTCTCTCCTACTAGAGGTCTCCGACAAGGGGATCCCCTGTCTCCGCTCCTGTTTGTACTTTGTATGGAAGGGTTTGCGGCATTCCTCCGAAAAGCTATTGCTGAGGGAAGACTTGAGGGAATTAAAGTGGCCCCTATGGCTCCCAGGATCTCACATTTGTTTTTTTGCAGATGATTCTTACTTATTCCATAGAGGTTCTCTCCAGGAATGTGGGAATTCGATTGAGGTCTTGAATGATTATGAGGAGCTCAGTGGCCAGAAGGTGAACTTGGCTAAGTCGACAGTTTGCTTTAGTAAAAACATTGTGCTATCTGAACAAGATTTCCTGGCTCAGATTCTGGATGTGAGGGCTGTGGGGGTCCAAGATAAATATTTGGGGTTGCCGACGCTGTAGCGCAATCTAAAATGACCACATTCCGCTACTTGGAGGAGAAATTGATGGAGTGACTCCAGGGTTGGAAACAATGGACGTTGTCATGGGTGGCGAAAGAGACATTGATTAAATCAGTAGCTTTAGAGGCTTGCCACTCCATGTCATGTCCTGTTTCAAATTGACTTTGTCTCTTTGTAGGCTCCTGGACAAACATGTGGCCAGATTCTGGTGGGGAGTGGAAGAGGGTCAGTCTAAGATACGATGGATGTCTTGGCGAAACATGTGCCGGAGCAAGCATGACGTGGGTATGAGGTTTCACCGGTTTGAACATTTTAATCAGACTCTTTTAGCCAAAATTTGGGTGGCGGATCCTTTTAGAGCCCCATTCTCTCCCTGCACAGATTTATAAAGGGAAGTACTTCCCTAGTGGGACCTTCCTTAATGCTACTACACGATCCCGATCGTCTTGGATGGTAGAGTGTCCTTCATGGTCGACAATGTTATTGTCAGGATTATTTTGACAGATTGGCAATGGTCAAACTGTTTCCCTTTTGCATTCCAATTGGATTCCTCAACTGCATTCTGATATCACACTGTATAACCCCCAGTTCCTACCTGATAACGGAGACCCGCCTGTAGCGGAGGTCATTTGTCAAGGGGAGGGGAGTTGGTGTGACATAATAATGAGCCAGTGGGTTGACTCTCCAACTTGTCGTGCCATAAAATCTATCCCTCTTCCTCGATAGAATGTGGAGGATCATCTGATTCGGCATGCTACGGCTAATGGGGTTTTCACTGTCAAATCGGTCTACCATTTTGCTGTCTTATTAGATAAGTAGGGAGGTCGCTAGAAATCCACGGCTAGTTGGATGGATAGGGTTAGCTGAATTCGGTTGTGGGAGTCCAATATTTCCCCAAACTAAAAGTGTTTGTGTGGTAGGTGTTTAATCGCATCTTACCAACCACAAAATCCCTAATTGAAGAGGATGTTCTTGTGCTTCCCCGCTGTTCGGTTTGTTGGGTGGATTCGGAAACGATGTAACATCTATTTCTTGATTGTCCAGTGGCACGAGCCTTGTGGGACCATGCAGGTCTCAAACATATTGGTCAAGGGTTGCCCTGTCACACTTTTCCGCTGTTCCTGAAAAGGGTCATGTTGATTATTCATCAGCCGCGACTGTACATGGTGGTTGTTGGGGTCCTTTGAAGGATATGGCGTTCGAGGAACTAGATTGTCTTTGAGGGCAAACAGTTTGGGATCCCAGTTCTAATGAGACAATTCAATCAGCAATACCAGGAGTGGATTAATTTACCAGTGGACGGTGGTCTCCAGTCCTCCAACCAAATAACCCATCTTTCGGATGCTGTGCCTCTGAGCTCGATTGTCTGTATGCAGGATGGGGCCATTGTGAGTGGGTCCCATTCGGCAGGCGGAATAGTTCTTTTGGATCAAGAGGGGGGAGTCCTCTTGGCTAAAGGGGTACAATTCTCGGAGATTGATGATCCTCTGGTGCTGAAGCCAGAGATTGACGTAAATGAGGTTTGCTCGAGATGCTAAAGTGGTGGTTGAAAAACTCAATCGAGCTGATACCCACGACAATTAGACGGGGTCGATTCTGGAGGAGATTGCGGGTTATCTTGTTCTGCATACTGGGTTTAGTATTCGATTTGTAGGTCGGCGTAGTAATAGGGTAGCCCATTTGGTGGCTCGACAGGCCCTCTATTTGTACTCTACTACGAGTCGTTTCTTTGACCTGGCTTCATTCCAAGATGTAATTGCCTATTCTTTCAATCAATATATGATCATCTTTTGTTAAAAATAAGAGATCAATTCATAGCATTCATTCACATACCAATAAACAAGATCACATCCTAATACAATTAATTTTGACTAGCTATAGAGAGGAGAAGGAAGGTATCCCCATTGATGATGACAACATCTCCTTAACTGCAGGACCCTTTACTTCGACTAGATTAAGCACTCATGCAGAGTGTTACAAAGTTTTTTGTGTTTGTGCAGCCTTACTCTTACAATAAAGTCATGCCCTCTATTTATAGGTAGAGTTGTCAAAATAGACACCGACCCAACTAATCCGAACCCACTAACCCGTGACCCGATCAACTCAACCCGAACCCCACCCGATCTACCCGAATAATTATTATATTATATAATAAACAGTCTTTCAAAATGAAGTTTTCATTCTAAACCTTGGTAAAATAATTTTTTCATTTCATATAGGAAATTTAAGAAATATGAAACTCACTTGAAATTATGTATTTTAGTAAAATTGAAAAAATTGAAACACGAAGGTCATTTAACACTAAGTTCTTTAAAAAAATTAAAAAAATAAAGACGAAATATAAAACCAGCACAATGTCAATATTGATGATGAATAATGAATAATTGAGACAATGGAAAATATTATTAAAGTATATATATATATATACATATATATATATATGTATATATATATATATATATATATACATATATATATATATGGCGAGTTCTACGGTACCCTGGGTGAAATCCGGGGTACCGCATACCTTGAGTATGAAAACACTATCTAGACCTTGAATTGACCGATCTTTCGGACATGATACTATACTCTAACACTTAAAGATCAAAATCTAGGTGTTAACTCTCCCAATATTATACTCCAAGATCAATTTAATTAGAAATAATAATCGACGGTTATGATTCATCCAAATATAGGCACAAAATTTGGATGCACCATCTTAGGGTTTATAGATTATGCTTTAGATAATTATGACCTAGGGTTCACTCAATAAGGGTTAGCGTATAATATCAGACACAAAAATCCTGGTAATTCGAGGTCTAGATAGAGTTTCCATACTCGAGGTATGCGGTACCCCGGATTTCACCCGGGGTACCATAGAAGCCACCATATATATATATATATATATATATATATATATATATATATATATATATATATATATATATATATATATATATGGTGACTTCTACGGTGCCCAGGGCAAAAGCCGGGTACGGGTACCTTGGTCGATCTTAACCGTTCGTTTTCAATCTCCACGGCTCACGTTTGTTAAACCTAACTGCGCCACTAAATAACTAAACAAATTACAAAAAGCCTCCTCTGCGTTAAGTTTGTTTTCATCCTAGTCCAACTAACTGCCCCGATTAAATTAAATGGATTAAGACCCAAACCCAATTGGGTAGACCCACTGCCGCCCAAACCAATTTCCAGTCTCCCTAACCAATTACACGATCCCTCTCTCGTCTTGGAGGGACGCCCCTTCACAGTTCCAAGAGAAGCTCCCCATCCACATTCGACGTAGATAGAATTTCCCAAAAAAAATTTGTCTTGTTTCTTCTTCGCCATTGTATTTCCCCTCGCCTATCTCTTTCTAACACGACTACGGCGACCATGTCTATTATTGTGTTCATCGAACTTTTCATTTGCAAAAGAACCCTTGAAAGAGGTTTGCTAACCCTAGGGTTCATGTCCCTAGTGCTTTGTCATCTTGTCTTAGCGTTATTGTGATTTTCTCGAGCCTTATATCTCTCGGTGAATTTAGGTTTCCTGATATGTAGTGTTCGTCTTGCCCAGAGGATTGAGGAAGAAGATGAAGAACACATAATTTGATTCGAATCGGATGGAGAGGTCTCCTTAGTTTGTGTTTATGTATTAACGGTGCGTTTAGGACTAATTCTAGTTGGACTGGGTCTGATAATTGATTTTTGCAGGCTTTTAAATAACATTCAAACGTGGGCTTGTACATGACCCATGCAATATTCAAAAGTGGGCCTGGAAAGTGCGAGCCCATTAGTTTTCTCCTGCGGTATCAGCGCCAACCCTAGTTTAACTAGCTTTAGTTACCCTAGTTTAACCTACACGAGTTAACATCATCATTACTACATATCTTCCCAAATCTTCTAACTCTTGACATTCCAGACTCAACCGTCTCCATCACACATCTCCACACTCAACCCCCACGATCACTTTTTCTTACACCTACAATCTCTCTTTCCTCCATCTTCACCTTCCCTTGTTCCTTCTTCCTCTGACTCCATGGCAAACAAAGGCAAATCGTTTGCGGATATGGGCATACTAACTCTATCAAACGACGACTGCCGATCCACCCCAAGTCTCGCGGACTATCTTTCATTCACGAGCAAGACATCTATTGTGGTCGAGTACGAGTTCATCCACCTGTCCCCTTTCCCTCAAGAAGTGAAGCAGTTAATTAAAAATCTTGGCTGGGAAAAGTTCTTTGATCTCCAGAGTCGAGGAAGCACCAGTTACTGCCCGCATGTGGTGAGGAAGTTCTACCACAATTTAGAGCTGTCTGGTCCCTCCGATTCTCATCTCGTGTCGGTCTTCCTGGGTTATAGAGCCTGCTTTCAGCCTCATCAGTTTGCTGAGATCCTCGATCTCCCCGCCGCAGGACACCACATTGATAGCAGAAGCGATCTTCGGCTGTACGATTTTGAGTTCGAAGTTGAACTGGCGAGACTGACGAATGGGCGCATCCAGGCTTCTTTCCTCCCAGATCCTCTTCGATTCCTCCATTGGATGATCGTCAACTGCTTCATGCCAAGGTACAGTGGTCATTCGATAATTCGTAAACTTGACCTGTTTATCCTTGTGCAAGCTCAAAGAGGTGTTCCTCTTAACCTCGCATCTCTCATGTGCGTGAACATGGTTGAGGCTGCTCCTAGAGGGGTAAACTGGTACACTGCCTTTCCATATGCCACCTTCTTGACCACCTTTCTTGGAAGGGTTGGGATGGATATGGGGGTTTATGCTAGGGAGGACCATTCCGCCTATTTGCCAGTCTACCGTATCGTCGAAGTGACCAATACTTTTTATGACCTTCGGCATACGGAGCATGAAGAGACCCCTGAGGCATCCTCAAGCAAACGTCCTCGGCTTACATGAGAGTCGATTGATGTAGGGCGGGGTGGAGCAGTGCATGGTGGGGTGGAGCAGTGAAGGGGCCAGCATTGGATGTGTTTTGTTAAGAAGTTTACTGTAAGGCTTCGTTGTTTTTTTTTTTCCAGTCTTTTTCTCCAGCACTCAAAACTGTCAGGTACTGAGGGGAGCCAGTACATCATCTGACTAGGAAAGTCTCCCATTTTTTTAATTATCCAGACAAATATTTTTCTATGCATGCAGTATTTTGTGAATTTGCCATGGCTAATTTCCCTAAGACAGGTGACGAGATGCAGTAATGGTCATCCCTAAGCAAGGAGGTGCAATTGCATCCTACACTTGCTATGATGTGAGAAGCTATTGCAAGGGTGCAAATTTGGTTGCAATTGAAATTGGCCCACGAGTGGGGACTATTGATGAAATTGCAATGTTTTCTCAAAATTATAGAAGTGGAAGTAGGGACTACCTATGAAATTGCAAATGAATTTCATTGGGGGAGATTTTAATCCGCTTTTGTTCTAAGCAGTTCCAATTAGGTTGATTATAATGATTTTTTATCTATGGTGATTTTTTTTCCCTTTTTCGTCAAGACTCATGCTTCTTTTACCCCCCTGTGGATCTATCATGCTTCGTTTATAGTAAAATATCATTTTAATTATACACAATAAAAAATCCATTAATTATGTATGCCTTTTTATTGTATTTATTACTACAATGAATTCTCTGACTAAAAGGGGAGTGAAAACATCGTTGGTGGAAATTCAAGGAATGGAATGATAAGGGCTGTGCATAAATTCAATTTCTGTAAATAATTAATTTTATTATTATTAGTTAGTAACGTCATAAGTTTTAGTTAGTGGGTTAGTGGCTCCTACTTTGTAGCTTCAATATGTTCAAGAGTTGGTACTTAAGCCACTCTCCTCATCAATGTAAATCACTACTTTCAATCCTTTACATGGAAGCCTTTCCATATCCTAGGAACATTAAATTAATTACATAAGAATTTTCTATCTGCCTTGTACTGGGTTTGGTCATTATTTATACTGATTGGGAGCCAATCAGTTTTACCTTTTGGGTTACCTATACATGAATGCAAATTTAATTATACGATTGGGAGCCAATCAGTTTAACTATACGTGATCCCAATTAAACCTCTCTACAAGATACAATGGCTTGAAGCCTTGAACAGAAGCAACCTCACTCACAAGTTGGAAGCTGGAATTTTGGTGAAGTCCCTTTGCCATTTCCACGAAAAAACAAACCAAACCAAACCAAACCAAATATAGAAAGCATTCACAATACCAAAAACCAAATATAGCAAGCATTCACAATACCAAAAACCAAATATACAAAGCATTCACCAAACCAAAAACCAAACCAAAAACCAAATATTAAAACCATTCACCAAACCAAACCAAAAACCAAATATAAAAAGCATTCACCAAACCAAAAACCAAATATAAAAACCAAAAATAATAAGCATTCACCGAACCAAATAAAAAACGGTTGTCCATCATCCTGAGAAAAAAAAAACATAATTGTTGTCCATCATCTTGAAAACTAAAACGCAAAATCAGGTTGTTCTTGGGCTCGTTGACTGGGTTTCCTTGTGCTCTTCTCTTTCCTTTTTCCTCTTTTCATGGGTTTTCTTGTACTCTTCCACTGCAGCTTCAACTTGAGGTGCAACTCTTCTTGCTTCCGTGAGCACCATATGCCTTATGTAGTTCATGGGCTCTCGAACAAGGTACAAAGCGATCTGCATCCTCCTCACTTGAGTGCATGGCTATCAACATCAACAAACATGGTGCTTACCGCATGATTCAAAAATAACAATCAATTGTGGTTTTCTAAATGCGAATTAGAATTGTCTTTACCCAAATATAAGAGGAGTCCCAGCTTGCGCCAAACATCCACATGCATACCCAGACTCCACTGTCAGACCTACATAAAATAAAAGCATTGCGTGATAAGAACCAAGTTGATAAGTCGTCGTTTAATATCACAAAAAAATGGGCATACTTACCGATTAAGTTGTTCTTGATCCTTTGAAGGAGTTGGGTACGCAAACTCTGCAATCCTTGGTGGCGACAATCCTTGTTCACGATAGAGAATCTTCCACAAGGCTTGCATAAAGCTCATCTGTACAAATTAAGAAACGTTTGTACTTAGAAAGAGTTATTTACATTTTTTTGCGTTATAACGGCACAATGTCACAAATTTACCATTGTTTGAACAGATTGTAGTCGAAAGGAATTGCGGTCTTCATTTGGTTGTGGATCCAAGATATGGACTTCTTCCTTGTCCAACTTAATGACAGCCAAGTACCAATGGGCATTATCTCTCATCGGAACACACACCTACATATGCGGAAATTGTCAACACGTATTAAAAAAATAAACTGCAAACCATGTAATACTTATTAAGACGAACAGTTTACCTTGTTCACCATATTGGTTCAACTAAGGAATTTTGATTGGTATAGGTCTAATGCCATCTTGGGTGTTATTCCACATGAAATCACTAGTTCCTGCCCATGTGGTAGTTGCACAATTGAAATTTTGTCAACACAATATAATTCACGTTAAAAACACATGTGTTGTAATTTTTTTGGTGAGAGGAAATTGTCATTAAGTATAATCGGACCACAACCTGTAGTTCAGCAGGCAGATAGCACACTCCTTTTCCGTCCTTGGAATTTGTCCACAACTCTTCTAAAGTCAAGTGGCAGGCCATCACTGTTATAACCTAATATAACATGGACAAAAAACACTTCATGATACTATCGAGTTGTTATAAAATAATTCTACGTAGAAAGCATTGATAGTGGACAAACAAAACAAAATTTTGGAGTTCCGTTGATTACTTCAGCATCTACGAATGAGCGAGGGCTTAAGGACCACAATGACTTCCTCGTACAAGAGTTGTTAGAGGTTTTGACCAATACTTCGTCAGGTGGCAGATGGGCTAAAAATATATAGTGAGCAAGCTGGATTTGCTCATCATCGTATTCCATAGCGGTAGGTAGCTTAAACTTCAAAACAACCTGGAATAGGGGCCACAAATAAACACGAGTGGAAATGCATTCGTTATGACTGAATAACGGCAAAGAACACTTCAATGGCAAACATGACACCTTTATTACCTTGTCAACAGAAGGTAGACAAATACTTTTTCCATTTGGCTTCTTTGGTGTGACCTCGGAGTCAGATTCATCGTCCGAAATAAAAACGATGACTGAAGCAGGAGTGGGTGGAGTGCTTACACATTTGGGTATCCTTGGTTTCTTTGTTGGAGTCACAAATTCGGCTGTCTCCTACAATGACAGTGAACCTGCGATTAATAAATTAACTAGAATGAATTTCAATGGTAAAAAGAGCTATTATACATACCACAAGCTTGGACGAAGAGCGAGTAATTCTCTTATTTTCCATGTTGTGCCTCTAATCTAAGCTTTACTCTGTACTCAAAATCGCGGCAAAGAAGGATATGGAACCACTGCTCTACCAATGAAGGTTAATTATATATACAAGGTTAGGATAAATTGTGGCGCCATATTTTTCCCGCGGAAAAATAGTTAGGGTTTAGTCTAAGGTACATTAACTTGGGATAAACATGGGTAGTTATTAAACCTAAAATTAAAAATATACTTTTTTCGATCGAATAAAGAATTGAGTGCTATTAGTAAATATTCGCTCATATTAATATTTGATCCTTCCCCATACACGTAGTAGTACACAGCTAGAGTCAGCTGGCGTTTGGCTTTACTAAGAAAGTTTTTTCATTTTAAATATTTTCGTTATTTGTGAAAATGGTAAAGAAATCACTAAGATAAAGAACAGAAAGTTCAACTCGTTCCTACCAAAAATATAAGATATCACAAATCGTGTTATTAATGGGGATAATTATTAAGTGGCCCATTGAAGCATTAATTCGGCTGTCATTCCCAGTAGGGTCTTGTAATCTACGTCCTTGGTTCCCCAAAATTTCCAGCAGTGACAATGACGTCGGCGGCAGACTCACCAGTGACAATGACGTCGGAGGAAGTCCTAGTATTGACGTCGGAGGAAGTCCAAGAAAACGCTGGTGCCGGAGCCAGTGACACCACCCAGGATGATAATGTCGCCGATCTCATATTTCTACAGCCTGAAGATATTAAAAAAATGAAGTTCGATGATACAAAAGAAGCCTATGATTTCTACATGGACTACGGGTTAGTCAAAGGCTTCGACATCAGAAAATCAGACATTGGTCGTGATAAGAACAAAGTTATGATATGGCGTGACTATGTATGCTCTGGCGAGGGAAAGAGGCGCGTGAAGAGCACAGAACGAAAGAGAGAAGCAAGAGGGGAGACCAGATTTAACTGCAGAGCCAAGATGCGTGTTAAACAAGACAATGTCGATGGGAAGTGGTAAGTGCACCAGTTTGATGATGTACACACACATGAAACGATCCCCAGAGCATATAGACACTACATGAAAGGGAAACGTCGTATGAGTGATGCAGTCAAAGCAGCGATAAATTTTAGAAGAGCTGCAGGTATGAAAACTTCTCAAATTGTGAATCTGGCCGTATCAGAAGCAGGAGGCTACGGCAATTTGGGGTACACGAGGAATGATGCATATAATTATGTGGACAAAGAGAGGAAAGAAAAAATCAGTGAAGGTGATGCCGCAACAGCCCTAGCCTACCTGCAAGCTAAATACAGCGTGGACGAGCATTTCGTTATTGAACTAAAGAAGGATGACGAAGACCGGCTTATTAACATTTTCTGGGCCGATAGTATTTCTGTTGCTGATTATGCATGCTTTGGAGAATTACTGTCATTCGATGCTACTTACAAAAGGAACATTTACCAGATGCTTCTCGTGATTTTTTCAGGTACTTTTCCTTCACACATAGAATTATCCCGAGCATGCTAAAATAACCCTAGAAGTTTGCATAATCTAACTTTGTTTGAACTTTTTTAGGTGTCAACCACCATTCGCAAACTTGCGTATTTGCATGTGCTTTCTTGGCTAACGAGAGAGAGGACAATTATATTTGGGTGTTGGGAGCTTTGAAGAGAAGGCTAGGCGGTGTAGATCCCAAGACTGTTATTACAGATGGGGATAGAGCAATGCGTAATGCTATTCAGAAAGTATTTCCCGATGCAACACATCGTCTATGTTCCTGGCATATAGACAAGACTATAACCAGAAATGTGAAGAATCATCCTACTTTTTTGCCCCGATGGAAGCATTTTGTGTCAGCTGACTGGGAACCTTCAGAATTCGAAGTAAAGTGGAAAACAATGGTTGAGGAATGCTCCCTTCAGCACAACAATTGGGTCTCCAATTTATTTGACCAAAGACATGAATGGGGGTATGCATATTTGCGTTCGAAGTTCTTCGCAGGCTTGAGTACAACATCAAGATGTGAAGGACTGAACTCTCAACTTGCCAATTATATCGAGAAGGATAAAAATCTCCTTGAGTTCTTTATTCACTTTGATCGTTGGACTAGGGATATGAGGGAGAATGAGCGTCATGCTGATTTTGAATCCATTCATCGAGAACGAACCATCACAAGCAATGTCTTAGTCTCACTTCAGAAGAGTGGAGCGGCGGTTTTCACAAAGAACGCATTCTTCTTATTCAGAGACGAGGTTGAAAAGTCGGCATGTTGCATAAGGTTGGAGACAGAGCGATCGGAAATTGAGCGTGTGTACAAGGTCAAGGTGTCTGGCATGGATAAGGTTTTTCAAGTCACGTACGCAGTTGAACCCTTTGCAATGGAGTGTAGTTGTAATCACTACAATTATATGGGAATACCATGCCGTCATATGATTTTTGTACTGAAAGAAGAGAGCATACTGGAACTTCCTGAAGGCCTAGTACGTCGAAGATGGTCAAAGAAGCCGAAGACACTAGAGAGCTTGGAGGAAGCAGACATAATAGATGAATCTCAACTTTTCGCATTAAGGTTTGCCATGACTATCACTTTTAATTTTTTTTTATATTGGTTCGAAGCTAGGTGAACATTAATTTTACTCACTTTGTATAAAATATTGTGTCAATCAGATATGGTAGTATTCAACAACACAGCTTACAACTCAAGTTAAAAGGGGCAAAATCTAGTGATTGCTTCAAGATTGCTCGTGAGGGAATTCAGGCATTATGTGAAAAGTTGGACATGGTGGACACTGGCAACGTGGACATACCCGACATTAATAGACCGAAGGCGAATGAAATTTTGTTGGATCCATTACAGGTCAAAGCTAAAGGTTCGGGGGCTAAAAAATCTAAAAGGAAGAAAGGAGAACCACGACAGTGTAGCAATTGCGGTGAATGGCGCCACTATAGGACCCGATGCCCACATCCTGTTGGCTATGTGAAGCCAACCTCAAACGGTGATGCCCCGAATGATGGTGTTTCGGAAGAAGGTGGCGGTGGCGATGACACCGATGTTGATCCTCCCACCACTCAAGATCAGTCGGAAACAGTACAGAAGAGAAGGCAAAAGCATTGCAGTAAGTGCGGTTCTACCAATCATAATGCAAGAACGTGTACTGGGTCTGGGGCATCCGATGATGAAAATGACGATGATGAAAATGACAATGACGACGATTACGAGCAACCTAGGGTAAGAATAAGATATAATTGTTCGTGTCTACACAATGCAGTTGCATCCAATATTTGTGTACGTCTAAAATCGTCGTTATCGATTTTGCAGAAGAGGCCTGTTACAAGAAGTAGCAACCTAAGGATTGTTGAAAACTTGAAGTGAAGATGGACGTCCTTATCCTATTCGGATTAGGACTAATGGACTATGTGAAGACTGCCAGTATCAGCTTGAAGCGGCGTCGTTTGAATTATAAGAAGACTGTTGCCGTCTGCGGTGTCGTTTTAATTGTGTGTAGTTTTATTTATGTGTTATTGTGTCTCTTTGGTTTATAAGAAGACTACTGCCTTCTACAATGTCGTTTTATTTAGTTCGGATGGATTTGATTGAATTCGATATGGATGTTGCTCCCTAAATAAATCATGCACAACATTTCAGTTAAATTATTTTTCTCACTCGTTTTTTTTATTGAATTATTAAATCGGATTTTTTACTTGTTTATAAAGTTACTTAATTTTGGCTACTAAAATTATGAAATATAATTTGGGCGTGAAATGACAAGAGCATGCGCCGACAGAGGACTTATGAAAATGGAGGCAGTAATCACGAAATAAACTACAGTATTTTTATTGAGTGAAAGATCCCTCACCGATATATTATTAAGATCTCAAACACTAAAAGTACAAATCTTGAAAAACAAAAAGCTGTACTTTCCCTCCTCCCACTTTTATACTATACATATGGCAACTTTCCCCTCTTGTATATATTTTCGGAGCATGATCAACAAGTACGCGTCAATGTAGCCCAGAAAAACCATCATATGACGTAGGGTTCCACAACACCTATTATGGAATCGTAACAACATATGATGATTCTTCCGGCTATATTCAGATGGCGACTTATTGTCATTGCTCCCCTCCCTGCCTCTAACAAAGACCCTGCATGGAGAGAAAAGGAGAAACAATACAACGAAGGATTTAGTTTAACAGTCATGATCTAACAATGACATAATGAAAGGAAATGAGATCTAAAATAATACGCAGTCTCATCATTACCACTGCACCCGAAAATAAAGCATGGGATAGGAGGACGAAGAGGCGGATGGGGTTGATTTTCGGAGCATGATCAACAAGTACGCGTCAATATCGCACAAAAGAACCATCATATGACGTAGGGTTCCACAACACCTATTATAGAATCGTAACAACATATGATGATTCTTCCGGCTATATTCAGACGGCGACTTATTGTCATTGCTCCCCTCCCTGCCTCTAACAAAGACCCTGCATGGAGAGCAAAGGAGAAACAATACAACGAAGGATTTAGTTTAACATTCATGATCTAACAATGACATAATGAAAGGAACTGAGATCTAAAATAATAAGCAATCTCATCATTACCACTGCACCCGATAATAAAGCATGGAAGAGGCGGATGGGGTTGATTTTCGGGGTTGAGAAGATGGGAGAAAGGGGTCTTTTCAGGGATTGAGTGAAGGAACGAACAACAGCAGGAGATGAGTGCCTCTCGGGTTTCGGAGCATGGTCTCTCCCTCTCTGATTAAAGAATTTATAAATGAGCTCATAAATTTACTTTGCCTTTCCAGCCCTTCCCATTTACTGAAAATCACACTCCCTACCGCTGCCTCGGCCTTGGTAACCTCAGCACTGGTTAGGGGCAAATGCGACTTTCCGAAAACGGCGATATCTGATTGGGTGACACGCCGCGGTTAGGATTGAAGCTCTTTCACCATCGGATTAAAGGAAAAGTTTAGGAATTGACGGCGGGAGATGGGGATGTGCTTTTAGACTGGCTTTGTAGATTAACCAAATTTTTCGTTTACCAAAATTAATCTACTGATTTGGTACATGTAATTGTAACCCTAAACCCTAAACCCTAAACCCTGAACCCTGAACCCTAAACCCGAACCAATCAATACCATATACTCTACAACAATAACACCTTATAGGCTTATACCCGAACCAATCCATCCCATTGCTTATTTGTAGATTAACCAACTTTTTCGTTTACCAACATTACTCTATTGATCTGGTTTATGTTATTCTAACTTGAATCATAACCCTAAACCCTAAACCAAACCCTAATACACGAACCAATCAATACCATATACTCTACAACAATAACAACACCTTATAGGCTTATACCCTAACCAATCAATACCATATATACTCTAAACCATCAACACCTTGCTTATTTAGACCATCTCCAATGGTGCAATTCTTGAGAATTGCAACCTGATGTGGCAAGGGAGTGAAAGTGGGATGGTGAGTTGCATTGATGTGGGATCAATTACAAAAGTTTCAAATTTGCATCTGATGAATGTTTTCTCATGCAGTTGCAAATTTTCATGCAGCACACACATATATACAATTCCAATCATAATACTTTACATAATTCGAATAACACAACAACAAAAAGCAACTTGAGAGAAAACTCAAATTAATATAACACACTCACCAATTAATATTGAATTGCATTGAAAATTAAGTAGGACCCACGGTCACAATTGATGTATAGTTAAAGTTGCTGAAGTGGCAATTAGGACCATATATTTGCTCGGTGTTGGAAACTTGAACTGAAACTGGAAGTCCTCCTAAGAAGACTGTTGGCTCTTGCGGTGTCGTTTAATTTATGTACTCATTAATGGTCAGTTGAAGGCAATTTTTAAGCACTCTAGTTTTTTTTATTCAATTATTATATCGTATTTTTTGCACTAATTTTGAGCACTCATTAAATGGGTAGAGCATGTGGCGACAGAGGAGCAGAGTTCAAAATCCGGCAAAAAATCCGGTTGGCCCAATCGTAAAGACTTCTAAAAATGGAGTCAGTAGTCAACAAATAAAGTACAGTATTTTTATTGGGAGTGTAGGATCCCCTGCAGATTTAGAAGATCTCAAACGCTAATAGTACAAAGTACAATATTTTTATTGGGAGTGTAGGATCCCCTGCAGATTTAGAAGATCTCAAACGATAATAGTACAAAGTACAGTATTTTTATTGGGAGTGGAGGATCCCTCGCAGATTTAGAAGATCTCAAACACTTTTGGAAGCCGCCATGGAAGCGAAGAGAGAAGCAGAAGAAAAAATAACAAAACAGTATACAAATATAAACAAATGTTACATATAGTCCAACAAAAACAAAAAGCTGTACTTTCCCTCCCTATTTTATCCTATTATACATATGTCAACTTTCCCATCTTGTATACATTTTGGGAGCATGATCAACAAGTACGCGTCAATGTCGCCCAAAAGAATCACCACATGAAGTAGGGTTCCACAACACCTATTATGGAATCGTAACAACATGTGATGATTCTTTCGGCGATATTCAGACGGCGACTTATTGTCATTGCTCCCCTCCCTGCCTCTAACAAAGACCCTGCATGGAGAGAAAAGGAGAAACAATACAACGAAGGATTTAGTTTAACAGTCATGATCTAACAATGACATAATGAAAGGAAATGAGATCTAAAATAATACGCAGTCTCATCATTACCACTGCACCCGAAAATAAAGCATGGGATAGGAGGACGAAGAGGCGGATGGGGTTGATTTTCGGAGAATGATCAACAAGTACGCGTCAATATCGCACAAAAGAACCACCACATGAAGTAGGGTTCCACAACACCTATTATGGAATCGTAACAACATGTGATGATTCTTTCGGCGATATTCAGACGACGACTTATTGTCATTGCTCCCCTCCCTGCCTCTAACAAAGACCCTGCATGGAGAGAAAAGGAGAAACAATACAACGAAGGATTTAATTGTACCACTGCACCCGAAAATAAAGCATGGGATAGGAGGACGAAGAGGCGGATGGGGTTGCTTTTCGGAGTTTCATATTGAGAAGATGGAAGAAAGGGTTCTTTTCAGGGATTGAGAGGAGGAGGAACGAACAGCAGCAGGAGATGAGTGCCACTCGGGTTTCGGAGCACGGTCTCTCCTTCACTCATTAACGAATTTAAAGATTGACTCGTAATTACTTTTACTGTCCCTCCCTTCACATTTACTGAAAATTACACTCCCTACCACTGCCTCGGCCTTTGTAACGCCAGCATTGGTTATGGGCAAAAGCGACTTTCCGAATTCGGCAATATCTGATTGGGTGACACGCACGCAACAAGGATCGAAGGTATTTCACCATCGGATTAAGGGAAAAGTTTAGGAATTGACGGTGGGAAATGGGGATGTGCTTTTATAAATAGTCTGAATTTGTAGATTAACCAACTTTTTCGTTTACCAACATTACTCTATTGATCTGGTTTATGTTATTCTAGCTTGAATCATAACCCTAAACCCTAAACCCTAAACCCTAAACCAAACCCTAATACACGAACCAATCAATACCATATACTCTACAACAATAACAACACCTTATAGGCTTATACCGTAACCAATCAATAACATATATACTTTAAACCATCAACACCTTGCTCCTCCCTTATACCATAACCTTCAAGACCTTATACTGTATACCAACAACACCTTCTTCTATCTCCATCCCCAACTTTCAATGTATAATAAGTGTTTCCTTTGAAATATAAAATGGAACCCACCTTGGCAATTGCTACATAATTTAGGGATGTAGATGAATAGAAATTGATAAGTGATGAATTGCTAAAATTGATGATGTGGCGGTAGGGACCTCGTTTAGAAATTGTTGTTCAATTTTAGGGATGAAGATGATCAATACACTAACCCAATACCATATACTCTAAACCATCAACACCTTATACAATATCGTATTTTAGGGATGGAGATGATCAATACACTAACCCAATACCATGTACTCTAAACCATCAACACCTTATACAATATCGTATACCTATACGCTGATAAATTAAAATTATAACTTGCTTTTCAAAACATAAATTAAAAATTGATACTCACTAAGTATCGAACCACAAACCTCTACTTTATTGACTAAGCAAATAACGGACAATTAACCAATTAAGCTACATCACATTGATGACCATTTTGCATAATTTCGCTTTCTTATTAAGTGAAGGGTTAAAATGAACGATAAATATATCACAGGGGATTGTTTCAACTTCGGCGGGGACTGAGAGAGTGGAAAAGGGGTAATTATTCTACCAAAAAAGAAAAGAAAAGGGGGAATTAATGAAGAGTTAAATTGGACGGATTGTCTTTACCACGCCACTACAAAATCATTCGGAGCAAAAACACGCAGGTTCAAATCAAACAATAAATGATCAGCATTTATAAGCAGATATAAAGAATTATGTCTAAGTACTGATAAATGTGTCACGCTACAATAATTATGTCTACGTTTTTTTAGTAATAAGGCATGATCAGCATTTATAAGCAGATATAAAGAAAATATAAAATCGAGAAAAAATAAGACAACACCTACCCTCACCCTTTAACCAATCGATACCATATGCTCTAAACCATCAACACCTTATAACCTACCCATATACCATATACTCTATACCATCAACAACCTAATACCCTAAGCAGTCAGTAACCATTTCCTTTAACATCAACACCTTATACAACAATCGTATACCTATACGCTGATAAAATTTTACATTTTGAAAATACTTGTCCAACTAAAGTACATAGGTACTTCAAAAGTGAAATTCTAACTTTCGTTTCAAAACATAAATTAAAAAAATATCCTCACTCAGTATCCAACCACAAGCCTCTAATTAGTCTACAAGAGGTTTGTTATGTACGAGTGCATTGCATAAAGAGGGGAAATCGATGAGAGAGTGGAATGGGATCTCAATTAATGAAGAGTTAAATTGGGCGGATTGTAGTTTACCTCGTACCGCTAAATGTGTAAAGAGACACGCTAGCATTTACCAAATCCCAAAAAAGATGGAACACAGAATTATGTTTAAATTGCGTGAACTCAATGAATGATCAGGATTTTAGAAGCAGAAGCAGATGAAAATAAGTAAAACAAAGAATCGCCACTGAGATAGACAATGATCAAAGGCCCAACCTAATGACAATCCGGAACTCAATATCTATTATCAACAAACTAGGTGTCATGGGTCCATGTACAAGCCCACGTTTGAATGTTATTTAAAAGCCTGCAAAAATCAATGATCAGACCCAGTCCAACTAGAATTAGTCCTAAACGCACCGTTAATACATAAACACAAATTAAGGAGACCTCTCCATCTGATTCGAATCACATCAGGTCTTCTTCATCTCCTTCCTCAATCCTCTGGGCGAGACGAACACTGCATATCAGGAAACCTTAATTTCACCGAGTGATAGAAGTTTCGAGAAAATGACAATAACGCTAAGACAAGATGACAAAGCACTAGCGACATGAACCCTAGGGTTAGCAAACCTCTTTCAAGGGTTCTTTTGCAAACGAAAAGTTTGATGAACACAATAATAGACATGGTCGCCGTAATCGTGTTAGAAAGAGATAGGCGAGTAAATTCCGCACGGAAATAAAATGGCGATGAACAAAACGTCGATTTGTGGATAAAAGGATTTGGGGTTCAAAACGATGATTATGTGAGGATTTCATATTGGATGGGGATCTTCTCTTCGAATGTGGATACATAGATTTGGCGTCTGAAACATGATGATGTTGGGGATTTGAGATTGGATAGGGAGCTAAATCGAATGTGGATCAAATAATAAAAGGATTTGGGTTTCGAAACTTTGATTTTGTTGGAGATTTCAGATTTGATAGGCAGCTTATGATCGAACTTCGAACTTAGAGGGGACCCTCATAGGCGAATGAGGGATCGTAGAAGGGAGACTGGAAATTGGTTAGGGCGGCGGGTCGTATCCATAGGGTTTAACCTCTTAATCGAAATCATTAAACCGGGTACAGTTAGGTTGAAGTCCAATTAATAAAGCATAAACGCTTCGTGATGCTTTTGGTAATTTTTCTTGCCCCCGGTTACCCGTACCCCAGATTTTGCCCTGGGCACCGTAGAACTGCCCATATATATATATATATTAAATATTGATTAATTTAACTATTCAACAAAGTTATTGATTATATATAAATACAGTAAATTTATATTTTTGGTAATGTTATGAATTTAAAAAATAGGAAATTTTTGGGTTTTTCAACTTTTTGAGAAGATAAAGAAAAAGAAATTTGCTGCTTTCCTTTTTTGAGAAAAAAAGATGGGAAATTTTGGTGTTTTTTATTTCTAAGAAGAAGAAAGAAATGGGAAAATTTGGGTTTTTTTTTTATTTATCAAAAGAGAAATAAGGAGGGAAAGTTTGTGTTTTCAAATTTTTGAGGAAGGAAAGAAGAGGGAAATTTTGGTTCTTTCAATTTTTAAGTAGAAAAAAGGAGGGAAAGTTAGAGTCACCGACAATATTTTTCTCTTCCTATTCTTCATCTTTCGAACAATACTGGCCATATTGAAGCACCTACACCTTTTGATTGGTGCATTGATGAGCCTTATGGCCATAACCATGACACTTAAATCACCTAATAATGCCACTGGATGCTCCTGATTTCTCTTGAGCAGCTAGGGTGACGTTCCTAGTCGTATTCCTCGACAATTCTGGCTTCAGTTCAGGATCAATAACAAGCTTAGGTGAACTGCTAGCTGGAGCGAATCTCCTGCCAGAGCTCTTCTGCTTCAATTGCTTCTCCACTCTCACTGCAAGTTGGACTACCTAAATTTCTACGAACGGAAAGAGCTCTACATGATTTTTTTATGTAGCATTGGATTCCCTGCAAGAATTGGCTGATTATGGCCTCCTTATCTTCATGCACATCCGACACATAATCTCGGATCATGAGAAGATCCAGATCGCCGAAGTACTCTTCAACTCTCCTGCTTTCTTAACGAAGAAGTTGTAAACTGTCATGAAGTTCACGCTGGTAATAGGCTAGAACAAACCTCTCTCTCATCAAGCTTTGAATCTCCAGTCAGGTAGCAACGGGAGGTAAATCGATTCATCTTCGCTTGATGCGCACTTGTTCCCACCAAGCAGCAGCGTAGCCTCCAAATTCGTAAGCATCAAGGGTAACCTTCTGCTCTTCAATGTAATTGTCACATTTGAAGAACAATTACCATTCTTTCCCAGTCCAAATATTCTGCAGGGTTAAGGCCTCCCTGCAATGAAGGGGTGTTGAGCTTGATACCCCACAAATCGTCGAGTGTCCTTGTTTTTGGTGGCCGACGATCATGATCATGAAATTCGTGATTGCGAGCACGGTGATCGTTCCCAGGGATAGTTAGTCATTGATCTAGGTTTGAGATTCTTTCATTCAGAGCCTGAGAGATGTGCTCTCGGTCTCCTTCTGGAGTCTTCTCGTTTCTCATTCTCGTTCTTGGTGATTTTGGCTTTGTCGCCAATGACAGTTTCAATTCCTCCAATTGTCGTTGAATGTGGTCAAATTGGTTCTGAAAAGTGACATTCAACTGAACCATAATCGTTTGTAACAAATCCGTGGTGTTAACCTATCGTCGTGCCATCGCTTGATCCTCGAATTGAACTTCCTCTTTGAATTCAGATTCTGACTCTGATGCTCTGTTCGCGATAGGATCTCAGGCTCGAGTCCTTGTAGCCACATGTTAGTTCCTTTTCTTCTGTTTCTTCGTCTTCGTTGCCCTTGAGTGGAATTGAGCTCTTATACCACTTAATACAAGCTCAAACTCGAGCTTGGATGTTTCACAATAGGCAGCTATGGAGAATTGGTAAAAACATTGGGGTTGAATGGATTTGAGTAGAAGAACAAGGGTTGGCTTTGATGGATGAAGGTTAAATTGAATTAGAAACTTCAACATAAGGGGAAGAAGCTGATTTGGGTAGAAAAACACCACGAGATCAATTGTGATTGAATTGATCTAGAGGTCTGCAAGCCTCGAATTAAACCAAGACCAAGAATCAAGCTCTCAAGCTCGATGGGAAAAACTCCACGGAGTAATTTCATTCAACAATCTAACTTGTCTTTACAACTAAAAGAGAAGGCTATTTATAGCCAAAAGAACTCAACTACAAACCTAAAAGAACAAGGAAACGAATTGAAACCGAAAAGGTATCCTAAACAAGGCAACTTAAACCCTAAGCAACTAAGTTCCTACACTAGCAACTGTGCCTAGGCTTTCATACGAACTTCAACCTTCTGGAAAATGGTCTTCTAGCTTGATCCAAACTCAGCCAATTCCTTCACGAGGTTTAGAAAGTTCCATACTTTCATATCGAACTTGATACTCCCTTCGAATGTACTCCAATCTCCACGAATAAGGGATAAGGCTCCGAAGATGGTACCTCAATCACAGTTTCTGCCTTAGCCAATTTTGGGCAGTTTTCATGTTTCCTCATAGCAACTTGAGAACTTTGGTAAATGACCTTAGGAGCTTGTTTCTGGACAAACAACCCTTCCAGTAGGTAAAGAAACTCTTGAACTTCAATTTCATTCCTTCCACCTGCATTTTCACTTAACCAATTGTGAGAAACAAACCTCCAAAGTAGGCACCATGAAACTGTTTTGACACAGCCAAATTTTGCCCCTTTTCTTGCCAACTTGGATTGATCCTTTGGCAAACATTGGAAACTTGTTTAAGGGTTTATTTGAGATCATATCAGGGTGGTTCTTTTTGGGTTGTTGGCTCCTGGTTCCTAACGTTTCTATGAACAAGCAGAACCATTAAAACACAAGGAATCGATAAAAAGCATAAGCACAACGTACCTTAGAATTATAGAATCAATGATACACCAAGAATAGAGGTAACAACCACATTCCATTTCTCACATAATTTACAAGTTAAAAATTAAAGAACATTACAAACAAACTAGAATGGAGGTACATACCTAGTTACTATACCTCTTCGAAAAACAAGTATTTGACAAACTCAATTGCAAGATCATAAAGAAGTATACTTAGAAGAGGAAACTCGAATTGAAGGGAAACAAGAGCCAAAACACAAGGAATTCACCGAGTTCATAACATTTACGCCAAACCGACCATTTAAAAAGCCTGAGGCAAGACCAATGAATCTCACTTTGAAGGTAGAGCGAGCTCTTCCTTGTGGAGATGCGAACGAGATTGTCAATTCTACCACTCTGTGTTTGACACAAAGCATACCGTCAACAGATCCTAAAAGCAACATGGTTTCATGACCACCAAGGTACAGGGCCAAAAGAAAGTCTGTTAACATGTCCTTATGATGGCACTGATTCTTAAGATATTGCTTCTGTGAGGTGACAGCCTTCCAGCCTTTTGTTTGGCGAATTAAAAGGAAATCATAATTGACAATCAATCTCTAAAAGAAAGGAAAGAACAAGATCGATATTGTTGGGCGAATTGATTGGAAATCAGTATTGTCAATCATTCTATACAAGAAATGAAGTAAAAGGAAAAATTAAAATACCTTCCTTTTTTTACCAAGGAGCTGCAAGCCTGTAACATCAAGAACTTCATATTATATATATACTCCTTTTTATGTCGTTCTTTTCAATTTTGGAATAGAGAGAATGGTATAGGACTTGTCTTTGGGTTTGCAAAGGGACGGGCGAATATGAGAAACCGAGCATTTAGGAAATTATGTGAAATTTGAGCCTGATTTTTTTTTGTGTGTGTTTAGATCCCTCTCTGCAAGATAACTATCCTTGATATTGAAAAAATTTGCGTCGTGAAACCACTGATGATGATGATGGAGGCATAGGTTTACACCACATACATGTTAAATCAAAGCCTATTCTTTCAAGCCATATATTTGAACCCATTTCAAGGTTCCCTTGATTTTATTCATTGGCGAAAGAAAGTTTTCAAAAAGTGATATACTTGGAAAGAAAAAAAATGTGGCCTTTTCTGATAGCTCTAAAAAAATGATAATTGAAAAAAATTGAACGAGAGCTAGCCACATATCTTCATTGCACTTAACATGAGTTACTCTTCAAAAGCCAAATTTGGCTACTTAAAAAACCCTGTTTTCCTACTAAAATATTTCTTTCCCTGTTCACTCATCATACTTGATTCGAGAAAGACAAGCAGAAATTTGAAGTCGCTCAAAGCGCATGCAAAGATAATCCAAAAAGTGAAACTGACTGGAGTTGTATTTCCCAAGGTTCCTTTTCAATTGACTACTCAAGTAGTGATTACTAGTGATTCAAATCTCAAATTAATTATCTAGGAATTATACACAAAATTAGCAAATTAACTCACAATATATTTTTTGGTTGTTTGAATTGGTTTTCCTATCGATGTTTCATTCCAAAATAACTTAATTTAATTAACAAGTTTATAAATGAATTTCATCCCATTGTAATTTGTAACATCGAATTCATGCATTTTCATACAAATAAATTCATTCAGCTTCCAATTATTAATCTTGTTTTCACGTCATATTAAATAATTGAAAGTTGATAGATGAAGACCCAAATTACACTCAATATGTACCACACAAATTAATCCCGATTTCTCATGAAATTTACCAGAATGGTTCTTGTGTTTGGCGATCAAGGAGTCGGAGTGCTGTTTCTAAACAACTCTATCTGCCAATAAATTTCTAAATGGAGGGTCTCTTCCCCATTCAGAAACAAGATAAACGAACACAAGAGATGTTACTTCATCAAAAATTCATTAGTTAAATCATTTTAAAAGCGTTGGGATCTTTAATTTTATCGAGGGTTCCACCTTTTCAAACAACGGGTTTCTAGTTCTTCATTAAAACGGGTGAAGGGCGGATATATATAGTTAACTCAAGTGAGGTAACAAACCTAACCCCACTCCAAAAATAAATAGAAGTACAATATAAATTGGACGAAAGGGCGGAAGGACTTAGCTAACTAATCGTATAAACCAAACTCCACTCCGAAAAATATAAATATGGGGATACAGAAGGATTTAGCTAACTCAAGTGAGCTAACTAATCATATAAACCAATCCCACAAAAGATGATAGTAACGGCGTGAAAATAAAAAGTGTAAAGGTATAAAGTTGCCAAAACCTTGTCATGGACTGATTTTGTGTCGAGAATACAATGATTGTATCGAAACAACAAATTACCAAAGTAATTTCTTGTCTCAATACACCACTATAATATCTGGCTGTAGTGAACAAGCGATAGAACGATAAGTTGCACTTAAGAATGGAGACGAAAAGAAACTTCAAATTGTGTTTATTTCGGCATTACAATTATATAAAATTACAACAAAAAGAAATAGAAGAAAAATATGGTAGTTACAACAAAAATTTAGACCCGACGAAGGCTCGAAGGATAGCTTCGGCCTTCACTTCCTTCTCCCCTCAAATGGAATTGGACGCCGCTATTTATAGAGGGGGAAGAGTGGAGTGTTCGGTACGTCCATTTTAATCAAATATTTTGTGCAAATAGCCAACTTGCCTCCAACCGAGAGCTGCTAGCTTGACCTGCCTGCTTCTCCTTTGTCACCTGAGACAACATGGTGCGTCGGCCTCCCAAATGATTCAGCACCTTGCATGACCGCTCGCCCACATTGTTTCGTGCATATGTAGTTCTTAACTTCACATGACCAGCACCTCGTTCCATTCCATGCATACGTAGTTCTTGACTTGGGACAAATGCGCATAAGGTCTTTCTTTCTTCATCTGGATACACCTAATATATGTCCTTAGTCTCGTCCTCTACAACTTCAGATCATCATTCATCAATTTCCAGTGTGTTTAGACTTGATTTTGGTCATTTTCCCACATTGTCATTGTGATTACCAGAAACGCTAAAAACACACAAAACCAAACATAACATCGAAAAAATAGGGGGATATATAATAATGACAAGCATAAATGACATGAAAAGCTGGGTATAAAAATGTATAAATTTTATGTTATCAAGGACCTATATCGTCAAAGCTGTAAACATAGCAATCTGTGATCCTGGTTTCTTGTTATTGTGTTGTTTCTCTTTACTTACGAAAACTAAGTGGAGTCTCCGGAGAACAATGTTCACTGCTTCCTGGGACGTGGACATAGCCATTGCACTGTGTGAACCACATAAAAATCCTTGTGTCATTCTTTTTAGCTTCACTGCTATTTTCATTTATGTGTTGTGTGCTCCATCTTTTACTCATACTCAGTTTTTCTGCTCTGTGTTTCTAGATTTTGTAACGAAAGAACAAAGTCTACAACTCTTCCACTGTAAATCGATTCAAAGGAATTGATTAATTTTGGGCTCAAGAACTAAAGCCCGTCATTTTCTTTCACAAGCCCAAAATACTATAATCTTATTTCCCTTGTTTATTTCTTTTTACAAGTTGACTTAATATCACTTGAGCCCATTTTCCTTTGTAAAGGAAGAAACAAAAACAAGAAGGGAATTTCCCTTTCATCTCCTTCCTTCCATTCTCTTCTGTTTATTAGTCTCCTCAATTCTATTATGTTCATTTCTCTAGAATCCCAAATTCTTGCTTCCGGTCACTTTTCAATTGGTATAAAATCATCCCCTTGAAGGAGCTCACTACCTTCCAAGGGAAAACGATCTTGGCTGGCTACATCATCATTCGGTCAATGAAGAACTCTAGGCAGTGGTACGAGATGTCCCCTTAGAGATGAATATGGAGGCGCAAAGTGCATGGATCGTTGCTCAAAGAAAGAGTGTTCAATTCAACTGTCGGGCTATGCACATCTTATGGTCGGCGATGTTATTAGATGAAGCAGACAAGGTTGAGCACTGTGAATCCGCATAGGAGATATGGAGGAGTTTGAAAAAAACCTATGAAGGGACTTCAAACATCAAAGAGACTCGAATCGACCTACTTATGCACGATTGCAAGGCCTTTGATATGTTTTCAGGTGAGGGTATCCATGAAATGAATTCTCGATTTACAATTTGGATAATCAACTCAAAGGGTTAGGAAAGACCTTTGAATCCAAGAAATTAGTTAGAAATTTTTTAAGATCCCTTCCTAAGAAATGGCTATCTAAACGTACAACCATTGAAAAAGATCTCAAAACTCTCTTTATTGACAGAACTAATAGTGTCTCGAGAAATTTTACTATGCTATATAGTATTGGTGCTATAGGATTTTGTCTTTATGGTACAACTTAAAATTGTACATTTACGTTATGGTACAACTTCAGATTGTACCTATACTTTTTGTACAAATTCTTTTATGGTACAACTTGAACTTGTACCTTTATGTGATGGTACAATTTCAAGTTGTAAAGTTGTACCATAACATAATGGTACAAATTGCTTTATGGTACAACCTAAACTTATACATTTAATATTATGGTACAACTTTAAATTGTACATTAAAGCACTAATACTATATAGCGTAGTAGAAGTGCTCATAGTGTCTCTCTTAAGCCATGAACATGCTATTCAACAGGTAGAAAAAGATGACGGACAACGTAGAAGCAATCTTGATTTTAAATCTTGCGCTCATAGTAGAGCTCATTCCGAGTTAGCGACAACTTTCATAGCATGCTGAAATATTAAAAAAATTATCAAAAGCATCATTTTCAAGATTCGGGTAGAAAGATTGTTTATGATCAATATAAAAGGTTTCCACAAGTAAAGTTGCAGTATCAACAAGCAATGGAACCAGATTCTTGTTCTTGGGAGAAAGAAGCTCAATCATGCTACAAATGCGGGAGGATCGGACATCGTGCAAATTTTCCTCAGAGGTAAGGAGTGTTAAAATCAAAACTTTTCATTGAAGAGACAAACTGGGTCATAAAAAAGATATCATTAATGATCTCAAAATAACTATAGGACTCGATTGAATTACATAAAACTGGGTGCTCCCTCCATGTATGTGTTTAAGCTCACTTCTCTACTTCCTATGTTCTTTCTTTGTGTTTAGTGGGTTGGTCTTGTTTGGGGTCATCGTTTTGGATTGATTCGCTCTTGTTTCTGCTATATAGAGATACTGATGCATTATTGTCGTTTTGGCCATAGTTACAATTGTAGCATCTTTTTTTACTTTGTTTTTTTTTTTTTAAATCTATGCATTAGATGTCTACTCTCGTTCTAGTATCAAAAAGTATTCATTTGTGCAGTGTGCACTGCAGGTAAACCTCCCAAAGTGCTTTGCTAGCTACATAGAATTATTCCTTCCTCGTGTTTCTTTTGGAAAGAGTTAGCAATTTGAGGTGGAGATATAGCATATATATTGTTTATTTGTAATAGTTTGCTTGCTGTATTTCTTGGTTTGCTGTCTACAGTTGTAAGTGACGATTGCTAGTGTAATAGTTATGGGAGGAACAATGCTTGATCTGATGGGGAGGCCAAGTCTACTTATTTCAATGGACTTTTTGTTTTATGCATTGACGTGAAAGGTATTTATTCTTGTGTGCAGGTCATTATCAATTCGCAATCTCTGATTTGGGGGGAGATTGTTGGACGAATTAAGAAGAAATTAAAATTGACAATCAATCTCTACAAGAAAGGAAAGAACGAGATCGATATTGTTGGGCGAATTGATTGGAAATCAGTATTGTCAATTAATCTCTACAAGAAAGGAAATAAAAGGACAAATTCAAATACCTTCCTTTTTGACCAAGGAGCTGCAAGCCTGCAACGTCAAGAACTTCACATTATATATATTCTCCTTGTTATTTTATTCCCTTGAACTTTGGAACAAAGAGAAGTGGTATAGGACTTGTCTTTGGGTTTGCAAAGCGATTTATATAGAGGTAGAGTATCTATATTGTCAAGGTTGTAAAAGGATCGATCTATTATTCGGGTTTCTTTTCTTTGTCGTTTACAGTATGAGTCGTTGTTCTTGTGTTGTTTCTCTTAACTTACAAAAACTAAATAGAGTCTCCTGGGAACAATGTTCACTGTGACGTGGACATAGCCATTGCACTGGGTGAACCACGTTAAAAATCCTTGTGTTATTCTCTTTACCTCCACTGCTATTTTCATTTATTTGTTGTGCTCTGTCTTTTACTCATACTTTGTTTTTTGCTTTGTGTTTCTGGGTTTGTAACGAAAGATCATAGTCTGCAACTCTGCCACTTGAAATCAATTCAAAGAAATTGATTAATTGCGGGCCCAAAAACTAAAGCCCATAATTTTCTTTCATTAGCCCAAAATACCATAATCTTATTTATCTTGATTTTTTTTTTTACAAGTAGGCTTAACATCACTTGAGCGCATTATATTTTGTTTATTAGTCTCATCCACTTCTGTTTATTAGTCTCCTCCATTATATTTTGTTTATTTTTCTACAATCCCTAATTGGTCAAAATACATTTTTATAGCCATAATTATTCGAGTTGTGACAACAATAGCCACTTTTTGAAAAATACACAAATATAGTCATTCCGTCCATAAAATTAACGGTAAGGTAAAGAATGCTGACTGGATAGAAGGTTGTTGGCTAATTTGGAATTTTTCGGCCACGATGCATGCCAGGTGGATTATGCAAATCATTTTTTTTACAATTCAAAAATAAAAAGGGAAAAAAACTCACTTTACCTTTTTGGATCGTCACTTTACATTTCCATCTACCTTTTCTCCCACCCGATATCCTATCTTTCTACAATCGAACCTCCACCAATTCTACCGATCTACGACGAGGGCGACGCTGGATCGAGAAGCAGAACCCACCCCTCAATCCACCCACCTATCCCGTTTGTTGATCCACCCCTTCATCTCTATTTGAGCGTCGACTGTGCCATGCATCATCCGGGCGGGCGAGTAGAGAACTGAAGCATCGCACCCCTCCACCAGTTGCAAAGGACGGCAGCGAACCCTAATTCACTCCTGAATCAGGCGAAGAAGGCAGCATCGAACCCGGCCAACCCAAAATTACGAGGCGATTTGAATCTGAAAAACCCTAATCCCATTGTCAACGCTTCAAATTTTCGTCTCTTCACGTTGTGATGCGGTAAGTTTTCATGAGCTCTGGATATGTTTTGAACTGTGTAATGGATTCTAAAGTGAGGATCTTGCATGCTTTTATAGGTTTAAGGAGCTTTAAAGGTTGGAAAGCGACAAAACATTTGTTGGAAGGGACCACGTTTTTGTTGTTTGTCACGAAATTGACCATGAAGCAGAAGGTAAGAACCTCATGCTGTTGGATACAATGGTCATTGTACTGTATGTTGGTTTTGAACTGTGTATATTCTCCATTATGTTGAAATGAGTGAATTGTGTCTGAATTCTTTAATGTCACGTTGTCTGTATGTGAGTTGTTTATTAGTGAGTAATAGACATGTTGTCTGTATTTGGTTTGTTTAATAAGGTTTAATATGTACTTAAGTAAGGTTAAGTTAAGAAATAGCAATTAATGACTTAAATTGCGGTTTTTAATCAGATGGCATATCTTGGGGCGAGAATGTAGGCGAGAATGATCCAAATCAGCCTGTCCATGAAGAAGCATCACTTTCAGCAGCCTACGAGGCAGGGGCAGCTGCATCCGTTGCACGGGAGGTCTTCCATGTATATGCTCTGAGGATGCCCTGACTTCAGATGACGAGTACCACGAAGCTAGGACTAATCTTTGAACATATGGGGAGAGAAGGAAGAGGAAGGTGAAGGCAAGGGTGGTTGTTGATGGGGAAGAGGTGGAGCAGCTGGAGGATTTCAAAGAAGAGGATTCTGATGATGGCGAAGAGGAGGGAGATAGGGCTGTCAATGTAGAGGAGGTTGTAGAAGGTGCTGGCAATGAAGAGGGTTCCTACCCTAATCTTCAATCACCTCAACAAGCAGGTGGGGAGGGCTCACAACATTCGAGCTACAGGTTGTCTGAAGACTCTCTCCATGTAAAAGGCAACCTGTCAGATGAGGAGGGTGGTGAGCTTTATGACGATGCACCGCACTACGATCCTAACTGTGATCACAAGGCACTTCAGTTTGTCTGTCGAATGAAGTTTGATGGGTCATCACAGTTTAAGGATGCGGTTGTGAGGCATGCAGTAGCAACTTGGGCAGATCTAATGTGGGTCCGGAGTAACCCTACAAGAAGGAAAGTGAAGTGCAAGGATGTTAATTGCAAGTGGAAGTTGTATGCTAGCTGGTTTAGGAAGGATGCTTTACGATAAGGAAGGTTGGGCTACTTCACTCTTGTTCAAGGTCCCTTCCGGTTAATCAAGTAACAACAAACTGGATACCGAGAGACATGCTTGAAAAATTCTGAATTAACCCTGAGTTGGCACTGGACCAGATTATGGTTGAGATTAAATTGCAGCATAATGTGGAAGTGAAGAAGAGGACTTGTTGTCGGACAAAATTTGAAGCCATTAAGTTGTTGAGTGGCTCTTTGGTCGACGAGAACAATAGGCTAAGAAATTATGTCGTTGCGTTGATGAAGAGAGATCGAGAAGGGCGTTTCATACTGGAGGTAGAACCACATCCATACGGTGATAAGTGCTTCTTCAAGAGATTGTGTGTCGGCTTCTCCAATCTGAAGAATGGATTTCTAGAGGGCTGTCGACCGATGTTTGGTCTGGATGGTTGTTTCCTAAAGGGAGAGGTTAAGGGAATGCTCCTATTTGCTATAGGGAATTATGGGAATAATCAAATGTTCCCAATAGCATGGGCCGTAGTGAAGGGGGAAAATATTGATTCTTGGACATGGTTTATCTGGATCTTTTCTAAAGAATTGGGGATGTTGGACGACAGGAGGTGGACAGTCATTTCTGATCAGCAGAAGGTAAGCTATACACCATCTTAGTGTCTAGTTTTACTTAGAATACAACTCGATGTGGTTCCATGTCACTACTAACCATTCTTGTCGTTTCATTGTCGGGATTGGTAGAAGCTATACATGAACTTCTTCCCGAGGCTGAGCTTCGCGAATGCGCGAGACATGTTTATGCCAATTGGAAGATGAAGAATAAAACTGATCAGATCAGAAAGTTGTTCTCGACAACCGTGTATGCAAGCAATATTGTCGCCTGGAGGAAGGCTACTTCTCAGATGGAGCAGATTGAAGGTAATGGAGATGGTCCTACACCCTATAAGGAATTTATGGATGCTGAACCTAAACATTTCTATCGAGATTTCTTATCTATTATCCCTAAATGTGACTCTGTAGAGAGTAAGATACGTGAGACATGGAATGGAAGTATTGTTAAGTATAGAGGCTTTAGAATTATTGACAGTCTAGAGGGAATTAGGGGATATATGATGGAAAGAGTGGCTATCAAGTACAAGATGCTTCTTGGTACTACTGATCTGTTGTGCCATAGGATTAGAAAACGGTTAGAGAAGGAGAAAGAGCATGCTAGGTACTGTGTAGCGAGACATGCATTGAATGATAGGTGTGAAGTGAAGATGGGAAGTGAAGAATTCATAGTTGAACTTAACGCACGCGAGTGCACGTGTGGATATTGGCAACTGAGTGGCTTGCCATGTTGTCTCTGCCATCAGTCACTTGAGGAAAGAACCAGTTGATTATGTGCATCCGGTGTACCATGCATATAATGTTTCCTTTGTATACAAGGTTTGCATGCATTGTGTTGATGGTCGACAGGCTTTGCCCGAAGCTTCCGGATTTGATGTATACCCTCCCAAGAAGAGGGCAATGTTTGGGAGACCCAAAAAGAACAGAAGAAAGGTTGTTGTGGAGTTAGAAACAAGAGCTCAAAGAGGAGGCATTGGTGAGGAAGTTACTAGGAGAGGTAACTTGATCCGGTGCACTAAATGTCAAGGTGAAGAACACAATGCACGAGCATGTCCAGTACATGTTTCTGACCAACCGGTAGTGGTAAGTTTACTACTCATATCATAAACTAAGTTTGAAAGTTTACAATGAATCTTACTTATTTCTGGCTACTTTACTAATGATCTTGTATTGGCTTGCAAGGGATCCATTGCGCGGCAAAGGGGTAAACGAGTTGTTGTCCAGCAGCAAGAGACCAATGAGAGGCCAAAAAGAACCCATCACTGCTCCAAGTGTGGCCAACCTACTCATAATGCAAGGACTTGCCCTCTAAATAGAGGTGCAGGGATACAAGTACGTGCTCGATTGAAAGTGAATGAATGTTAAATTGATTATGAGAATCTAGGTAGCCACTTGAGTTTTGTGGTCATTTCAGGATGTGATATTGAATGTGGGAGATAGAGTAACGGTTGAAAGGGAGCTATGCCAAGCAATGACTGGGGTTGGTGTTTATGTAGATGAGAATACTGGAAACCAGTATGTTAGGGTGAGCGAAACTTCGGTGGATTGTGATCTGCAGCTAAATGTCAATGGTCTATCTCTTTATTTACTAATCTGTGACATGCAATTGCAGCTTAATGGAAACCGTGGGAGACAGTTTGGAGATGTTCCTTCGGAGCCCATGCGAGTAACTCAGCCTTCAGTGGTGGATTTGCAGGGAAGTCAGGCGCCACAAACATAGCCTTAGATGTCATGTTGCCTCGTGAGTCGAAATTTTGGTAGCCGAGGATGTAACTACTAACTGACCTCCCCTATGGATATTTTGGACGACTCATATGTAAGCTATAAGCTGCCAGGAATTTAGGTGTAGTTCAATAGAACAGTAGGGTATCTTTGTTATGTATTGGAAACATGTCCATCTATTATGATGTTATGTATTGAAACCACTCTGAACGAGTTATCTTTGCCTTTGAAACAAGCATGTTTATTATGCTGTTATGTAATGAAACAAGGCTTCATTGACTCTAAAGCAAGTTTGGTTATTTGTGGATGTTTGTTATGTTCTCAAACAGATGCTTGGGGAAAATAACATCACTTTCAACATTAAACCAACATTGCATTAAACAAGCATATATTTCACTCGTCCATACATCAAATACTACCACCCTGCCTCCACAGAATGACAACGAAGAAGGCATTCACAAACAACAAAACACTCAGCATATATTGCATTACATAGATTTCATCATGCACTCTACGAGCTTCAGCTAATCTAACTTCATGAACTTGTATCATGTTTCTCAGCTCTTCTGACATCATGTTTCTTTCCCTCTTCCTCCTCTCTGCCTTGCCCTCGGCTAGCCATAAACTCTCCTCCAACCTGAGCATCAAACTGTCCATCTCATTACTTTGTGCCTATGATTTACCCTCATTAGCATCCACCCACCTAAAAAATTTGCAAGTTTTTCTTGGTTCCTGCGACACCTCCAATCCCCAGCTAACAACGACATAAAAAACATCCATGGGCAATCTAAATCAGACACAACTCACCATCCAATAAGAACAACCATAAAATTGCCTGCCTGGGTTCCCCTCAGTCCCCGAAGTATTTTTCACTGCTGGTACATTGTGCTTGCAGAGGACGGAATTGGTGCTTGTCGAACCCGAGTCGGCGCCATAGCTAACCCCATTCCTCCAAGGAGTCCTCTGTGACATGATTCAGCCGTGAGAGATGATTCGCCTGAGAGAGCGGCGTCCACTGTTGTGAGAGAGGCGTCGGCAACAAGAGGACTCAGCGACGTGAAAATAAGGACTCAAAGACTGAGTGGTTTGGGGGGGGGGGGGGGGGGAGACGAGACGGTGGCAGGGGGTTTTTAGATGAGACTGGGAGGGACTGGATTTGGACGAAGAGAGACAATGGGGCAAATAAGGTAAAAATTTAATTTCTTATTTTTTTTTATTTCTCAAAGTGGCATAATGGTCAAATCCACGTCACCGCTGATGCGGGCAATGTGAGTCTAGGTGGCGATGACATGTCGTCCAGGTGGAGGCCACGTAGGTGACACATGGACGTTACTGATGACGTTAAAGTTTGTAACGAAAATGGCTAAAGTTGACATCGTAGTTTCGAAAAGTGGCTACATTTGTGTATTTTTTAAAATGTGGCTATTATTGTCACAACCCGAGTTTTTTTTTTCTATACAAGTGTATTTTGCCTCCCTAATTTTGCTTCTGGTCACTTATCACCTTTTTCTTGTCTCTACTAAGTAGGCTAGCATTCCTTGGACCATTCACATGCTGAGCACAACATATTGTACCCATTAATTCCCTCTTGATTTGTGGCATTACGATTAGGTCATGCATTTAATTCTAGAGTAAGAGGCTCTAATACTAAACCAATTAGAGCAAATTGTTCCTTTCACTTGTAACTAGAGGTGGCAAATGGAATAAATCCATGGACCGGTGGATCCATGGATAATATGGAGTGGATCAAATGGATTGGTGAATTGAATTATGAATTCAAGTGACATCTAAACATTGGACCAATATGTAAATTTCAGAAAGTTTACGTAACACACTGTAAATTTTCAATGATATTTTACGTTACAAAATTATAGTTTAACTATCAAAATGTAAACTATAAGAAGTACAAGTATTCAGATGTAATTTACCACATATTCATAAACACATCTATGAATCTAACAATCCAATTGAATTTAGAGAAAATGAATTGGATTTAGATGTATGAAATTGACTGAATATTTTACTGAATGGATTGGATTCGATTGGAAATTCTCACCTCTACTTCTAACATTTTTTTTACTGCTAAGATGAACTGGACTTTTAAGAGTCCACTTCCCATCATAGTTATCGATCGAACATATTCAACACTGTTGTTAAAATTGACCCGAGCCGGTCGATCGGACCGGTAAAATCGACACCCGAACGTCAGCTCGGTTCAAAAACCTCTAACAACCGCAACGATCCGAAAGACAGGTTTTTTAGCACAAAGATTCAAGCCACTCGAACCGTCCGACCGGTTTTTGGTTTCTGACCGTCTGGAATTAAGAAAAAATTGAACAAAATTTTTTTGGTTTCATTTGCCTGAGTGGGGCGATTTCATGATAACCCACCAGCTGCCGGCGAACCCATCGCTTTCTGGGCTTTCGCCAGCGCCGTCATAATCCTTCTCCTCTCATCCAATTTTGACAATCGAAGCGTGGCAGTGGAGGTCCTTCCCGACGGCGGCGGTGCTTGTCCCGTCCCTTCATCGGCGTTGGTGAGAGAAGAAAATCGAGTGTTTTGGAATGAGAGATGAGATAGAGAGAGAGATGGAAGAAATTAGAAGATGGAGAGAGGGGCGACTTGAGCGGTGTTGAGGGAGGGTGGGCGAGACTAGGGTTTACTTTATTATAATATATATATGTAAATTGTAAACTTATTAAGTGGTACTTGCAAAATAAATTTCATTTTAATCATTAAATTGTTAAATTACCACCTTATATGTCTTTTACTTATGATATTATTGTTTATAAGGTATCGGTTCTCTAACGGTTTTTTAACGATCCAATATTGGTTAGACGAATAAAGTGAGAACCGTTCACATTATCGGGTCATACTCCGGTTCAGTTTTGACAATATTGCTATTCAGCTTATTCCCTTGACACAAGCACTATTGCCTATTTCTAATTCTGAATCATCCGTTAATGCACAGAGTTCACAACCATTACCTCCCATCGGACTAGCCAGCCAACCATTGCTCCTAGTTTGATAGAAACTCTCAAGGTCTAACCTTTTATCAAAGGAAGTATGCTTTTGGATATCGCAATTGGTGCAAGACTATTGACGTTTTTTCCCCCTTTGTCATTATATCCTAAATATTTCAGCAACAACAAGCATATGTCTAATTGATGGTTATGTCAACTGGAGACTTGTGAGATACCTGATTTACTTGTGTAAAACGTCCACATCCAACAAGTTTTGATTATACCTATGTTCTCTCGATAGAGATGTCTAAAATTTAGATGAACCTTTTCTCCTTTCAAAAATGAAATATGAAACTATCTTCTTATTCATGTATTCCAACATTCGCAGATCCTAAAACTATTTTACTAAGGAAAAATGACATAATAGATGATAAGGCAATCCCAATTTTCAACCTTTTTCTTCCTCCTATGATTGAGACATCTTAGAACTCAAAGCACATCCAATATTTTTCACTAACATCAATAGAAAACAAAAACCCAAAGGGCAAGAAAAGAGCGATCATCTGCCTGCCCATGAAGGAGGAACTTTCTCTATGCATTTCTCCATCAAACTCCCATTTGATCTCAAACCAAATCTAAGCAAGCCTTTCTTGGGTGCAAATATGATAGTCCAATCTAGTAATGTATACATTGAGTCAGTTGTTTCCCAATATAGAAGTGACTTGATAGACTACCAATAGCTACTTACTGGAAGTTAATGGGGTGAATGGTCATGTTTTTATCTAGTTAGAACACATTTTAGCAAAGATCTCAAATGCAATACAGTAAAGGAAGTTGAGATGCATTAGATTAGAAATAAATATATTATTAACATATACAAGAAAAAAAATGTGTTTTCATAACATGTTATTTCTAGGTTACAAATCACTAGATATGTATTCTGTATGTGTGGATATGATAGGGAGATAAAAGATAGTATTTTCTATGTTACAGGTCAAGACATTCTTTGTGGAAAGGGTAGAAAGACAATATTAGTTTGGTTGCCATTTGGTGATCCTATCACCAGAAGAAACAATGACTAAATGCAATGAAAAAAGGGGAGACAATCCTAATGTTGTATAATACGATATATTTATACAAAATACCAAACAAAAGACGATTCTAGTTACTAACTAGATGCGAGAACATAGTTGTGCGATTTTGATAGAGACCATTTTTATCTTCCCAAGAGCTAATGATCATCCACTTCATGGCATTACTTGAGCATTATTATGTGTATACCTCATTGCTTCTTCTTTGTCACCCATTTGGATTGAACAAAAGTATATTTTACCAAATTCCAGCATTGCATCACGGTATTCGATATTGCGTTATTCCCTTGGATATGACCGCAACCAAGCTAGCTCCTAGAGCAACTTCAATCACTTGTTGATTCCAAAACTTCAATTTGGTTGCTGCAATTTAGAAAATCTTTCGTGATGAGAATGATCCTTTACCAGATACATCATACATTTGCATGTAAATTTAAAAATCGTACATGAACATATTATATCAAAAGATAACAAGATGGAAGTTGAACCTGAGAGTAGATTTGCTCATCAAATACGGTAATAGCACATGGTCCAGATGTTGAAGCCCAACTGCCTGGAGTGGTACAATAAACAGGTTTGGGTGCTTCAAAGCTCCCATTAACAAGAAACTCCATAGGACTTTCTTGCAGTTGGCTGTTCATATCTGCTGCTGTTGTGGGCTGCTGTAACTTTCCGTCATTAAGCAAATTAAGATGGTATGGAAGGTAAGGGTACTGTCCGCCAGTCAATTGCAGCCTCAAAGATGCATTGCCGTTTAACTCATTTAAAATACCACCACCGCTCACACCACTTTCCTGTCCAGAATTTGAAAGATCACAACTACTTTTCCCTGTGCCCAAGTATCCAGAGTAACTTCCATAGGAAGAACTTGCCGAGCATTCAACATCCCTAACAAAACCCATCATGTTACGTACATCGATCGTCAGTGGACAAAAGTGGTGAACGAACACAACTCCACTAATTAAGAAGAATGAATCATCAAGTTTTGAATCACCTAAGGGCTAGTATATTTGGATCATCTGGCAACATGATATGTTGGTTGTCGTAGTTGGAAAGCCATTGCAAAGGTGGGAACTGTTGTTGCTCAACATTCATTCTATAAGGTACTTGCACTCCATTTTGGTACTGCATGCAAACAAGGTTTTGAGAACCATGGAAAAATAATACTCAATATTGATTGATTAGAGGAATCCCAGTTATCCACCACTAATTCACAGGTTTACCTGACTATTGCAATCTAGTGAATCCATTTGTTGCTTTCCTAAATTTTCCTGACAATGACAAATAGAAAAACACGAATTTCACAAATTAAGTAGCAAGCATATACTATATAACAATTTCCAACAAAGAAGAGTTATTATATATATGGTGGCTACTTCGGTGCACTTACTTTTTTGGGTGCATTCAGTGCACCCACCTCTAAAAGTGGCCATAATACATCAAATTTTGAAATTTAATGGGTAGCATTAGTCTCATATGATGATATAACACAGAATCACAACTAATCAACCCATTACCCTAACCTATTAACATTCAATTTTGAATATAAACCCAAAATCCCAAATTGTAAACCCTGATCCAAACCCAAAATTCCTAAACCCTAAATCATTCAAATTAAAGTGAATCTTGAATGATTTTTGTACAAATTCATGTGGTTCTTGTTCATCATACTACAAGGGATGATTGACATCGTTTTCACATGAATCGTCTGCTCAGAATGACGATTATGAGGCGGGTGCATTGAATGCACCCAAAAAAGTGAGTGCACCGAAGACATAACCATATATATATATATATTGTTCTTCTTAGCATTGCCTATTGGAAGCTAGGTCTTCCATTGACCAGAAATTTTACCTAAATCCAACCTTGAAAGCAAACGGAGAAGATCGAGTTACCTTATGTGCATGGATTCGACTAAGTGACTCCCTAACAGAATTCTCCAACTGACCCAACAATTCAATGTTGTTGATATCATTGGGATTAGTCCAATAGCTGCAAATTAGCAAGTAATACTAGATGCATCATTGTTTTGTAGATCTAGATTAACAACCTATATATGAAATATTATTGCAAAAAATAGATAGTCCAAAAAAAAATTTGTACCCTTTTCTCTTAAAGGACTACACATGTACATACCTCAATCTCTTATGCGTTTCAGAAAGTTGTTTCTGCAATAAGTTTGACTGGTTTGTAAGGTCCTGATAAACTCAAAGTGAGACAAAAGTGAGACAAGCTTTGATTATATAGACAATAGGGAAGGATTCTAACATGGAAATTAGAGGGTTCATGTATGTACCTCTATTGTCTGAGAACTGAAAAAAAAAAAGATTTTGCTTTAGCATGAGTAAGTTTACCGATGGACACAAGTAATTAAGTTTACGCAAAAACATATTAAGCCAAAGTACAAACCTTGAACCAAGAAATTCTGGTATGTTGACATCATGGTCCAACTTCTTAAATGTCTTTTTCAGTGCCTATACTCTCAAAGAGAAACAAAAAAAATTATTAAGCTAACAATAATACCAAATTATAGAACAGACCTAAAGCATCAATGTATAACACTTACTTCGAGGCTTTCCAACTTCCTGTTGCAAGAGAAAAGGAAGAAAAAAAATCAATTTCGACCCAGTGATTATTATCTTCGTGTGCTATCTAGATAGTTAACAGAAACAATATGGACAAGTTTACAATACCTTTTTGTCCTTTCTTGAGGTGATAGCTGAGCAAATTTTGTCATGACTTCTTCCATGCTTCAAATATATCAAAATAAAAAGAAAGAGAGGTAATTGAAAGCTAGTTTATGTCAATTGATGATTGTCATTATGAAATCCAAATAAATAAATAAATATATGAAAATGAGAGAAGGATCCCCCACAATTTAGACTAAAACTAACATACCTGCGTTTTCCTTTACACAATGAAGGCTTTCCTGCTGGTGAGAACATGAGAAGGATAATGGGTATGTCGCACAGTATCGACAACTCATTAGCCTTCTTCATAATACCATGCTTCCGCTTGCCATAAGTTGCTTGGCGGCCATTTGTGTTCTCCAATCTCTTGATCTTTAGTTTAACCCTTCCCATCCTGAATTTTTTCCCGAAAGAAGCTCAAATGCATCAACATCCATTCACATAAAAGATCCAACAATTGGAAGAAAATACTAAATGGATGGCTTTTCATATAACATGATTTCTCAAAATTATCCTTTAAACATGCATTTCAAACTCCAATAAGAATTTTATATACATAATAATTCACACATATACAATCACATTCCTAATCGGAGTAAATATGCCAATCTTTTGATTTCCCCATAAATTTGAAGATTAAATATTTTCGATAAAGAATGATCCCCTTTTTAATCAAATCACATTGCATCATGAATGCCATCAACAAATGAAGAAACAAGCTAATCTAGAAATGAGCAATTTGTTGAAAAATAAGAATTCTAAAGGAAAGGATAGAAGAATGAAAGCATATAAGAAAGACTACCCAGATAAAGATTGATGTTAACTTCCTTTTTTGAGAAAAGGAAAAAAGGGGGAAAATTTAGCTTCCTAAAAGTAGATTGTTGGGAAAAATTGAAAAATCAGGTAAAAAAAGATGAAAATTTTGAAATTAAGGAAAAAAATCCAAATGAGGAAAATGAATCAAAGGACTAAGTCGAAGGTAGGGAAGGGAAGGGGTTTATTGGGGAAGGAACTGATTCGAGAGGGAAAAAAGGAACTTTAAAGGTGGATTAATTGCTAGGTGGAACATTGAAAGAGCAAATCTGATTAATTGAGATGAAGAATAAACGGTAGAAAAGAGATTAACAGAAACAAAAGGAGAATGAGAGAAACCTTACAATTACATCAAGGATTTTAGGGCACGACTGGGTGAGCGGCAAAAGCGGTCATGATGATAGGAGCTCAGGAATCGGGATCGCCAATCAAACTGTGAGAGAAAGAGAGGGAGAAGAAGATGGAATTGAATTGAATTGAAAAAAATGACAACCCAAAACTAATTTGATATGTGTAAAATAATGTGTATATTTGTTATATGATCTCATTATGATATATAATTGTTTCATATATATATATTTATGTTATTTCATGTGAATTTCTTTTAAATGATTGAGATACCATTATCGTTACATTGATTAATAAGTTTTACGGGTTTTCTAATAGACATGAAAAAAATCATCCATTAAGATATAGCACATTTTTAGATTGTTTTCTTTATTTCAAATTTATTTCATTGATAGAAAGTAGGTTCTGATTTGGAAATTACACATCTCCTACTTGTTCTTTTTTTTTACCTCGACCTTTAAGGAGATCTAACGGTAAATGGAGAATAATTCAATTTTTTTATTTAGTGTTTTTGCTTATATCTACACATAATATAATACGCCGAAGGGAAAAACGGGAGCCCCATTTCAAATTTCCTGCAACGAGAGTGAAAGTAGGAAGGACATTTTGGTCTTCACAATTACTTTTTTTTATTCATTAAAAAGACACGTACTGGGATTCGAACCATGACCATTTTAAAGAAAAGCAAGGATAATAACCAATCACACTAAGCACATTTGTTGTATCTTTTTAAATTAGAAACATATAATAGCAGGGAGGAAAAAACCCTTCCCCCATTTCAAATTCCCTGCTCCATGAGCGTTTGTAGGAAGGGTAGAATAGGGAGTGTCAATTTTTTTTCTCTTTCCTCTGTGGAACGGGCCAACTTACCGTACACATGTGAATTTAAACGGGCCCAGGAGTGTCAATTTTTTTTTCTTTAAGCCCTTTTATTTCTCCGTGGTGACAAAATATATATGAAAAGGTAAAAATAATACTCCTTTTTATTGTTAAAAATAAAACATTTAACAATAAACTAATGCATGGTATCTAATAGGCTAACCGCCAACCATAAAATAAAAGAGTTGAATGTGCCTGACCTACATGGGATTTGGCCATCAAGTAAAATAAATGAACATCATTGGTTTGTCATTCTAAAATAAGCTAATTTCTCTGACATAATATATATTATGCTATTATTTTATATCTTAGTGGCTAAAATATAATGTATTTTAAAATTATTCAATGGTTCAACCTCGACCAACACAATTAGTCCAATTTTTATCATTTCAAATATATATTTTATAATTATTTGATATCATAATGATCAAATTATAGTGTATTTTATAGGGAATCGTTGGTATTTGTTAGTAAAAAATTAAACATAAAGATCTATTTGGTTATTTTAAACATTATAACGATTCTAAACATTTTCAGTTCCTTTTGAATTTTTATGGTTTTATTCCCGAATAACTGATGTGCAAATGGCGAATTGTAGTCGTCTCTTTTCTTTCACTATTTTTTATTTTCAAATAGAAAGTTTAAAAGTAAAGAATAATTAGAATTTGGCATGGGTCGTCAAACAGGCTGAATTTCAAGTTTTGGGCCGTTTGTTTTATGCATTGCAAATTTATTAGCATTTTGATAAAAATGGCTTGGAAAAAAGACATATAAGTTGTACCTTTGCAGAAATGTCCTCAAATGTTTTAATGCTTTGTGAATCAAGTTCCGTGACTTTTGTGATGGTGTATGTGCTTGACAATTGCTCGATGTTGTAATTGCTTAATTTGAGAGTAAATCTTTTGATTTTCCCTATGAGTTGTGATACCAGTTCTGGTGGTTGCAGCATGTTGTCGTTGTTAGCCTGTAAAAGTTGTTCCGCCGTGGTGCTAAATACCTTTCTTTCTTTTTTAACAAATTGTGTAGTAGTGCTATGAAACAGACCACCCATGAACGCTACGCTTATTATGGTCTGTTCTTACTTCCGGTGGTGAGAAATTGTGAATTGAGAATCATATTCGCCTACCGCACTGTGTCTGGCTGGTGGCTGCTTACTGTGCTCTCTAGAGTTATGAAACAGACTACCCATGAACGTTTCCCTTAAGAGTCCATAACTTTTGCGAAAAACCAAATTTAGGCAATCAAAGGTGGTGGATGTGTGATTATTTTTTATGGCTTAATTGTTTGTGAATTGGATATCTGATCTTTGTATGATTGGAGGGGATGTTTGCTTAATAGAATAATCCATTTTAATTCATGTTTATTTTTAACATGAACTTTAGTAACTCAAAACCTTCGAGACACATATCACCTACTGCATTGTATCATTTTGCCTGGGTGCTTGCTGTGTTGTCAAACTTCTTTGTTGCTGCTGCTTTTACACTAACAGGGGAGTTAAAAACCCATGAATGTTTCCGTTTGACACAAACAGGAGGACTTGCTTCTAAATCGTGCACTAAAGATGATTGGAGGAAACATCTCTATTGCAGTTGATATACTGGAGACCAGAACAAAAGCAATGTATAACATCAAAACCAACCATCTGAACTATTAGCATTGTTGCTTTACTATTTTTTCGTGGTTGAGTCTCCTTCAAAAAATTTAGTTTGATTTTAGAAAATTTTGCTTCTGCAGTCCTGTCTTGCCACCAACGCGTTCAGTAGATGGAGATGGCAGAGGCGAAGGCTATTTTTGTGTTGTTGTTGCTGGTTTAGGGATCGGTTTGTGAAGAAGAGGGAGAAGAGAGGGGGAAAGGGAAATGCAGGAGAGGGGGGTAACTCTTTTTTCTGACAAAAATGGAGTGAAGAAAGGAATTATGATCAGTAAGGATATGGTTATCTTACATAATGGTCTCTATTCTGTTTGAATTGAGCTTGGGAGGCAGTGATAAGGACGAGCTGCAACCAATTCATAGTGAGAAGAGAGCTATGAACTGTGATCATGTCTTATTTCAAGTTAGAAGGTAGTTTCAGTATAAGGATTATTTAATTTGACAAGTTGTTTCGTCCATGATTCTTGGTAGTTTCAGTGCCATTCTAGCCATTGTTTAGTCTGTAATTTTTGAGAATTGATGTGCGAGTAATGACTTTCACTTAGCTTCAACAATTATGTGTGTATTTATTGACATGTGATAGAAATCTCTTTTCCTTTTCTTTGAATTCAGTTTCATACTCTAATTGTATCATTTGTACATAGGCAAATCATGCTCGAGATGACAACTCGCTGATAAGGCTGGTGCAAGGAACGGAGCCATCATTAGAATTCATACCGACAACGGGAAGGGATGCCCAGGACTAATTCAATGATGATTGATGATGGTATAATAAAAACTGCAGTCTGCATCAACACCAATTTCTAGGCCTAAGTAAAGTTATTCAACCCAGAACTCTGCTTAGCGCTAAAAATTTCCCTCACCCAACCTTGATCCTGTTTGACCCACTTCTGAAGAGTCAAGATATATGAATATGACTAATCCTCTCCGTTCGTATTTTCTTATTGACTCTTTCTGACCCTTTAGGTTGGGGCGGGTCGGGAAGAATCGGATTAGTGGGTCGGTCCTAATCAAGTGGAATCCCAATCCCTTCACTCTCACTTGCTTTCTCTCCTATTCCACAAGTGAGTAACAAACAGTAATCCGGCCAACGGGCCGGGTAATAGGCTAGTTGAAATAGAATACATGCATCAACTTTTTGAGACTTCCATCACAATCACTCAAAATTGAGACATTAACAATCTCAACAAAAAGTAGCAGAGATTATTCACAATCACTTAAAGTCAACTTTTTATGGTTTTACAACAAAAACACAATCTAAACTTCCAAACAAGATATTTGTCTAATACATCAATTGATTGGATCAAATGATAATACATTAATTGACTCAATACATGAATTAGAAAATCACAACTTTGAAAATCACAACTTTCAAACGACCCCTTAATTAAGAGCTAATAGCCCTAGATTACAAGTAGAGCTCTTTTGAAGAATCATATACTGCTTAGTTACATAAATAACTAAGCATTATTGATTCCTGGTGTCGTGGTTTAGTAATTCACTTAGTATAAGTCAAGATATGATATTAATACATTGAGATCGTACATTAAGACCAATACTTAATATTTTGTAAAGGATGTGCTACAACAACTTTAAATTATATGAATATATATAAGAGACAAAGAATACATTAATACAAATAGTAGAAAATCATTTGACTCATTGTTCATGAGACCGTACCAGATTTCATATATGACAATGGTATTTAGTGGTACAATCATGGTTTTAATAATAGCATATTGATAAAATATTATTATTATTATTTATTAGAATAATATATATACCATATATGGTAATGACTGGTGTACTCCCGGAGTATACCATACTCCATGTGATATGACCGTTAGATCTCCTTTTCTGAGCTCCGACCAATCTCAACGGTCAATTAATATTTTCTATAAAATTGAACTTCGGGTTTGAGTTTAGAGAATCGAGGCCCGAGGTTTATTAATTAGAGGTTAGGGTATAGTATCATACCCCAAACTCGATTTAATTCATAGTCTAGATAGGGATACAAGATGCCCATTTAATTCATGGTCAATTAATATTTTCATAATTGATATAGCCTTATAAAGAAAATAGATGCCTTGTAAATACATAATGTAGTACAAGATTATTTTTTAGGTGTAAATAGTTACTATTTTTCAGACAAGTGTTTACTCAAATCGTCTTCCTCTTTGTTACAATTTTCATCTTTTTAGAAAGCTTATACGCAGTGAGAATTTAGGCATGACGAGGGATTTAAAGGTCGAGATAGGACACTTCATGTTCTCTGTCGACTTCATAGTACTGGATATGCATAGAAATAGAGATTACTCTATCGTTTTTGGGAGGCCCGTCTTGGTCACTTCCGATGCATTGATCGACGTTCCTAAGCATAAGCTTACGATGAGAATAGACAATGTGAAGCATATTATACACATGATTACTCCAGAAGCGAAGAAGGAAGTTTGCGAGAAACAATCAAGATATACTTTTGTAGAATCTGATTGTGACTCCTTGGAGACTCATATGGTTGACTATGGGGAATGTGTCGACTCGACCCTTCCTTTCAACATGGAAAAGGAGTTAGAATTCAACAGTAGGGAATCACGTGATAGCAAGCGAGAGTTCGAGGAGATGGTACGTACCTTACACGTCCGTGTTGATGAGTCTCCAACATCTCCCAACTTTTCTTCTAATCCATCCCTCGATTCCCCTGTCCCAAATTATTGGTGTGGGGAATGGCCTTTATATCTTTACTGGTCATATCAATAGAAGGGCGCTAGCAATGCCTAGCTCAAAGGCATTGAAGATAGGGCGCTACATGGGAGGAAATTCATGGTTTGTCTAACTTCAAGACACTAAAGAAAAGTACTTATGAGAGATAACTCAGTTCAATTTTGACAATATCGTGGAGTAGTACATCACCAATAAAGTTGGTCGACATGAAGATCGCACCATCAACCGCTTTGCAAGTAAAGGTAATCTTAAACCCTCATACTATATCGATTTGTGCTTTAAAAGAATGAGTGGTTGCAACCCTTTAGGATTGAAAGTAGTCTTGTCGCAAAACCCTACATGCATATCTTAAACAACATTAGGACGATATTGTGAAAGGAGGTATCGTCTTTGTGTGGGGTGATCAATTGGGCTTCATCTAATGCCACTCTCTTTAAGAACGCCTCACGATAATACATGACTGGTGTTTTGGTAGACCCTAAGCATCCATTCTTCTTTTTATGGGGAGTGAGGGTATAATAATTGCACCATCATATATTTTCTCATCACCATTCATTGCATATTTTCACACTTCTGTGACGATACAGACACTCAACGATTACGTTTGTACTTGTCACTTAAGACATCACGACATCAATGCCACTATGGCCTTGCCTATGACATGTCACCTAGAGAGCTACTTAGGTGTACCTCTTAGGTATTTCCTTAGACAAGGAGATGGCACACTTTCTCTCTCCGTTGTACACTTTTTGTTTGTTTGTGGAGCCAATCATCAAAGGAACTAGTCGATTTGCATGGATTTCTACAAAACTGGTAACTTCATTATACTTTTATCTCTACTACTTGCTTGGTCCAATGAGGGCATTGTCCCATTTAAAGTGTAGGGTGGGATTTAGGTAGTTTGTTCTTCATGTTATATACCATGAGTTTGTGAATGTTAATGCATTTGGGGAACAGGTGTTTGTGTGTGCATTTGTGCATCTAATTTCAAAATTTCGAGTAATTCCAAACCCCCAAAGAAAATTTGAAGTTCATCATACTTTGAATTGCTAATCTATGCATTGATACGTGACTTAGGGATGCTAGTGTAGGGTCTATGAAGGATGTCCTTATCATGAGACTTGGATCCATCTTAAGAACGTATAGATTGGTGCTTCCTACCATCCTTTTCAAGTTCTCAAACTCCTCCTCAGGGGAAGGAGTCTTTTGTGCTTAAAGCTAAAACATGGTTGATATGTAGCTTCATACATTCAAAATCCTACCACGACAAGTCTAAATCAAAAGATGATGCCGCCGTAAATAAAGTGTGGGGTAAAAGCCAAGTACGAGGCATCATATCCTTGGAAAAAAACTGAATTTTGAAAGAGATACTAGTTTAGTCTTGGTGGGGTAGTCCTACGAGATGATGCTAATTCCTCTCCAGTACAAGTAAAATTTCCATCCACATGATAGGATTGCCAACTTGAGGATGTGTTTTCAAGTGCACAGATAAAGCTTCCGACATCCCTTGACTTCATTGACCTTTCAAACGATCAAGAAAAAGAAAAAGTGCTTTTGCTTGATTATGGCTTGCTAGTACCAAAGCACAAAGCAAAACAAACCCCTTATGCGTATAAAAAAAGCACGATGTGTACAAAACGGATAGGCATGCTCGTCTTCAAACGAAAAGTGTTCAAAAGCCTTTTCGTGGGCAGAATAGATATACTTCCTAATCAAGCTACATGAGCTTCTCCCCAACCTTCGTATAAGAAGACTCGAGTAAGAGAAAGAGAACTCCATCTCGTGAGAGACAAATCATTTTGTCCTTCTCTCTTTCCTCATGGCCTTCTCCATAACTCCGTCACTTCGTGGCAACTTGCAATGTAGTATTAAATTTTTGCAATAACATTATCAACGTCAGTAAAAATGAATTATTATTATTATATACCCATTAAAATAAGCATTTTATTTTATGATCACTGAGAAAGTTCATATAAATCAATAATAAATTATCTCAAAACATTAATAATGACATTAAAAGTCATTGTAAGAGGTCATGGCTGGTTAGTTATGAACATGCGTAGGCTTAGAAAAACTTTGTGAAGAAAAAACTACTTGAAAAAATGTCAGAATTAAGATAGATATAAATCAAACTCCTCTCCGGGAATAGGGTTGATTGGCGAAAAATTGGGATCTCTCCCTACATCAACTCACTTTCTCTGTTGTCCGATTTCAACCTTTTAAATCTGTCGACATGATTCTTTGAGCAGATGGCCAACAGATTTGTGCCTCTTCTAAAGAAACTCCTCTCCCTCAGCCGCCACTCTCACCGAATGGTCACCTACATGCCTCGTCCTGGGGATGGTGCTCCACATGCTGTCACCTCGATTCTCGGCAACGAAATTGTTCCTCACGTCAACGACGCTCTTGATTGTCGGAAGGGGAGAGAAAAGACGGAGGGAGATCGATCGGATACTGCCGGCGAATGACCCGTCCAAGATTGAAGGTGGTGTGTAGAGGGGAGGATAAGTTAGGGTTCCTGAAAATGATTGGGGGAAATTTTTGGCGTATAATTGCGACCAATGTAGTCAAAAGCGCGTTTCTACATAGAAGGGTTTTGGTGATCTAGAAGCGTAAAATCGTAAGTTTTTAAGCTTTAAAGCGTGGTTTTAACTACATTAGCTATAAAAGCTGTGATTTTGTGTAGAAGCATTTTAGTGACCTAGAAACATAAAGCGTAAGTTTTAAGTTTTAAAACACGATTTTTACTACATTGATTGTGACACAAGCAGGGATTCGAGTGGGAGAGAAAGGCAACGGGGGTTCTGTCGGACTTGGAGAGTTGCATATTGAGGAAGAAGAATTCAGGCAACGCAACACAAGATGGTGGAGATGGATACAGGGAGAAGGCCGAGGTTGAGGAGTGCGGCCGCTAGGAGTGGCAACGATTCGGTTCAAATCGGACCGAATCGGATCGAATCGACTCTCATACTGAATCGGATCGAACTGTTTATCTTTCGATTTGAATTTGGTTCCTGACTTTGGAAAATTTTCGATTTTGGTTCGGTCCAGACTGAAATCGTAAAACCAAGCTAAGGAGCGGACCGAATCGTAATTAAATTAGTTGTCTATTATATTATGCTCCGAGAAGGCAAGTCGACTTGAAACTGGAAAAACGTAGTACCCTACACGACACTTAACTACCTATAAATATGATTGACTTTCCCTAACTTAGACTCGCCGCTCCCGCTCCTATAGTCCTACCCTTCAAATCAGAGTTCTCATCGGCGTCGCTTCGATCAAGAGAGCTTCTTCGACCAGAGTTCTCATGGGCGGTCCAACGTGCACTGGAAATGAAAATGGAAGATTAGAGAGGCAATTAATTAGACTACCTTTGAGTAGGGGTGTTCAAATGGTTACCGTGGTAATAACCAAACCAATTAAGCAAAAATTTCATTAACCATGGAATAAAATGTCTTGACCAAACCGTCCAAATTAACACGAAAACCAAATTAACCAAACCAAAGTTTAATTGGTTTGGTTAATCAGATAATCGGATTAACCAAATAACATAACATTACACGAAAACAATTATCTTGTTAATGAAAAAAACATAACCATATATGTTATTACTATCATAAACTATCATTATATAAGCAATAATAATAAGACTAACCATCCATGATTATCAACATCATTCGAGTTAATACATCATTCATCATCTCTACACCTAATATAGTTAGCTTACAACAAACTCTTAACATAAATATTAAAGGGTAATTATCTATTTTTTACCCAAATCTTTTTCAAATTATTTTATTTTATCCAAACCTATTGGAATATTATTTATTAACCAAACTTATTGTAGCTAATTAAAATCTGGACATTCATTATGTTACCGTTAATTATTTACTAACGGATCTCCACATCAGCGCCCACCTCATCGTTCATATCAGAAATTAAAAAAATTAAAAAAAAAATCATAAAAAAGGCAAAATAACCATAATCAAATCTCACCACCGCCTATCTGAGAACCGAAAGCGCAAGCGCTCATCCCGCCGCCGCGACTAGTACCTCAGTTTCTTGACCGCCGGCGACATCCTCATCCACACCAATAGTGTCGCAATCCTGGTCAGGATGTCGAATGAATGCGCCGTAAATCTTGATGGACCTCAATCGATATGTGGCAGCGGGGTTGAGTTCGTTGACGGAGCAAATATGAGTTCGAAAGCCGGATGCCAATCTGGAGGCCTGGTGGACAGATCTGGTGGATAGGGCTGAAAATTTGCCTGTCCCGTCCCTGTCCCTGTCTGACCCGTCCCTGAAGGATCAAGATGTATAACTGTCCCGTCCCTTCCCTGTCTCCTTCTTGACCCTGTCTAACCCTCAAGGGTTAGGACGGGACGGGACAGGTCAGTGGGTCGACCCTAATCAACACACTACTTTTTTACAAATTACGTTTTGGTACCCAAAATTATTTTTTCTTACAATTTAGTACCTATTTTTTTTTACAAATAAGTCCATAAATTTTGATGGTAAAATTACGTTCTGGTACCCAAGTTTTTTTATTTTTACCAATTAGTACCTAAACTTTTAAAACTTTACGAAAAGGTCCAATGAAGTATGAGATATTTGTTGTTGCTAAGGGTCACAGGGTCAAAACGTGACTCGTCCCTAAGTTGTCCCAACCCGTCCCGACCCTTACAGGGTCAACAAATGACCCGTCCCTAATCTGTCCCTGTAGACAAATTGACCTGTCCCGACCCTTAGGGACGGGACGGGTCAGTGGGTCTTCCGGGACAAGCTTTCACCCCTACTGGTGGATGCCCGTTCTAGAGGTTTGGAGGAGAGATCCGATGGATTCCCAATCAAACCGCTAACTTGATCGGGGAAGCTGCCAGCCAATCTCTACAATGGAGGGTTGCTCGTCGGGCGAGTTGCTCAATCGAACCATTTTAGTGGGGAGGTTCCTGAAAACAGATCTGAAATGTGGGTTGAAACCCTAAAAACTTGATGTTCTCATTCACTTGTTCTGCCTTTTATAGGCAAAGAGACTTACAGAAGATGACAATGTGGAGTACAATTTGTCCTTAAGCTTGGAGAGGAAACAAAAGGAAAGCTTGGACGAAAAGTAAAACAGGCAAAGAAGAAGGTGTAAATGTCGTCGCATCAGCTTAAAATGTTAGCCACTTAAAACGTTGTCGGATCGATCTCCTTCTTCAAGCTTTGAACCGAGTTGACCGTTGCAGTCGAAATTTAGGGATTTAGTTCCTGTTACCCCCCCCCCCCCCCCCCCCCGGCAAGCCGGTGGGCAAAGGTTGTGCACACCTAGCTTGGAAAGCAATTGAAGGAAGGGACCAGGGGATAAGGGTTTGGTGAAGAGGTCTGCGAGCTGGTGATTGGAGGAGACATGGAAGAGCTTGAGAATCTTTGCTTGAAGCTTATCGCGCACCAAGTGGCAATCGAGTTCGATGTGCTTGGTGCATTCGTGGAAGGTGGGGTTGTCGGCGATATAAATTGCACTCTGATTGTCACAATATAGATGAGTTGGCTGAGGATGCAAGACCTGGAAATCATGAAGGAGATAGAGGATCCGTTGGAATTTACAGGCAGAGAAGGCAAGAGCTCTGTATTCGGCCTCGCAAGAAGATTTGGAAACAGTCTGCTGCTTTTTGCTTTTCCACGAGATGAGCGAATCACCCAGGTAAACACAATACCCTGTAATTGATCGTCTTGTGTCGATGCAAGCAGCCCAGTCTGAGTCTGAAAAGGCTTTGAGCTGAAATTGAACCTTCGATGGGAAGAAAAGACCTGTGGCTGGGGCACATTTCAAGTAGCGTAGAATTCTTTGAACTGCTTTAAAATGTTGAACACTAGGGCTTCCCATGAATTGACTCACTTGTTGAGTTGCAAAACTGATATCAGAGCTAGTAGTGGTTAGATAAATCAGTTTGCCCACCAAGGTGCAATATAGTTAAGGGTCATCAAATGGAATCTCACAGATGCTGGTGAGATGAGTCTTATAGTCCATAGGAGTTGTGACTGGTCTGGAATCTAGCATATTAGCTTCCTCTATGATTTCAAGAGCATACTTACGTTGTGAGAGATGAATGCCTTTGTTGTTTCGAGCCACTTCCATGCCAAGGAAAAACCTAAGTACACCCAAGTCCTTTATACTGAATTGAGAGTGAAGGAAGCCCTTGAGTTCTTGAATGGCAACAAGATTATTGCCTCCCACCAGTAGGTCATCAAAATAGATTAAAATGCAAGTGTAGCTGGAATCAGTAACTTTGTAGAATAAGGAGTGATCTACTCTTCTATGGGAATAGCCAACCTGTTCAAGCTTATCAGTAAGCTTGGAAAACCATTGCCTTGAAGCTTGCTTTAGGCCATATAAAGATTTCTTGAGGCGACAAACTGGGTTTTTAAAACCAGAAGGTGGTTGGTAGCCCTTAGGTAAGGTCATATACACTTCCTCTTGTAAGTCTCCATGAAGGCATTATTCACGTCCAACTGGTGAATATGCCAATTCCTTAAAGCAGCTATAGCAAGAAAAGTTCTGATGGTGGTCATTTTAATGACAGGAGCAAAAGTGTCCTGGTAATCAACTCCCTCTTGCTGTGTATGACCCTTTTCCACAACCCTAGAATTAAATCTTTCAATAGAACCATCTTGGCGAACCTTGATTCTGTAAACCCATTTGTTTCCTATAGTTTTCTTGCCTGGTGGCAATTCCACCACATCCCACGTTTGGTTTTGTAGCAGGGCTTTGAGTTCATGTTGCATTGATGCATTCCACTCAGCAGATTTGGATGCTTCTTTGTATGTCGTGGGCTCAACAAAAGAAGAGATGGTTAGGACAAATTTTTTGTAAAATGGGGTGAGAGTATCATAGGAAATCATAGAGGGAAGTCCATACCTTGAGTCTGGGATATGTTGCTGAAGAGAGTGACCTTTACCAGTAGATTGACAAGCTAGATAACAATGGTAGTCTTTGGTTAAGTGAGCTGGTGGTTTTGAGGATCTGTCTGAACGTCTGGGAAGTTGTGGATCAGGTTTGGGAATAGGTATAGGAGAACGTGAGGAACCTGAAGGGGACGGTTGTGTAGAGGAAGAAGGAGAAGGAGAACTAGGTGGAACTCTGTGAGAAGTGGAAGGTGAAGTAGAAGTAGGAGATGAAATGTTGTCAATAAGAGGAAGTGGAGACTCAGAAGATGGTGATAAAATGGATGAGGGAGTAGTTGGGTGAATAACAGGAGGTTCATCAATGAGGGAAAGAACAGGATCAGGTAGGGGAAAGAGAATATCAGAATCAGAAGATGAATTGGACTGGGGGGAAGAAGATTTGAATGGGAAATGGGATTCATAAAAAATGACATCCCTTGAAACAAAAACATCATGGGAGTCCAGATCATATATCTTATAACCTTTAATACCAGCTTTGTAACTCAAGAATACTCCTTTTCTAGCTCTAGGCTGGAATTTTGTTCTGTGATTAGCTAGAGAGGAGGCATAGCATAAGAAACCAAAAACTCTTAAATCAGTGAGGTCAGGAGGAGATTTATGAAGTTTTTCATGAGGTGTTTGGTTGTGGAGGACTAAAGATGGGACACAATTGATGAGGTATATTGCATGTTTGATGCAATCACTCCAGAAACCAGGTGGCAGGTCAGCCTGGAATTTGAGGGCTCGAGCAACAACAAGGATATGCTGGTGTTTGCGTTCCACCTTGTTGTTCTTTTGAGGGGTCTCAACACAAGACATTTCATGAATTATGCCCTGAGAATCATAGTAATCATTCATTTCAAATTCTTTTCCTTGATCACTGCGGATTCGTTTAATTTGTGTTTGAAACTGTCGTTGCATTTGATTGCAAAAGGCAATTAACTTAGGTCTGGCCTCAGATTTGAGTTGAAGAAGAATAACCCAAGTCATTCTTGAAAAATCATCAACAATGGTCAGGAATTACTTGAATGAATCATAGGTAAGAATAGGGTTGGGACCCCATATATCAACATGAAGGAGTTCAAAAGCATGTGTGGTTACAGACTGGCTTAATGGAAAAGGAAGTCGCCTTTGCTTTGCAAAGTGAAAAACATCACAGGGCAAACCCCTTTGAGTCTCAATGGAGGTACAAAATTGATGAAGATAAGGGATGTTAGAATGGGACAGGTGTCCTAATCTAAAATGCCACAAATCAAAAGTGTTGGAGCTTGCAATTGTGAAGATCTTAGGATTACTAGTGTCCTCTAGGTAGTAAAGTCCATTTGTCAATCTAGCAGAACCAGTCACTTTCTTCTGCTCCAGATCCTGTATGACACAAAGGTTGGAGTGGAATGTTGAGCTTAAAGAGTTATGAGCAGTGAGCTTGCTCACTGAGACCAAATTAAAACTGAAACCAGGAACAAAGAGTGCATCCTGAAGAGTTAGCTCATTAGTGCAATGAACTGTGCCTTTGTAAGTGGCTGGGACTTGTTGACCAGTAGGAAGGGTTATGTAGATCCCAGAAACAGGAATAGGATTGACTAAGTAGTCTAGGCATGAAACTATATGATCAGAAGCACCTGTGTCAAGAATCCAGGTGAAACTGTGGTTGGGATTTATGTGGGTGGATGGAGCAGATAAAAAACATGTACATGAAGGAGCATAAGTGTTAGTGAAAGCAGCAGCAGTGTGAGGAGGGTGCTGTTTAGAGTTGCCAACCAGGGCCATAAGCTTATCATAATCAGCCTTGGTCAGCTTGACAGGATCATCATGAGTAGACACAACAGAATTAGCATAACCCCTGCCCCTACCATAAGATGTAGTAGTAGTTCTGGGAACATAGTTGGCAGGGAAACCATGTTTCTTAAAGCATTTCTCCTCAAGATGACCATGCTTGCCACAGTAAGTACATTCAATGATGGTGCCCTGTTGACTTGAGGGAGATGGTCTGGCAGACATGCCTGGTGGATATCCATGTTTGACAAAGCAAACATCCTCAGTATGACCATCTCTTTTGCAAAAAACGCAGTAGGGTCTCTTTTGAGTGGAGTTAGGGCGTCTGTTAACCCCTTGAATAGCCAGAGCAGAACCATCAGTAGTGACAGAAGCAATGAGTTTAGCACGTTGTGTGCCATATAACTGTCGTTCATTTTGGAGCATTCTTTGGAAGACCCTATTGATGTCTGGTAAAGCATCCCTAAACAGAACTTGGGATCTAACAGCAGAGAAGTTCTCGTTTAAACCACGCAAGAACTTAATGACATAACTAGTCTCTTGATATTCATGGACTAATTTCATAGCTGGACAGGTATTGTGACTTGTGGTTGTACAAGCACAAGGGATCAAAGGTTGGTAGTTATCAAGTTCATCACGAAGAGTAATTACCTTGCTGTAATACTCAGTGATAGTTTGTGTACCTTGCTTTAAGCTACAGAGTTCTTTTTCTATTTCTGCAACTCGAACAATGTCTCCAGAGCCATACCTTGTTTGCAAACTTTTCCATGCCTCTGCTGCTGATTTGCTGGATAGAATGGTCTTTCTGATTTCAGATTCCACAGCCTGTTGGATCCAACTGAGGATCATAATGTTTTTCCTGACCCAAGCATTTCTTTTTGGATCTATTTCAGCAGGTTCAGGAATAGCACCATTGAGGAAACCGAGCTTGTTTTTTGCTGCAAGGGCATTGAACATCGCGCGGCTCCAGTCGTTGTAGTTGGTTGCTGTGAGTTTCTCGCTGACAAGAAGAGAACCATGCTGCTCAGAGCCGTGAAGGAAGTATGGGTCTTCCATAGGATAGGGAGTAGAAGAGAGATCACCAAATGGTGCAGCATCATTTGGTGGTTAGGATGTAGCCATGGCGGCGCCCTAAGGCTCTGATACCATGAAAACAGATCTGAAATGTGGGTTGAAACCCTAAAAACTTGATGTTCTCATTCACTTGTTCTGCCTTTTATAGGCAAAGAGACTTACAGAAGATGACAATATGGAGTACAATTTGTCCTTAAGCTTGGAGAGGAAACAAAAGGAAAGCTTGGACGAAAAGTAAAACAGGCCAAGAAGAAGGTGTAAACGTCGTCGCATAAGCTTAAAATGTTAGCCACCTAAAACGTTGTAGGATCGATCTCCTTCTTCAAGCTTTGAACCGAGTTGACCGTTGCAGTCGAAATTTAGGGATTTAGTTCCTGTTAGTTCCTAGTTCGATTGGGGATTGTGGGACTCTTGAGAACGGTTCATATCTACGACAACAATTTTTCAGGGGAGGTGCTGTCGGGGATATGGACGGCGGTCAACATGACAATACTTAATGTTGAGCGCCAATTCGTTCTCCGACGCACTCCCGATCTCCATAACTTGGAACTTTTCGAGATTGGAGATTAACAACAACAGGTTTTCAAGGCCATTACCCAACGGAGTCGCGAATTGGAAAGGGCTAGTTGTGTTCGAAGCCAGCAACAATATGATCTCTGACGATTGCCGGTGGAGGGTTGTCTACCATTTGTGAGTTCGATTCGAGAATTGAATCTTTTTCTAGTATCTCAATCAAAACTCTCCCCCATTTGTGGTGGCGGTGGTGAATGCCAAGCAGTTGAGGAGGAGGGCGATGATAGAGATGGGGATTTGGGTAAATGCATGGAAAGGGTTTCATGTCATGGCGGCGGCGGTGGTCGGAGGAGGAGGAGGTAGAAGAGAGATGAGATGTTCTCTTCCTTTGGAGTTTGCCACGTCAACACAATGGCAGGGCCACATCAACGCCATGTCAACAAAGTTAATAGACTTAGGAAGGAAAGTTAACGGATGGTTAATAAATAGTATTTCAATAAGTTTTGATAAAATAAAAGAATCTGAAAAAGGTTTGGGTAAAAAATAGACTTTATCCAATATTAAATGAGAAATTTTACTATGCTATATAGAATTGGTGCTATAAGTTTTTGCCTTTATTGTATAACTTGAAGTTATACGTTTAACGTTATGGTACAACTTTAGATTGTACCTATACTTTTTTGTACAAATTCTTTCATGGTACAACTTGAACTTGTACATTTATGTGATGGTACAACTTTAAGTTGTAAAGTTGTACCATAACATAAGGGTACAAATTCCTTTATGGTACAACTTGAACTTATACATTTAACGTTATGGTATAACTTCAAGTTGTACATTAAAACACCCATACTTTAGAGCATAGTAGAAGTGCTCATATTAAATACATACCAATACCACTCATTAGGAAGTTAAGGCTCTCCTACAAAACACTTAAACTATACATAGTTGGAGGTGACTGTCATGGTACTATACGTAATCATAAAGTCTAGTAGCTGTCCATTATGTTTTGGTTTAGTCAATAAGCAGACCCATTTAATTTTTGACACATAATGCTTTGGCTTGTTGTGCACATGAAAATAAAAGGGTTATAGGTATAATATGCCCTTCTACTATGATGTTTTATCAAACATGCCCCTCTACTATTTTTTACATCAAACATGCCCTTGTACTTTGTAAAAATGATCAAACATGCCCTTTTGTTAAAATTTTCATCCAAAAACCATTAACCATGGCCGAACTTTTGTTTGGGCGACACAAATGTCTAAAATATCCCTAATAATTTCACTTTAGAATTTATTTTGGTTATTTTGTATAGCTAAATAATTCAAATAATTTCACTGGAAGAGACCTAGAGGAATGAAACGGGGGACAAAACTATCATTTTCCCTCCCATTTGCCGATGTCGGGTCGTCTAAATATCGGTTCAACCATGATTGACGATTTTTTCAATCGAAATTTTAATAGAAGGACATGTTTGATAATTTTTTCAAAGTACAGGGGCATGTTTGATGTAAAAAATAATAGAGGGGCATGTTTGATAGAACGTCATAGTAGAGGGGCATATTATACCTATAACCCAAAATAAAATAGGGAATCACGAAAGTTTGGTTTGGTGGGTTGCATGGAAGTATAAATAATTTTGTATATTACGTGTATCATTAATTGGTTTCATTAGTTAGGAGTGTTGAAACCAAACCACCTATAAACCAAATAAGCTAAATTGTTTAACCAACCAAACCAATTATTCAAATTATCCAAACCAAATTAACTGAATGCTACTGGTTAATATGGTTATCACGGTAACCAATCCGTTTGAACACCCCTACCTTTGAGATTGAATAAGAATATTTTTGTCTTTCAGTTTAAATAGTAATTCTCGTTTAGCTTTTTGCACAATATTTTGGAACATGTGGTTTTTTAAGAATTGTGGAGTATTTAAATTGGGATAATTTGATTACTTCTTTTTGTGTAGTTACATTTTTTTAAATTCTTGTGTTGTCCTTTAAGAGTGATTTTATTTGAAGGGTTATAGGTATAATATGCCCCTCTACTATGACGTTATATCAAACATGCCCCTCTACTATTTTTACATAAAATATGCCCCTGTACTTTGAAAAATTTATCAAACATGCCCTTCTGTTAAAAATTTCATTGAAAAAATCGTCGATCATGGTTGAATTGAGATTTAGACGACCCAACATCGACAAATGGGAGGGAAAATGTCAGTTTTGTCCCTTGTTTTATTTCCTTTGGTCTTTTCAAAGTGAAATTATTTGAATGATTTGATTATACAATAGAACCAAAAAGATTCTAAAGTGAATTTATTAGTGATATTTTAGTCATTTGTGTCGCCCAAACTAAAGTTCGGCGTTGGTTAACGATTTTTGGATTAAAATTTTAACAAAAGGGCATGTTTGATCATTTTTACAAAGTACATGGGCATGTTTGATGTAAAAAATAGTAAAGGGGCATGTTGATAAAACGTCATAGTAGAGGGGCGTATTATACCTATAACCCTTATTTGAATGAAAAATTAGTTGGTCCAATGAGATGGTCCAGATCGAACCGAGCCATATATGGTTTGATGCAGACCGAATCGAAGTAATAACGATTCGACTTTGGTCCTTGATTTAGAAAAAATTATGGTCCAGTCCGAGGAAAGTTTGGTCCGCTCTTGAACCGAATCGACCGATGCCTACCCCTAGCGGCCGCTCCCATTAGTTGATTTTGATTTTGGAATTAGTTTTAATTTAAACAATAAAAACTTGATTAAAACTAATATTGGATATAAATATGTTGAAAGTGTTATTACTCAAACGTCAAACCTTATTCGATCTGCAAATTTTTTGCTATCCTATTCCACCCGTAAATGCCTACTTGACGGATAGCTCATACCCCTAGTACACTCTTAACGTTTTTATGCATGTATTCTCATCCTCTGAGCCCCCAGGGCAAGGGCAAGACTTCCAGGCATCTGAGGAAGGAGACCTACAACTCTTTCCACTAGATAACTTAAATCTTCACATTTCCCTAAACTTTCTCCAACTTTCTTTCTCTACATTCACCAGAATCACGCCTACTTAATCGTTGACGGCATGGCCGGAGCGTCAACCTCGACTCTCCGTTTACGATTTTATAGAGCCTCAATCAGAGGCTGGCCGTACCATTGCTCTCGGTCGGAAATTTCATCTTGACAGAGACAACTTATCATAAAGTTTCACGCGTCTGGATAAAAGGGGATTGATCAAACAATCATCAGAAGGTTCATCACAGGCTGCAATATGTGTCTTCAAAGCGTGTAATCCAGAAACCATATGGTTCCAAGCAAATCTTGCTTGGACGAAACGTGCTTCGATGCCCTTCAGAACTCCGAGTCACATCACCACCGCAAAGCTTTGTGCTTAGGGCACAGTCAACAGTCTTGTGAATTTCACACTGCTCCGTAATCCAGAAACCATAACGTTCCAAGCAAATCTTGCTGATGTCCCTGTTCCAGAACCAACTTCTTCCATTTCCTATCAAATTTCGCACAGCTCCTATGGCATCTCAACGAGATATGGGTACCTGTAGAGAACAAAATGAAGTTCAATTTATTTCCTTTCGCTGGCCATTCATCAAATCATAACCAAGAAGAATATGATTAATGGATATTCCCATGAGAAGAAAGCATCAGGGACTTAGTTGGCAAGAAGGGTAGAAAGATCTAACAACATATTCCAAGGTTACCAGGTAACCCAGCTCGTTGCTTAAACAAGATACCAATCTCTACGGAATACCAGATAACATTTTCTAGTAGTAGTGGAATGCCGCAGGACAAACCAATACTTTAAGGGATGAAAACAGAAAGGATACTTATTGGAATGGTTATAATATAGGTGTAACATCACAGAAACAATATGCACAAGTTTCGGTTAAGGGCCATCTATTAATCGTTGCATCAGTGGAATAAGACTCACTGTACACGGGATCTAGTGCACAGAAATATGGATTTTTTCGAATTCCTCGCCAGCAGAAACCGGTAATCACCGTCATTAGGGGCTTTGTTACATAGATAACCTCAACAAACATTTCTAATGCACAAGTATAATTTTGCTTCTGAAATAATACTTTACTAACACAATCTTAGACCTTATCCATCAATGATAGAAATGCGACAACACAAAAGTTTAGATCAACAAAAAGTACTTAATTCAAGGGGTTCAGAATCTAGCTTTTACCTCTTCAACATGCTCAAAGGTGTGACAAAAGTGTAAGCCCAAGTGAGCTTGTAGAGCAACAACAATCTTGGTTGTTGACTGTGCATATGGAATGATAGACTGTGCAGTCCCTAGATGCACCTGGATTCAGTCACCTAAGGAAATTCTACATTAGGGATCAGTATAACAAGTTTCCAAAAAATGATAGGGATGCTAACGCTACAGGGACAACATATAATTTCTTGCAAAAAAATTGCATTTGTATAGAAAACAAGCCATCACGCTCTTGCAAACAACAACTTTTGATGTCCATTGCACACAAATATTGAATCATCCTCAAAAATAAGAAACAAGCCTTTAGAGTTGAAATTAAGAGCTCAGCCTGCCCCAATTTGAAAACAGCAACTTAGAATTGGTGCTGATACCTCATGTATTGTGGTTGAGCTGTCTGTATAACTAAGAACAGATTTTAAAAATCACAGCTAGAATTCGTCATGATGATCACCAATTCCCAATCCAACAAGAGAGCATAAAACTGAAACTCAACAAATAGGATGACCTTACTTGCTTGCTTTTACTTCCATCGATCTACCTCCTGCTTAGCTCTTCCCAGCCTCATCTCCATCAACATTGCAATGAAATCCCCATCGCTAACCTTCAACATATTCGATAACGGGAGCTTAAGCCCATACTGCACCAACATTCTGTGCCTGGGCTTGATCTTACCTTCCAAACTAAACGAAAAATACTGAGGAAATCTCTTCAGTTCCTCTAAATCACCCTTCATTACCGTCTGGAAGTACTCAATTTTCGGCACGAGATTATTCTCTATGCTAAACGTCAAAATCCCGGGCGACCTGACCACCATCTTCCTCACCTCGCTCTCCTCAAAACCCAAACTTTTCATGTACTCAAGCTTGCCCTTCAGAGTAATTTCAATATTGTAAACAAGCAATACCGTGGTGTGGGCAGTAATTGCGTTCCTACCGACAAACCCTAACGACTGGAGGAATTCAAGCGCCGGCCGCAACTGGGCTTCCACGCTACAAACTAAGATTCTAGGGCACCGTGAAATCGACTTGGAGATCTCAGGGAAAGGGATTCCTACCTCGTTGAGAAGGAAATCAAAGATTGGATAAATGTCTAGGTAAGGGTCGGAGGTGAGGAGTCTAGGATACATGTCAAGGATTCTGCCCACGGCGGCACGGTGGAGGCCCATGGAGGCGAGGCAGCGCTCGATAGAGTGGAGGGCGGAGAGGGGAGTCGACCGGAGATTCGGATTCTGAGTCAGGGCCTTTCTGGTGTCGATTTTGAGGTGAGCGAGGTAGATTAGCTTTTCCCGGAAGAGAAGGCCGGCGTCGGCGGTCGGGGCGGCGGTGGAGATTTGGCCGATGCAGTTGAAGGAAGGTTTGTTCTTCCGAAGGGAGGGATTCGACGGTGGCGGAGCAGCGAGGAGCTGAAGCCCGCCATTGATGAGCATCTCTTCTCTTCCCAGTGAGTCAGCTTTCTTTCAAGCTTTTGGGATTTGGGAGCGCCGGAAAATGGAAATGGAGATTGAAACTTACTTTGTCTAGAACGCAAATCAGCCAAACTCCTCCCGAACGAGCGGCTTGTGTTCGGCTGTTCGAGTGTGGAAAATGTCGTTTGAGTTTTACACTTCACTCGGTTACTAAGGGGTCGTTTGTTTCATGGATTTAAAAATGAGGGTTTTGTAATTTAAAAACCCAAGGATTCATCAAGGATTTGAAGCATCATGGATTTGTAACAATCCTTTGTTTGTTGGGATGTTTTTATCATGAATTTAAAGGTATGAGATTTACTACTTGAATTCAAAAATTACATTACTGCCCTTTTCTATACGTTTGACATGTTTATGATATGTACACAAAACAAGGACAAAACTTCAAAATTACCTTACTATCATTTTCTATATGTTTGACATGTTTATGATATGTACACAAAACAAGGACAATACATACTAATAAGCATAATGTTGCCACATGGACAATAATAATAAACGAGAAAATTTCGTTTTAACTTTTAACGTAACATAATCAATTACCAATTCTTTGTCCTCCTTTTCAAAAGTGACATATAACAACATATATAAGAATCGGGAGAACAAAGAATTACACGTTCCATGAAAAGGTCAAAGAAAACTAGAACACAAGAAATTATATAAAAAATCTAACTCATGTTTGCACATTAATTGAACGTTTATATTATTCATTTATTTTTAATTATAATGTATAATATTAAAATTTGAGGGCAACCTTGGAATATTAAAAGTGCATGAGGGTATATGGGTAAAATCTCATCAAGGATTTATGCCATATTCCAAATCCCACATCAACATGTGGGATTTATAAGTCCGTGGGGTCCACGGATTTGGACCATTAAAATCCGTGGGCCCCACGGATTTGGTCTCCAAAAAATGTGCAAGCAAACAACGGATTGTACCTAATCCTTGATAGTTGGTTTTTTTGTACCAAATCCATGTACCAAATCCTTGAAGCAAACGACCCCTAATAACTTCAGCTAAGCAAAGTTTTGTTGGGCATGAAAAATTAGCTAGTGATTAGGGCTGGCGACCGGTGGTTTTCGGTTAAACCGAGACCTGACCAGAAGCTACCGTCCACCGACCGACCCCAGAGCCCCAGTTAGCCGCAAACCGACAGGGCGGTTTTCAGTTCAAGCGCGGTTTAACCGGGGCAACCGACAGATTGATGGGTGGTTCGGTTCAATGGTCTAACCGACCGACAACCGCCCAAAACCGACCTCTTCTAACAAGAGATTAAAAAATTAAAAAAAATTTTGAAAGAAATACAGAAAAAAAATCGAAGCCACACATTCTTTATCTTCTTCCTCTTCTCTCCTACGCTACTTCTCTCCTTCCTGTTCTCTCCTTCTCTTTTACGTAGAAACAAACTTCTTCTTCTCCTTCTCTCCTCTCTCTTTTACGCACTGACCTAGAATTGAATCGTTGGCGGCTAGGTCAGGAGTGGCGGCGGCGGGGATTGCGCAATTAAGGGATTGGGGGGAGGCGGCGGCGAATCCGCCTTCAACAGCGACGTCGTCGTCTGGACGGAGGAGGAAGGACTGGACGAGGTGGAGGGCGGAGCGGCGATGGATTTGGGAGGAAGGACTGGAGGAGGAGGGAGTCGATGGTGGAGGGGGGAAGGGCTGGTCGGGGAAGGCGAGAAGGGTGGAGGTTGCGACTGATTTTGGAATTGGGAATTTGGGAGGAGGCTGCGAGCGACTGCGAGGTTGGAGGCGGGCCTGCTGGCTGCTAGGGTTCGAGTGGGGCGGCGTCGTTTAAGGGGAAAGGGCAGGGGTCGGTTAGCCGGTTAACCGCCGGTTTCCGACCCCGATTAGTCGGCTAACCGGACCCCTGATTTCCTCTACCGCCAACCAACCGTCCTCTTCGGAATCGGTTTTTCGGCTAGCCGAAAACCGGTCGGTTCAGTTGAAACCGACCGGTTAGCCGCTAACCGAAAAACCGTCCGCCAGGCCTACTAGTGAGCATGACTTAATGGCTTGTTAAACTAACTTATAAACTAGGTCGTTTGGAGCTATGAGATGGCTCGACAGTATATCTAACAAGTAAGCTCAACTCATAGACTAGGTAGTTTGTTGCATTTTGTATTTGAAAGATAACATTGTTTGTTTAGTTGAATTTCACTCGTTTACTAATAACTTTAGCTAAGCAAAGTTTTGTTGGGCATGAAAAATTAGCTAGTGAGCATGACTTAATGGCTTGTTAAACTAACTTATAAACTAGGTCGTTTGGAGCTATGAGTTGGCTCGACAGTATATCTAACAAGTAAGCTCAACTCATAGACTAGGTTATTTGTTGCATTTTGTATTTAAAAGATAACATTGTTTGTTTAGTTGAATTTCCTCATGTATTTAACTTATTTGGTATTTGGGTCTAAAAAATTTTCCTTCCATAATGTGGTATTTGCAAATACTTGGGGTCCACGGATTTGGAGCTAAAAAAATGGTCCAAAAAATGACTTTGGACAAAAAAACATGATGGTTGGTATTTGAAGATCAAATACAACATCCAAATCCCATTAACAAACAACACTTAAGTTTAGGTACCAAAACTGTAATTTGTAAACAAAACATGGAAAAGTAAAGTGAATGGAAGGGAAGTGGAAGGGAATGGAGAATGGATAATGATTAAAATACTATAATACCTTTAATGAATGTGTTAGTATGGTGCTACTAGGACTGGAAGTTTGGTACCGTTATTTGGTATATACCGAATACCGTACCGAATTTGTCTATATATGGTATTACAGAATACACATATTATTTATTGGGATTGAGATTGTGATTGAGTTTCAATTGTTATTCGGCATTAGGGATTACGGGATTGGGATTGGTATATACCGAAATACCGATCAATACCGAAATATAAGCTAGTGTGTATTTTATCCTCTCAACTAGAATCTCTCATTAACTATTACATGACCCTCAACCACCAAGAGTGTCATTTAATTATACATAGATCATTCCATCACCTATTTCATAACTCAGAAGTCCCTATTCAACTAAAATTTGACTTTCCCATTTAAGTCACTCTCGTTTCTCACCTAATATCGCTTGTTATTATCATAACACCAAAAAGAAAACACTAGTATTAGTCGTCTCTCAACCTCCATTTTCGTCAAATTAAAGATTACCAATTACAAGAACTTGAGATGTAACATCTCCTCCATTATCCTTATCCATATCCTAGCTATAGGCAAACTCGAGACTCTGTGTTTAGTCTCTTTGCCCTAAATTAAACAATAAAATCTAATATATTTAATTTTTGATTACAAAGGTAATTAATTTCGTATTCGATAATACCGTTTGGGATACCGAAGTACCGATTGGGATACCGAAATTTTTATGGATTGGGATTGGGATATCGAAATTATTTAGGGATTGGGTTGAGATTGAGTTTAGGGTATAATTCGGTATTCGGGATTTCGATATTTGGTATTGGGATACGGATACCGATACCGTATCGATTTCCACCCCTAGGTGCTATTGCTAACACTTAAGGGTGTTAGCACCCTATCCACTCACCATCTCACCACATATGATGTTTATGAATTTGAGCACATGATCAAATATCTTTTATTTATAATTAAAAACAATTATGTATCATAGATTGCTCAGATACTAATTACTATTAAATAACATTATATGGACAATTAAAACTTATGAACTAAATGATATGATATCATAGCTTGGATCGATCTAAAGAGCTAATTGATGAGTCGAGGTCAATTAGAGCTCGTGAGCTCATTAATGAGCTAAGCTAGAGTCAAACAAAAGCCAATGTTTCAACAAACAATCTAAACTCGAACTCGACTTGTTTATTAACAAACACATCCTAAACTAGGTCAAAACTCGCCTCATTTGCACCCTTAGCTCTATCCCTTCCTTATCGAGTGACGACGTTTCTTTTTTCTTTACATTATCAATTTAGTTCTGGTACTAAAGTATTTTAGTTTCTCAAAATAATATATTTACAGTTCACAACAAGGTTGTCAAACTGGTTTATACCATTACATCGGTTTAGCAAATAGTATAATTTGACCGGAGTACAATCGATTTATACGAATTTAATAAAATATGCAGAAAAAAGTGAAAGACCACCAGTATCAAATAAATTTAAGCATATACAAAGGATATTTAAAAACAATCTACATACAATCTACTTTATATTAAATAAAATACATGCCAAACAAAATAACACTCATTTTTAAATAATACATTTAACTCATTGTGGGTAGTGGTGTCGTGGTAAGGTGATCAACTTCCTCATGTAAGAAGGAAAGATTAATGGTTCTGTCAGAACATAAGCGTACAATCGATAATCAAAACCAACACGAACGAGCACAAATTTAACGTGGTTCACTAACACAATGTGTGCTAGCTAATCCACGGGCAGGGGAGAACAAATTTCACTGATTTTGAGGAGAGTACTTGTTACAAACCAAATTCCGGAACGGACAAACCAAACAAACTAACCTGACTGACCTTACAACAGATTAGGGTGGTGAAAAGTATTTATAGAACCCTTCTCCCAATCCCAAACGGAAAACCAAATACCTTTTCCCAAACATACAAGGAAAAGGTCAAACAAAGCCCAAACACAAACACAAACAAAATAGGCCCAAACACAAAACAAACTCAAATCAAATTCAAGTCATATCCTAACAATCTCCACCTTGACTTGAATTCTCTGTCAAATACCAGATGTACCAAACGCAAACCAAAGTTGCCAGATGTACCCAACTCCTCCAAATCACTTGTACCAGAATCTCCCCTGCCTCCAAATGTTCCTAAACGAGGTCAACAACTCAAACCATTTGGCAAATCCAACTCATGTTGAGACTTGCCATTCAGAACCAGCCTGGTGCACTTATCACCAACAGAACATGTCAAAACATAACCTTGTAGATTATACAAGGCACCCCGCTTGACACCTTTCAAAATCACCTTAGAACCCTTGTAGACATATATCACTCCACCTTCACCTTTGAAACTGAAGCCCTTGCTGTATAGTAGACTCAAAGATATCAAATTCTTAGTCATCTCTGGAATATGCCTAACATTGGTCAAGGTGCGAACAGAACCATCATGTGTTCTCATCCTAACGGAGCCTCTTCCAACAATCTTACAGATAGCACCATTGGCCATAGAAACATGCCCTCCATCTATATGCTCATAAGTTGAAAAACACTCCCTGCTTGGACACATATGATAATCAGCTGCATTATATAAATACCACACATCCTGATGATGTACCTGTTCATTCACTGCTAAGGCTAAACCATCTTCAAAATCAGAGTTAGTTTCTTCCGCCACAGCAACAGATGATTCCTTCTTCTCCTGATATTTCTTTAGCTTAGGACAATCAAATTTCCAATGCCCTTTCTCCTTACAGTAATGACATATATCATCCTTCAAACCAGCAGAATTCAAAATTGTATTCATCTTCCTATTACCAAATTGTTGTCTCCTACTACTCGTAGCAGCCAACCCAGATGGCTGATTTTCCGAACCTGAACCAGACGCCTTATGTCGAACCTCCCTAGTATGTAGAGCAGATCTGACATCTTCCAGAGACAAACTATATTTTCCAGCAAAAAAAGAATCCACAAAATTCTCATATGACTGTGGCAAAGATACTAACAGAATTAAGGTAGCATCCTCATCATCTACTTTAACATCAATATTCCGCAGATCTAACAAGATAGTATTGAGTTGATCTAGATGATTCCTGAGAGATGTACCTTCCTCCATACGCAAACTGAACAAACGTTGCTTCATATGCAACTTGTTGGTTAAAGACTTTGTCATGTATAGACTTTCAAGCTTCAACCACAAGCCCGCGACAGTTTTCTCATTAGCAACCTCAATGATGATGTCATCATTCAAACTAAGCAAGATTGTAGAGTGAGCTTTCTCCTCCAAAGTAATCCACTATTCTTCATCTATGCTTTTCTTCTTCGATTTTTCAGACAACGGACCCCACAAACCCTGTTGTTTCAACACTGCTTGCATCTTGATCTGCCACAAACTGAAATTGTTTCTTCTGGTAAACTTCTCAATCTTCATACTGATAGCAGCCATTCTCACTATCAAACAAACTCCAACCAAACTCCACAAAGCAAAACTTCAGTCCAACGCCAAATTCCCAAAATCGCAACCAAAAGCTCTGATACCACTTGTCAGAACAGAAGCGTACAATCGATAATCCAAAACAACACGAACGAACACAAATTTAATGTGGTTCACTAACACAATGTGTGCTAGCTAATCCACGCGCAGCGAAGAAATAATTTCACTGATTTTGAGGAGAGTACATGTTACAAACCAAATTCCGGAATGGACAAACCAAACAAACTAACCTGACTGACCTTACAACATATTAGGCTGGTGAAAAGTATTTATAGAACTCTTCTCCTAATCCCAAACGGAAAACCAAACACCTTTTCCCAAACATACAAGGAAAATGTCAAACAAAGCCCAAACACAAACCCAAACAAAATAGGTCCAAACACAAAACAAACACAAATCAAATCCAAGTCATATCCTAACAGGTTCAAAGTCTTTTCTATAAAAAATACAACATTTAACGGCAACACCAAAACATTAATACTTGAATCCAATAAATAACATCGATATTTATCTTTTAAATTCATGAAATAAATTATAAATTAAGCTTTTTATTAATTAAATTCACTAAAACATCATCATTTTGTATAAAGGCTGGAAATCATGCATGTCATACCGATGGTAACAACTAGTTTATTGACCAGATCGACATACCAGATTAAATTGGTTGACGTTCCACCAGCATGACAAACATGATTCACACTATTGTAAATTGTAATAAATTTAATAAAATGATTTGCAGTTCGATGTTGTCAAATATATTTTTTTAAAATTTATTTATGATATTTTGCTAGATTTTTTTAGTAGCCAATCAAATTAAACAATACATATAAGTAAGTTCTCCTTGAGCACTTATATAATCCTCCTTTTGGGATGGTAATTTGACCCCTTCTCAATCGGGTTGTACTCGATCTGATCCGCGACGGGTGGATATTATCTGACTCGCTGTAGCATGGGGAGGGACTGTACATGGGCGCTGGGCAGTTGTTGGGACGACACGACATGGGCATGCTTCGTGCCTGTTTATTTTGTGTCGTGCTTGGTACGATCCGTCAGTTTTTGTGTCATGTCGTATCAGTCCATTTGTTAATTTTGCTAGATCCGACCGAGGCTCAGGCACAATTCAAATTGTGTCGTGCTTATATTCGTGTTTAATGAAAAGGAATAAAATAAAGGAGAAAATGAGAAAGAAGGAACAAATTGGACGGAGAATGAATGTATTAACCGAGAATGTTTAAGAAATGTAACACAAATAAGAGGGAAAATAAAATTGGAAGTATAGTGGGTGTCTTTTGTCTTTGTTTAATACTTCGTCTATTTTTGGTTATGGTAGTAATTACGTATATATATTCATAATCACTTCTAACAATGATATATAATTTTTATTGTACTTGTATTTTTTAAGATTTGGACCTATAATCCTTTTGATATTTATTTTCTACCACATAAATTTTCTTTTCATGTCATGTTCGTTCTTATACTCAATAGGGTCTCGAAAATATTAGGCATGACTAGGGCTGGAAGTTTGGTACCGGTATTTGGGATATACTGAATACCGTACCGAATTTGTCTATATTTGGTATTACCAAATACACGTATTATTTCTTGGGATTGGGATTGAATGTCAATTGTTATTCGGTATTAGGGATTAAGGGATTGGGATCGGTGTATACCAAAATACCGATCAATACCGAAATATAAGCTAGTGTGTATTTTATCCTCTCAACTAGACTCTCTCATTCGCTACTACACGACCCTCAACCACCGAGAGTGTCATTTAATTATACATAGATCATTCCATCACTAACAATAGTCGTCTCTCAACCTCGAATTCGTCAAATTAACGATTAATAATGACAAGAACTTCAGACGTCTCCTCTCCTCCATTCTCCTTAATAATATCCTAATTCAAGACTCTTTGCTTAGTCTTTCCCCCCTAAATTCAACAATAAAACCAAATTTATATATTTAATTATTAATTGCAAAGGTAATTAATTTTGTATTTCGATAATACCGATTGGGATACCGAAGTACCGATTGGGATACCGAAATATTTAGGGATTGGGATTGAGATACCGAAATTATTTAGGGATTGAGATTGGGATTGACTTTAGGGTGTAATTCGATATTCGGGATTTCGGTATTTGGTATTGGGACACCGATACCGTACCGATTTCCACCCCTAGGCACGACACAGCTCATTTACAAACCGTGTCGTGCCCGTGCTCGCGCCCGTCTCGTGTCCATGCCCATGAAATTTAGGTCCAGAACGGCCCATAAATTATTCGTGCTCATGCCAGGCTGTGCCATAATTTCGTGCCCGTGCCGTGCGCTAACCGTGTCGTGCCATGCTAACTCGTGGGCGACCCGGCCAGTTGCTCACATACAAGTGGGACATGTGTATCTTCTTCCGACCCGTTCGGATTTGCCCCCATGACGTGCCGAGGGGGTGACCACCATACTGCAATCCCCATGATATGCTGAGGAGGTGATCACCATACTGCCCCCATGGTATGACCAATGGGTGGTCACCAATATAGCCCCCATGGTGTGATAGGGGTCCTATGGTGCACTGTTATTGGGCGAAATTTGGCCAAGTGTAAAGAAGGTTGGCCAAATTCGACCAATGATAGGTTAATTATTTTTTCCATTGTGACCCATGTGATTCGAGTACCCCACTCATGTGGCAGGTGGTCTGCCTTCAGGTCTTAGTCCTATTTCTCTATAGACAAGCAAAGCTACGGAGGAGATACCAAGAGCAGGGAGTGAAGTCCCAAGATGAGGGGGGCAAGACTGAAGAGGGGACTACTACCAATGTCAGGACATAATCGGAGCATTTGAGAGTGTAACCGTGACTTCATGTCACCAGAGCAATTTCTCGAGACAATTATTTATGGTGGCTATAAATAGGAGCTGAAGATGACAAAGAGAGTGTTGACCAAAATCACACAAGACAACCTATTGTCAAGCTTTATCCTTTTATATTTTCCTCTTCAAATGTAGTCATAGCCATAGTTGTAGTTTCAGAGCTCTCACTGAACCTTTATAGGAGCAGAATTGATGCAATTTAGATATGTCTCGTAGATCATCAAGAACATCGAACACCCTTGTTTGCACTTTGTTCAAAAAAGTGTGAACCATGTTTAGTAGTAATCGTTTTGATAAAAAGACAAACGTGTAAATTTTATCTATTCCATCTATGTTTTCAAGCCAAGAAAACACTCGTCCTCAGATTTGCAAAATTCAAGCTACTCCACAGCCAGCGGCGGAGCAAAGGTCAGTGGACTGGGGTCCAGGGACCCCGCTTGGGAATTAAAAGGATCACAATATACATGAAAAATATGGGCTTTTATGTGGGCTTTTAAATTAGGACCCCATTGCCAAGCTATTTCTGCATTGCATCCAAGAAGAGCCTCTGCTAATTCCCATTCACCGTAATTGTATCTTTCCATCTCTTTTCTCACAAAAAGTCCAAAAGAAAGAATTGACTTCACTTCACCCCTTCGTCTCCCTAAAGTTTCCAACGCTGCTTCTCGAATCTCTGTTGTCATCGGCCATCGCTCATTCCTCTGCTCTTCTCAGCCTCTCGAGCACAGACCACTGGTAAGTTAAGTAGTTAATAACTAATAACTTATATTAGCTTGATTCCTCAGCAAATCTAAGTTCAACTATCAATTTGATTCCATCTTCCCACCGCTTACTTCCCTACAGTTAACAGACGCGACTCACGTCTAATTCGTTGTCGGACTTTGCCAATCTCCAGTTGATCAAATAAGGTTGGAATTGTGTTTCCGCTAAGATGGCTTGTCGGATACACAAACCCTAAATTGAAAATTCCTCCAAATTCAGAGCAAGCTCGGAGAGCAAGAAAGGTATAAGCCGCAATTCTGTCCATTGATTAATTAGTTTCATATGCCCTGATTTTATTCATTTATCAAATTTCTATTTTGGCTTTTGGAGTTTATGTGGAGGTTTTTCATACAGTGAAGTCAATTCTTTTCGTTTCCTTCTCTTTGGCTTTTCTATATGCTTTATAATCATCTTCTGTATTGTGGGGTTTCATTTTTCAATTGGGATTTTAATACAATTTAGGGCTCGTTTGGAGAACGGGATTTAGGTCGTGGATTCATTGAATCGGTAGATTCTGTAGAAAGTTATGTTTTTTTGTTGCTTTTTGTATTGTGGATTTTAGCTTTAGAGATTTCAAATCTCTAAAATCTATGGATATCAAATCTCTCATAATCAGAGAGATTATGTATCTTGATTCTTGAGATTTTTTTTCCTCCTACCTTTTCTCTTTCTTTTATTTATTTATCATATTAAATATATTTACTAACAAAGTTTATAATATTTCTCGAACCACTCAAATTTTTTATTAAAGATAAACACGTTATTTAATATAAAAATAATTTTTTTATTTTCATTGAATGTTAACAATCACAGTTACCAAACAATAAACATTTTAAAATCTATTTTCAACAATCCGAAGAGTTAGAATCTTTAGATTGTTGAAAATCTATAGATTTAAACTCATATTTTCCAAACGACCCCTTAGGGGATTTGAGTTCTTTAATCACAGTGGGATAGTGATTAGATTATTATTATAAGCAAGCATACGATTCAATGTTCTTTATTGGGAACAAGTATATGACTATAATAACTTTCCATTAAACAAGTTGAGTTTCTTTGGTTAGATTAATTATTCCCTTTTCTTAATCCATCTTTACTGGTTGAATGTTATTAGATGGAGAGATACTTTCCATTATTAAAGAAGTCGAAGATTACTATACCAAGTGATGTTGAATGTCATGAATCTGGTGTAAGTCAGCAACAAGAGACAATTTCCCATGCAAGGTCACAGTCACAAGCACAACAACCTTTATTGGTGAATCAAACAGTTCAAGTACAACCAAGTAACCCTTCCTTTGGAACTCAACATGTGGAGTTTGATGTGAATGCTTTAATAGCTGATCCTGGTTTGAGACCAAAAATTTCAAGTTATCATCCTAATGCTCAAGATGAAGTGAGAAGAGCTTACATTCTGAAAGGTCCTTGCCAACCTAAAGGACATTCTTTCCCTTATAAACGTATTGGTGGGAAGAAAAGAAGATTTTATGCTAGTTGGTTTGCTTCTCATAAGAAATGGTTAGAATATAGCATTGCAAGAGATGCAATATATTGTCTACCATGTTACCTATTCAAGCACGAGGTACCCAAGAAAGGTGGGGGTGGATCTTTTATTGGTGATGGTTTTTCATGTTAGAATAAGAAGTATAGACTGGATGTTCATGTTGGAGCTGTTAATAGTGTGCATAATGATTCTGTGAGGAAGTATGAAGCCTTGATGAAACAGTCTCAAAGCATTTCAGCTGCTTTATGTAAACAATCTGAGCAAAACAAGAGTGAATATAGAACTCGTTTGGAGGCGTCAATTGATTGCATCACGTTTCTCATACGCAATGGATTAGCACTTCGTGGGCATGATGAATCGGAGGACTCGGATAACTGAGGTAACTTTCTTGAGATTTTGGAATTCCATGCTCGTGGTAGAGAAATAATACATAGAGTTGTGTTGGAAAATGCTCCAAGAAATCTGCAACTCACTTCTCCAGATATTCAAAAGGATATTGTTCGTGCATTATCTATTGAAGTAACTAAAGAAATCCTTAGAGATCTTGGAGATGATTATTTTGCCATATTAGTAGACGAGGCTCGTGATGTGTCAATTAAAGAGCAAATGGCTGTAGTTATACGTTATGTTGATGGAAGTGGATATGTTGTAGAGAGGTTTTTAGGCATTTCTCATGTGGCAGATACAAGAGCTTTGACATTGAAGAATGGAGTTGAGTCATTGCTTGTAAAACATGGGTTGAGTTTATCAAAGCTAAGGGGGCAGGGTTATGATGGGGCTAGTAACATGAGTGGGCAACTCAATGGGCTGAAAGCTTTGATTTTGGATGAGAATTCTTCTGCATATTATGTGCATTGTTTTGCCCATCAACTTCAATTAACACTTGTGGCGGTTGCTAAAAATCATGGAGATATTAGTCTCTTCTTTGGTGCTGTAAGTAGCTTGATTACTTTGGTTTGTGGATCTTGCAAACGATTAGAGTTTGTTCGAAATGCTCAATTAGCCAAAGTTGCAAGGGCCTTATCATATGGTGAACTAGAATCTGGGAGGGGGTTGAATCAAGAAACAAGCCTGAAGCGACCTTGTGACACTCGTTGGGGATCTCATTTTGGGACACTTGTTAATTTGGAGTTCATGTATTCTGCTGTAGTTGCGTCTTTGGATGATGTTCAGTGTGATGGAAATGGTGAAGCAAAAGGTGAAGCAATTCGCATGCTCAAACAGCTTGACACTTTTGAGTTTGCATTTATGTTGAAGTTGATGATTCAAGTTCTAGGAATCACCAATGAGCTATCTTTAGCATTGCAGAAAAAAGATCAAGATATTGTTAATGCAATGCACCTTGTTGGTGTAGCAAAGCACAGGTTGCAACTTATGAGGGACGACAAATGGGATTCTCTACTTGCTTCAGTGGTTTCATTTTGTGCTCAAGAAGGTATTAATGTTCCTAACATGAATGATCAGTATGTTCCTCCTGGAAGATCAAGAAGAAGGGGTCAACAAGTTACAAATCTACATTATTATCAAGTTGACTTCTTCTACACAGTTATAGATATGCAATTGCAAGAGCTCAATAGCCGATTTAATGAGGCTAATTCTCAGTTGCTGTCGTGTATGGCTTGCTTAAGCCCCTACAAGTCATTTGCTTTTTTTGATCTGGAGAAGGTTGTTCATCTTGCTAGCTTTTATCCCAACGAATTCAGTTCCCAAGAGACCAACTCTCTTCGAGTTCAATTGGATTCATTTATCTCGGATGTGCAAAAGGATGAGAGGTTCAAAGGCTTGAAAGGAATAGATGAGTTGGCCATAAAGCTGGTGGAAACAGATAAGCATGGCTATTATCCTTTAGTTTATTTGCTTATCAAGCTGATACTTATTTTGCCTGTTGCAACTGCTAGTGTGGAGAGATCATTCTCAGCTATGACCTACATCAAGAACAAGTTTCGGAATCGAATAAGTGATGAATGGTTGAATGATTGCTTGGTAGGGTATATAGAAAAGGATGTGCTCAATAGTGTAGACCCTGAATGTGTTGTACAGTGTTTTCAAAATATGAAATCACGTCGTGGTTCATTGTGGAAACAAACAAATGTATCATATTAGTAAAACCTTAAATTATGTGTTTCATTTATCGATCTTGTAATTTTTTTTAGCTTTTCATCGTTAATTTTTTTAGGACCCCAATCTACATAAAGTCTGGCTACGTCACTGTCCACAGCCCCAAACAACTCCTACGTACTTGGGTCTTAGAGTCGTAGTTGCACTTGCTTGATGGAAACGTTGACTGTTTCTACGTTTCACTTGGTTTGCCAAATCCATATCCCAAAATAGTTCGTTTCTGTGAAAATGATGTAAGTTCTGCGGAGGCACAGGGAAGATAGAAATAGTAATAGTAATTTGAGGACATCGATCGAGTAGTCATTTCAATTTTCAAAGCTGTGGGTTATGAGTAATGATGATTGCCATCTTGGATTCTGCCTCAATCTCTTATCATGTGATTTGATAGTCGTGTCCAAAATACGATGGGGTTAGAATAATCATCACCCCTAAAAGTTCCCTTCTTCCATGCACAGTCGAGCTATATATATGCTAATGGGTCCAGAAGGTGTGTGTTTATATCACACCAATGACCAATGCATACCCATCTGCCACAGTTTTGACTCCAATCTCGTTCTCCTTCTCTCGATCAATATTTTTTTTTTATAATTTCCTTTTCAGTGACAAACTAAGTAGGCAAACAAAACGCGGGTTAATTCCCTTCATATTGTTTTTTTTAATTTGCCATGAATATAGTGTTTTGAAAACTATTTACAAGAATATTGTGTTTTGATGGAGGGAAGGCAGCGACGGCGCCCGAGACTCAGAAAATTGAGTGTTGAAGGGAAAAGATAGCGACGGCCCTCCCTCACCTCCTCCAACCCAGCGCCGACGCCAAAACAAAGAGCGCCCCAACTAGAGCGGCGGCGCAGCCATGTCCGACGACGAGCAGCAGCAGGCGCCCGGCGGCAACGAACGCTACAGGAGTAAGTTCGGCCGGGTTCTTCTCGCCGGCGGCAACCATTTTTTTTATGTCCAAATTTTTTTTCCAGTTCCTTGGCTTATCGATCCTTGTTCGATGAGACCACCACCTGCGACAGCCGATACTGCTCCGATGGATCCGGAACTTCTTTGGGGCATGGTCACCATCGGATTGACGCAGTTTGGGCAAACGAGGTAATTTTTTTTTCAAACTATTTCTATAATTTTTTATTAGCTGAATAATATAATAGAATAGAATAGAATAGAATTAAATTACGAATAGAATTAAATTAAATTAAATTAGGAATAGAATTAGATTAAGTTACGAGTACTGTGAAGGAATTGAATTAATATAGTTTTGTGCATTAATTATAGGCTGGCGATCGACCTTACCACATCCGTCATACGGGCAATTTAGTTCGATACAATCCACTTTACCTGCCGTATCTCGTCGATGCCGGCTTGTCTAGTGTTCTGCCACTAGCCCCTCTTACCGGTGATCCGGGTTTGATTACTACGCTCGTAGAGCGTTGGCGACCCGAGACATCGACATTCCACATGCCGTTCGGTGAGGTGACGATCACCCTAGAGGACGTTGCGACACTGACCGGTCTAACGATCGACGGTGATGCCGTCGTAGTAGACAAATTAGACGAGGACTGGTCGGCTATGCGTCTTCGACTGTTAGGAGTGGCTCCTACTGATCTTGGTGGCGGCGTCATCCGGATTGCTAGGCTCAGAGAGACTTTCGATGAGCTACCGCTTTCTGCATCACCCCAGACGACAGAGCAGTTTGCTAGAGCGTATGCGCTGTCTCTGATGGGAGGTGTCTTGTTCTCCGATCGGTCTGGAGGTTTAGTTCACCTGCAGTACCTACTTTTGGTGGAGGATTGGCGCAGAGCGGGGAGGTTTGCTTGGGGAGCAGCGTTTCTATCCTACTTGTACCGTGAGATGGGTAGATCGGCGCTGCAGATGACAGCATCTTCTTCACTGGGTGGTGACTTTGGTGGATGGTCCGCCTTGCTGATGATCTGGACGTGGGAGCGGTTTCCTCATACATCACCACTACATGAGCTAAATCGAAAGAAAAAAAAACAACTGCTACATTCGAACAAACTTCTCAGCCACGTCTATTCCCTCTATTTCCTCCTCTTCTACCACCTCTCGCACTTCGTTGGCCACCACTCCCTCTTCGGTTGCTCCCTCTCCCACTTGCTTGGCCACCACAGGTTGATGCATTATGTCCCGCTTGGTTACAGTTGCTACACACTTGCTGTGATGAACCCTCCCTTGACCAATCCATCTCGTTGTGAATTCGTGTTGATCTTGGCCTCCCCGGCTTCCTAATCATGTGCACATTAGGATGGAGAATAGGACCATTATGCTTCTTCCAACCCTTAGGTTCACCAAGAGGTGCGAAACTTGTCCCATAACAAGCCATCACTGTTTCCAGCTTGTAGACATCGTTGACAAACCTATACGCATTAGCCTCCATTCGGTTGCAAGCTGCAATGGCATGAGAGCAAGGAATTTTATTTCCTTGAAATTTACCACAGGTGCAAAATCCCGTCCGGTTGGGGTCGTCAAAGTGCACTGTGAGTGTGTTTGACCCCGTCATGTTGAAATTGTTGGGAGGAGTCTGAACTACATAGATGCCTTGACGTCGATCAAGAGCTGTCACAGAATGTCCAACTGCCATTTGTGACCACGGCTTCATCAGCTCTTCGCACTTGGTGGAGTACTGTGAAGGACCACTTCTAATTTCTGCTCCTGTCTCCAACCTGTACTTATCGAATTTCTCCACCAATCGCCAATAGGTATGTTGAACAAGAGAAGCTATAGGAAGTGCACGAATACCTTTGAAAATACCATTGACGCTTTCTGCCATGTTGGATGTCAGGATAGACCAACGACGCCCACCATTGTAGTTATCATGTGCTAAACTCCAACGAATCTGATGTTGATCCACCCAGTTATCACATGAAATATTTCTATCAGCGGCCACCTTCTTAAATTGCTCAACTTGACGATCAAACTTCTCCAACCGTTTTTCTCCTGCTAACAAAATAAACCACCACATGGGTTAGATAAATTCATGACAAAATTACATGAAAACAAATAACAAAATTAAATGAAGAAAGCTTAACGACTCGAAATAGTTGATTATACATAATTCTGCTTTTAGTCTTCCTTTGCAAATTGCTTGCATAGTGTCGCATGCACCACCTCCACTCCCAACCTCTTCCGATGTTATTCATGGCTTCATAGAGTCATGCATGTCTATCTGAGATGATGCATACATCATTTCGATCAGTCAAACCCTGAACATGACTTATGAACCATGGCCAACTATCAGTATTCTCACTCTCCACTATGGCAAATGCAATTGGAAAAATCTTCTTCCGGCCATCAAATGAGCTCGCCATGAGTAGCACTCCTTTATACTTCCCAGTAGAAATGTTCCATCAACAACCATAACGCCTGGACAATTATTGAATCCATCTATACAAGGTCCATAAGCCCAGAATACTCGCTGAAATATTGAATGACCTGGTTGAGTCGAAGGAACTCTTACCCAATCAATCACCGATGTTGGCATTTTTCTCTTGACCACCCGCAAGAATGTTTGCAAAAAATCATAGGATTCTTCCCAATTTCCATGCAACTTCTCCAATGCTCTTTGTTTCCCATACCAAACCTTCTTGTAAGTAACTTGCATATTAAACTTATCTTTCAACTCGGCCTGAACAGTTAGAACACTCAGATTTGGTTGGGCACGTACCAAGTGTTTGACGGCCTCAGATATCACGTCGACATTAAGATGGCGATGATCCGTTGGTTGAGTCGTACTGCTACAAGTATGCACCAACTCGACCTTTCTCACGCTCCAATCGCCTCCCACATCTCGACATCCAAACCGCACCATCCAAGGACATTTGTCCTCGTGCATCAAACATCTGATCTTCCACATTGAAGGTGACGACTCCACCACGTTATACTGAAAGTTGCGTTGTAGTGCATAGTGTTTAATCGCCACCTGTGCAGCTTGTTTCGAGTGAAATATTTGCCCCTTGTAGAATTTTCCATCAAAACCACCAACAGTAGACCCTGGAATTACGCCATATGAATCAACATATGATAATTCCTCGTCCTCTTCATTACCCTGCAAGTAAAAATATGGAGGATAATTAGGTTGTTCTCCTCCCTCCCCGTCGTCGTCGTCCTCCTCCTCCTCATCATTGTCTTCCTCATCTCCGTCATCACCGTCATCATAATCATGATCGGATGGCATGCTCCAATGTCATCACCATCATCATCGTCTTCCTCTCCACCCCGATCCTCACTGAGCTCAGCATGTATCTCAGCACCCAAACAATAAGGATTTTGTGCCATAAAATTCCAAAGCACATTTAAGCTATCATCATCGACAATAGGCATTGCATAATGAAATAAAACACCATTCTGCCATTCTGGAAGACAGTAGGTGAAACCTGTAATCACGACACTATCTTGTACTGTTTCATCTCTAATCCGTATTCTCCGAATTAGATGATCACAAAGTTTCTGATAGTTCACCCTGGATGGAATAGTCATCTGGAAACTTACACCACCAACAAAATGGACACCCAAATTGTCTTCTACTTTCTCTGATCGCCACCGAACAGCTAGTTCAAATCTTCTAAAACCACTACATAAAAAACAAACTCACTAATTACTAACTGGACAAAATCATTATGATGAATACATGAAAAAAATAAATACGACTCTTACATGTTATTAGCCATCTTCCCAGCAACCAGACAGCAACACCAGAGCTTCTTTTAGAACTTCTTTCAGTTTTTTGGTGATGAAGAACCGAAGGAAAGGTGCAGTATATATGGTGATGGGTGGTGCTAGAGTGGAAAAAAATGGCAGCGACAAAGCCCCAGTCTGGGGCGCCGACGCTTTTACCTTCTTAAAAGCGACAAAGCCCCAGTCTGGGGCGGCGCCGCTGTGTTTTTTTGTTAAAAAAGCATCTAGCGGTAGCGCCTGAGTCTAAGACTTTAGCGCTTTAAACATATAAAAAAACACAATATTCTTGTAAATAGTTTTCAAAACACTATGTTCGTGGTAAATTAAAAAAAAGAACAATATGTAGGGAATTAACCCACAAAACGCATACTCAAATGCTCCCGATGACCTGATATAACGAAGAGGAGATCCCAACTCCCAAGCAAGGTTGTCAAACCGGTTTATGCCAGTGTGCCGGTTTAGCAAGTGGAATGGTTCGACCGGTGGCACATACCGATTTGTACCGGTTCATGCCGGTCAATATTACAAATAAAATTATAAATACTCATATTTAAGCATGTCATTTAACGTCAATACTTAAACATTTATACTCGAATCCAACATATAACATCAATATTTAACTTTTATACTCATAAAATAAACAATAAAATTATTTTTATCAAATACACTCATTAAAAAAAGGTCATTTTACTTAGAGATTCGTTTATCGATCATGCCGGTCATACCGGTGGTATCACGTCGGTTTATGACCAGTATTGGTTGAACCAGGTTCAACCGGTGGCACGCCGGCCGGCGTGACAACCATGCTCCCAAGGAAGGCTACTCAAGTGGAAAGACAAGAGCTCTTTGGTTCTACCCACTAGACTCGTTCGTTTAATACACGTATATGTACTCGTACGTATTTTATCCGTTTAAAACTTTCGTATCTGTATCATTGTCAAGCCGTTTCATTTTTTCCCGTTCATTTGATGGCTCCCGTACTAAACACGTATAAAACCCGTATAACACATTTATTATCCATATTTTACGAATTCAATTGTTAACTTTACTATCATTTATATATTTATTTGTTTTTAAAATGATTAATTTTATATATTTATGACTATTAACGTACTATTAAACGTAACTTTTGCTTAGAGACGAAGTATAATACCCGTACGTATTTTTTACGTAACTTTCCCATACTGTATTTTACTAACTATGGTTATTAATTAGTGGGTTTCTTGTTTAGTGCTTAACACACCTAATCGCTGCCTAGGCATTTTAATGAAAATAGTAATTTTCAATAGTAATAACAATTTTATATCACTGTTTTTTCTTGAGTTCAATTACAAATGATTAATAACTTAACTAACCCTCAACAACAAGCAAAGAAATCTCATGATTTCTTAGAATCACAAGTTTATAGAATTCGTGGGTTGTTTGTAGTGGACAAAATGGTGAAGAGCTCTGTCCAAAGGATCGAGTCGAATATAGAGTAGCTGGAGATGCAGTCGTTTTGAAAAGAGTAGCTACAAATGGTTTTAATTCTTGTTTTGTCGTGGGTTGTGTGTTGTTTGTAGTTGACAAAATGGTGAAGAGTTCTGGCCAAAGGATCAAGTCGAATATAGAGTAGACGGAGATGTAGTCGTTTTGGGAAGAGTAGCTACAAATGATTTTAATTCTTGTTTTGTCACCATACTTAATTGTGCCATCACTTTGATTAATCACGAAATTACGTGGAATTACACTTTCTTAAAACGCTAGTTCTGCTCGACTACTATACAACAACAAACTACAACTAACACCTACCGATCGAGCGACAATATATGTAAAGCAACTAAATCCCTCATGCAATACAACTTACGCCTACTCGACATTATGTGTAACATAAGGTTTCAAAACTCAACCGAAAGGACGTCATGGAACCGTTGGGGGCAAAGGAGCATGATTTGTTCTTGTGTTTCTCTTTGTTTTGTTTTGTTGGAGAGCCAGCAAAACTACTAGACAACACACTGGGGTCTACGCACGTGGAGGACAGGGACGTACAATCAATTTGTTCTTCCTTTTCCTTCCTCTTTCATTTGTTGTTGTTGGAATTAGGGGGTAAAAAAAAAGTGTATTTGGGGGCATTGATGAGGAAACTGGGGAGGGTAGTTGTCCGCGCAATTCCTCTACGTTAAAACTTCTGTGAGAAAATCTCAGACAATATCAACTCTACTGTCCTCCTTTTTCCCTCTACTCTATTCTTATTTATCATCTACCTATAGCTATCCAGCTCTCCTGTCTGTCAGTGGCAGACTTGTTTCCTCTCTTTCCTTTCACATCGCACAGTTACTTAACTTCCCATTCAATGAATAATGCAATGGAGGACAGTTGTTGAAGAAAGAGAGAAATAGATGAATGAACAGTGCCCAAAAAAAACCCAGAATTCAAGCAACAAACAAACAAGAAAGAAAAGAGTACTGGACCCTATAAGGCCTTTCCACAACATCACTCATTACCACTGTGAATCTGATATCTAATGACAAGTTTCCTCTTTCCCGTTTGATCTTCTTTGTGCTTCTGCACTTGAGTTTGTAGTTTCTAAGGAGTGTTATTGTGAATAGAGCCTTGAGCCTTCTATGGCCACTGGTTCTGTGAGGGATCATAATCAACAAGTTGATTATGATCTGTGTCTAATCAGGATTAGATTAGGACTTAATTGTAGTACAAATGTAATGATGGAGATTAGAATACATTAGTTATTTACTTCTATAAATAAAGTAAATGATCATTTTTTTCTTCATCTTACCTTACTGGGAAGTTATAATGCATTCAAATTTACAAGAAAAGAAATTTTAAGGTCCATCACTAGTTACATTTTTGTGTGTAGATTTTACCTCCTAAAACGTGACTGCATATTTATTCATATTGCACAATGGTGGTTCACATTTGAGGCTGGATCCCATGACTAGGGGGTCCTTAGTCATTTGATTAAGTCCTTACTAACCTTTAGATTTGGACACACCAATCTAACAGTTAAAAAGTGGGAAAGAATTTTTAATTAGTAACAGAGGTATTTTGGGTATTATGAAAAATTATGAAATATACAAATCGGACTTACAAAAAAGTACAAACATACAAACTAAAACGACAAAACATACAAACAATACAAAACATACGAACTGTACAAATAATACAAACTAGACCGACACACAATACAAACCATACAAAATGAAAAAACAACCGGGTTGACTTTGGAGGCTCCATCCCTATATAGAGGGGCTCCATCCCAAAGTCAACCCGATTGTTTTTTAGGCATACAAGCATTACAAACATGGTTGACAAAAATGACAAACTACACCGACAAACCATACAAAATGGAAAGACACCCGGTTGACTTTGGAGGTTCTATCTCTATATAGAAGAGTTTCATCCAAAAGTCAACCAGATTGTATTTAGACATAAAAAACATTACAAACATGGTTGGCAAAAATTACAATCATGGTGCACAAAAATAACAAAGCTTACAAACATTACAAAACAAACCGACAAACATTACAAAAATAACAAACCTTACAAACATTACAGAATAAACCGACAGACATTACAAAACATACTAACAGTACAAAATAACACTACTTACAAGTTACAAGTTACAATACAAATCGGTAAAATTGTATTACAAATCAATGAATACAAAGGATACAAATCTTAACATAAAGTATACAAACTAGTGTAACAAATATTATAAATCAAAATAAATACAGATTAGTCATATAAATATTATAAAAATAATAAACAAAAATAAAAAACTAGAATGATAAACGATACAAACCAAATCGATAAAAAATTTACGAATAGACTTATAAATATTACAAAATAAGTCGACAAACATCACGAATCAGCACTGCCACCGAAAAATCCGCCGTCGCTGATCAACCCACCGACGTCTCGCTCTCGTATCTTATACATTCATTTTGTATGTCATATATGATACATGTCATTGATGTCATAATTAAAATAATAACGTCAAATGTTCAACATTAACTAATATCATATTATAACTTATTAGTATCATATTAATACCGAGTCGAGCTAGCTCGCGAGCTGAACAAGTTTAGCTAAAGCTCGGCTCGTTAGTAACCAAGTCGAGTATCGAACAAATTTTTACCGAGTCGAATGTTGAGTCGCTCGCGAGCTGCTCGACTCATTTGCAACCCTATTCACATATAAACTTTTTTTTATGGAAGAATAGTATTTTGTTGTCCTTGTATTATGCATATTTCACAAATACACACATGTACTATTATTCTCAACAAAACAGTCCCTCAGCCGTCAGCCATACTCATCTCTATCTATTTGGGCAGGGTGTGTTTGTTAAAATCTCATAGTGTGGGGACAAAATGAAAAGAGTTGAGCAAAACAAAGCAAAGGAAGTTTTCGGGTCTGTTTCATTTCTCAGTTTCCGTACAAGGGAAAAACATGATGGATTGTTTATTTATTTATTGTGACAGACAGTGTGTCAAAAATCATAATATAAATGGAAAGAAAGTAAGGATCCAAGCACCTTCTGCAAAATTTTAAGACCAACCCATTTACTGTGTGTAGTTAACATCAGGCCTTTATGACCCACCCTGGCCTCAACTCACATTTTTACCATTTGTGGCAGTGAATATTCTTGGGGATGGCTTCTTACTGCCCCTTTTTAACTTTCTTTCCCTGGCTGGGTTGTGAAGATTGAAGAATATCTTATCCTCTCAAGTAAAAAGTCTTGCATTATGGCAGTTATTTTGTATCTATCATTGGATAAATGATACAAATATTGTTTTTTTTTAATTTTACCACTAATATGGTGGATTAAAAAGTATTGACATGTTTATTGTGTTTTTGTATAGAGACAGAGGCGGGGCCGCCTTTGGAAACTTTTGAACCAGTCTAAGGCGCTCGCGGCCTTAGTCTTCAGCGCCCCCGCCTTCACCTCTCTAATTTGTTTTAAAAAGCGCCGCGGGCCATCCTCTTTCCTTATCCTATCTTCTTCTCTTCCTCCCCCCCCCCCCCTCCCGAACTAGTGACTCCGCTTGCAACCCCGACGCTCACAGTCGTCGCCGCCGCAGAGCCAGGCGCCTCCGTAGAAGAGCCAGGCGCCACCAGATATCGTTCGACGAAGGCGAAGCTGTATCCGGCAGAGACAGGGGGAGAGGCCGGCGAGGTCGTGGAGGTGGCGGCCGTTTTCGCGGGGAGGGTCTCGCCGGCGGCGGGTTTTTAATTATTTAATTAATGTTTAGTGTTTTTTTTTTAATTAATGTTTTTGTTGCTTTGCTTTTGCAGTTCCTAGGCTTATGAATCCTTATTCGATGAGACTACCGCCGACGACAATTGATCCAGTTCCGGTCGATCTGGTACTTCTTTGGGGACATGGCCAACATCGTATCAACTCACTTTGGGCAAATGAGGTAAGTATTTGATAATTATTCATGTAAAGTTAATTAGCTAATTATTTTAGTTGGTGAATTGAACTATACTGAAATTAGAATATGATTACGTATCAAATTTTTTGACATTAGTATAATTTGAGATTAGATTAGATAGATTAGAATTTATTAGGTGGAATTAGAATTATTACGAATGAAATTGAATTAATATAAGTTTTGTGCACTATAGGCTGGTGATCGATCTTACCATGTTCGAGGTACGACCAATTTAGTGACGTACCATGAGCTTTATCGGCCATATCTCGAAGCGGCTGGCTTGTTTAGTGTTTTGCCCCTGGTCCCTATGAACTCTGATGCGAGTTTGATTACTGCGCTCGTAGACCGGTGGCGACCCGAGTCCTCGACCTTCCATTTATCGTTTGGTGAGGTCACGATCACGTTAGAGGACGTTGTGACACTGTCCGGTCTGGCGATCGACGATGATGCAGTCGTAGTTGACATACTGGATGAGGAGTGGTCGACGATCTGTTTGAGACTGTTAGGACGGGTTCCGGCTGATGTTTCAGGCGGTGTCGTTAGGACTGTTTGGCTGAGGGATGAATTCAGTCATCTGCCGGGAAATGCATCCCAGGAGGTTACATAGCAGTTTGCACGAGCTTATGCTCTATCTCTGATGGGAGGTGTACTGTTCCCGAATCGGTCTGGAGCTACGGTGCACCTACAGTACCTACTTCTGGTTGAGGATTGGCAGAGACCTGGGCGGTTCGCTTGGGGAGCAGCTGTTTTATCCTACCTATACCGTGAGATGGGTAGGTCGGCTTTGCCCATTACGCATTCCTCCACTTCTCTAGGCGGTGACATTGGTGGATGGGTCGCCCTACTGCAGCTCTGGGCGTGGAAGCGATTCCCACATCTGGAACCGCGACATTCAGAGACGAGGGCGCAGATTTCCGAGGATGCATCCCCACGTGGTCTTCGATGGCTTCCGGCCAACACTCGTCAGTATGGTGCCAGCTATTCCAGTACAAGCTGTGGTTTGACGAGATGGACACCATGGTGGTTAGTATATAACATTTCATTTTATAGAATAGTTTTCATTTGTTTGTTTTAGATTTAGGGATACTAACGTGACCATTTTTTTGTGTAGTGGCAACCTTACATTGAGAGAGCACTTCATCTCAGAGGTAGTGTGATACAATCTGAGACGTTTCGAGCAGTAGTGCCACTTATCTGCTTTTCATCGGTGATGTGGCACCATCCTGACCGCGTGCTCCGACAGTTTGGCATGAGGCAGCATGAGCCTCATCCGCCACATTCTGAGGTTGAGGTTAGGTTTTTTCTTCGTCGGACTACTCGTGGGTCGTCTTAGAGCTTCTATCCACCATAGGATAGCTTCCATACACCGCATCATGCTACGATGGGAGGCGGATACATTGCCTCAGGTGGTGATACTAGAGCAGCCTCGTCTCACAACTTGTGGGACGCTCTAGAGGGTGATGCGACCTTTCAGGAGACGATGTGGAATTATGAGCAGCATCTTCAGCCTCAACAGCATGGTGGCGGTGTACCTGAGGAGCAAATTCAGTCTCAGCAGGATGATATGTTCGGTACACAGGATCAGGATGGTGGTGTCGAGGGAGATCCACCCCAGGAGTATGATGGTAGACCTCCACATAACAGCCAGGGTGCCTGCGAGGTGTGGTACTGGCGGCCATCTAGTGGTGGAGCATGGTGGTCGTGGTGGTGGTCGTTAGTGAGACTATTATGTAAACTATTATTTTTGGATTGTTATTATTATGTACTTCTTTGAGACTATTATGTGGACTATTATTTTTGTTATGTTATTATGTTATTAACGATAAATACTAGGAACAACAACAACAAAAACTAGGATGAACTACTACTTCAAACCATAACAACTACATGAAAAACAACAACAAATACATTTGATAAAAAACTACAACAACTACAAAAACTACATACCAAACTACAACAACTACATACCATGTCTATTACCACTACCTCCTCTTCCACCACCTCTCCCACGTCGTTGGCAACATTTCCTCTTCGCATGCTCCCACTCCCACTTGCTTGACCACCACAAGTTGATGCATTATGGTCACTTTGGTTACAGTTGTTGGAGATACACCCTCTCTTGGGCAATCCATCTCGTTGTGAATTCTTGTAACTCATGGCCTCCCCGACTTCCTAATCATGTGCACATTAGGATGGAGAATAGGACCATTATGCTTCTTCCAACCCTTAGGTTCACCATGAGGTGTGAAACTTGTCCCATAACAATCCAGCACTGTTTCCAGCTTGTAGATAATTCTGCTTTTAGTCTTCCTTTATAAATTGCTTGAATAGTGTCGCATGCACCACCTCCACTCCCAACCTCTTTCGATGTTATTCATGGCTTTATAGAGTCCTACATGTCTATCTGAGATGATGCAGACATAATTTTGACCAGTCAAACCCTAAACGTGACTTATGAACCATGGCCAACTATCAGTATTCTCGCTCTCCACTATGGCAAATGCAATTGGAAAAATCTTCTTCCGACCATCAAATGAGCTCGCCATGATCAGTAGCACTCCTTTATACTTCCCAGTAAGAAATATTCGATCAACAACCATGACACCTAGACAATTCTTGAATCCATCTATACAAGGTCCATAAGCCTAGAATACTCGCTGAAATATCGAATGACCTGGTTGAGTCGAAGGAACTCTTACCCAATCAATCACCGATGTTGGCATTTTTCTCTTGACCACCCGCAAGAATGTTTGCAAAAAATCGTAGGATTCTTCCCAATTTCCATGCAACTTCTCCAATGCTCTTTGTTTCCCATACCAAGCCTTCTTGTAAGTAACTTGCATATTAAACTTATCTTTCAACTCGGCCTACACAGTTAGAACACTCATATTTGGTTGGGTACGTACCAAATGTTTGACGGCCTCAGATATCATGTCGACATCAAGATGGCGATGATCCGTCGGTTGAGTCGTACTGCTACAAGAATGCACCAACTCAGCCTTTCTCACAGTCCATTCGCCTCCAAAATCTCGACATCTAAACCGCACCATCCAAGGATAATTGTCATCCTTGTGCCTCAAGCATCTGATCATCCAGATTGAAGGTGGCGACTCCACCACGCCATATTGAAAGTTGCGATGTAGTGCGTGGTGTTTAATCGCATCTGTGCAGCTTGTTTTGAGTGAAATATCTGCCCCTTGTAGAATTCTCCTTCAAAACTAGCAACAATAGGCATTGGAATTACGCATATGAATCAACAAGTAATAATTCTTCGTCCTCTTCATTACCCTGCAAGTAAAAATATGGAGGATAATTAGGCTGCTCTCCTTCCCCTTATTCCTCCTCCTCCTCTCCGTCATCACCGTCATCATAGTCATGATCGGATGGTACGCTCCATGTATCATCTTCTTCCTCTCCACCCTGATCCTGACTGAGCTCAACATGTATCTCATCAACCAAACAATAAGGATTTCGTGCCATAAAATTCCAAAGCACATTCAAGCTATCATCATCCACAATAGACATCGCATAATGAAATAAAACACCATTCTGGAAGACGGTAAGTGAAACCTGTAATCACATCACTATCTTGTACTGCTTCGTCTCTACGCCGTATTCTCGGAATTAGATTCTCACAAATTTTGTGATATGTGACCATGGATGGAACCGTCAACTGAAAACTACTACCACCAACGAATTTGACGCCCAAATTATCCTCTACTTTCTCCGATTTCCACCGAACGACTAGTTCAAATCTTCTAAAATCACTACAGAAAAACAAACTCACTAATTAAAACTAAACACAATCATAATAGCATTTGAATAATATAATTAAAAAAATAAATGTGTCTCTTACCTATTAGCCATTTTTGCAGCAGCAACCAGAGCTCTCCTCTATCTTCGTCGATTTTTTTTGTGGTGTGAATAAGTGAAACAAAATTCGCTGGTTTTATAGGGGAGTAGCCAGCAATAAGCCAGCGAACCCGCCATAGTCCTGGGCGCCAGCGCCAGGTACAAATTCCCACCGATTCACCTCAGCCTCAGGCGGTACCACCTCAGTCTTGGGCGCCGCCGCTGTCACCTTTATACAAATGATCCAAAAAAACAGAAACAGCGGTAGCGCCTGAGTCTCAGGTGGTCCCGTTGGTTTTTCTCTCCAAAACACAATAACATTGCCAATACTTTTTAATCCACCATATTGGTGGTAAATTTTTTTCGAAAAACAATATTTTTGTCATTGTCCCTCTCTCCTTCATCTTCCCGTCTTCTATTATCTATAAATGGAAACTTCTTAAGCTTTTTTCTTGGTTACATCCCTATCTTCTTGTTTGGATTATTGACATTTAACGCTAGGCACATTGTATTATTTTCCTAGGGCTGGTTTGGATGAAATTTCTAGATGAGTTGTTTTGATCCAAATAACTAGTTCATTCGTTTGACAAGATTTTACTTATTTGAGTTATTTGAAATAAGTAATATCCCAAGTTAAATAACTTGTTTCACTCATTCATTATTGTCAAATACTACATGTGAATGGTTCATCTAAACGAGATTTTTTTTTATCTCTTCTAAACGAGATATTTTAAATACAACATGTCATGTTATCACAGAAGCAACATTGATATATCACATGAACAATTGATGAGTTATTTAACTCTACAAATATGACATTGATAATTAATGCATTGATTATTACGACATCGAGTTATTTCATGTTCTTCATGGCTAATGTATCGTCGAATATACCATTTATTCATTTCTCCAAAAAAATATTAGCGTTTTAGGGTGTGTTGGATGACATGAGTGTTGTAGGTACAAAAAGAGGGCACACATGTAGATAAATGTGAAAAAACTGAGGATCACAGCTAGGGCATACTAGATCAAAGCCGAGAACTGAGGACGCGAAGCTGGGCACCAAGATCGTAGCCTTCAGAGTGAAGATCACGACCACAAAGTCGGAGGCCTTAGACGCGAACTCTTAGAGCAGCCAACAAGGAAGAAACATAAAGTTTTGATAGTCGACTCATGACTTTCTTCACCCGATCCCGCGTGAAAGATCGTGGATGCGACTCACGGATCGCGATCGTGAAGTCGGGTCATGAACTTCATAGCCATCCACACGCCAAACGGCAAAGCTCGAGATCGCGACCTCCCCTTCACATATTGCGCCCACGTGGGGATGACAACAAAACCTGAACCCATGGGTACCCACCCGACCAACACGGTCAAAGCGGGTAAAATCTGTGTTGACGGGTTTTGGACCGGGTTTAAGTTTAAACCCATTCACTATTCACCGGGTTGGGTTGGGTTTGAATTTAGGTAAACCCGACCCATGGGTACCCGCCGACACCCATATAATTAATTTTCTCGGTATATTTAATATTCTAAACAACTAATCTTATTTATGTTTGTGGAGACATGTCTAATTTTTTCTTTCTAATTGTGTAGAATGAATTTGATGTTATCGAGTGGAGAGTGAAGAAACTTAATTGAAAGGAAGAAGCTTTCAATTAATCATGTTATTTATGGATTTGTGATTTGCTACAATTTTCTTGAGTTTTCTAGATTGGTGTTGAACAATTTGTATAGTTAATTTGTGATTTGCTTGTATATTCTAGAATGGTGTTTATATATGGATAATTTGTATTGAGAAATTTTGACTTTAATTTTGATAGGAACTTGTTATTGTAAATTTTTTACAACAAAAACCCGTGGGTACCCATGAACCTGCGGATACCCACCGGGTTGGGTTTGAATTTTTCAAACCCAGTGGGTTTTACCCCGAGTTTTTTTCACGGAAAACCCATGGGTTTGGAAAAACCCGACCCAACCCGACCTATTGCCATCCGGCCATCCCTACGCCTACGCCCACGATCTTTTCCAGTTTGACCGTGAACTCAACCGAGACCCTAAAATCTATAAATTAGGGGTTCCTCCCCCTCATTTAGGGAGCTAAAATCAAGTGAGAATTTTTTTGGTTTGAGAGAGAAGCTCAAGGAAGGAGAAGAAGAGAAAGAGGAGTCCAAGGAGGAAGGGAGCTCTCCCCAATTGAAGTCTTCTTCTATTTCTCTATATGTATCGTTTTCCCTCCTTTATGAAGTAGTCCTTTATGGTACTAGGGGCTAAAACCCCCCAAACCCTAGAATTAGGTTTTGAATGTAGATGTAATTGTGTTTTGTGTATGGATTTCCTTGCTTCAGTGATTGTATTCTTCATTTATGTTTGATTATGATACGACTTGTCTCTACAACTCTCTCTCACTAGCCTACAATAGAGTCTCAGAACTAGGTGGAAATTTTAGGGTTTAGACTGGATTTGAGCGCCTTAAGGCTAATTAAAGGTAGATGAATGATCTTAGGGTTCCTTTTAGTGGACGAGGAGACCGTACCCCTGCTAGAGGAATGCCTTCCTAAGAAAATGCTAGCAATGATGCATATACGTCATTGATCCATTGCTTTACTGTGCATGATAGTTTGAACCTATCGAGAGGAACTAGTGGTCATTCCTTACTACGTGATCATTGACTGAGGTGACAATGGGTCTCTGGGAGCGTACTAGGAGGAGGCAGAGTAATCATGGAAACCCTCAATTTAGCAAGTTTTGCATCTTATCTTGCAACCCAACATAGTTAGCCATGTTCACGAAGAGCCTAGGTTTAGGCCGAGGGAGTTAACCCGAAGTAACTGCTTTGTATCCTTACTTTCTCCGCCAGTATTTTCAATTAACCTCCTAAAACCAAGCTATACTAATTGACTAGATAACAACAACGTGAGAACTAGCCTAGGGTATCAAAACCCATGGAATACGACATTGGTCGCCACTTTATTAGCAACGCCATTTCGGTTTATTAGGCCATGCAAACAATTGGCATGACCCGAACGGCGGTTTGATCAAGTTTTTGGGGCCGTTGTCGAGGACCCTCGATAACTTGTTGAAAATACCAAAGATGAGAGTTCTGGGAGCATTCAGTATCCCGTGTATATTTTGTCAAGACCTTTTGGAATCCGTTAGCCTATTTGACTTCGAGCATTAACATTATGCCTATGAGGATTTACAAAGATCTCATCCTAGGACCACTCACTCCAACAAACATGAAGATTGAGCTAGCTGACCAATTACTTTTGGAAGACCTTTCTTGGTTAAGACAATGGCGATTATTGATGTTAGTGAAAGCCCAATCATCCTAAGGTTTGGTGAGGGGGAGATTCGATAGAAGATGACTCCACTTCCCCATTTCCACAAATATTACAAATGGGAAGATGTGGAGAAAGATTGTGAGTTAGTCACGCCTCCACCAACACCACCTTCAAGCCCTAAATCGAATGGTTCAAATTAGTGTCTCATGAAGATCCAAAGTATACAAATAATGAAGAGAAGGACAACTCAAGGAAGCCACTAGAAGAGTTGGAAGAGACAAGTTCTCCCCACATCACGAAGATGCAAGAGTTACTCCTGATCTCTAATCAAGTCACGTGGACCAAAGGGAACTTCGAAAGTTCAAATTTAAAGAAGGTATCCTAAGGCTAAAATGTGGGATAAAATGAAGAATGATGATTGAAGCAAGCTAATTTCCATTGAGGAAAAAAATTATAATCCATGGAGTTTTACAAGCGGCTCACGGATAAAGATTTCAGAGTAAGGAAGCTTAGTTTCTACAATCATCATAAACCGTTTCAGCAATGCTTTGAGTCACTAGCTATGGACGAGGCGGCTGAGAGACTTCATGGTCTCCACCTTGAACTTCATGATAAGTTTGATTACTATGAAGAATCAAGGGTGAAGGATGGAGTTCCTCTCACTTAACTCCCTCGAGTAAACGTTCGGCGAAAAGACTTCCAAGATGTGCTAGTTGGGAGGCAACCCAACAATTTTGGTTTGTGTATCTTTCTCTTTTCTTTTGAATAAGTTGTTAAAGTTAGAGATTGATTAGCTTAGATGATCAATGATAGGACCTTACCCCTTGCCATGTGTCAATGATTTGAATGAATGTTGCATTTAGATGTTTGCAATGGGTCTTTGGGACCGTACTACGAAGAGGCGGAGCAATCATTAAAATCCTTAATTTAGCGAGTTCTGCACCGTATCCTGTAAACCCAAAATAGTTAGCCATTTGCATGATGAACTTAGGTTTAGGGCGAGGGAGTTACCCCGAAGTACATGCTTTGTATTCTTGCTTTCTCTACCAGTATTTTCAATTGAACTCCGACAACAAACTAAACCAAATGCCTAGATAAAAACAACTTGAGAAGTAGCCTAGGGTACCAAAATCCGTGGAATACGAACTTTGCCGCCACTAGGTTAGCAATGCCATTTTGGGTTATAATTGGCTCGAAATGAGGTAGCTAGCTAGGAAGGTCGTGAAAACAATTGACATGACCTGCACGGGTGTTCGACCAATATCACACCATATATACCAGGTTATGAATATCCACTATTATTCATGATCAATAACCACTATTTGTAATTTCAACCAACGTGTTAATAATTGCAGATATTATACAAGTGAAAAGTATAACAATAAATTACTAGTACATAGAAAATTATTTAAAAATAATACGTTTTCTTGAAATATTATATATGTATAATGAATAAAAATATATTAAAAATAATAAGGATCGTTTTTAAACAAAATACACACATGGATATGTATAATCATGTGTGTTCAGCTTGGATAATGAGAAAACCATGTTTACTAGTTCTCGCAATATTCAGATTGAGGAATTAAAAATCCTTCAATTTTACCTTACCAAATTATGTTGGATTTGGGTAGCTATCACTGGTGTGGTATTTTTTCATCCTTAGTTTAAATGAGAGTATTAATACATTACAATTTTTGCTGGTTGTATTTTAGTTTTACTTGTAGAAATTAAATGGGTAAACCAAATTTTTAGGGGAATGTAATATATACATTTCTTAAAATATAAAAAACCCATTAATTTAGAAGTAGGAAAAGTAGAAAATTCTCCGAAATTTCTATCACTAAGTTTTCTCTTCGAGCCTGTTGGCCGCGTCGACATCTGCGCCAGTGCGATCATTTTTCGTATTCATTGTCTTCCTCTGATTATTTTAGGACTGAGTGATCTTTCATCCGAGCAAACTCCGACTCCGGGTGTCCCGGTGAAACCCTGGGCGGACTTGTTTGGTATTTCATAAGCGAATCGATTATGCTACGTGAAGCCGTAGATCTTCAAGGGAGGTCTTTGAATGCCCAAGGAGGGGTGTGAAAAAGGCGCGGCCCCACTGGAAACGCAGTCTTGTTGGTCAATTTCTTCATAAGCCTCCTCCTATTCCGGTTCTTCGACGCTGGGCCAATAAGATCTAGGGGAGGGATGGGCAGGTTCGTGTCTCACTTCTTGGCGGTCAATTGTTGCTAATTCAAATCCCGTCATAGGCCACTTGTGACTAGATTCTTGAATGAGGTACTTGGTTTTACTATGATAACTTTATCTACCTGCGCCTATGGAAGCCTGGCAACGACGTGGAAGATTTGGGAAGAAAGGCTTTGCCTATCTGGGTAAGATTTTCCAATACTCCGCTCGAGTACGTCAATTATAAAGGTCTCAGTCGTATGGCTAGCTAGTTAGGCGTACCTTTGGGTGTGGATCAAACTACAAGGTTGGGTGGGCGTCTAGGGTATGCAAAGGTGCTTGTGGAATTAAGGGCTTCAGGTGAATTTCTGGATCATGTCCTAGTTTGGCCTAATGACAACACCTCGATTTGGGTAGGGGTTCACTACAACTTCTTCCCCCCTGTTTGTAAGGTGTGGTGTTCTTTTGGCTGGACTGTGGATGTGTGGCTCACCAGGGAGGAAAGATATGGGTTCGAAAGGAGAACAAGCGTGGAGAGGATAAAGAGGTTGAATTAGTATAGAGTGCTAAGGAAGTTGATACAGTACAGAGCGCTCCTTGTGTAGCTAGTAAAGAAAAACAGTGACAGAATCGGAGGAGTCGTCACGAGACAAACATGGACCACTTTTTAGCTCTGCAATGCTTATTGGCTCTAATGTGATTGATTGTAACAAGTTAGGTGCTAATCTTGCAATATCATTCCAGGAGGCTACAGAATGTAGCTCCCTGGTACTGCCATCTTATGTTGAATTCAAGAGAGTCATTCATGCAGGAAGACAGAGAGTCTAGTCTCCTATTCTAGTCCTACTAGTGTGTTGAGTATCTCTAAATTGTTCGAGGTCTTTAATAAGTTCAATAAGGAAGAGGCAACCAAACTTCAGGTAGCACAATAATAAGAAGAAGAAGGGTGGGAGGCGAACTTCCCACCCCCCATGAAGATTTTATTCTGGAATGTTAGAGGGTTTAGTAAACCCTTTAAACAAAGGAACGTCTCTCAGGCCCTTCGTGCAAATAATGTTGATGTAGTGGCTATTTTAGAAACTAGAGTAAGGAAAAATAAGTCTAAGGATCGGAGGTGGCAGCTAACTTATGTTCTGACTAGAATAATTGAAAAAACATTTGAACTATGTGGATAGTGATTTGGGTAGAATCTGGTTGTTTTGGAATCTTGATAAGGTTGAGGTGAGTTTTCTAATCCCAGGGAAGAATTTTGTTCGTTTCTAGGCTAAGGGTACAGATGGGCAAAGCTATTTCATCACAGAGGTTTATGGGTCTGATGAGGAATCTGAAAGAAAGGATACCTATCATCAGTTATCTACACTTAAGGTTTTGACCATTCCTTGGCTTATAGGTGGTGATTTCAAAAAGTTTCTTTCTCGAGCTGATACATCTAATTTACTTGATACAACTAGTTGTATCAATCAGTTTAAAGTGTGAGTCTCAAGTATGGAGCTCTTTGCTCATCATTCAGTGGGGTCTCTTTTCACTTGGACAAATAAGCAAGAGAGGAAACCAATTACAAGAAGACTTTATAGAGCTTTGGCTAATGGAGTATGGTTTGATCAGTATTTAGATTGTGTAGTTGAGATTATTATTGGGGAATTCTCTGATCATTGTGGGATGCTAGTTTCTACTAAGCCAGAATAGGGTTCTCTGCCTAAGCGTTTCAATATTTTGATTTATGCGCTGAGCATCCAGATTTCTTAACTATTATTCTATCTAGCTATGATACTCACGTTCAATGACTTCCGCTTCAGGTGTTTAAGGGTCGACTAAATGCGGTGAAGAAGGGTGTCAAGAGGTTAAATAGAGCACTATATATGGATGTGAGTGGCCAAGTCAAGGAAGCAGAGGGTTTGTTCTTAGCTTCACAATGAGCTGCTTTGAATTTACCTACTAGTGAAAATTTTGGAGAGGTTGCACAAACTCAGAGGAGCTGGGAGGAATTAAAGAAGATTGAGGAGGGGTTGTACTAGAGGAAGGCAAGGATTCGATCCTTAAATTTGGGAGGGTACCCGATATTTTCATCAAACTGTTAAGGTCAGAACAACTAAGAAAGCAATTAGAAAACTCATTACTGATAATGGTGATGAGATGACTGATGTGAAGCAGATAGTTGAGGAGGCAGTTTCTTTCTCAAGATAAAACCAATTTTGTACTTCTTTTTACCGGTTGAATCGATTACTTTCATTCCTAAAAATATATGCAGAGTACATATAGGAAACCAAGACAACGAAAGGAAAGCTCAGAGTGAGCAGCCCCGTGAAACAAAAAAGAAACAAGAAAAGTCAAGCCACCTACAGGGACTACCAACATTAGTTTGAAACAAAATCCTACCCTAGCACCAATCTCAACATCTCCATATCATTACTAAGGACTCTGTTATCACTGCTAAAGTACATCAAATCAGCCACAATAAATCTTCCAATAGTATATGAATCACGCGGAGCACCTAGATGCAATCTAGTACATCTTTCACACCACAAGTATGCCACACAAGCGCAGCAGAAGAGGCCAGTTATTCTACCTCAAATGGTTTTTTTTCTTGTTGAGTAGCACAACAACTTGAATCATTTCCTCCCAAGACTGTTTGCAGAATTGGTGTGCCTCGCTCTAACTAGCAAGCACATCCTGAGAAAACGAACACTGGAAAAATAAATGTTCTCTTGTTTCATTCTGAGAACAACAAAGTAAACAAGTTACATCAACCAGCTTTTCCCACTTTACCAATTTACCCTTGGCGACAATACAATTTTGAAGAACCAACCAAGCAAGGAAGTTGTTACTTGGCAAGGAGAATTTCCCCCATAACAGCCCTGACCAATCCACCTATAGGAACTGAGGTCTCAATTCATTCCACACTATTGATACCTTATAGACATGCATAAGGTTACCATCCAACTTGGAGTTTCACCAATCAGAGATTGATGCGGCAGAAGCTTAGGTCGGAGTTTGAGGACTCATTGCCACGCTCATGAACTACTTGGACGGATACTCATCGTCCAAACACTACCTTGCTTAATTTTGTAATGATACATCCACTTCACCCAAAATCACACCACTCCTCATAAGCAAGAGCCAAATCATTTGGGTGGTGCAGGCTTGGTTCCAAGCAAATAAGTCCCTAAGGATAAGATCTCCTTCCAACTTCAGTCAAGCAAGCCTGTCCCAAATAATCTTAGCTCTCCCATCCATGCCTCCATGCCAGAGGAACTTTGAGCAGATATTGTGCAAATGCTTGACGACTGCTTTTGGTAAACGAAACACTTGCATCCAGAACTGTAAGAGACCCATAAACACCGAGGAAATCAGCTCCAACCAACTCACATAGCTTAGCTGTGTAGCTCTCCATGTTCCAATTTTCTTGGTTATCTTTTCTACCAACTTATCACAATCAGCTGATGATAACTTCCCAGAGTATAATGGAAGGCATAGATAACGAAATGGCACCTTTCCCTCCTGAAAACCAGAATTTGAAGTGCATTCTATTTGTAGAGTATTGAAGAACCACAAAAATACACTTCACATTTCCCCGGATTACATCTAAGACCAGAGAGAAGAAAGAAATCATTTAAGACTGCTTTCACCCTACTGATTGCTTGCGTTGATCCCTCAGTAAAGATGAGGAGATCATTCGCAAAGCAAAGATGAGTCAAGTTCACCTTCTTGCATTGGAGATGATATGTCAAGGAACCTTCAGCAACAACTTTATTAAGTAAAATAGAGATTCCCTCCATTGTAATGGTAAAAAGATAGGAAGAGAGGGGATAACCTTGTCTCAACCCCTCCTAACCCCAAAATAGCCACAGAATCCCCCATTTATACTTATACTAAATCTAGCAGTTTTGACACAGAGTATTCGAAAGCCTTCATCAAATCAATCTTAATATCACAACGAGAAGACAAATTTTTCATATTGTATCCACTAATGATTTTTTGGGCCATTAGGATATTATCCACTACCCTCCTACCTGCTACGTCATTCCCAACCAACATCATCTCTATAAATCCATTATGATGATAGTTTCTCATGTGAACCTCCCAAAATATCTCTCGGTCCTTCACCAAAATCCTTTTACCACCACCATGACAATCCCCGCAAAATTTTACCAAGCATATGCCTCCCATTTTAAATTTTCATAGCCTATGTTGTTCTTTGCTCACTGTCCATCTCTTCAAGGTTAGTTCTCTTAATTGTTTGATGGTTGATAGGCCAAGTCATATTCATACGTTGAATTTTGAGAATACGTGAAGTTGCAATTATCGATTCCCTTACATGCTAATTTTGGATGTGTTCCTTTACTTCCCTTTTGATTTTTATAGATAATTAAAACAAATTGTTTGTTAATTGATTTGTGATGGGCATATGATGTGTGCTTTATCTTCAGAACGTATGGTTTTGATCTTTACATGTGCTTATGAATGGATTATGGTTGGTATCTCTTTGCTTATTCCTTTATGTGCTTGCGAAGTTTGTGATTTGGTGGTCTGCTTTGCTATTCATTGTGCAGTTTCAACTAAAATGTGGATTTGTTATATTTTGGAGTGGTTAAGTATTTTCTAGTGCTCTCAAGATGTAGGAAAGGTGAACGGTGGTGGACGCTTCTTTGTGTTTGGTGTCCCCTATGGGGAGTATGGTTTCTTTTCATCAGCCACACGTCCTTACATTTCTACATACACAACCCTCTACTAGAGCACCTTATTTAATTTGCTCGTCTAGAGAAATAGTGCATTAGCATGAATGAGGAGAGCGAGTGGTGTGCACCTCTTAGACAACACAACTAACTGAATTTTGTGCAACAGTCGATCCATTTTTCATGGGTAGTCGACCTTACAAGAGTGGTTTCCAAATTTTGACACTTGATTTGGCAAGCCTATACTCTATGAGCCGCAACTCTTACCCTGGCCAAACCAAGTTACCAAATTTTCCGAGCCACGAACTCTATTAACCAATCGTTTTGGTGAGGTTGCCTTTTGTTGAAGAGACGAAGCACTTGCTCTCTCTCCATTTTTCATTTTCTTTCTTTTGCTTAAAAAGTATCGACGATCAAAGACAAAATAGCCAAGTAAGCATGGATACAAGCGGAAAATCAGGTGCACTTGTTCTGCTCTCCTCTACTCGTTTATTTGGGCCAATGAAGACATTACCCAATTTAAAGTGTAGGGGTGGGGGTTTAGTAGACATAAATTTCCCTAATTCCTTCATTTGGTCGATGTTGGGTACTACCCTAGATTGATTGACTTGATACTTCTACCCTGAAGAATTCTAGAGTAGGTTGGACTCCCTATTTGAGTTATGCAGTCCTACTCAATTGCTCTACCTGGAGAGGCGTACCATTCTACCGACCTAAGCAATTGAGGTGTTGGGAACCAACTCCCACGATTGGGCAAAACCCAATACGAAACTGTGGATTAAATCACACTCATTTGAAGGCCCATAATAAAGGACTGAAGATGCTCAATTGACCTAAGGAGATATTCTCTCTCCTTGGTCAAAGCCAAATTGACAAGAGACGGGCCAAGAATCAAGTAATTCATCATAAACATCAATAAAATAGATAATAGGAGTAGCAAATCATAAGATTTTTCACATACACCAACAATCAAATCAAAATCTAGAACTAGGGTTCATCAAACTACGTGAACATAACTAATCCATACAGAGGTGAGAGAATACAATACAAGGCTTAGAATCTTCATCTTCTAGAGGATGATCTTCAAGCTCCAATGGTGATCCAAGAACCCTCCTAGGTCACTCTCTCTATAATAGCCCTTTTGAGTGTTTGTGGGTGAAAACCCAACTCTCCCCTCTCAAAACCTGTTGCATAATATTTATACCCACAATAGTGCAGAGTTCACCCACCCAGACAATGAACTTTGTATCAGCCAGTCAACTTTGCTGGTTGCTACAAATGTGTAATATTCACAGTTTTGGTGCAATTTTCACCCCATGAGACATTGAAAATCATCCCAACTCGTGAACATTACACATACTCCACTTTTTGGATTGTTTTGATCTCCAAATGTCTCAAAGCTCGTTTCAAAGCTTCCCCCACGTACTAGGACCTTATATGACAAAAGAAGCACAACCTATCATAAAATAGGCCGAGAAACGATGATCACCAAGTCTAACACTCAAGATATGAAGGGTAAAACATGTACATTAAACCTGAATCAATTTTCATACTCAACTTACTTTAAATTGCCAGCCTCTACGGTGATACATGATCTACGGAGGCTAGTGTAGTGGGTATGAAGGATGTCCACGTCATGAGGCTAAAAACCACTCGATATGTCTGGATACCATGTCTTCCCCTATCTCTCGTGAACTTTTAAACTCTGTAAATAAGTCTCAATGCTTAAAAGTTTTATATGGGGTGAATTATATCATTAACAGTGAAAATCCTACCCGAAAAGCAAAAGAAAGCTTATGTAACACATGAAGTGTGGGGTAAAATCATTCATTGAACAAGGGAAAATCAGAGCAGTTCAACTGAGCATCATTTCATGACTGTACAATGTTACTTATCAAGTATAATCTTCCCGAATGAAGTGTCATTTGAAATTTGTGCTTTGAGGGTATAGGAAAAGCTTTTGACTACCTCTATAACATTGATCCTTCGCACTAATCAAGGATAAACAGTTAAACAAAACTTATGTGAATCCTAAGTTACATAAATTACTTTTGCTCAATAATGGTAGTAAGAAACAAAACGCAATTGTACTAAAAGGTGCAAAAACACGAGCAATGCAAAATAGAGCAAACTCTCTTTGTCAAATAAAGGTAGAGATGTTCTTAAACTAAAAGTAAAGTTTGCAAATAGCTTCACACCATGAATTTTTAAACTTCATGCTAAGTTGATTATTCATGATTGGTCAAAGTATGTCAGATTGCCCTTAAGGGACATATATCTCACTGCATGGTCTATGTCTCTAAGTAAGAGGATGATGCTCTAAGTAAGAGGATTGATCATGTAAGTTACATATGATCCACTATCTACGATCGAAAGTTACATGTTATCCTAGCAAGATGTCTAACGATCCATAGAATTTTTTGTATGGTTTGCTGGGTAACAAACAATGTTCAAGTGTGGAGTTTTTTATAACATGTAAAACATACTATTTTAGACTCTTGTGTTCAAGGCATGTTTTACATTATCTACGCATATTTATTGTCATATTAACTAAGACTTTCTTGGCAATTGCTCAAAGGTGTGTAGCAATTTTTGTGAATGCTTCATACTTTTTATGCCTTTTTGGGTAATGTTTCATGGGGTTTCGGGTGAAAGCATCCTAATGGACACCTTGTACGAGCCAGAGACAACAAAATCCAACTATAGTTCAAGCCCAGTACTGATGACCCATTTAGTCGATCAGAAGTCAAAATGGTGACAAAGGCGCCATTTTCCAAAAGGCCCCCAAATGAGTTTGTTTTTACTCCAAGATCCTTTACCTGGAGGCTAAGATAGAGATATTCTAAAGATATGCAAGCTGAAGACTTTCCCTCCTACAAACCTCTAACAAAATATATGATGGAAGGACTATAAATTGATCCCCTCGACCACCACTTAAAGAGACATCTTTACTAAGGTTTACTCTACCGATAGAGAAACTCATAAGAAGCATTGATCAGCAGGCTCAGTGTCAGAATGACGCCTAAGGCTCCATTTCTATGGTTAGGCTGCCATTTTACCAACTTGTGTACATGCTCCCTCTATCCGTATGAAGGCGAAGCAGCAGCTCACGACTCTTCTTTCTTCGACGGCGGTGCATCATTCTAGCTCAAGATTGAGAGCCCTTACGAGCTCTTTGAATGAGAGTTGTTCAAATCACATCATGGCTATGAGGTGGGTGCCTACAGACAAAGTTCTCATACCACTGTAAGAAACATGAATCTTAGACACCCACGATTACTCGTAACCAGATATAGTAGAAGGGATTTAGAAGATATCTTAGGGATTGAGAGAGAATAGGATTCGGGGATAATCTGTGCAATATTATTCTTATTAATTAATGATCTTAGCAAATATCAAAGTACATATTTATAGGCATTAACTGAAATCTTAATACTAAACCTAAATCCAGTGAATGACTTAATAACCAAGCAATTAAACCCTACTGATCTAATATGAAATCTCCACAATTACCCCTATTTAACAAATATCCATAGCGATAATAATAAGAGAAAAACATCATGAATTTCAATAAACAAATAATAACTTTATTTAATTCACAATCAACCAATTCCATCATAACTCCATATTTTAACCAAAACTTTCAATGTTGTTCAATTCAAATTGAGCGAGCAACCACCTGTTATTATATTGGTGTGTAGCTAGCTAGGGTTTGGGAAGGAAGCAGTCAACCAAAGAAACGAGAAACAGTGAGGAGAAAGCCTAAAGACACAGAAGAGAGAGAGAGAGAGAGAGAGAGAGAGAGAACAGCACATCCAGATACAGAGAAGAAACTAGAATAACCCACACAGAAAAAAGCATCTGGCATGGTTGTTTGGATACAGTATATTGGTGGGCATGCACATTGTGATGATGGTTAATAAACCAAACACTGTACTGTACGTACAGCATTAGTTAGAATATATGATCATGTCATCAACCCAACAGAACAGTGTGCACTCATCATACTCATACTCATACATAGAAGAAGAAGAAGAAGAAACAAACTTGGTGCATCGTGATACTGATGATGAAACATAAACGTACCAGAAATATGTACAAACCCACACAATTGCCAAACTAGTACGAGCTAGCTAGTCATGCATATGAGATTGGCCCCTTTGGCAATCAATCCCCAAAAGAAAAAAGAAAAAAAAAAACGAAAAATGAGAAGAACACTGAACACTGCTACTTTACTCACTTACCTGCCCGGCTTGCATGAAACTAACACCACATCAGAAGATTATGATCATTATAAGTTTATCATTCCATTTGATATGGAGTTTATTGGTTAACCGAAAAATCGATAAATTGATTAACGGATTTGCTTGTTTGATTTGGTTTATGGATTTGAGACCCAAATTCCAAACATAATGGGTTTTAGTCAAGTCCATTGTTTGTTGTTGTGTGTTAAATCCGTGAGGTACACGAATTTGTCTTTTAATCATTCAAATTCGCGGAACCCCAGACTTGTAAATCTGAAATGTTGGAGTAGGATTTGTAAATTCTTATAACTAGTTATATATGTAGCAATGCAAGCAATAAACTCTTCAAATCCATAACGCAATAAGTCCATAAATTCCAAAAAAATTTTTTACCTAAAATCCTCAATTTTCAACTCCAACAAGCAAACGACCCCTTAATTAGGGTGTTGTTGGTTTCTTATCGGTTTCTTCGGTTCTCACCGAAACCGGAACCATTAAGATACTAAAAGATTTCAAAAGAGCAAACTAATACCATTCAAGTTCTTATCCATTTGGTTTCGTTAAAACCAAAAAATCAAAGCCCAACTTACAGCACTATATCATATATTTATTGGTTATTATCAAACAGTTTCTGTCATGAATGTGAGGTCTTTATGTTGGTAAACGGTATATGATTCATAATTGAACATCTCCTAATAATTCAAATTATTGGAATCAATTGGTTTTTGACATGGTATTAGAGCTTTCTGAGACCAAGAGGTCTTCTGTTCAAATCCTAATAACCAATATTTAATTTGTTAAACACATAATGTTCGGACCTGTGTCTATGCAAACTCCAAACCTATCTGAAAGTGGCTCAAATTTAAAGAGGTGTGTTAGTAGCGGATTTTTACTCTTTAATTATAGGGTCTAGTTGATATTCTTGATTTTTACTCTTTAATTAGTTGGTTATTATCAAACAGTTTCTGTCATGAATGTGAGGTCTTTATGTTGGTAAACGGTATATGATTCATAATTGAACATCTCCTAATAATTCAAATTATTGGAATCAATTGGTTTTTGACATGGTATTAGAGCTTTCTGAGACCAAGAGGTCTTCTGTTCAAATCCTAATAACCAATATTTAATTTGTTAAACACATAATGTTCGGACCTGTGTCTATGCAAACTCCAAACCTATCTGAAAGTGGCTCAAATTTAAAGAGGTGTGTTAGTAGCGGATTTTTACTCTTTAATTATAGGGTCTAGTTGATATTCTTGTAGCGATCCCCCCCCCCCCCCCCCCCCCCCCCCCCCCCCCCCCCCCCCCCGAATTCATGGGAAATGCCTCCTTTAGTCTTCAGGTATTTCGTATGTGAACTCGAATGGATTGAATAAAAATGAAGTGATGTTGGGATGAGGCTAAAACAAGGCTAACAAAACAATTTCAAAAGACTACTAAAAACGGTATTATTCATCTACGAAGTGGCAAGTACGTACTCTCAAGTCAGTAATAATTATATAAGGCAGGCTCTGATCATCACCACCTTGGTCCTTGACAGCTTCAAAGGGTCAGAAGAGGTGAGAGAGAACACTAATAAGACACTAAGGCCAAAATGCAAAAAAATGTAAAGGTGGGTCATGACATCAAACAGAAGACTGATGCCATCTCAGATTTTCTCCCTATTTCATCTTACGGTCAAACAAACAACCCTAGTATTTAATACCTCATCACATGCTTTAAGGGTTCTCTAGGAACTGCAAAATTCAGGCCCAAATTCAGCTACATAACCATATGTGAATTACTCTATCCCCCTTTGAATTTGAAATCTAAACAAAATACCAAACAAATCCTTTGTCGAACTCTCGTCGTCTTCGCCATCACTCTTACGTCTGTCTGTGGAGCTCCCCCAGAATAAGGGAACGAGGGAGAAGGACAGTCAACTTTTTGGCCCCTGTAAAACCGAGGTCAACATTCAGTTCGACCCTGGTCAAAAGGAAATTTAAGTTTGACCAGGACCAACTCGAAAGTTTACTTTGTTTTGATCAAGTGTTAAACGAAATTGATTTTTCGTTCTAGCCAACAGTCATCTGAAGGGGATCTTCAGTTCTACCTTGGTCAAATAAAAATTCTAATTGGTTCAGTCGATTATTTTCAATAATTATTTAATTTAAATTAATTAGCCATTGATTTTTTTAAAAAAATATATAAATAATTTATGGATGCTTTAGGATATTTGAACATTTAGGTTTTTGTTATTGAGTATATGTTAAGAAAAAAGAAAATCAAATGTATAAAGAATCTAAAGATCATTTGAACGTTTTTAAAGAGGACACCCTATCAACATTTACCAACTTCCATCTTTTTCCACCCCAAATGGCCTCTCAATAATATTGGAGCACATCCACAACAAGGCCTCTTTCTTCTTCTTTCCTTGTCCACAAAACAAAACAAAAAGAAAAGAAGTTCATTATGTGGCTCCTACCCCAAGAAAGTCAATGAATGGTGGTGCAATTGTCTCAAAATGCCCACTTCCACTACTGTTATGATTATTACTATTACTAGTAGCAGCACCTTTCCCTTGCTGATCTCCTGATGAAGAACAAATATTCACCACATGGTTTAAGGAGTAATTTGGCTGTTGCATACCCACATTCATATCACAGTTGCTGTAGCTGATGTTGCCGTTGTGGGGAGATGGAGAAGAAGAAGAAGCAGAAGGAGAAGAAAGGTTGAAATGGTGATCCCAACAAGATCTGGTCTGGCTCAACATCCCCATTATCACCATGTCATTGTTCTTGGGACCTGCCCCCACAAACACATAACAGTTAAAAAAAAAGAAACAAAGTAACCCTAGCTAGCTGTTTTTCAAAGAAAGACAAACTTTCAAATCCCCAGATTCATTCACTCAACCACAGAAGAAACTGTTTCAAGGACCAACATACATGGAGATGAGAATATGATTATCACTCGTCATTTTCAATTGCATTTTGAGAGAGAGAGAGAGAGAGGGTGAAAGAGAAGAAGAGACCAATCAAGGAAGCAGGCACATAAACCCACAAGGGAGAAAAATGTTCACATATTTTAGGAAGCAGAAAAGACAGCACAAGTTTTGGTTTGGTAGTCATACATATGAAAGGAAAAGGGGGGAAAGTAATAAAAAAGACATTGCTACATAGAACATGGAAATGGAAGGGAAACAAGTGGGGGAAGGAAGGAAAAAGACATACCAGGAAAGAAATCAAAGGTTGTCTGCTGCTGAGCACAAACTCCATTAATGTGCTGAGGGGCACCTTTGATTATTCCTCCATCTCCTCCTCCTCCTCCTCCTCCTCCATTTGCCCCATTAATGAAGTTGTCTCCAATTTGGTAAGGAGAAACCACATTAGCACCAACTTCTGTTCTACCAGCTGAAGCAGTAGGACTGTTGCTTTGCACCCACTTCCTCCTCCTATAGGCGCTTGACTGCTCCCTATACTTCCTAGCCATAATCACATGCCAATGATTCTTCACAGCATTGTCAGTCCTCCCTGGGAACAGCCTGGCTATCATTGCCCATTTGTTCCCATAAACCCTATGAGCCTGCATTAGCCTCTCTTCCTCATCTTCACTGAATGCCCTCCTGTTTATCCTTGGATCCAACTGGTTAAACCACCTCAATCTGCAGCTCTTCCCTAAAACCCACAACCAAAAAAACAAAAAAGTTACTGCCTTTTCTCACAAAAAATTGAAAAAGAAACAAGGGTTGTTTTTTTTACAGCAAAAAGAAGGAACCTTTTTGGGATTTACCTGATCTGCCTTCCAACTTCTCAGCAATGAGGTTCCAATTCTGAGGGCCATAGAGGGCAACAAGTTCCTTGAGCTTTGAATCCTCAGCTGGCCTCCAATGTCCCCTTGCACATAGCTTTGACTGCCCACTGCTGTCTCCACACTCCTTGGTCCCATTAGCAACATTGTCTTCATTAGAAATAGTGTATTCAGTGGAGCCCTTGTTGTTGATGTAAGGGAAAAGAGAGGTGGTGGGGAAAGGTTCTCCTCTCCCATAGTTGTTGCTGGGACTGAGAGAAAGGGAAGCAATGTCTACATTCACCATGGACATTGCAGAAAGGGAAGAGAAAGAACAAGGAGATTATGAAGAAGAAGAAGAAGAAGAAGAAGAAGAAGCAATGTCATTTGCCTTGAATGGTAGCAATGGTGGTTGTGGATATATAACAATTTCAGGCCATGGCTTCATTTTTTTGTTTTCCCTCACTTTTTTCCTGGGGAGAGGGTTCTGTTTTGGGGTCTCTTTGTGGTCTGACAGATGCTGTTATGCAACTGTTATAAAGTCATTGCTATGGGGGACTAACTTAAAAGGAGAGATGAGAAGCAAGCAACCCACACAGGTTTGGACAGGAAAGGAGATGATCAGAAGGACATGTGGATCTGCTATGATAAATGTGTTAAGAGAAACAGGCTTAAAACAGCAAAATCAGCAACAGTTGTTAGAAAGAGCAGCAATTCTTTTGCCCCCAAAGAAAACAAAAACAAGTTCAAACAGAATCAGAGAGGGAAGACAAGGAGGAGGAGGAGGAGAACTGAAATACTTTGTGAAAGAAAGAAGCTAAAGTAGTTAAATGAGCTCTAAAAATCTCATAAAGTATCTACCTCCTTAAAATACCTTTTTCCTTTTTTTGGTCTTTCACACGTGTGAGAGTTGAGAGGACGGGGGAAAACAAAACAGAAAGAAAGGGGGACTTAGGAGTAGGTGGAGTGTCCCTTGGCACAGTGACACAAGGGAAAATAAAGGACTTGTAAAAGAAAAGGGGGAAATGGTAAAAAACCAAAAACAGTAAAAAACCTAGCTAGCAACCCTCTTGCCCTTTCACCTCTTTCCTTTCTCCCCAAACCTCCTGCAGCTCCCCATTCCTTTCACTGTTCTTTTTTCACTTCCCTACCTTTTCTATCTTTTCTTTTCACTACTCTGATCCCACATAGTTATTAACATATCTCTCAATCACCATCACCTGTTCTCTGATGGGCTTTTTTCAGGTTTTAGTTTTTATATTGGGTTTTTTTAGGGTTTGCCCTTTAACCTGGGTTTCAGTTAGCCACCTGAAGTTGACCCAACCACCAATCATCATCTTCCTCTCTCTTCATTTAACTCTGTTGTAAATTACTTGCATGGTCACCGAACTTTAGGTCTGATTTCAGATTAGTAGCAAATTTTGAATTGAAATATATTCGTTCTTTGTCCATCATTCATTTGGCATATGTCTAGAATGAGAAGAAACCCGATTCATGGTAGAATCATCTCTCCTTACAGACAGAGAAAGTAGCAAGTATCTTTACTCTTTGCTTTGCTTACTTTGTTTAACTACATATTATGTTAGCATACAAGCGATAGATGCACATAATAAAAACTGAAAACTCACGCCAAGGATTAAAATGTAAATGGGGTTAGAGTTTGATGACCATCAAGCAATTTCCTATACAACTTTTCTTGGACCCTATCTCCCACCCAACCAACCATTGTCTCTTCTTGTGCGGACAAATTACAAGAGGCCAAAGAATGGGGTCATTTGCCACTTTTTTATTGGTTGCTGGTCTTATAATTAATGGTTCCAATCCCCATCCATCTCTTTGTCCTGCACAATCTTATGGAAATCTCCAACTGCAACAAACTGGGGCGTGTATATATAGATGACTTCTGTCAGTAAGATTTTCAGATGTTACTATGAATAATAGGAAAAAGGGTTCCAATGATCATGTGGGATATACATTTTCCTTCTTGTTGTGGTCCTTTTGCTTGTTGCCTTTTCTTTACACCTTGGCACCTCATTGATTGCTTATATGGAGGCAATATATGGGAAAGTGTTAGTATAAATCACATTTTATTTGAATGTACTTGTCACTTGAATGATAATACCTAGCTCATTGGAGGAAATCACAAACTAGCTAGCTAAAAAAGAAGGCCCCGGAACAACAAGAGGTTTTGAGAGATGCATTGACACATACACACTCTTGTCCATTTCAGACATTTCAGATCAAAGTCTGCATGGTGCGAGGCCGATCCAAGGGAATGAACAATTCGGGGTGTTGAAAGTTGAGTGATTTTGTTTGGTGGCATAGTCGGACTCTAAATTGACTCGAATTTCTTAAAAAAAATTAATAATACTAAAATATTTGTATCTAATTGATTTTGTGTTGATTGGGGTCTTTACGCACAACTAACACTAGCGAGCGAATGGACTCATAAGTTTCAACAATCATGCTAAAGTCATGCATCTAATATATAATAATAGATATTTGTAAAGTCTTTCTTGTTGGTCGTTTAGAGACAAATAATTATATGTTGAAATACTCAAAAGCTTTAGAAACACGAATAAACATTACCTATGTTAAATATACATCACTTTTGTTTTTCATGTTTGAAAAAATAATAAGGCACTCTTTATTTTTGGTTGGCTACCCGGAGGCCATCGTGGAGCAAACAATGTGTCAACCAAACCCCTAAGACTTATCTTTGGAAGTTGCAACTGTTTGTAAACTACTACCATAATTTTGTGCAATAGAACCATTACCACGAGGTTTATTGAATTCGGTTTTGATAGCTTCATTTTTCTTCTTATTAGATTCATATTCAGTCACATGTTTCAACAAATTTTGGCGAACATCATGAGGCACCTTTGGGCATATAGTATTATCGCCACTAATTTTGGCTAAATGTTTTTTTTTTTCATTCTGTGATTCCTCCACGCCAATAAATTTTTTCACAATGCATGTAGGTGTGTACCTCAACTTTTCCCTCAAGCGGATGGATACAATGATTCCCGCAAAAATTACAAAACACAAATCGACCTAAATATCCTAACAAATCAAACTGTTCTCATATACTCTATTGCCCCATCTAACAACTAGAGTCAGCAATTCAATTCACCAACTTCTAATTAAAGACAAATATAAAGAGGAGTTTGAGCTTCAACGAACGAGAGATAATAAAACCATCTTAGTTTTTGGTCATCCCACATCAACCACAGACACCATTTCACTACTGAGATGAGTAGAGATGGGTGATAGTACCTGGGCATGGATAGAGTTAGTAACTGCACGCACACAATAAATTATTTTTTTACACTTGAGTACTAAAAATATCGATGGAAAATTATATTTTGGAACCGGAAATTTGTTTCTTTCGTTTTGGTACCTAAACTTTTTCAAATTTACAAACAGGTCCACTACTTGTGACATGCTTTATAAACTTGTGGCATGCTTTGTAGACTTGTGCATGCTTTGTGGTTGTGGCATGCTTGAGGAAGTTGTGACATGCTTTGAGGTTGTGGCATGCCTTGAGAAGGTTGTGGCCAGCTTTGGAGGTTATGGCATGCTTGGAAGAGGTTGTGGTTTGGTTCGTGTCCCCCTCCTTTCCTTCCTCCCCTTCGCTAATTTTTCCTAATATCAAGCGTGCCCCGCCTTCCCCTCCCCCCTCATTAATTGTGGTCAACTCATTTAAATAGAAAAGTCATCCAAACAAAATGTACTGATTGGCTGGAGCTAGTGTTAGCACCATACTAACAAAAAAAGTGTTAAGCAAACCAATTTAATCCTTGCATAACAATTCTCCTCATGTATCAGCTCATCACTTCCTCGAATTGGCAGCAACTATGAATGTTTGAATCAACATTCATTAATTAAGAACACTCCCAATTGATCCTTCAATTGTCGAATCTGAATCTTCATTTTTGGACCACGAGAATTAAATATCGTGCTAGTCTATATCACATGAACTAGCCTACAACTAATTTATCACTAGGTGAGAGTTTTAGACTTAGACTGGTGAGCGCCTGATGCCTAATTCAGAGTAGATGAATGATCTAGGAATCTAGTTTGTGGACGAGGCGACCGTACCCCTGCTTATTAGATGTCCAATTAGGTCATGCTTGTGGGTAACATGCGTGACCATCGGCTTACCCGACTTGTGTGCGGACGGATAAAATCCGTTTAGAGGAAGTAGCGCATACACCATGTTAGGTAACTCAATTGAGGTGACATTGGGCGACTAACCTAGTTAGAGTGGGGATCGATGCCATGACCATTGGTTCGTTTTCCATCTTAGCGACCTTCGCACCAACCTATAGCTAGAGGGACTCGACCCGAGGAAACCATGTCATCTATAGCGGTCTCCTAACCACTTGGTTGGTTGTTTAGCTAGGTTAGTTTAGGTTAGTTCTATCCCCAACCTTCCGAGTTGATTAGATAGTAGTTCGGAGCGAAGTAATAGTAAGCCTAAGATTCCCTTGCAATATGACCGAGCCACTTTACTACATCTCTAGCTTAATTATACTTGGCTTTGTTAAGAGTGACTAGTGAGGTAGCTCAGTTTACAAATATAAGGCTCACAATAGTGATGCTCGGTTGGGTCTATCTAGAATACTAGTTCTCTAACTTGTAACTCACACGTACATGCTTTAACTCTGTAAGTATCTGCATGTGCACTAGTCTCAATTGTATAAGAGCTGAACAAGTTCTTGCTATATACTTGACTAGGGATGTTTAAGAATTCACATCAATTATGCGATATTCTATGGTCATGATTGTGTTTGTTAAAGCACAGTTTTATGTTAAATACAACAATTGAACAAAGGCGCAAAATATCTTTTATATACATATATCCAGGGTGAAATCCGGAGGTACCGCATACCTTGAGTATGAAAACGCGATCTAGACCTCAAATTCGTTGGATTTTTGGGTTTGATACTATACCCTAACCCTTAATGAGTGAACCCTAGGTCCTAATTATTTAAAGGGCTAATACCACAGGAAATACCAACCTTTCGCGAAAGTGCCACTTATATACCATAGTTATCAAAATGCCAATAGTATACCTATTAGGGGTCTAAGTCATTTGTGTTACGTGAATATTTGTTGACCGTTAGAGGTAACGGTTGACCTAACCGTGGTCAACCTGTCTTTGACTACTGATGAAGTGGCCCCTATGTATCATCCACGTAAGTAAATACAATTTGTTTATTATTTAAATTAATAATTAACATTAAATAAATAAACCCTCCCTTTCATTTTTACACCCATCAGGCGTGCCATTCCCCCACCCTTCCCTGACCTGACCACGACCACCTTCTCTAACTTTGCCTTTTCAATGATGGCGGCTGGCTGCAGTGGAGCTATATACGGCAACGAGGCTGGAGCTTGCCAAGACGATGACGGTTAAGGTTTGGAAGGGCTCGACGGTTGTGAAGATTTTGGAGGGGCACGACAGCAGTAAAAGTTGCCCACGATTTTAGCCATTACCTTCTGTTGAATTCCCTCCAACATCTCAATTATTATAAGTTCCCTCTCCTCTACTATGTAAGAATTGAAAGTCTCGCATATGTTACTTTCTGCTGCATCACACTTACAGTCATGGGACATGAAAGCCCTGCAGCTTCTCAGGTTGTTGCTCCATGAAGTCCTTCAGTAGAGTTGGGTCTTCACCACTTAGCTGGATTTCTTCCATGATCCTTGTGGCTGGTTGGTATGCCACTTGATTTGTACCGTATACTGCACGCCAAAACAGGTTTCGAAAGGTTTGAGGCTTGTGGGTCGGTTTCCAATTGGCAAACACGTGCCTTGCACACTTCCTGTGATGTGCATGAGGCAAGCACCTTGCAATAGCATCGACAAGACCCTACAAAAAAACCATTGCATAATAGTTATTCTACCATCAACTAATCCACAAACAAATATGTAACAAGTTAGTATTACCTTTTGCTGGTCGCTAACAACAGTCCAACCACGACCATCTGAAATGAGTAGTTCCTCTTGTAACGTGCTAACGAACCATCCCCATGAATCGGAGTTCTCGCCCTCTACCACTGTCCACGCTATGGGATACATTCGATTATCCCCATCCTTGGCAATAGCAAAAAGCAACACCCCCTTCACTTCGCCTTTCAAGAAAGCACCATCAAGTGAGAAAATGGGTCGACACCCAGTAGTAAACCCTTTCCTTAACATAGAGAAGCCTACATAAATCCTCTTGAAAAACACTCTATTTGGAATGGTGCATGGGTCGACTTCAAGCACGAACCAACCTATAGGATCCACACGTTGCAATTCAGCTACATACGACCTCAACTTCTTATACAACTGCTTTGCATACAACCGTGCCCTATAACACTGCCTTCTGATCAACTCTACATTATGTTTTTCCCTTATCTCCCTCTTCCTCACTATAATTCAGACCATATGACCCTCTATAAATGGACTCCGGAACTGCCCTCGATGATTCTCCAACCACATTTGCCTCCTCTTCGTACGAGTTGACTTCTTCAGCATGTGACTGGTTGACTTCGTCAGCATGGGCAACAACCCCCTCTAGATTACGGCCTGACGTTGTCCCACTCTGGTAGCTAGAATCCTGCTCAACCTCTTCACCGGAGTCTTTGATATAGGCCTGAACCTTCCTTCTACATTCATGTTGTCGCTTGCGGACACATGCCTTATAGAACTCGTCGTCTGAGGTATGCACGTCGTCATCGTCGTCTTCCTCCGAATCATCATCCACATGTACGATGTCGGCTGCAAATGAGTGCTCGGCCTCTTCCACATCATACCCACCCTCGTTACCACCTTCTTGTAGCTCTTCATTGTCACCCATCTCTCCTAAACCATCAATAACCTGAATAAACATTACAATCTGTCCATTGCGAATTAAGGGAATCAACCCATCCAACACCTCGGCGTCCGACAAAATCTCATGCACCCCTTGCTTAAAAGTAGTATGTGGTGACATGTACCACATTCGTTCTACCCTCTCGTAGTTTAGGTACACCACTCCAATTTGTCAAAGCTCGAAGTAAGATAAAACGTCCATATCTATGTCAAATGGCTCGATACTTCCACCAACGTATCGAGGCACGCCTTGGGTGAAGTCCATTTGACTTCCATGGTGGAAAATCAGCTCAATTATTTCTTCACCGATCCTACAATATAATACTTTAATTGATTCATTTCCCAACCAAATTGTCTACACAAACCGAACACATTCATACTAATATATTGCGAAAATACCCCAACACATAATCCCAAATTCTAGACAATGACAACACACTCATCCAAACCAATCTCTATTCTATCAAAATGTCAAAAATAACTATGAAAAGGAAGCACCACATACTTGTTCAAGCATAGAGTAGGGTTAAAATTGTCTTCACATTGTAACTCGTGGTCCAAGCTTTTGGAAGGAATCTTGAACTGTACACTCCTTTATTGTCTTCAATTGCTGCTGCCCAACCACTAAAGTTCACTACAAATAGCACGATTATTCACCCCCTCCTATTGACCCAGCAAAACCCTAGAAAAAACCGCTACCTCGTTGATCGCCTCCATTGCCGGCGGCGCTCAGTCCCGTTGAAGGACAGGCGGCCAGCCCGAATTCGCCGCCATCTTCCCCTCTTCCCTCGACGAGTGTAGGATTCCGTCTCCGTGCCTCTTCTTCTTCAAATCCTCCTCCGGCGAGACTGGCCTAAAGCTCGTCATTGTCTCCATTTTGCCCGTCGACGACTCCATCTTCTTCTTCGTCGGCTTCGAGGGTTCCCTCGTCGATGGCCAACTTGAATCCTTCGCCGTTCTCATCCCTGCCTCGCGCTCCGCTGGCGGGTCTACCCCTAATGGCTTCTTCTGCGTAATAGACAGTTCGCAGGGGAAGGTGTAATCGCCATCCCTTTCCTTCTTCTCCTCCTTGTTCCTCATTGACGCCGACTCCATCTTCTCCGACAATTTCTTCTTCCACTGATTCGGCGGCATCATCTTCCTCGGCGGCGAGCAGAGCATCCCGCCACCGCGCTCCTTCTTCTTCACCCGGTTTTCCGCCGGGTTCATCCGCGACAATTTCCTCCTTGACGATGTCGTCTCTGTTCCGCATCGGCGATTGTTGCTGTTGCCGAGTTTGGCCAAAACCATTTCCGAGTTCTTGGCCATCCAAGCAGAAGGCAAGTGCGAAGCTGCGTTCGTTGTGGCGCCATCGCCCGCAATCTCCTCTTGACGCAGCGGTGGGTTCTCTTCTTCTTCGCCCTTTGTAATCGGCAACTTTGCCAATGTCGAGCTGAACTCGAGAATTCCGGCAGTCTGGATCCGTCGATCCCGATGGCTGGCAAGAGTAGCTCTCCGTTCGTGGTGGCCGACGCATCGGACAACGTCTTCTCTCCGTCGGACCTAAGCTTTCTCCGGAATCGCCAGTTCTTTACTCGATCTGGTGTTGACACCCTCCCTGCAACTTCAGCCTTGAAGTCTTCTCTGCGGAGGAAAGCCATCTGGTTGAGTGGAACAGCGGCAGGGGCAACAAGATTGCCTTCTTCTTGGGTCACGGCAATGTTAACCACATCAGAGGTTCTGTTCCGTCCCTTGGTCTCCGTCACATCAACTATTGGTGATGATGGTGCATCTTTTGTTGTCAGCGGGGGAGACTCAACAATCGCCAGTTTCATCTCGACCGATGGGGGAATGGCCGGCAATGGTGGTGATGGTAGTGTCGCAGGAGATGCCGCTGTCTCCTCGACTGTCATTGTTGGCTCGGCTGCGGCTTTGGAGGGAGCAGCTTGTGCAATGTTTCCAGGCAGCGATAAGGACGAGGTAACCTTGTTCCTCCGTACCTCTTTCAGCTTCAACTTTAGAATCCTTGTGAGTTCGTTGATCGAGAGCTCTTCGAAGTTGGTCGAAACCATGGTACGAGTGCCACAACCGGGCTCTGATACCAATTGAGAGAACCCCGCTTCTAGGGATTCTCGATACTGATCTTCGGCACTCGTGACAATTAGGGATTTAGGGGGTTGAGAGAAAGAACTAGGGATTTAGATGAGAAAGAATAGAATTGGGAATCGGCCGAGGCCTTGGACTAGGATGAGATGAGAAATTAGGAGTTGAGAGGGTAAACTAGGGTTTAGGAGATTCATTGCTTAATATTGTTCTTGACTGATTATGACGTAAACCCAAAGTACATATTTATAGGGAAATACTGGAAATCCTAATAATAATCCTAATACGACTAAATCTCTACTAACCATAATTATAATTATCCTACCTAATATAATAATGAAATTCCCAAATAAATATATTTCTGACACATACTAGACAAATCTAGAAAATTTGTTAATTTGATGCATTACAGATCGCATCTTGATCGAGCTTTAAATTGACAAGAGTCCATGTACTGAGCACTCAAGTAATGACTATGCAAAGCAACACTTCAACTCCCTTCAACAACATTCACTAAGACACTAACGCAACAACTGCCTGTTGGATTTTAGCAACTAGAATATCAACATATTTCTCGATTTTTTATTAGTGGTTTTTTCTAAGTCATGAATAAAATTTCCTTAATTCATCTTTCTTAATCTAATAACTTTTATTTGTCATAACGCAAATACAATATTCGCATGAAATATACCTTATGTGTTGTACAAATATTATAAGTGTTTTACATTGAAATACATTATAACAGGTGAGTTTGCTCACAAAATATTTATTGGTTTCTAGCCGTACTGGTTGGTTTGATTTAAAATTTGGCTATCGAAATTCAAGTCTATATAAAAAATTTCCGATTTGAAATGATTACACAAATTGCTAATTAATCATAAAATACTTTGTCATTCACTTATTCGATACACCATCCGATACGATTTTACGATCGTTAAACATTTTAAAAAATAAAATTTGTGAACAAAAATAAAAGACAAAAGGTATCGTTGTCTGCTCGTTTGTGTGTGTGGACTGCAAGCTGAGACAGAACCCATGAAGCTGAAAAATAGCAGCCCATACGCCAAAATTCATCATATTTCGGCAGTAAGCACCATTTTAAAGCAGAAGCTTGTCAACTACAGATTTTGCCTTGCCTTCTATGTAATTGATTGCATGTTGATCTAGGCCAATGAAACCAAACTAAAGCCATGGGAGAAGGATTCTTACGCACCTTAGTGGAGTTCTTTTGGTTTAAAGCAGCACAGAGCTCATCCAACATCATCTCACCAGAAACCACGCATTCCAGTTCTGGACTTAACGAATGAATCTTAATGCTGGAATACGAGCGTCCTTTTTATGGTGAGGAGAATGATGATCCAACCAACCACCTAAAAAATACTTCTTATTGGTCTCACACCATGTGATGCGCTAGAAGTCTTTAGGAGCAGTTCTAACTTAAAGCTCTTCACTTTCTATTTCAAAGGAAGAGCAAAGGATTGGCTGCATCCCATCCAGATGGGACCTTTGAAACATGGGGTTCGCTTGAACAAGATTTCCTAGAAGAATATTCTCCAATGAGGAAGGCTGACAAGATAAGGAACCACATTGTAAGATTCAAGGAAGTGAATGCAACACTACATGGTGTTTGGACAGGCTATCATGAGTCATCTTTCACTTATCCACGTCATGGGTTCAGCTTGGAGCAATCGAAGGAGCGCCACGTGCATCCTCCACCAACCAATGCCTTCCTAGCCCAACCGAGTTGCACGACTGTGTTGTTACACGATGCCAAAGGGATAGCAAATTAAGAATGTTGTTTCAATCCAACACTATAAGAAAATAGTGGTTTAGTGTCGGTTATTTTAAATGTTAAAAATTGACACTAAAAATATTTGTATTGGTTCATTGAACCGACTCTAATACTGCTGACATTAAACCAATTCGAGTCGGATTTGGGCAACCGATGGAATAAACCGATCAAATTTGTTTGTGAAAAAATTATTTATGATTTATTTCTATTTTTTCTGTGTTGTTTGGAGCTACAAACGACGAAAAAGCGCTAAAAATAAAAGTAAAAGCACCAATGGATTGTTTCCACCATGCTTTACAGTGAAATCTTTGTAGGGCAGGTGAAAAGATGCGAACCTTTTAGACAAACCAAAATACACATGGCTCCGGAGCCGATTTAAAACAACCTCAAAATTTCTATTAAAACAAATACAACTGAATCATTTTTAAGTGGAATGTCCTAAACACTTAGGCAACGTCAAACCATAGTCAATAAAACAACATAAACTGTGAACCTTGAACATCCAGTATATACTCATAATCATGAAACAGAAAACAACTAAACAAATTCTATCCTTAACTCTTCACTGAGTTCCCACCTCTCGTCCATGCTAGTGCGACTGCTCTCCTTGCCTTGCCTCTTCTCGGAATCCACATTCGCTAACCCTTCCTCAACCTGGTGAGTGAGAAGTGGTCATTCTCGTCGTCACTTCCTAAGGTGTTTGCCCTAGACAGAACCTTACTAACACATTATTAGAAATTACTTCCTCTTACATGAAAGTCGTTCTCGCTTTCATCCTTAACATTTTAGTCTTTAATAGCTTATAGAAGTTCTATACTTCTATCTTAACTTATCTACTCATTACTAGGATCCACCGCATTGTGTATCATCGTCTGGTGTCCCTATCCTTAAGGCAATGGTACTGTGTTACGTATCGTCGTCCAGTCCACGCCCAGTCTACTACTGTGTTATGTATCGTCGTCAAGTAGTGACCCCACCATCTACAACATCCAATAGTGGCCCAACCGCCCGGGGGTTCATCTTACCAACATCCATACATCACAAACACACATACATAGCACAACGCGTGCCTTCACCTTAAGTAGGCGGTGGGATGCATCACACACATTATCGCGCATAACTCGTAAAATTAACGAGACTACTATAAGTAGATGCATAAACTAAAAAACCTCGACGGAGATTTTACCCCCTTTAACGATGGAAGAGGAAATTAAAGTGAACGGCTATTTGCCGCCAACCAAATTGCTATTTGCCGCCAACCAAAAAAAAAAAAATTTTGAATTCAAATTTTGAATTTTCCCTCCCTTCCCTTCCTTTCATTCTATAAATTCGGATACCCATGAACATTTGACTCATTCCAACAAAAACTTCTGTTGACGAGCCCAGTGCCTCCGTCGCCGGCACCGTTCTTCCGTCGTCGGCTAACCTCCCGTCGCCCTCAGCTCGTCGGAAAACAAGTAAGTTTATTTTTTCCGGCCAGTTTTCCGGCCAGTTTTCTAGTTTCCTGGCAAGTTTTCCAGTTTTCCGGCGAAAAACAGGGCGGGCCGAAAAAAAACTGCGGCCAATACGCCGCCAGACCGAAAGAATTTTTCGGCCGGTGCGACGGCCGGGCGAAAAATTCTTTCGGCCAGGCGACGCCGCGGCCGCAAATTTTTTTCGGCCGGTCGCCGACCTCGCCGCCATAAAAATTTCCGGCGGTGTGTTCGTCGGCCGGCCGAAAATAATTTGCGGCCGTGGCGTCGGCCGGCCGAAAAAAATTTGCGGGGGGTGCGTCGTCGGGCCGAAAAACTACCGGCCGAAAAAGTTTTTCGGCCCGACGACGCACCAGCCGCAAATTTTTTTCGGCCGGCCGACGCACCGGCCGCAAACAGTTTTCGGCCCGGCGGAGCACCGGCCGCAAAATTCTTTCGGCCCGGCCAGTTTTTGTATTTAATTTAATTTAATACGATAATTAATTAATAAATAAATACTTAATTAGTTAGTAGAAATTAGCAATTAGTGTTAATATTTATTTAAGTTGGTGTATAAATGTTTTTTTTTGTAATAGGCGTTTGAATGTTTAATTACTTAGATTAGTTAATGAAATTTTAATTAATTAAGAATTGATTTAACAATTAATGTTAATATTCAGTACATTAGTTAATAGAAAATTAATTAATTTGTGATTAATTAACAATTAATGTTAATATTCAGTACATTAGTTAATAGAAAATTAATTAATTTGTGATTAATTAACAATTAATTTTAATAGTACATTAGTTAATAGAAAATTAATTAATTTGTGATTAATTAACAATTAATGTTAATATTACATTAGTTAATAGAAATTTAATTAATTTGTGATTAATTAACAATTGATGTTAATATTACATTAGTTAATAGAAAATTAATTAATTAGTGCGCATCTAAGTATTATATTTTGTAAATTTGTAGATAATTAGATATGGATGATGCGGGTGATGCGGGTGATGCGGGTGGGGATGAGTTGTATAGATTCAATGGTAGGATTGTTGATGCATCAGCACGAAGGAAGAATAAGGAGAATAAGCGCTCTCGAGATATTGGACATCAGTCACAGGCAAATTTAGGGGAGGATGAGTTAGAGGCTCCTACTGTAGTTGCTCGTTCGGCATCACGGGCGTCTGGTTCCCATGGGAGGAACCAGGGTGCTGCATCCAGAGTGGTCTCGGCTGAGTTTGATGAGGACGATAGTGATGAGGATATCGAGGTCCCTCCACCTACGCGTGGACATGGACGAGTGCCGTCTCGTACGGCAACATCACGTCCTGCTATGTATAGGGACCGAGCTGGGCGATTCGTTCCACCTGCTCGTCAGGAGACAGAGAGCTCGGGGACTGGACGGAGTAGGGGAGGACGTTCGAGTGGTCCTCCACCGTGGGAGCTTGTTGGTGAGTGTCCTGGTGGACCTACGGATCCTAGCCTCATTAGGAGCTTTCGTGGACACGTTGCCTATGCGCTTTGGACGGGGGCTGGAGATCGAGGGGTCATCAGTTGCTACAGCCGTACATCGGCGGTTGCTTATTTGAGTAGCTACGTGTTTAGTCATGTTGAGGCGGAGAATCTGGTTCAGCAGTCAGGTCTACAGCACCTGATGTACTCTATGTTCCGCAAGATAGCGATTGACGATGCTTTGATCTCAGCTTTTGTGGAGAGGTGGCAGCCAGACACGAACACCTTCCACTTGCCTTTTGGAGAGATGACGATCCTCCTCCACAATGTTCAGTACTTACTGCAGATTCCTGTTGAGGGACGACTGATGAGTAGGAGTTCTGCGCAGCTTGACCATCCGGAGGCGGGTTTGTGTGCGCTTCTTGGGATGAACTCGGAGCAGTTGAGTGGTCGTACGGAGGTCCCTGGATATAATAATAGGGGTAAGTGGTACGAGAAGGGTGGTTTTCTTGCAGAGATGGCGTCCAGATACTTGCAGAGTCACGGGACACATGTGACAGAGGCGCAGTCGTACTTGTTGTTGTTGTTGGGGTCCACTTTGTTTGTGGACAAGAGTAGAGACAGGGTTCGGTCGGTGGTGAACCTATTTTTGGACGAGTTGGAGGAGTTAGATCAGTATAGTTGGGCGTCAGGTACACTTGCTTGGTTGTACAGATACCTTGGTCAGGCGTCTCGTGCTGGTGCCAGGGGGATGGCTGGTTGTCTCACACTTCTGCAGTGTTGGATCTACGAGTACTTTCCGGGTTTCAGGCCATCTCACTTCGAGCCTGCCGCCGTTGGACCTGATGATGCTTGGGCTTCACGATGGATTGGGCAGCCGGCACCTGGTTCTGTGGCGGATCCCAGTGTGAGGTTGGCGTTCTACCGTCGAGCTCTTGACAGCTTGACCCCTTCTGATGTGTTTTGGACACCTTTCCATCAGAGGCCTCATCAGGCAGTGCGTCGCTCTTTGTACACTGGAGTCATCCGGTTCGCTGACATAGGCGAGTTCTATGATCCAGCCCGTTGCCTCCGACAGTTTGGATATGTTCAGATGGTACCGCCTGCCCCTTCGCGTCCTCAGCGAGCAGACCGACCAGAGGCACCTGGTGGATATGTCATTCGGATTCCTGAGAGTTTTGATGCTGCATGGGATGCTCTGCTATCCCACATGGTTCATATAGACATGTACTCTCAGCCGTGGACGACGTATCCATATGAGACTACGAGAGACTATCTTGACTGGTTCGTGGCGCACTCTCATTGTAGAGTCCTACGGGATGATGGAGATGCAGATCGACTTATTGACTCCGCAGCGGTAAGATTTGACCATTATATCGTTACTCTATTATAAATATACTTAGCATGAAACTAAAAATTGTTCTTGTTTTTTTTTATGCAGCGTGGTCGCGACCTTTTGTACACATTTGCACCTGCGGTTCGAGCAGCAGCAGGGACCGAGGAGGAGTTTCTTGAGCATTATCGACGAGCCTACAGGGCACTACACGGAGTGCAGGATGTGTGGACTGAGTACTGGGCTTCTCAGGGACTCCCCCCCTCCTCCAGGGGATTTTTAGTTGTTTTGATGTTTCCATGTTTGACTACTTATGTATGTTTGGATCGGATGTTTATATTTAGACTGCATGTTTCCATGTTTGTGTGTTAGATCGGATGTTTGACTACTTATGTATGTTTGGATCGGATGTTTATGTTTAGACTGCATGTTTCCATGTTTGTGTGTTAGATCGGATGTTTGACTACTAGAACATAATGAAATCCATAAGTTCATAATGACACTAGGGTCATTAAAAATACAACTAGAACATAATGAAATCCATAAGTTCATTGCAACACTATGCATTGCTCCTACCCCTACCCCTTCCCCTAGCTCTTCGGGGGTCTCTCTGCCTGGCTCGCTGCCGACCACCAAGGCTCGCAAACAAATTCTGTCCAACCTCGAGAATAGCTCCCCACTCCGCCACATTAGGATTTGCGATCCCATGCCAAAGTGGATGCAAAGGGGGTATAGGAAACTGATCCTGGTTGAAGTACAATCGAATGTAGTGGTTGTTCACATAGTGCAGTGATAAGAACATGGTTGGTGGCAAAGTACCTGGTTCCGCATCAATAGGCAATACAGTATAGGCATCATCGTAGCGGTTGGGTAGTGGACGGTTTCCATTATTGACATCAAACACCTGGTATGTGAAGACCATGACTGCGATGTTGTAGATGGTGGCAAACACGAACAAGTCCTCAGAATCCATCCATCGCCCCGGTGGTGCGTGACCCGCCTCGAGCCAATTGATGCGGTCAATGTGAGCTAGTGGACCACCATTATACAAGTTCTCGTACTTCCAAAAATGTTGTTGGATTTCTTGGACAATCTCCGATCTCATGAGCAGATAGTGACTATCATCCCCATAAATACAATGAGAAAGTGCCCTAAAACCACAATGGCCGTCTGGACTAGGGTTGAAATCGCCTACCAGCAAAGGTCGAACAAACTCTGGAAAAAGCTCATCGATGTAAGGGTAAGAATATTGCCCTGGGGGGCTCTGGGATGAGTAATCTATAAAAATATACCAAACGGTCAAAATTACATGGAAAAAATTTACAAACATAAACCAATTACTACTAGATATTAAACCAATTACTCACCTGTATCATACTCGTCGGATTCACCTCCACTCGATCGGGATCTGACTCCACACGATCGGGATCTGCCTCCACTCGATCGAGATCTGCCTCCACTCGATCGGGATCTGCCTCCACTCGATCGCCCCCTACCTCCACTCGAACCGGGCCCAGTACTCCTCGAACGAGACCGCTCATAATATGAACGAATGCGACTGGTGCTTGTTCGAGGCCGTCCTCTCGGATTCTCATTCACTTCCGGTTCCCTCACATTGTCCTCTGCTGGATGAAGCCCATAGAATAGGGCATCTCTTGCTTGTCTCACTGCTTCAGGACCTCTTTCTTCCACCTCAACAGTAAGACGCCTAAAGTGTTCTCGTCGGGTGCGCAAAAAACAGATTAGTGAGCACATTATTAGAGTCCTTTTGCAAACAGATATGGTACCCACGATGTTCAGCTCCGTGAAGCGCAAACTGTATCGCATCCATTTCACCCATCTCATCCAATCTTGTCTTGGAATTTATGTTGTACATCTGTTTGATATCATGATGCACACCCCCTTCAGTATTGAGTGTCGTCTTCTGCTGATTTGGTCTCACCCCCGCCTTCCTCATTAATCTTAACCTCTCTTTTTCAGCCTCACTAAACTGTTTGTTGTGTCGGTGATGTTCTGGATACAACACCTTTACATGGTTGTGAAACCCTCTATTAGCTCCGGTTTCACGACTTGTCACTCCCACCATGACCCATGTGTTTGGACCATCCTTTTGCCATACTTCCTTTATACATATCTGAAACTGGCAACCAGTACCCTTCGAACTAATATTCCCACGCGTCTCCTTCGTAGGGTCTGGTTTATAAGACTTAACGATCCTACTACTTCTGTCGCAATACATACAGAGGGCAGTAACAGGATTCTGTCCAGCAGTATTCGGTTTCCATGATCCTCTAACAATAAAGAACCCACACTGCTGAGCGATTGTTCTTGCAGCTAACTCAGCTAACTCCACACTTGCATAATGGATCCCATTCTCAAATTCCTGTGTGTAATCATGATCGGCCGGTAACAACTCTGACATTTTTCCTACAATTACAATATAATATATCAATATTCCTGTGAACCTAAACGCTAATTTCAATTCTTAACCGCTAAATTCAACTCCTAAACTCTAAATTCAATTCTTACACGCTAAATTCAACTCCTAAACTCTAAATTCAACTCCTAAACTCTAAATTCAACTCCTAAAATCGAATTTTTCCGAAAAATTGCAAAAACAGACTGTGGGCCGAAAATTTCCGGTGGCCGGAACCTGGCCGGGCCGAAAATTTCCGGCGGCCGGAACCTGGCCGGGCCGAAATTTTCCGGTGGCTGGAACCTGGCCGAGCCGAAAATATCTTGGGGCTCAGCCTGGTTCCGGCCGCCGGAATTTTTCGGCTCGGCCAGGTTCCGGCCACCGGAAATTTTCGGCCAGGCCAGGTTCCGGCCACCGGAAATTTTCGGCCCACCGTCTGTTCGTTTCAAATCGTCGGAAAAATTGTTCGAAACTACAAAAAAATTACGCACCTGCTTAGTGATGATTCATTGATGCGTGTACGCAGTATATGTCGAGGATAGGCTTTCCCGATGATTTTCCGGCGAATTTTCCGGCGAGCGTTGAATTTTTCTGATTCAATATGTTCTCTGAAAGTTGGATATGTTGTAGATTGTGAAACTCCTTACCCTAATATGTATATATATATATATATATATTTATTTATTTTTTGTTGGCGGCAAATAGCAATTTGGTTGACGGCAAATAGCAAGCCCCAAATTAAAAGGTAGAGGGAGGACGACTTGGGGGAAAGGTTTATGCGTCTCTAGATTTTCTTTTTAAATTGCCCAGGTAATTGATCAGGCAAGGCCGAGTGGGGTTGGGGTACTTGGGTTTTATTGTCTGAGCTTATTTTGGGAATTTTCTAATTATGGGCGAGTTTAATCTGAAACCCATTAACGTCCGTAACTTCGTCATTTAATATCGAAATTTGACACCGTTCATATCAAGAGTTCAAATTTTTAATCATCATCAATATTACGGTGGAACTTGACAAATTTTACAAGGGTATAATAGTCCTTTTGAATTTTGGAAAGAGGGGTGTAACAGGAGGAATCCATATTGCTAGTAACCCTTCTCCCTTCCAGAGACCGAACAGAAAATGCAAAGCTTCTTCTTCCTCAGAAACCACAAAAACTCAAAAACAGAACCCTTCAATCCAATCCAAGAACACAACGACTGAGCAGAAAAAATCACAATTTCAATCTGGTTCAGCTTTCTCCAATTGTCGGCTCTCGATCGCTTCACCATGATATCCTCTGGATCTCTCCTCCTGTCGCCTCTGGATCTCCCCACCATCATCCATGGATCTCTCCGCCATCGTCGTCGTTCTTGGTTATAGTAGCCCTCTCAATCTCTCAGCCTCACGAAACGGATAGAGCATCACGTGTGTGTCCACCACCGACACGAGGAACAGAGAAAACCCTACTCTGACTCTTTGTTGACAAATCTTCTTCCCAAAAAAAATAAAGGAATAAAAACTTACATACACTCCCTCTATTTTGTAACTATGAGTTCCGAAATAGTCTTTCACTTTTTAAACTACATAAAAAATAATAATTTGAATACACCGCGAGATTTTCAATTTGTGAATGAATACCTAAAGAGATTCAATAAATCACGATACGTTTTTCGGCAAGACGTTACATATTGGAGTCATCATTGTGAATAATTTACCATATACCGTTAAAAAAGAAGATTACCTTTCCAAATTACATATCCTCCTATGTATTTATCAAATCTCCAAACAAAGTTGAATTCATTCACTCACATTCCATAATTACTTAAAAGCATCCTAAACCTTTTTTCCATTTCCTGGGTTCCCATAATTTTCCTTTTCCTTAGTTACCAACTTCTTCTACACTATAAAACCACAATCCCCCAAATCCAAAATAGTAACCAAACCCAAAAATTAAGAAATCCAAAAGAAGACAAGATCATGCCGATAAAGAAGGTGGAAATAGCATGGATCGAGGACGAGGTTGCACGCAAGGAAAGCTTGAGAAAGCGGCATGTGGTAGGGGTGGGCATCGGTGCTGTTCGAACCGCACCGCACCGTATAGTTATAAACCGCACCACGCCGCATATTAATTGGACCGCACCGTATGATGGACCGCAATGTAATCGGTGCGATTAAAGCTAACCGCATAGATTAGCGGTTTGGTGCGGTTTAGACCGCAACCGCAAAGTGCTCCCACCAATTACGAAGTTGGAAAAAGAATAACAAAGAGCAGTGGAGTTGGAAAGAACAAAGAAGAGGCATGACACTGAGAACCATTAGTGAAAGCCTTGTATCAGCAGCAATGAAAACATGCCACGGTAAATTAAACTTTCAATTAGTATATCACAATCCCAATACAGAGCATGGAACTTTTAACGAGGACACTCAAATATAATCAATCCGCGGTGACGTTGGACGGAGAAGTAGAGCAGGCAATTGCAAATCACGACAATGAGCGGCGCGCCGCTCCTGAATCCACCGGCGGCGGGGCAGCAACCAATGGCACAACAAGGAATTGGCGGCGGCGTCACTCCTTGTCAGCTTGGCCGTGCGGCGACTAATCCTTCCGTCACTCCACCACGCGTAGGGCCACCTTCCCCGCCGTCTGATTTTACCGGCGAAAGCACTGACGGTGGCAACGACTCGCCGGCCGGTAGCAGAGATATAAATGGAAAAGAACGACAACGCTATGTGGTGAGAACTGAGGGTGTTTCGTATTCTCGAAGTTGGGACTTTTGGCTGGTATTGCTATGTCTTTTCATTATCTGCGTGTTTAATTTACAGATGTCTTTTGAATTTCATTTCCCCCAAGTTTTGAATTTTCAGTTTATTAATACAAGTCTAAGAGAAATCAATGATGATAAATCTGTATCAGAAGTTGTTCAGAAAAAAAATTGACAGTAATTTATTTTGTGGTTTAATAGTGGTTCAAAGTGTTTCATAACACTAAAAATAGCTGAATAGTTTAAATTCCAATATAAAATTTTATAGCAGAACCATCACAATGATACGATTTCACAAATACTAAGAAGAACACATAAATTATGCAAAAAACGAAACAAAAACATAAATATTGTATACAATTGGATGAAGTTCTTTGTATCACACGATTTTCTCAAAACAAACAAATTCACTCACTCGTCAATAATGATGGCAAAAGTCGATATCCACTCAAATCCGACCTAATTAGACCTAATTAAGTTGAGTAAAACTGGAATCATACCTAATCGGGTAGGGTAAAACTCGAACCCGAAGGATTTTTGGCGGGTATGAATAAAACCCGAATCTTAACATTGCGGGTAATGAGTAGACATACCACTTTTCTCACTATTCAACCCAAATATTGCAGGTAATGAGCAAACCCGTCCGAATATACATGAATGTGCTCCCCCTCCCCCACGAATTAGGAAACCCATGTACTAATGCTTGGGTATTCTAACAATTACGTGGTAACTTAAGTAGTTTTACTATATATATTTGCGTGCAAAATAGATTCGAAGCGCACTCTATTCTATCCTAACAAATCCAAGTATAACTATGCTAGGAACGTAGTAAAGTGGCTTGGTCATATTCCAAGGGAACCTTAGGCTTGCAATTAGTTTGCCCTGAACTACTATCTAATCAATTCATAATGTTGGGGGTAGAACTAACCTAACCTAACTTCCTTAACACAACCAACCAAGTGGTTGGGAGGCCCGCTAGAGATGAGATGGTTGCCTAGGGTTGATTCCCTATAGCTATAGGTTACTACGAGCAATAATCTAATTGTATCTCGAGGTGCCTAGGTCATGAAGATGGGGATCGACTCAATCGTCATGCAATCGATCCCCCTCCTACCTAGGATAGTAGGTACAATGTCACCTCAACCGGCTTACCTAGCTAAGAGTAGGTTCTAATTCCTCTAAACGACTTAAATTTGTCTGCACGCAAGTAGGGTAGGTTAATGGTCACGCACCTAACCTACCAACTAGCCCTCTAGGTCAACTAATCAAGGTAAGAGTCTTTAACACACATCTAACCCTAATTAGAAGCATTAAGCACCCTAGTCAAACTCGAATTCACCATAAACTCATGTGTAAAGTTATGATAACTCCCCTATGATCTAGGTTTCAATTAAGGTAATTGGGATACATAAAATAACTCACTAATTTATGTCGAAGCACTCTTACCCTAATGAAATAGAACTCTCACCTAGGTTAAGAAAGAAATCAATCATAATCGAACAAGAGATTTATGGATAAACAACAAATAGACGTAGATTGTAGGTTCATAATCATTCATACACATGACTTATACACAATCTATGAACTAGGGTTCATATTCCCTAAACAACCTTAGTGATCAAGTGATAGATAGAGGAAGAAGATACAAACTAGGGGGGGGGGGGGGGGGGGGGGGGGGGGGGCAGTGTTGGGAACCATCTTCTTCTCCTTGGATTACACATTCTCTTTGCTTCTTGGGTGCATTGAATCTTCCTCTAAGATCTCCCAAGGTGTTTCCCTCTCTAAAACTGCCCAAAAAACCCTAATCTTCTCTCTCAAATTTGGCTCTCATATTTTCCTACAACAACTCCTCTATTTATAGCCCTTGAAAATCTCAGGCAAGATCACGGCTGAAGGCTACAAGATCGAGATCGTGAACCGGCTGTGACTCCCACGATCTTTAGCTCTGTAGTATAGTTTGGGCAGAGTGAGAGATATCTCCATGGGTCCATAGCTGCGAACTTTGTCTCGCGGACGTGATCTTTGTCGCGGCTCTATCTAATGAGGCCTCCGATCCTCCTTGCAAAACTTTATGTTCTCTCTTTGACGCTTACTCCTGAAGTTCTCGCTTGGGATTCCCAAGATCGCGATCACAATCTTCAGGCTTCAGCTCGTGATCTTTGGCTTAACTTCGCAGGCTAGATTTCTCAGTCAAGATCGCGATCCCTTTTGGCCACACATCAGTCCATTTTTTCCCCTTTTTCGTATGTAATGTCAAATGTGACCTAAAATGACAAGATATAACAAAAGGAAATGATCTAGGCTACAAATAACGTTATATAAATCTAATCATGCACAAAATGACATAAAAACACAGATAAATGGAGGATAAATAATACCATTGTGGGTGTTGTTAAGTACTTCATTCAAATCAATGATGACCCTCCTCCCTTATATTCTTGTGATTACTTTTGATTTGTAGATAACTAAACTTTAGATTGGTTATATCATGTAGAAACCTAGGTTGATGGATTAATTTTGTTATATGAATATGATTGATCTTGTAGCATAGATTGTTGTTAATAGATTGTGTATTAGAAGAAAGCTACATCCCTTCGTGGTGCAACCTTCAAAACTTGATTTCACAAAAGATGTGACCAGACACGCCCACCTTTCACGATCCATCCTCGATCGATTATATTGCCTGACACTTCAAAGGAGGGATCCGTAGGTCCGCGTTGCAAGTTTAATCGTAAAAAGGGACTGCAGTATAGTGGTGCAACTCATAAATATCGAATCCTCGGGTCTCTAGATGTACTATTACTCAGCTTCAGATCATTATCTAGCAAATCATATTAAAGTTTGATTAACTAAACTACTCTAGAAGCTAAACTAGGTTAGACTACTAATTACAGGTTAGGAACTCACTTAGGTATGATCCCCCTATCTCCTCAATTAGGTCTAAGTTGTAATTTCCTTTGGTTGTTTTATTGTTGATTAAACTGAAGAAGATCCTATAATAGCTTGGAATCTATTAAGCTGACCAAGCCCTCTTAGACAGAATACCCGACGGGCGACTAACCTCCAGCGGAGTGCAAAGCTAGGGAAATACACAAAGTCTCCACTATTGGAATGAATTCCAGTACAAAACAATGAATTGACCGAATCTCGCACAATCTGTAGACACCACATTTTGTCCGGAGCAACCATCCTGCTCAAAACTCAAAAGAATATCCACTTAAAAAGAAAACTCAAGTAAAAATTTGGACGAGGTTGGTTGAGATTAGCAATGGCAAATCAATAAGTACCAACGATTTTTTTTAAGTCCGTTTTATTTGGTTCGAATGTTTGTACTAGGTAGGATTAGTAGTAGCTATTGGCTACCGAATTTGCTTTATTTAGAATAACAATAGTATTTGGTTCGAATATTTGTACTAGGTAGGATTAGCAGTAGCTAATGGCTACCGAATTCGCTTTATTTAGAATAACAATAGTATGTTGTCACGACCTATGCTAATGTCATTGTATTCAGTTGGTCTCATTGGTCTAAAGTTGGTCAAAAGGTATAGAAAGATTGGTAATTTTGCTTTAACGACCCAAATCCATGGTTTGGGAAGCATTGATTAGATGTTTGGATTTGGTTTGAAATTGGATAAGTGAGCAAATTGGGTTGGAAGAATCAATTGAATGTTTGAGCACTACATACAGATACAATGATCATCTAATTCTGAAGGCAATAACGTAAATAAATAAATGTGTAATTACAAAGTACAATTTATAACCTTTAAGATACACTTAGTAATTATACATTAAAAAAAAACTATCAGAAACAAACCCACACCAGCAGCCCAATTCTCAAACTATAAAACTCAACCCAGGCCCATATTTCGGCCCAATCCAGTATGGTCGGCCCAGGTCCACTCTGGTCAAATCGGCCAACTCTGGTCAACCCCGTCAACCAAACCCATCATTCTTATCTAAAGGAGCAGCAGAGTAGCAGAGCAGCAGAACAGCAGAGTCTCTGCCAAATCTAAAAAAGAAGATTTCGGCCACCTCCTCCAAGGACCAATCCCAAATTGCCATCAACATAAGTGGCTAAGGCTACCACTTCAAGAGCAAAGGAGGAGCAGCCAACACACAGGTATGAACAGTAAAAGGCAGCCATATATAAGGAGCTGTTTTACCCCCAAACAGGGGGAGGACCAACAACAAAAAACAGACAAAAAGGGAGACAAAGAGCATTAAAGAGCACTAAGCACCAAAAAGACAGAAGCACTAAGGATCCAAAAAGGGCAGGGAGTCAGAAACAGCAACGAGCCATCACCATCAAAATCCACTCAATCACAACACAGGTTGGTATTCTCTACACCCCATTAACCGTACAAGCATCCTAGTTATTTATACATCCATGTAGAAGATCTACTTAACATATGATACTTCTAAGTTTATAATCCATGGCTGAGTTGCTTAAGTTTGTATGTAAAAGGGGGTATTATGAAATCCTGATCTTTGTGATATGTATGTTTCTCTTTACCATTCATTTTTAATTTTTGTTACATACCACAAGAGACCGCTTCCATTTATAGTCAACATACAATAAATTAGCTTAAATTATTCCCTGTTTTTCTAGCAAGCATGATTCAGGTTAAATTGTTAGGTGAACTTAGCAATAATATCAACTAGGCTAACCCGTTTACTCATTCAACACATAAAAAATCCAACAATCTATTCAAAACATAAAAATAGGACCCAAACTAGATTTTTGAGAGAGTATTTTAAAATACCTCATTTGATGGTTGTAAGGGCGCCCTTTTAACTCAATTACCAGATTTGGTAATCACGAAGTTCTCTTTTGATTATTATTTTGTATGCTAAATACAATAAAACACTCTCATTAAAAGTCTCATTTGTTACTAATCAGTATTAGCCCTTTTAATCAAGTTGTTTAACCAATCGATAGTCAATAGCAGTAGCTATGATGTCGTATTACTTTTAGGACCATTATAGATTGTCGAATTTTAATAAAGCAAGTTCACCACCATATCCAAAACCAAACATTAAGGCTAAACAAACCTAGGAGGTCTAACAAAATTTACTTTCACAACACCAGAAAGTTCTATAAACAATCATAACGATAATTAAACCACCCATTTTAGGTTTAGAAGGGGTATCACCTAGTTTCCTTCAAATTGAATAAGATCTGCAAAATTAGGAAATCGAGAGTTAGAACCCCAAAAATGATAATAGGTAAAAAACGAGAATAAAAAAATAAAACAAACAACTTACCCCCAAACAAAACCCTCGCCGTCGGTTCTGGCGCTGGCCGCGCCGCCGGCGACCGCCGCTCCTCCCTTCTCTCGGCGGAGGTCCAAATAATAAAAAAAAACATAAACAAAAAAAAACAAAACAAGTTAAATCCCAATCTCATCCATTAAATCCAATGAAAATGGGCATGCATGTAGAAAAGAGCTTACCAGAGGGTAAGATCTCGTCGTCGCCTCTGCTCCAACTAGAAAGAGTAGATCGAGATTATTAGAAAGTAAATCAAGAGTCCCTCCTCGGTTTTGGATCGGTCTCTGAAAGAAAAGCAAGAAATAGGTTTAGAACATAGAAAATCTTAAAATCGAAATCGAAAAATGGTAAAAATCTTACATGCAAGCCAAAAAAAACCTAACCTTTGGAAAACCCTAGTCGTCATCGTCACTGCTGGTGTTGGCAGCGCTCATCCTCAGTCGTCGCCGCCGCCGCCGCTTCTTTTCCCCGTCACCACTCGTTTCCAGAATAAGGAGAAGGGGAGATAGATTAAATATGAAGAAGGCTCATCTCCTTTTCTCGATTTACATGAAGAACGCGAGAAGGAGAAGATGTAGATGGCGGCGTTGTTCGGATGGTTAAGTGATTAGGGTTTTCGTTTCGAGGTAGGGATTAGCGGGAGATAGGGAGGCGAGAGACGAGGGAGGAGAGGGATCGGCGGTTGAGAGGCTAGAAGGAGAGGGAGAGCAGCGCCGGCGGGTTTTGATTAGGCTAGGGTTTCGTTTTTTTGTTTCGGGAGAGGAAGAGAGATCGGCCGAGAGAGAGAGAGGGATGAGCGGCCGCCGCTAGCCTTAGAATACGATTAGGGTTTTTTTTTTGGGTCCAAAGAGATGATTTTATACTCACCGGTAAATGTCGATTTTGCCCCTAGGGTTTCTCGCAAATTACATGTCCTGCCACCGCGTTTTCGTGAAATTACTAGGATGCCCTTCCCCCTTCTCTGCATCAAAACGAGAAAAATTAAAAATTTCTCCACCAGCGCGTTTCGAACCCACGTCCTCCGGTTCAAACGCGGGAGTGGTCTGGCGTTTTAGCCAGTTGGGCTGCTGGCCCTCATGCGTCAATATTATAATCCCGTATAGTTTTATTCATTTAAAATCCTTAATACGAAATGAAGAATTGCGGATTAAGTTTATCTCGTTTCTTTCCTAATATATCAAAACTCCTCTTAATAATTACAATTATTATATTATCTTTTTGTAATTTCATAATACCAACTTAAATTTTACTAACAATAAATTTTGATACGAGAACCACGATCAATGGAATGTGGTAATAATTTTATATAAAATTTTCAAAGTCCTAACGAACTACGTGGACTTTGATCCCGTCTTACGGGTACGTAAGCAACCGATAAGGTTCGAGTCCAACTAACCAATTAACTTTATCTTTTACGTCAGTGGACGTATAATTAAATTACAATTAATACGATTTAATTTCTTAAATAGTCCAGTGGGACCCTAAAAATTGAAAAATTTTACTAAAATACACCCAACTCGCATAAAAACTTATCGACTTAAGTAGTACCGATTTAGGGCGTTGTGGGGGTGTTGCTTAACTTCCCCACACGTAACCGTACTCCCGAACCCAGAACTTTATTTTCGCAGACCATGCCTCGGTTCTGACACTAAGGTTAGAGCCGATTTGAAGAGTGTTCGATCCACTCCAAGTAAGATCGATGGCGACTCCCAAAAATGCCGACGCGACGACATTCGGACCCCCCCCGGACGGGACGGTTTCGACAGGTCCAGTGGGACCCTAAAATTACAAAATTATTACCAAAATACACCCAACTCGCATAAAAACTTATCGACTTAAGTAGTACCGATTTAGGGCGTTGTGGGGGTGTTGCTTAACTTCCCCACACGTAACCGTACTCCCGAACCCAGAACTTCATTTTCGCAGACCAGATCTCGGTTCCGACCCTAAGGTTAGAGCCGATCCGAAGAGTGTTCGATCCACTCCAAGTAAGATCGATGGCGACTCCTAAAAATGCCGACGATACGACATTCGGACCCCCCCGGACGGGACGGTTGCGACAGTTGGCGACTCCGCTGGGGACATTCGAGAGTCGAGCTACATAACTAAGTTCGATAAGTTTTTCTAAATTTCTATTACGTGTTGGGTGTTTACGCTATTATTTGCGCAATTATATTTTCGCAATTAAATTCTGCATTCATGCATAAAAGCTCTATGCCCGGGCTATCCCTTTAGAAAATTGAAAGGAGTACCGTGATATCCACAGTAGTGGTAGTCGCGCAAAACTTTCTAACCAAGTTGAACTCGGATCCGAGGATGATCTCGAGGTATCCAGCCAGTTTGAAAGGGCTACAGCAAGATACAACTTGGGAGCCAAATCCCTAGAAATTCCTCTGCCAGCATATAGTAAGGATAGAAGCCTCCCTAAACAGTCCAAAATAATCCCAAATGCCACCCTACAACCAAGTCATTACGCCTCCCGAAGCCATAGGTGTACCTAATTAGGATGACATTCTTTCTATCATATAAATGCATGTTTGTTATTGATATGATATGTTATGTTCTGTCTTTTACTTAACTAGCGTGAAAGGTTTTTTTAAAAACCCATATCTTTATATTTCCCTTAAAACTTTCATTCAATAATTCAAAATTGGTCACACAAATATTTTTGCAAAACATATACACCCCTCAAAATCGTATTTGCATTCATGCATCATTGCATTTTTTGCATAAGCATCATGCATACGTATAAAGAACAGAATAAATTTAACAATGTTAAGAAAAATCAGGTTTTCTTAAAATTGCTCCTCCACAAGGAAAAATCAAATCCTTAAGTACTCGACAAGATCCGAGGCTCAGTTTGTCATGGAGGCATTTCAGAAGGATTTAAATGACATCAAGAGAAGAGTGATTGGGCTTGAAGAAGTGAAAGAGGATGTTAGCACAATTTTGAGGATTCTGTCAAAAATTGAGAGGACAATGGAAGCGAAAAATGGAGATGCGCCATTTGGCGAAGAAATTTTATACCAACCGCACAACAAAGTAACGTCAAATGATAAGACTCCACTCCTGCTCTCAAAGAATGTGCATGATGCAGAACAATCAAAATGTGACAATCCGCGAAGATCAGAAACGCTTGAAGAACGTGTGATCTGCATCGGACAAGGGAAGTTAGAGAATCACGAAATGGATGAGAGGGCAAACCAAAGGGTACGAAATAAAGGAAAACTACTGTCAACCCAGGTGGAAGCAGAAGAGAATATCTGGAAGTGTCACTTTCAAAAGAATCATGCTCTTTCTTATGTTGCAACAACCACACCAATATTGCGACCTCTGAACTTCGCGACACCAGCAAATCAAATCCCACTACCGGTACCACAACAAGGTGTTAACCGAGATGTCACTATGCCAAGGAAAGCAAAAAGGGTATTTGATCCAATCCCAATCACGTATACCGAACTCTTCCCTCAGTTACTCCATGAACGACTAATCGCTCCTATTCCGGGTGAGGCTCTACGACCTCCATATCCAAGATGGTATAGGTTCGATAAGCAATGTGATTACCATTCCGGAGTCCAAGGGCACTCTGTGGAAAGTTGTAACGCTCTGAAGATAAGGATTCAAGAGATGGTAAAAGCTGGTTGGTTGAAGTTCGAAGAAGAGCCAAAAACGCCCAGACGTCAACAGGGATTCACTGCCAACACATGAGAATTAGTGGGCGTACTACAAGGCAAAACTCGATTATGATGATGTCGAGTCTACCAAAGTAAATAAAATATCGAGATCATTTGCCATAACAAAATATGTATCACTTTTGCTTTCGTCATCATGAATAAAAGATCTTTCACGTTTCGACCTTTTCGGAGCATTGCGTGACCATTATCAATCTTAATTTGAGAGTTCCCATCAATGGTTTTTTTTATCAAAATAACGAATGCCACTACAGGTCCTTTTTTTTTTAAAACGGATTTATCTTCTAAAAAATGGAAGCCATCCAAAGCCGACTTTATTTTCGAAGTTAAGCCATGAGACTGCCATGATAAGCAATTATGAGCACCCCACTGGTGCTGAGATTTGGGACACCCCACTGGTGTTGAGTGATTATAAACACCCTGCCACTGTCAATATTTTGAGCACCCACTGGTGTTGAGGGTGTGCATGATCAACTAAAATCAAGAAACAAACACCCTACTAGCGTTCATAAATTACGTGAGCTAATAGTAGAAAGGTGTAATGAGCATACGACATCATGCTACTTGTAGAATCTCGTCACCACTACATTTGACTTTTGCCAACAAATTGAGACTCAGCTTACATGAACTCGAATATCCAAATCTCGACGTACAAGGGACACAACATTACAGACATGAATCTCTCACAATATTTCGTGACAAGAAGACCGGGAAGTTCAGGGATCCCATTTATCAAAACCCAAGAATCACTTGAGTGAAGCACTCATCTATACAAACAAGCACATGGCATCGAAATCCTCACTTCTACAAAAAAGAATAGCCAATTCAACCTAGCTAACGAGAAGCGACACCCACACGATCAATCATCAAAACAGACTCTCGTCCTTTCACTACTCGTCCCACCGAAGACAAATAACAGAGCAAGGAAGAAAGAAGCATAGATGGGGGCATAACAAAATCAAGTAAGTCCCACACGAAAAAAAAACAAACAAAAAAAACCAAAAAAAAAAACCGAAAAAAAAGAAGGGAAAAAGAACAAAAAGGAAAAAAGAAAAAAGAAGAAGAAAAATGTTGTGGGACTTACAAATTAGGTGCCCCTATTTAGCTTTTGAAGTACCAACTTTCTGCACCATGCCAAAGTCTTGCCCGACCAATTTCAAGATACGGCAAGAAGGACCTTCAAGCAGTAAACTTTGATGATAAGAAAGCCTTTTCGGCCAAAATCACTTCATCCCATATACTCATCATTTTGAGAGCAAGTCAGAAGCTGAAGCTCCACCACAACCCACATTTAGAGGTCAAACAAAAATCTTGACAAGTCCATAACCAGATTACATTCGCAAAAACTTCAAAACCATGACCCTTGAAACCCTAGTCTCAAAGACAGGGGGCAAAACCAGCCAAACACCACATTCCCTCAAATATGCCCAAGACTGGCGACATTTTCAAACAAATCTTCGCCGAAAAAAGACCGGGATAGTAGTGGTTCTCAACCCATCATGTCAATCTCATACATTGGGGGCAAAACCAGAATCCCTCTACAAGAAACCTTAGGGTTGATATCAAAATCTGACTTATCTGTCACCCATCTGAATAAACCACACTTCAAGAGGACTCCTACCATCAAAGTCATATCGGACAAAAGGCCCTTTCATGGGAAACCAACGTCCACAACGAAGCCATAGGAAGGTATCCTAAATCAATCACATCAAGGTCTTCCACGTTGCTGCACAAGGAACGCAGTTGGCCACCAACATAAAATGAGACGTCGCAAAGTGACTAGAATCTTAATGGTAGCTGAAGTGTCGTACACTCGAATCACCTATAGGAGTGAGTGATGAGCGAAATCCAAAGCGGGAGTGAGAGCGAGCGAAATCAAAAGCAAGAGTAAGAGCGAGCGCTTACTGATATTCTCATGGCTTCGCTTATATTTCTCTTATTAAAAAGAAAATCAAATTTTCAAACAGATTGACATGGCTTGCAATTTTAACAATGAACATTTTCAAACATTTTTGCATACGTCTTAAGTTAAGATTGATAAAGTCGCTCTTTGTTCCGGAGAATAGAAAGTGAGTAACAGATCTTCGACGACAAAAATGGTGCACCATGGAAGAAGGGGAAGCCTGAGTATCCAAGAATCGGAAATCAACTTTTTACTCACGAGTCGATGAAAGAGTCTCAAGGAGTTTGGGAGCAATCAAAGCTCATTAAACCAACCAGCAAACTTACTACCCTTCAACTTTATGGTTAGAAGGAGGAGGAACCAACATGTCACGCATACAAAGAGATCAGAACTGTTAAACATATAGGTCCAAGCATGGCCGACAAGAAGAATGAAGCAATATACATCACCTGCTCACCCCACAAAGTATACCCTCGTACAACTATCACCACGAAGATAAGTTTAAAGCGAGCAAGCTTAAAGTCTCTCCAACATAAACATGACCTAAGGATCGAGTCGATCAAAAGGAAATGACGATTCCTGGAGGATGAGCAATTTAAAGGAACCCCGGGTTAAAACACAAAACAAAAACCAAACAAAATTACATATTCTCATAACAGTTGCCAAATGCATTATATCATTTTTTTTCAATGAGTATTCATGACTTCATTAGCACCACACATCACACAATCATTCTCAAAATCATTTTGAAAATCCTTAAAAGAAAACATCACATATTAAAATGGATCATGCATTCATTGACTACAATTCCCAAAAACTCATGCATTTAACTAGATTTCAAATGCCTGTCAAATCGTGCTACATACAACAATTACATACACAAAACTTCTTCAAGTCTACAAAGTGCATTTCACATACAATTATGGCAATGCATAACATCCATTTAGGTTCATCCTAAACAAATACCATGAACATACGATATCGGTGCTGGCGAACAATCGCGAGCCCTCTAATAGACGTGTTCCGTCGACTATCACAGACATTACAAAAACTACCTAGTCAATTTGTTTCGTCGACTATCAAGAGCAAATTAGATAATCTTTGTGATGTGTTCCGTCGACTATCACGGACATTACAAAAACTACCTAGTCAATTTGTTTCGTCGACTATCACGAGCAAATTAGACCATCTTTGTGACTTGTTCCGTCGACTATCACGGACAATTCAAAAATTACCTAGTCAATTTGTTTCGTGGACTATCACGAACAAATTGGATCCCTGCTAAGTTTGTTCCGTCGACTATCACGGGCAATCTAGAAATCCTAGACAATTTGTTTCGTCGACTATCACGAGCAAATTAGACCATCTTTTTAAATTGTTCCGTCGACTATCACGGACAATTCAAAAATTACCTAGTCAATTTGTTTCGTCGACTATCACGAACAAATTGGACCCCCTGCTAAACTTGTTCCGTCGACTATCACGGGCAATTTAGAAACTAACTAGTCAATTTGTTTTGTCGTCTATCACAAGCAAATTAGACCCCCCGCTAAACTTGTTCCGGGAAATTTAGAAACTAACTAGTCAATTTGTTTTGTCGTCTATCACAAGCAAATTAGACCCCCTGCTAAACTTGTTCGTCGACTATCACGGACAATGTAGAAAACCTAACCCCGCTCCGCATACCGCGAGGGGGCAACCAAATTCCCAAGTATGCTTACCGCAGCCGAAAAAAAACCCTTCGCCCACTCTGCACAGGAGCTGGCGAGCCCCTCTATCAGTCAACAACGCATGGGAGCTGAGGAGCGCCCCAACTATTCAAAACCTCACAGGAGCTGGCGAGCCCCTCTATCAGTCAACAACGCATGGGAGCTGAGGAGCGCCCCAACCATTCAAAACCTCACAGGAGCTGGCGAGCCCCTCTATCAGTTAACAACGCATGGGAGCTGAGGAGCGCCCCAACCAATCAAAACCTCATAGGAGCTGGCGAGCCCCTCTACAAGTCAACAACGCATGGGAGCTGAGGAGCGCCCCAACCATTCAAAACCTCACAGGAGCTGGCGAGCCCCTCTACAAGTCAACAACGCATGGGAGCTGAGGAGCGCCCCAACCATTCAAAACCTCACAGGAGCTGGCGAGCCCCTCTATCAGTCAACAACGCATGGGAGCTGAGGAGCGCCCCAACCATTTAATACCTCATAGGAGCTGGCGAGCCCCTCTATCAGTCAACAACGCATGGGAGCTGAGGAGCGCCCCAACCATTTAATACCTCATAGGAGCTGGCGAGCCCCTCTACAAGTCAACAACGCACGGGAGTTGAGCAGCACCCCTACCATTCAATACCTCACGGGAGCTGAGCAGCACCCCTACCATTCAATACCTCACGAGAGCTGAGGAGCACCGCTACCAAATCAATACCTCATAGGAGCTGGCGAGCCCCTCTATCATTCAATAACGCATAAGAGATAACGAGCGCCCCTACCAGTAAATACCTAACCGGAGCTGGCAAGCGCTAACGAAATATAGCAGAAGATGATTGACGGGCATGAGAAGAAACCGTCGACGCTGTCGAGCATCAAGAAGTACAATATAGTGAGTATCAGAAAATTACTCGCGTCGGCAAACGCTATATAAAAAAGTAAATTTTCCATCAGCAGCAAAGATGATCAAAGAAACAGAAGTTCTCGCTGTCGGAAATCTTATACAAACACACCAAATCACTCACTATCCTAACATCATCCTCAAATCACATCCTATTTCAAGGACGCTAACACAACCATCATGATACTTTTAGAAAATGTGGTGTCTTTATAAGAACTTTGTATAACTCTTTATACAAAGAGATATACAAAGGGGGGCAACTGTAGACACCACATTTTGTCCGGAGCAACCATCCTGCTCAAAACTCAAAAGAATATCCACTTAAAAAGAAAACTCAAGTAAAAATTTGGACGAGGTTGGTTGAGATTAGCAATGGCAAATCAATAAGTACCAACGATTTTTTTTAAGTCCGTTTTATTTGGTTCGAATGTTTGTACTAGGTAGGATTAGTAGTAGCTATTGGCTACCGAATTTGCTTTATTTAGAATAACAATAGTATTTGGTTCGAATATTTGTACTAGGTAGGATTAGCAGTAGCTAATGGCTACCGAATTCGCTTTATTTAGAATAACAATAGTATGTTGTCACGACCTATGCTAATGTCATTGTATTCAGTTGGTCTCATTGGTCTAAAGTTGGTCAAAAGGTATAGAAAGATTGGTAATTTTGCTTTAACGACCCAAATCCATGGTTTGGGAAGCATTGATTAGATGTTTGGATTTGGTTTGAAATTGGATAAGTGAGCAAATTGGGTTGGAAGAATCAATTGAATGTTTGAGCACTACATACAGATACAATGATCATCTAATTCTGAAGGCAATAACGTAAATAAATAAATGTGTAATTACAAAGTACAATTTATAACCTTTAAGATACACTTAGTAATTATACATTAAAAAAAAACTATCAGAAACAAACCCACACCAGCAGCCCAATTCTCAAACTATAAAACTCAACCCAGGCCCATATTTCGGCCCAATCCAGTATGGTCGGCCCAGGTCCACTCTGGTCAAATCGGCCAACTCTGGTCAACCCCGTCAACCAAACCCATCATTCTTATCTAAAGGAGCAGCAGAGTAGCAGAGCAGCAGAACAGCAGAGTCTCTGCCAAATCTAAAAAAGAAGATTTCGGCCACCTCCTCCAAGGACCAATCCCAAATTGCCATCAACATAAGTGGCTAAGGCTACCACTTCAAGAGCAAAGGAGGAGCAGCCAACACACAGGTATGAACAGTAAAAGGCAGCCATATATAAGGAGCTGTTTTACCCCCAAACAGGGGGAGGACCAACAACAAAAAACAGACAAAAAGGGAGACAAAGAGCATTAAAGAGCACTAAGCACCAAAAAGACAGAAGCACTAAGGATCCAAAAAGGGCAGGGAGTCAGAAACAGCAACGAGCCATCACCATCAAAATCCACTCAATCACAACACAGGTTGGTATTCTCTACACCCCATTAACCGTACAAGCATCCTAGTTATTTATACATCCATGTAGAAGATCTACTTAACATATGATACTTCTAAGTTTATAATCCATGGCTGAGTTGCTTAAGTTTGTATGTAAAAGGGGGTATTATGAAATCCTGATCTTTGTGATATGTATGTTTCTCTTTACCATTCATTTTTAATTTTTGTTACATACCACAAGAGACCGCTTCCATTTATAGTCAACATACAATAAATTAGCTTAAATTATTCCCTGTTTTTCTAGCAAGCATGATTCAGGTTAAATTGTTAGGTGAACTTAGCAATAATATCAACTAGGCTAACCCGTTTACTCATTCAACACATAAAAAATCCAACAATCTATTCAAAACATAAAAATAGGACCCAAACTAGATTTTTGAGAGAGTATTTTAAAATACCTCATTTGATGGTTGTAAGGGCGCCCTTTTAACTCAATTACCAGATTTGGTAATCACGAAGTTCTCTTTTGATTATTATTTTGTATGCTAAATACAATAAAACACTCTCATTAAAAGTCTCATTTGTTACTAATCAGTATTAGCCCTTTTAATCAAGTTGTTTAACCAATCGATAGTCAATAGCAGTAGCTATGATGTCGTATTACTTTTAGGACCATTATAGATTGTCGAATTTTAATAAAGCAAGTTCACCACCATATCCAAAACCAAACATTAAGGCTAAACAAACCTAGGAGGTCTAACAAAATTTACTTTCACAACACCAGAAAGTTCTATAAACAATCATAACGATAATTAAACCACCCATTTTAGGTTTAGAAGGGGTATCACCTAGTTTCCTTCAAATTGAATAAGATCTGCAAAATTAGGAAATCGAGAGTTAGAACCCCAAAAATGATAATAGGTAAAAAACGAGAATAAAAAAATAAAACAAACAACTTACCCCCAAACAAAACCCTCGCCGTCGGTTCTGGCGCTGGCCGCGCCGCCGGCGACCGCCGCTCCTCCCTTCTCTCGGCGGAGGTCCAAATAATAAAAAAAAACATAAACAAAAAAAAACAAAACAAGTTAAATCCCAATCTCATCCATTAAATCCAATGAAAATGGGCATGCATGTAGAAAAGAGCTTACCAGAGGGTAAGATCTCGTCGTCGCCTCTGCTCCAACTAGAAAGAGTAGATCGAGATTATTAGAAAGTAAATCAAGAGTCCCTCCTCGGTTTTGGATCGGTCTCTGAAAGAAAAGCAAGAAATAGGTTTAGAACATAGAAAATCTTAAAATCGAAATCGAAAAATGGTAAAAATCTTACATGCAAGCCAAAAAAAACCTAACCTTTGGAAAACCCTAGTCGTCATCGTCACTGCTGGTGTTGGCAGCGCTCATCCTCAGTCGTCGCCGCCGCCGCCGCTTCTTTTCCCCGTCACCACTCGTTTCCAGAATAAGGAGAAGGGGAGATAGATTAAATATGAAGAAGGCTCATCTCCTTTTCTCGATTTACATGAAGAACGCGAGAAGGAGAAGATGTAGATGGCGGCGTTGTTCGGATGGTTAAGTGATTAGGGTTTTCGTTTCGAGGTAGGGATTAGCGGGAGATAGGGAGGCGAGAGACGAGGGAGGAGAGGGATCGGCGGTTGAGAGGCTAGAAGGAGAGGGAGAGCAGCGCCGGCGGGTTTTGATTAGGCTAGGGTTTCGTTTTTTTGTTTCGGGAGAGGAAGAGAGATCGGCCGAGAGAGAGAGAGGGATGAGCGGCCGCCGCTAGCCTTAGAATACGATTAGGGTTTTTTTTTTGGGTCCAAAGAGATGATTTTATACTCACCGGTAAATGTCGATTTTGCCCCTAGGGTTTCTCGCAAATTACATGTCCTGCCACCGCGTTTTCGTGAAATTACTAGGATGCCCTTCCCCCTTCTCTGCATCAAAACGAGAAAAATTAAAAATTTCTCCACCAGCGCGTTTCGAACCCACGTCCTCCGGTTCAAACGCGGGAGTGGTCTGGCGTTTTAGCCAGTTGGGCTGCTGGCCCTCATGCGTCAATATTATAATCCCGTATAGTTTTATTCATTTAAAATCCTTAATACGAAATGAAGAATTGCGGATTAAGTTTATCTCGTTTCTTTCCTAATATATCAAAACTCCTCTTAATAATTACAATTATTATATTATCTTTTTGTAATTTCATAATACCAACTTAAATTTTACTAACAATAAATTTTGATACGAGAACCACGATCAATGGAATGTGGTAATAATTTTATATAAAATTTTCAAAGTCCTAACGAACTACGTGGACTTTGATCCCGTCTTACGGGTACGTAAGCAACCGATAAGGTTCGAGTCCAACTAACCAATTAACTTTATCTTTTACGTCAGTGGACGTATAATTAAATTACAATTAATACGATTTAATTTCTTAAATAGTCCAGTGGGACCCTAAAAATTGAAAAATTTTACTAAAATACACCCAACTCGCATAAAAACTTATCGACTTAAGTAGTACCGATTTAGGGCGTTGTGGGGGTGTTGCTTAACTTCCCCACACGTAACCGTACTCCCGAACCCAGAACTTTATTTTCGCAGACCATGCCTCGGTTCTGACACTAAGGTTAGAGCCGATTTGAAGAGTGTTCGATCCACTCCAAGTAAGATCGATGGCGACTCCCAAAAATGCCGACGCGACGACATTCGGACCCCCCCCGGACGGGACGGTTTCGACAGGTCCAGTGGGACCCTAAAATTACAAAATTATTACCAAAATACACCCAACTCGCATAAAAACTTATCGACTTAAGTAGTACCGATTTAGGGCGTTGTGGGGGTGTTGCTTAACTTCCCCACACGTAACCGTACTCCCGAACCCAGAACTTCATTTTCGCAGACCAGATCTCGGTTCCGACCCTAAGGTTAGAGCCGATCCGAAGAGTGTTCGATCCACTCCAAGTAAGATCGATGGCGACTCCTAAAAATGCCGACGATACGACATTCGGACCCCCCCGGACGGGACGGTTGCGACACAATCAATGCACTACTATCAATCAAGAAAGCTCTTTAACCTAATTAGATTCTATCTATCATAGGTTAAACCAGAAATCAAGAGAATATGATCAGGATTCAAATGACTCAATAAACATGCCACAATCGACTAAAATCATCTAGTCTAACATCCAAAGTTTCAAACAAGAAAGATCCTAACACATGGAACTAGGGTTTCTCAAAACCTAAATGAAGGGAAGTTACTCCATAGAGAAGAGAGAGAATGCAGAATAACTTTTCAGATCTTCAAACTTAATGTCTGGGCTTGTTCCTTGATCTTCCAAGGCAAAGAAATCCTTTAATTCCGCTCCTAGATCGCCCTCTAATAACTCTATCCCTCTAGGATTCCTCTCTTGGGTGTTTTGTGTCCAAAACCCAACTCTCTCTCTCTCTCTCTCTTTCCAGCATACGACTATTAACTGCCTGAGTATCGAACCCCCGTCCTGATTACCTGGTCGGGTATTTTGATGATAGGCCGGGTTTCTCCGAAAATGGTGCGCAATAGCAAGTTATCGAGGCATCAAAACCCGGTCTCAGGCTGGATTCCCCGATCGGGGATTTAGGGGTCCAAACTGGGCAAAATCCCAGGACGAGTTCCCCGATCTCTGATGGCATTTCCCCTGTCGAGTATTGGATGTTTGACCGGGGATTTCGGTCCTTGAACTCCTTCTCTCGACCATTTGGTGCTTTTGACCTGAAACTCGCTCCCAAGCCTACATAGCTTCTCCAAGACCTAAAATACATCAAGAAATAACAACCTAGCGTGAAATCGACTTAAAACACGAGAATCGAGTCTCAAACAGTATAAGAATGGTGGGCAAAAACATGTGCAAATACTTAGTTATCAAATTCCTCCACACTTAACTGTTTGCTTGTCCCCAAGCAAACCTGACTCAAACCAATGCAACTCTGCATACCTTTACAACAACAAGCTACCTCGATCGTCGGTAGAAGACTTTCTAGGTCATTTGGCAGCTTACAAGGTCAACCGACGCACAATACACCTCCTAGCTTCTTCGGCGAGAACTAATGTCCCGAGTCAGGATCATGTCAAGTAGCGAACGTAGGACAAATGATCCGTGGGTAAAGGGACTCTCAAAAACAGAAAAAATCAAGGACTCAACTTTTTAGGTGTTGTATTCTTTCTTTGAAGATGGTTGGACCCCCTTTTTTTCAAGGGTTCCAACATGTTATTTCCAAAAAACGTGGCTCCCACCTAGAAAAGGTTTTGAGACAGCCCGACTCTTACCGGCCATGCCGGGAGTAGATGACTCAGGCCTTGTGCAGGGGAAAGAGATGTAAGGGGGCTTGAGGTAGTAGGTGGAAGTTAGGAACGGATTCTCGTCTCCCCTTAAACATTTTCACCGATTTCCACACGTGAGACATTATTTTAAAAGCACAATTTAGAGCACTTTTTTGAAAACATGATACATGAGTCTATGAGAGGGAGAGAGTCACTGATACCACACGATTCAAGTGTCCTAAGATCACTAATTCAGACAATCATCCAACACAATATGAAGAAGAAATGAGACTTCTTAAATGCATCACTATCCTCCATAGTGCTACACTACCTCTCTAGGTTGCATATTCCTATAAAGACTGTCAAATTCAAAGCATATTGAGCAGGCGATTGCAAGGAATACATGTTTGGAGCCCTTAAATCGAAATTTGGACAGTGGACTAGACTCTTAACACACAAACACATATAGGTAGTCAAATAGAAACTTGACTCGCTAAAACACAACACCAAACTACGACCAAGTGTAATTCTAGAAAAGGATTGCAGTATAGAGGTACAAGTAATAAATATCAAATCCTTGGTTCTCTAGATGTACTATTACTTAGCTTCAGTTCATTATCTAGCAAATCAGATTGAGGTTTGATTAACTAAACTACTCTACAAGCTAAACTAGGTTAGACTACTAATTACAGGTTGGGAACTCACTTAGGTATGATTCTCCCTAGATCCTCAATTAGTTCCAAGTTTTAATTTCCTTTGGTTATTTTACTATTGATTAAACAAAAAAAGATCTGATAATAGCTCTCTTAAGCTGACAAAGCCCTCTTAGACAGAATACTCGGCGGGCGACTAATCTCCACCGGAGTGCAAAGCTAAGGCAATGCACAAAGATCTCCACTACTGGAATGAATTCCGCTACAAAGCAATGAATTGAATGCCTCTCGCACAATCAATTCACTACTATCAATTAAGGAAGCTCTCTTAACCTAATTAGATTCTATCTATCGTAGGTTAAAGCAGAAATCAAGAGAATATGATCAAGATTCAAATGAATCAATAAGCATGCCTCAATCGATTAAAATTATCCATTTGACATCCAAAGTTTCAAACAAGAAAGATCCTAACACATGGAACTAGGGTTCCTCAAAAGTCCTTAACCACGACGTCCTTCACATCCCCCATATTTTGACCGAGGCTGATGGTAGGGAGTGGGTTGTAGGTCTTTTTATTCCCTCTATGGATGATGAGAAGGATGATGATGAGGATGCGGGGGACGATGCTGAGATGACAACCATTTTTGACAGGGCTAGTGGCGATGAGGTGGACCTCCCGGACAACGCTCAACTGTTGCCCACGCAACTTACCACCCGCCAGTCGGTCCAGGGCTAGGCCTCAGGCAGCAGTTCCCCATTAGCCCCGTCTTAGGACATCTTCGTAGAGCAGTTCCAGGCTCTGCGTCTTCAGAGTGAACAGCTTCTCAGTCGCCAGACCCAATTCGAGGATTAGTACTAATGGCGCTAGGACGAGTACGAAGATTATTAGCGCTAGATGTAGGAGCAGTTCGAGGCGCAATATCTGGCTCAGCAGACGGAGCTCAGGACCCGCCGAACCGTGAGCAGGCAGCTCATCACCGGATGATAGAGGTTCAGGACTACCTCGTCCAACAGACTCCGGGCAAGCCTCCAGTTTTTCAAACACCATGGGTTGATTCCACTCTGGCGGCACCGTAGTCTTCTTCTCCACCACCTCCCCCGCACGGTGATGACCCATTCATGAACGACATTGAATTCACCGTCCTTTTATTTTCGGCGGTGCTTGGGGGCTCCTCCTTTGTGTTCTTTTTGTGGTTTGTTCTCTTTGTGTAAGGAGTGTGAACTTGAATTTTTTGTTTTTCTTTCAATTTTGTGCTCATTCGGCTTAGAACTATTCCTAACATGATGTGATCTAGTGGTTCCTCTGTTTTATCAGTGTTTTTGAACTGGTCTGCCTTTCATTCCGCCTCGATGACTAGTCCCCTCTTCAGTCCTGCTTCAGTCATTTCTCCTAGTAACATCCCCTTCTCCTTCCCTCTTCTATATTGAGGGCAATGTCGATTTTAAGTGTGAGGAGTGTAAATTGGTGTTTATCTTTGACTGAATGGATATGTTGTATGCTTGGACCGTAGTCCACTGTAGAAAATTTTAAGATTTGAGGGCTCCAAGTACCTTGTTCCATGCCTACTCAGTATGCTTTGAGTCGCTAGTTTTTATGATGATATGCAAACTAGGGAGGTCAGTGTAGCACTATGGAGGATGTTGATACATAATAATTCACCTAACTTTTTCATATTGTGTTGGTTGATTGTGTGAACTAGTGGTCTTAGGACATTGGATTCGTGTGCTATCAATGACTCTCTTCTATGTGTTGGAATCGTGTATCATGTTGGGTGCTCTAAATGTGCTTAATAAGAACCAGGTTGGTCCTCCATGTTTAAAATTTGAAGCATGTGGTAAGCTTAACGTGTGCAGCGTAGTTCATTGCACTAAATCGGATTTTGGAAGAGACACTAATTGATCTTTAGTGGGGTAATCCTACAAGGTGATGCTAGTTCATCTCTAGTACAAGTAAAAATTCCACCCGTAGAATCGATTGCCCACTTGAGGATGTATTTTAAGGGCACGGATAAAACTTCCTACCCCCCTTAAATTCATTGACCCTCCATGCGATATGAGTTAAGGTAAAAGAGTTAAAAGAAGTACTCTGACAAGTGACAGAGATTTAGAAATTACTCTTGCTCAACCAATAAGGATCGACCTTGAAACTGCAAGTTGGAACCCTGCTAATGAAAATGAATGGAAAATAAAATAAAAGAGTAAAAAAAGGGGTTCCAACAAATCTAATGACTGGAGAAAGAGCACTCGGAAAGATGATTCCATGGTTCTATGTGTTTCGAGAGTCTCTTCATCCACGAATCACTTGTCCCATGTCCACTACTTGGTATGATCCCGACTTCAGATTAGAGTTATTGCCGAAGGAGTTAGGAGATATCTTGTGTATCGGTTGACCTCGTAAGTTGCTAAGTGGTCTAGAAACCCCATTATTGAAGATCATGGTTGCATGTTGATGTGGAGATCTAGTGAGTTGCATTGGTTTGAGTCACTTGCCATCCGTTTTCTATAATTGCCACGTTAACAAATAAATTAAAATGAAAACGAAGCTGTCATTTTCTGATAAACAAAACCTGAAGAGAACTTGTTTAGCTGAGAATTTTGGTGAGTTCTGAAACTTAATTCTGAAAATGAAAACCTGCTTAGTTACTTCATACTGTTTTTTTGTACTTGATTACCAAAAAAATTTCATTGAGTATCACATAACTCTAGAAAAAAAATCTTTTAGATGAATACATGATCATGTAAGAATGATGAAATTGATTAACTTCAAAATACTAAACATAACCTAAAAGTGTAACAAAAATTTATTGGACATATAGGAATGTGGAATTCATGTATGATATGGAATTAAATAAATAAAACTATGAAGCCTCCAAATGTATAACTGGAAGTAGTTTTACAAATAAAGATCAATTAACATGGTTTTACAACATGATGAGTGCATGCATTTTTTGAAGTGAAGAAACCATTAGTGGCGACATATGGCTCATTTTTATTCTAAGTGTTAAGTGTTAATAGGTGTATCCCATACAATCCCTCTATAATATATAGCCATTCTTCAGAAGATTTTGAGCATTTCAAATTCCTTGCACTCTCCTTAATTGTAGCTAGGGGTAAATTTGTAAGTTCAACTTAGAACTTAAATATCTTCTTACGAGAAAAAAATGTCATTACAAAGACCTGAACTCAAGTCCTTCAGATTGATAGTCAATATACCTAACCAACTGGACTACAACAATGTTTATGTATTTTTTTGAATTAAAGAAAGAAAATACTGAAATATATCAAAATCATAGGACTATCCACCTCAACAATTAATCATCGAATGAATTAATAACTGTAATTATTTACAAAGTGAATCATCATGATATACCTAGCTTTATGAATCAACTAAGTGAGTTCCTCTTATCACACAATTTTTCACTAACAATCACACAGTATATTCTGAGTCTATGTAGGTTACATGACTTTGTAGTTTGTAGGAATACAAGGATTGTTTACAAAAGCGCTATACAAAATTTTATTTCAAAATATAAAATTTGACATTTGTGATCAATGGTTTTGTAACGAGACATTTTTAATGCTATAAGTGAATGACCAAAAATCATTGGCTAACAATTTCTCTAATGGTTGACAATTATAAGCATAGAATTGAAAGACTAAGTATATTGACAAATGAGCCAATTATCATTGGCTAAATTTAACAAACAATGGTATGTGTATATACATTGGAAATTCTATGGTACGCTCGATGGATTGAGGGTTATTGTATCTCTGTAGTTAAATAACATTATCTAGACCATAGATTAATCACGTAACTAAACCCTATATCATAATTCTCTAAATCCTATTATAGTGCATATGGTATGTTGTATACATCTTGGCGAATCAGGATCATTGATTATGTTCTTAGTATATGTGATATTAGGGTTTAAGTTCTATAGATTTAGGGTATATGATTTAATTATTTGAAACTTAATCTCCCTTTTCAAATTTTCTACAATGAGAGGGAAATTAGGAAGGGCATTTTTTACTTCACAATTATCTGTATTTTTTATTTGTTTACAGAAAAAAATAGACATATTGAGATTTGAACCATGGTCACTTCAAACAAAGTGAAGGTTTAAAATCAATATGACAATGTAAATTTGTTGTATTTTCTTAAATTAAAAATATATACAAAGCTAAAATATGAAATCACAACTTTTCAACAGTTAGCTAGCCCAATAAATATTCCGTAAGTACTTATTTGGTGTTTTGATACTTCGATTTTGATATTTTTTATTTTAATTATAGTTTAGTACTTAATTTAAAATTTTATCTATCTTATAAAGAGACGATAACCATAAATTTGCAACAAAAATATTGTTGGTTCGAATATTTCATATCGAATTGCAAGCATAATGATTGCTAAAATTAAGCTTTCACGCAACATACTGGGAGTTGGGGGTGTGAACTTGGAGTAAAAGTTGATATTTAATTTGGGAAGGGAAATGGTGAGAGGAAGAAATTGTGTTTGGATTTGGTATCAGGTAAAGTTCATGGTTTGGTTTCTTTTCGTAAAATGCTTTGATTTATTTTAGTTAGAGGTATAATATCATGGTTATGTGGGATCAAATGAACCAAAAAATGAGCTTGGGGGATGGGAATTCCAACTTAGAAGGAGTGGATTAGATTTTGATAAACTCAAGTTCATGATTAACTGAAAGAATATTTAGATTTAGACTCTTTGGTATTGAGATGTTCATAGAGAGTTTAAAACTGATCCAAGGCCATGAATTGATATTGGTTTGTTGATTGTGATTTTGAGGAAGGTGTATAAAAATTCATGGAAGTAGTTTGCAACAAGTGAAGGCAATGAAGAGGCAGTTGGTCAGGGTAGTGATTGAACCAAGGAGGGTATTGAAAGACATAGAAGCAAAATCGGAGCAGTTGAAGAGGGAGAAGTGGGAGATGATCAGGATATTAATGAAAACGGTGAGGGTATTGAAGGGCATGGAAGTGAACTGGATCAGGTGAAGGCATAGAAGGAGGAGAAGAGCATATTGATGGAATTGAAGATGAGAGTTGGTTTTACGAGCTAATTAAAACTGCCCCGAGGAAGATGAGTTGGCCAAATACAAGAAAGAGGATTGAGGGGTTGGAGATCAAGCTGACAAGAAACTCAATTGAAAGAGAAATTCAGGTTCATGTAGAGAAGGTCCATCAAAGTAGCATAAATGGAGTTGCAGAAGGAGGATTAGAAATTGAAATTTGTTTTAAAACATATACGTCGAGAGATTGAAGATGGAGGGGATAAAAAGTTGGTTGTACAACGGAGAGTGGAAACTATTGGATCTTTAGGTGTTATGGTTGTTGCAACTACCACAACCTATGTTTATGTTAAAACGAGGAATCATTGATTGAATTACTAAAGTTAAGGTCGATTCACTATTTAAACTACTGGAACCTGTAGATAAGGAGTGTCTAATTTTGTGCCTCACTACTTTGATCGAGACTATTAGTATATTGGATGTAACTCTAATTTTGTCATTTGCTCTCAAGTTTTGATGGTTTCTTTTTAGTTGAGTTGTTAGCATATGATTTACTTGAATCAACAACTCTTCATTTATATTTTTTTATAAATCCATTTCTTTTTTATTAGTGACATGTTATTCATAGAGGAGAGCTTTGAACCATTTATATGGGATTGTGAGGTTTCATTTCAGTTTCAAACTATCTTTGGATAGTGTGGGAATTCCAATGAGTTTTTATATTATATATTTATGGACAATCTATTAACCAATATCATTTTAATGGGGGCTCAATTATCATTATGAAAATGGGATTAATGATATATTTTTATATTCTTAAATGAGGAGGGTATTTCCCTGAATGTTCGACCTATATGTTCATTATTTATGTAGCATCTCGGTTGAATGATTTTCAATAAATTTAAACGAATTAATAGCTTGAACATAACATTAAAATATAAATATTAAAATATGAACATTCTGGCCAACAGGCCGGGTTATAAGCTAGTCGGTATATGAAATCAATAACTGCATATGCATGCCAATTTAGAACATTAAAGGCAACGGGGATCACCATCTCATTCATCTTTTTTTTTCTGTGTTTTGGTATAAGGAAAAAAGTAACCAGAAAGAACTGAGCACAAGAGGGATTGAAGGGGTCGAGATCAACGGGGGAGTTAGGTCGAGATTTAGGGGGGAAGAAAGGGGAGATACTAGGGGATCGAGGGTTCGAGATTGAGCTGAAGTTGGCGATTGATTAGATTAATTGATGGAGATAGATCAATTGGATTCAACGACATGGTATGTGGGATTGATGGGGGAGAACGAAGGTCACCTGCTCGAGGAAAGTCGATGGGTAGGGATAGAAGGGAAAGAAGCAGAGTGGGGATGAAGTCAGCGCATAAGTGAAAGGGAAGTTAAATAAAAAAATAGGGTTGCGGGATTCGAATCTCCGATCTTAAAACACTTCCGGAAGAATCTGAGAAAACCCCGTGTCTCCATTTCCTGAAAAAACACCTATTTGTTGTTTCCCACGGGCTGCGGCATTGGTTGCCCCATGACTTCTCCAAATGAAAATATAAATCAAGTGAACACGTTTTTTCGTTTTATGTTTTCGGATTTTTATTTTGGCAATGAAAAACAAGAAACGAAATGGGAAGTGAACAGGGCATAAGACAGTTTGAGGATCGATTCTCGCATTTTAAGCCGATTTCACGCTAGGTTGTGCTTTTGCATCGTATTTCATGAATGTGATCAGAAATAAAGGCTTAGGAGTGAGTTTAGGATCAAAGCGAAGATCGGATGAGATTTGTGAGCTGGAGAGTCAAAATCCCCTGTCAGGCCATCCATTCCCCGAATGGGGATCATTAACAGGCAACCAGGGAAGGTGATCAGTAGACCCCCCGGTTAGTGTATCTCAATTCCCTTATCGGGGAACAGGAGAACACGATTGAGAATTTCCCCCTTTGCAGAACTAGTCGACGCGGTGTGTTTTGAAGATCCCCGATCACTACATTCATTCCCCGACCGAAGAATATGACTGGGGAAGGCTATTTTGTGACATATTTAAGCAAGACTCGAGTTTTTGAGAAGGGGTTCAATTTTTGAAGTTATGAAACAGCAAAAGAGAGTCTTAGAGGGAGAGAGTGACGAAAAACAGTCTTGGGAAGTGATTGGATTTGTCTAAGGTCATTGGATCTCGATTCTTCACCATCGGAGTGTTGATTCACCATCTAGAGAAGAATTCCAACCTTCACATGATGATTTCTACTTCCAGCTTTGTGTTTTCCCTTCTTTTCATTGGGTAATGTCTCTTCTCATCTAGGTATGAAGAACCCTAGTCGTGTATGTTAGGAATGATTGTATGAACCCATTTTCAATGATGATTGACTATCTTATATTCAATTAAGGCATTATTCAGAATTGCATGAGTCCTTAGTTAGAAGTAGCGAATCGATTGCTTTAGTCGAGAAGTCGATTCACTGCTCTGTACTGGAATTGAAATCCAGTAGAGGAAGTTTTGTGTGTTAGTGCCTCACTTAGTTTATTCTGGTGGAGGTTAGTCGCCCGTTGGGTATCCTAATTGAGAGGGTATGGAACCCTTTAGTCGAGACTCCATACTTGTCAAGAACTTTCCGCAGTATAACTATCAATTGAAGTGAACTTGGGGAATTACAACGTGACTTACAGCAACTAGAGGGGCACATACCAGGGGCGACCTTTCTCATACTTGAAAACTAGAACATTTGCTAGCTTGATTTATGTGTTAGTTTAAAATTAACTTCTCTCAACTTTGATCACTAGATAATCTCTTAACTTTCAACTTAATTAGTTACGTTTTCTACTTACAAATTTACATTTTAACCATAGTTTCTTACACATAAGTGATAATTTTATTTTTTAAATAGAATATTGTCAAACATTTATTTTTAAGTAGGATAATAGTGATTCAGGTAGGGATGACAATTTTGACATGACCCGATGTACCCAGCCTATTTGACTTGATTTGGGGTGAGACCTGCGTCGTAACCGGGATGGACATGGGTACTCTTCTCGACCTGACCTGCCTCATTCTCGATCCGTTCTTCTCAAAATTACATGTAATTTTACTCAAATTACTTAAAATTTTACTTTTATTACCACATATTTTAGCTATGATAGAATTGTAAATAGGTCAGAATCTCAATTTCTCAAATAATTTATTTATATTCATCATGTTATAGTTTGTTCTTATTGTTTTAATGAAAAAATAAATATTTTAATATTTTTTCTTAAATTACATACCCATACCATATTTATCGACCTATCCAAACCCATGATAAATTACTCAACTTAGATCCTACCTATAATGAGTATGGGTATCAAAATATCGACCCAACCTGTCCATCGACATTCGTGGACTCAACCTGGACCCTACCCCTACCTACTAAAACATGTTTTTCCGCAACAACTTATTCCCACTTTTAACATATTTAATTTAGATTCTTAATCACTTAACTTTCAACTTTAATAGTAAAGTTTTCTAACTTATAAATTTTATTTTAACCATAGTAGCTTAGTTTGGCCCTGCTGTAGTTTTTCAGAAGCAGCTTCTGACTGGAGCTTTTAGATAAGTACTTAAAAAAAAAAATAGTTGAGTATTCAGCTGTAAAACTATTAGAAGTGCTTTTTAATATAAGAGGTTGTGTAAAATGACTATAAAGGACTTATGATATAAAATATGAATAAAAATTCTAAACAATAAAAAGTTGTCAAAATGGATCTTGTTAGATTTCTTTTATATTAAATAATATGATTTTATAATTTATTTTATTTTCAAAATTATATAAATGAAGGAAAATTATATTTTCTGAAATAAAATTAAAATATGGAAACGATAATCTTGTATTTTCAAAACAGCTTTTCGCAGAAGCTCCAAATCGGAGCTTTTGCTTTTATGTTATACAAAAGCGATTTTCGGCTTTTCAAAAGCCGAGCTTTTACAGGTGTTTGGCCCTGCTTCAGCTTTTGAACCCGAAAAGCACTTCTAAAAGCCGGGCCAAACATAGGGAGTGTTTTACACATTAGCGATAAATTTTATTTTTCAAATACAAATACTAACATTCATTTTTATGTAGGAAAAAATTAAATAACATGCTAGTAAATTGGATGAATGATTAACTTTTAGTTGGTAGTTTACTTATTTATATTGAACATATCATAGTAGATTCTAACTTTAGTCAATTAATTACTTCATAGACATCTCGTGAGGTAGGAAAATAGTGAATAAGATGCTATAATTTGAATGAATGATTAACTTTTAGTTGATAGTTTGCTCATTTATAGTGAGTATATCATAGTAGATACTATCCTGAGTCAATTTAATTATTTCATAAACATCTCATGAGTTTCAAAATTAAGATTATTATTTTGCATCTTGTGTATATTTATTTCCGATACACTAAGGATTTATGGCCCCGTTCGGAAAATCCTGGCTCCTTTAAAGTTTGCTACTACAATACCATTAGTTTTAAGATACTTTTCTATGAGATTTTATAAGTGATAAAAAAAAAATATGAGAATTGTTATTAAACTGAAATCATGAATTACTTATAAATTTCCAATACAAAACACTTTGATTATCGAACTCCCAGAAATTTATTATCAAGAATTCCGAAGAAATGTTCACCTTTGAAACTTGCACCTTTACTGATTAATGTGTTGCCTTTTGAAATACTAAAAGTTCGATGCAAGTACAGAAAGCTCTAATCCTCCAGAAGGTTTCAAAGTGCTTCTTTAACAGTGCATCAATGGCTGCCACATATATTATTTTCTAGGGTGTGCATGTGGTACACACCCCACATTGGATGTAACGATATATATCTTAGAATAAAAGTGAATTTCATATTTAACTTTCGTTACCATTAATTCATGTATTTCATTCTTATGTTATCTCTATACTGGTTATTATAGGAATTTATAAAACTGTATCGAAAATACAAAGAAATTATAAGTAATTTCCATACAAAGGTACACATTTTATCTGAAATGGCGAGGTGCTACAGAAAGGGAACTATCATCTAAAGATAAGAAGAAGAAAAAGTAAGTAGGATATATTGGAAAAGTAGGTCCTTAGAACAGCCAATTAAATTCTTAGTTCATGAGGTGATGTTAACATGCAACAAATAAAATAAAGTGGTAGTCCGACGGAGAACCACAAGTTTTTTAGGACAAGATTTAGGAAGAGAGGCAAAAGGACCCATCCATAGAAAAATAAGAGGGTCAAAAGGAAGCACGGGTATCAATCATGCCAAGTTGGAAGTTTGACATATAAAATTGAATTGCTTGATCTTTTTTCGTTTTGAGCATGTATTGATCTTTTTTTTGAGATAATAATCTAGGTTGTCAGACCGGTTTAAGTTATTGAGCATGTCAAGTAATTGGTTTGAAGTTTAATGGTCTGATCGGGATTCCATCGATTCGAGTCATTTTAGACGTTTTCTAAATATATATACAAATAATGTAATGATTAAATATTTAATAACTGAAATGAATTTTATCTTACATGTATATATTAAAAACTTATTTACCAAAAAATAAATCTATCTAACATCCATTACCCACCCACCATCTACCTTCCTTCGTTCTTCTTCGTATTTTCCCCCTCTCTTCTTCTCCTTCTTCAGGGGTCAGACAGGGATGCTTTCTGAAGGCCGTTTTGAAGCTCGAATTAGGTCAAATCGGGTCCAGATGAGGGTCCGATACGAGTTTAACAATCTTTAATAATAAATCGAAATTTTGGATTTTCGGACAAATTTAGTTTGGAATTAAAGTGGAAGAAATCAGTTAGGATTTTTTGTGTAATTAGGATATATTACAGTAAATTGGTCTAAAATTATGTAAGTTATTCAACTCTATTAAGATATTTTGCATGACTAGAGAGATATTTAATGGAGGCTTTTTACGGGCTTATGTGCTTAATTGCAGCTAGATCTGCATAGGTTTGCTTTTCTGCTTCAATTTTCAGCATGGTTAGTTCATGATTTTGATCCTTTTAAGAGAAGAAATCATGATATTGCCCATGTCGTTAAGTGCCAAGGGCTGCCATATCGTGGAAAAAATTGCCCTTTCTTTGTTGGTTCAACATCTATTGACCAGCGCACTTTATGTTTTTTTTTTAACATCTATTGGTTCAACATCTATTGGTTCAACATCTATTGGCTGATTTCGGTCATGTACTTATTCGTATCTGGCTTATTTCGTTTCGAAATATCTTTGCCAAAAAAAAATATTAAGATATCGACCATTAAAATTAAGAACCATTTTAAGCGTCTTTGAGAAACTTGGTAAGAGAAAATATAAATAACACCAACAATGGGAATTATGTGTTCATTTTTTCTGATTTTGCGAGAACTATTGGTTCATATCTTCATTCCCTAAGTTTTGGTATGAATTTATGTTTCTTGATCATTTTGCCTCATAGCTTGTATATTCTCATCTTGTTCTAGGCTATTCCCAAGTCCTAGCAAATTAAGGAAGGGGTATGCAAAGTTTCGTTCCAATCAGAAGTCGTTTGAAGGGTGAAAAGAAGATGGAAAGAAGACCAAGTGTCAAATTAACGGTCCCTAGTATACAATTCATGGACGTGAATTTCACTACCTTAGACCGTGAATTCTCATTCCTCTTCCGTGTGTGAGCAAAAGAACTCACTGTCCGAATCGCGGGTACGAAGGGCTAGACCGCGAGAATAAGTTCACGGCTACGAAAATCAATTCACAACTTTCATCTTCATAAGGTCATACATGAACTAAGTCACGACCAAAAGTTACGACCATGGATTTCCAAGGTGTTACTGTGAATGTTCTCCTTCTAAGAGGTTCATAGGATTTTGTCCAAGATCACGGCCGTGAACTTTGACATGTGCGCAGGTCAATAAGTACTTGGAGCTGTTTGTAGAGCAAAAAAATGCATCCCAGAGAGAGAAAATTATAGGGTTAGAGATATAGAGTGAGAGTGACAAGTTTAGAATAGGGCTGGTAATCGTTCGGTATTAGTATAACCGGTTACCGACTTACCGATTATTGATATGTTGAGATGCCCAAATTTGCTGCCGACAACCGGTACCAAGTAACTGCTGGTTAACCAGCTTACATGTAACAGTTTCCGTTCCGGTTATCTGAAAAACCTTGTAAGGCCCCCTCTTATCTTATCCTTCTTCCCCAACTGACCGACTCACTGCAGAGCACGGAGAGTAGAAAAAACAAGCGACTATGGAAACTTCTGAGGAAGATCAACAGCTCCAGTGTGCGGAAGCTCTCTATCTCCCTCACAAATGCAGTCATCGCTTGTGGATATGGTTGTCTGTGGAGGTGCTACGCCAGTGGTGAATGCGAGCCTTTCTTCTTCATCTTTGATGCCACTAAATCTCCATATCCGGCTAAAATCGGCAATAGAAGCCGGCAGCACCGCAAGATCCCAACAGCTCCGCCATCACTTCCAAGGAATTAATAGCTCCCATGGTGCGAAGGAGAAAGATGAAGACAGAGAGGATAGGAGGTTTGGGTTGGACTCTGGAACTAAAATGAAAACTCTACATTTTCGACTCGGGAAGGAAGAAGGCAGAGGTTGGGATCGTGACTAGGAACAAAGACGGAAACTCTACCTTTAAGACTCTGGAAGGAAGAAGGTGAAGCCTCTCATTTGCACCTCTCTCTAGTTGATGCTTCTCTTGCTTTGAAAAATGAGCAAAGAGAGTTGAGGTTGGGACTCAAGTCAGCAGCTTAAGGCAGGAGAAGGTAGGGAGCTAAGGTCACGATTTGCATGAGCCATCCCAGAGAGGAGATATTGCTTTTTGAGAGAGACGAGTGTGAGGTTATGTTAATGGGGTTTGGAGAGGAGAGAATAGGGCATAGATAAAGGGGGGAGGGCAGATTAAACACGTGTATTCGGTATATCCGATATACCGATTTACTCTCGGTTATTAACCGATCTAAGTCGGTATACCGATAGTTGGATTTTCCCCACTACATCTTATGCCTTCGGTTAAGGATATAAATGATAACCGTCAGTTATCAGTTCGGTAACCTGTTTAACTGTCAATCGGCTAACTAAATACCACCCCCAATATTGGAAAGGTTTTGGGTGATTTCTTCCTCATCCTAACGCCAAATCCTCCCAAGATTGAAGAGCGGTGACCAAGTCAAGAAGGAGAATATGGATCTAGTTTAAGATTGGTGTCCTTCTTAATCCTTGTACTCTCTCTCTCTTTCTCACTCACTCTCTCTCTCTCTCTATATATATAGATAGATAGATAGATAGATAGATAGATAGATAGATAGATAGATAGATAGATATGTTATAGCTTCCCTTGTCATTTAGGAAGATGAATTATAACTTGTAGATTTCTTATGGGTTTGTATGTTAGAATGATTGTGAACCTCTCTATCTATGCTTATTTGATGTTAATTATATCAATCTCTTGCTTCACTAAAGTTGGTTATTGCTTTGTTCTTGTCCTAAGTTGAGATTATCATCCCCTTACTAGATCACACATCAAGCATTGTGGGATTTACATTATTATTGAATCAAATTTTTATTTTCATAGGTATTAATTCCATTGGATAGTCTAGACCAAATGCTCTGGGTATCTAGTTAGTTACATGACCATTGATGATATGATCATTAATGCGACAACCAGTCTAGTAATTTCTGGCAACTTAGAGATAGGGAATCCTTCATTAACTTGCATTCATCCTATGTCAACTTATTACTAGAGGGAGCCAAACTCAACAACAAGCTTTCTCTTGTGATCTCCCTCATACTTAGCTTTGTTTTGTTCTTTGATTAGTTATTTTAGTTCACACTCAAACCCCAAACATCTCAATTGGCTAGATAATAGGACTGAGACCGAGAGTGGTATACCTAGAGTTCCCGAGGAATACGACCCCGGTTACCACTATGTTGCTTCGCCAATCTAGGGTGAACCTGTCCTAGATTGGGGAAGTTGGTATTGTTGATTATCAGAGCTATAAATTATAAAGCTTGATGTCGATGCATCAGTGAGCATGTCAAAACAACCAACTATAAGTGGTTAATTGTTTATATGGAACCAAAGAAAAAAGCTAAATTGTTTTTCATCCATCCAGTTTCACTCAGACGGCCATATAGATTTTCAAAATTATCTATAAATTTCATGACTGAATTGTTTGGGTTCATTCTGGAGGATCGTTCTGTTGACCATTCTCAATCTATGACTAAATGTTGGAAGTGAATTGGAAGCACAATTCATTCAGACAAACATGTGATGAATCCATGGTCACCTAAACTAATTATTGTATTCTGGTCATTGATGACGCCATATTTAATAAAGAAATTATCCAAATTAAAAAAGTTTACATCATGATCAATAAACAAGTTTATATAAAAAAATGTTTATCTTAATAGTTATCATTATTCGCTACCTATATAATAATATTATTATTATTTAAATAAAATGATGAAATCTATACTAAACTAGATTATGAAAATACAGTTTAACTTGAAAATTTTGGCACTTTGCCTCTCACCATTGGTGGGGAAAAAAATTCGTGGAGGTAGAATGTCAAATCCACCCAACATTTGGAGGATGGTTTCATTGGCCATTTTCAATCCACGACTGAATGAAGCACAACTCATTTTAACAAACATGTGATGAATCAATAGTCATCTAAACACAATAATTAGTTTTCATCATTGATGAAGTCATGTTTAATGACGAGAAAAATCTATATTAAAATGTATTTTAAATTAGTTATCGCTACTTATATAAAAATAATGAACGAATTATTTTAATAAATTGATGAATTCTGCACTATATTAGATTATGACAAAAAGGTAAAACTTGAGAAAATTGGCACTTTGTCAGCAAAACTCTTTTTGATGGAGCTGGAATGTCATATCTACCTAACATTCGAACTCCAAATCATTGAAGATGTTCTTCGTGAGTTTTTCCATGTAAATACTCTTTTTTCCTTATCTCCCCGAATATGATAGTCAATAACTTCCTTCAATTCCATCATCCTCCACTCGTTCACTTCATTCAAAAGTTCAACATATCCATACAAAAATAAAATTTATATGTATGGAACAAAAGTTTTTTAGAAAAAGGCAATAAATTTATGTGGCCATTAATCTTGCAGGTGTGAGAGGAGGAAAGCATCACATGCCTTGGGCCCCTTTCTGAATTGATCTCTGTCTGCAAAATGTTACTTTCATGTTGGCTTTCAAGTTTGATAGATCAGAGTGCCCAAAAAAAGGAAAAAGAAAATCAATGATGCAAGCAAAAGGAATAGCCTTTTTTCTTTACTGTGAGGAATTTTGCAGCAGCTGTCCTTTTTTCTTACTTTTGGATTTGGAGTTCCTGCCCTTTTAATGTCCATGAAAGCTTCAGATAATCGATGAGCAAAAATGACATAAATTAGAATAGCTACAAAGCTTTATCTGCTCCCAATTCTGGACCAGCAGCAGTTCATCAATCAGCAGTTATTTCTTGGAGATTTGACGAACTTGGCATAAGCTAATAGTGTAATTGTTAATCATTGCCAAATTGCCCAATTTTCCTTCAAGTACTTCCACTGGAAATCTTAGCTGACCATCATATCTTCAGACCAAAAGTGTGGAGGAAATGCTATAAGATTTTTTATTGCAGTATTATTTGTATCTCATGATCATGGACAGTGAATACCATAAAGAATGGTTCTTGCTTTCATGCTACATTAACATATATATTATGTACACAAGAAAGGCACAAAAAGATAAGGCACAAAGGAACTCTTCTATGACTGCTGCACATACATCACAAAGCTGCTGATCTTCATCTTCAACACTTGAGGAGAACTCTAACTCATCATCTGTGTCTGATGAAGCTAGAAGGAGAAAACAAAAAAGAAAGCGCCGCGTCTGTCTAAAAAAACCCCCACCATGGTTCCTCTCTCTATAAGATCTCCATTGGCTGCTAACAACAGTACCCTTCTAATTCCTCTCCTGGAAGTTGAGAGACCTTGATAAAGCAGCAGGGTTAGCCTGCAGTGTTAGAGATGTCCCGTTTCCTTGAATTCTATCTCCACCCTTCGCCTGAAATCCCTTAAACATACTGCCTCCATTGATGGAGCTAGGCTTTTCACTCTGACTAATCCCCAGCGTCGCCCATATGGAGCTCTTTGCGGCATCATTAGGATCATCGATCCTCAACGTCTTGGGAACAACAATCCCATTGCTCATCTTTCGCAACGGTTCATCCGATGATCCCTCTGCCCTCGTGGTCTCGCCATCCCTCGAATGCTTCCCCAGTGGAGAAGTAACCGGACTTGACCCTGAGCTTGAACCATTTGGGCTTAGGGAAGACGGACATGGTTGCTGTGGTGGTGGTGCTCCAGTCCATGGACTAGGAACCGCACATCCCCAGTAAGGTGATGCAGGATAGAATGAAATCGGGAACCCTGGAGGGCCAAACCCCATCAGTGGAGGCGGAGGCATCGGAGTTGCCATGGGGTAAGGCCAAGGAGCCGCTGGCATACATGGGAGACAACTTCCCCCTGATGAACCATGTTTGATGATCCCCGTTTTATCGGATGAATTTGTCGAACCTGTAACCGACATTCCACTTGAGCACCCATCGCCGTTATCATTACCATTAGCAGCCCCTGAAGGAGCACCACGAGGGTGGAAACCGGCTTGCGCATTCTCCGAGAGGTTCAAGATGGAAGCCACGGATTCACAAAGAGGGGAATCGGACCGGAAGTTCAAGACGGTAGTACTGCCACTCAAGACATGGGATTGAGCAGCTGCTGATCTCAAGGCCTCCGAGACCATAATCTGCCTGTACTGCTGCGAAGAAGAAGCGCTCTTGTTCTTCCGCCGTCCAGCACCGACTGGCACGTTCCTCATCGTGCCACCGGCAGTCCAGTACCGCTGGCAGTTCTTGCAGAAATGGCGGGGCTGGTTGACGTTGTAGTTGTTGTAGTAACAGAATTTGGTCTCCATGCTGTTGCATCGAGGGCAAGGTAGGATCTTGTCTGGTTTTTTCAAGGTTTTGTTGTCTTGGTTTTGCGAGCTGCTGCTTGTTGCCTCGCCACTTTGATCGCTCTTGCCGCCTTTGTCTTGGCCGGGTTTATCGGTGTTGGTAGCAGCCGTGTTGTCTCTCTGGTTTATTCCTGCTGATGATGACGATGATGCAGGGTTGGGGTCTTTCGAATTGCCATTCGAGGCCCCGATCGGGCGATTTTCGTCAGTAATTTCATCGTTTCCTGAATTTTCCTGTTGATAGCCAGAGGTTTGAAGTTAGACAACAGAAACCAAGTGAAGTTTTTTGGGTTCAAGTCCGGCCACAGAACTAAGTGGATTTGCAGCATATACCAATTGTGACACTAACGTATGGACAAAAACAAGAATTTACAACTTTGAGAAAGCATTAACCACGAGAATCTGCCAAGAAAATTCCCAGCCCTAGCTTAGGAAACAGAGAATTCTGAGTAGGGGTCTCGTTCTGGGTTTGTCCTAAACTGGTCTGATCATTTGACAGACGACCAAGTGAGAAACTAATCGAATTGATATCCAATTCATTGAAAAAGCAGCAAGTAATCCTCTTCCCCACAAATCAGAGAGATGAAACAAACCCGGGTGTAGAACAAAACAATTGGAGGTAAATTCTTTTGTACCCAAAATGAATTTGTAAAATCTCAGACCAACCCATCATAGGTTCAAGCGTGATAAGGATTGGGTTACAATCAGAATCATGAAAAAAAGGTCGATTAATTTCAATCAACACCAAGAACCAGAGGCAAAAGTATAAAAAAAAAGGAGGGGGCAGAAAAATACCATGTTTTCATCACGCTCATCTCCTCCTCCTTCTCCTTCACTTCCAGAACTTGTACAGTCATCTTCATCTTTATCTCCATCGCAACGCTCATCTCGATTGCCGATTTCCGCAGCCGCGGCCGCCGGACTGGGGTCACCAGCATAAGAACAAGAGGCGGAAACATCAACGACTTCCATCCTCTGCCCCAGATTCCCCTGCTGCTGCTGCTGAAGTTGATTACGGAGTGGCCGCGGAATCATCTGACCAAAAAGTTTGAAATCCGTCATCTGTTTTCCCCCTTTTGGTGGCTCTCGATTTCCCCTCTCCTTTATCTCTGCAGCAATCGAAGGACCGGAAAGAGAGGAGGATTTGAAAAGGGTATAACAACAGCAAAAGTCTTCAAGACTGACTGACTTCCCTTCTCACTTTTTCAGGTAAGACTTCAGAGAAACCTTCTTTCTTGCTACCTCTCTCTCTCTCTCTCTCTCTCTGAGAAAATTTTATTGGTTAGATTATGGGTTTGGTTGGGGCAGAGAAGGGATGGAGGATTGAATAAGAAGACGAAGAGGAAGGGGAGGAGAAAGATATAAGGAAAGGAAGGAGGGGTCAGGTGGGGAATGCCACGCAGGCAAAAGTGGGAAATGTTTTCAGCCACAAATTTATGTGGGTGCGCTATGAGATCTTTGGAGGAAATTTCTGTATTTGATTCCAATTCCCCCACCACATTTGCTTGGAAAGATTTATCCTTTGCTGTGCTGTCCCCTTTTTCTCCTTTTTCCACCCCCTTTCTCTCTCTTTTCTTGCTTTTCCTCTCTCTGCCATGTCACAACTCTCTCTCTCTCTCTAAAGCACTAAAACTCCATATCCTTTTCAGGTTTATTTCATAAACACTCACTAACAATTGCCTCACTGACAATACAGCCATTTAATATTGATTTTAACAATATGATCACTCCAAGATTTGTAAAATCATATCGAAAGTCTTACTAGATAGGTTAGCAAAGTAATATTTTAATGGGAGAATTGCGGAGTATAGTGTCGTTGTAAAATAAAATATTCAACTAACATCATATCGATGTAGTATTGCCAAAACTAGTCTATATTACCGGGATTGCCTATTTAACTACAAAACAAGTAAATTACAATTTTCTCGGCCCAATTAAGGATGTTGTCAAGTTGATTTTGAGAAGTCTAGGACTCCAGAATTGATGAAAAATAATTTAGACCGGTTATAAACATCTAACATAATTGTTTTTGAAAATTCTACGTAAGCTGCACGAATTAGTTGTTACCCACCGGAATGAATTCATAAGTTAGAACACACAAAATTCGTAAGTCATGTAAACTGTTTCTAATACGTTAAGTTTGCTCCATAATGGTCTGCTTAGGAGAAATTTTACAATGCTATATAGTATTGGTGCTATATGTTTTTGCCTTTATGGTACAACTTAAAATTGTACATTTACGTTATGGTACAACTTCAGATTGTACCTATACTTTTTGTACAAATTCTTTTATGGTACAACTTGAACTTGTACCTTTATGTGATGGTACAACTTCAAGTTGTAAAGTTGTACCATAACATAATGGTACAAATTGCTTCATGGTGCAACCTAAACTTATATATTTAATGTTATGGTACAACTTTGAGTTGCACATTAAATCACCAATGCTATATAGCATAGTAGAAGTGCTCATCTGCTTAGATGTGATTGTGAGAAAGGTAATTTTGTACTAAGGTTTGTGGCATTAAAAGGTTGGAGCCTGTTTTGCTCCTACTTTCTTGTGATGAAATGCAAAACATATTCATAGTAATATTAGCACAAAGTGAATTATTTAAATAAGTATAAGATAGGATGATGAGTTGGCAGTAGGGGTGGGCATTATTATGATCAAACCGCTTCAAACTGTATCGAATCGCTTTTTCGGTTGAGCCAAGCAGTACATAAGACATACAGTCTACTATATGGTCTTAATTTTTAGTAGTTCGTGGTCGGTTTAATCCAAAACTGCGCAGTTGCAGTTTAAAATCGCAAACTGCATGTTCGGACAGTAAAAACAGTGTTGCAATTTTCATTGTGTGGATGATGGCTCCGATGCTGCCGCAGGCCATTAGCACCCAATCGTACTTAACGGCGAAGCAAAACAGTTTTTGTAATGGAAGGCTCTACTCTTTTTCTGCTCTGCCTCCAACAATGGCTTGGTGGCCTTCATGCGACTTCCCACCTCCATGAGAAGATAAACGGGGAGGAGGAAGCAGGAAATGAGTGATGAAATTTGATTTCTCCGTGCTTCTTCGGATTGGTACAACGTCTTCAGAGCATGATTCCCCTGAATCGTGCCATTGTTGGAAGATCTCTACTATCGCTATGTTCCTAATGTCTCATTGCCCTTCGGCCTGTCTAATGGGTCGTGCATTTTCTGGGTAAACAAATAGGGAGAGAGGAATTTGTGGTTCAACCAACCAAGGGTTTGTGTCCTTTAAGTAGGGGATAATTAAATGTTGATTGAATATGGAAACAATACACTGTCAAACTTCAACCCCAAATCGCTTTAAGAATCTTTGCATAATTTTGATCGCCGATCACCACCATTCTTCTTGGTCTTCCAACAAAATTTTCTTGGTATTGAGGGTCGTATTATTCCCCCCTTCATGAAGATGGTTCGACCACGAATTGTAGAGACACCAAAGCGCTCTATGTAGCACTGAATTTCTTGTCGATTCTCCCGACGGGCTGCGTCTTCTAACATTGTATCACCAATCATAAAATCAATATGAGCAACTTCAATAACTATTGGTAAATCCTCCATAACTTCCAAGCATTCATCTCCGCCTTTGAATTATGATTCCTCAATGTATTGCTTAAATTCTTGCGCACTCAAATCTGGAACATCAACAAGAACATCTCCTTTTACTTCTTCTACCTCTTCTTCGACTTTCTCTTCTACTTCAAGTTTTGGTTCTTCTCGAGATGAAATCAAAGCTTGTGAATCCTCTTCACAAGTGACTATAGTAAGCTCATCAACAAGAACCTCTTTTTTCTCTTCCACGTCTTCTTTGACTTCCTTTTCTATTTTGGCTTGAAACTCTTTATCCTTTTTTAAATTATGTTGCATTTGAAGTTGATCCTCATAGACTTCTTTCGGAGATAAAGGCTTTAATACAAACTTCTGACCTCTATGCGACCACTTTTACTTGTTGATGACTCCATCTTGTTGTCCATTTCGATCAAATTGTCATGGTCTTCCAAGCAAAACATGAGCCTCTCCCATTGGCACCACATCACAAAGGACTTCATCTTTATAGCTTCCAATCTCAAACTTCAATATGGCTTGCTTGGTGACCTTAATTTATCCATCTTCATTAAGCCATTGAAGAGTGTAGGGTTTTGGATGTTTCAATGTGTTTAACCTCAATTTCTTTACCGAATATTCACTCACCAAATTAGTGCAACTCTCTCCATCAATCACAATTGATAGTAGCTTACCATATACTAAGCATCTTGTGTGAAATAGATTCTCCCTTTGTTCGAGATCTTGCTCTAGATTTGGGCTCCCTATCGTCAAAGGAGCTTCGGGTTGGATTACCATTGCTAGCGCATTATTCCCCTTTAACCCTTGAAGAATACCTTCCGTCGTCTTGAGCATTTGCTTCATCATCTCCATCAATCGTTGATTTTGCTCTATTCCTGATTTTCAAAGGCTAACAAGAACCACACAAACAAAAAACACAACAATTTTTTTCTACTCACGATCAACTTTGTGGCTGATTAACTTTTTTATTTTTTTTTTTTTTACTTTTAACTCTTCACTACGTAAAAGACAATGACTTTTTTTCTCTTTTTTATTTACAAAACAAAAGAAACGAAAATCACTATAGTTTTTTTTTCTTCTTTTTTTCTCTAGCAATTAATGGGAAAAATACCTTCAAGAAATCTTCTGTTTTGCCACTGAGTTTGGAACAGTAATCTTCAAATCGCCGCTGAGTTTGAACCGGGCTCCTGATACCACTTGATATGATCCAAATCCGAAGAGAATCCTCGAACTCATATGATATGACCAGTTTCCTCTTTTGAGATAATTGCACTCTACGCTCATACATGCGGTTGCAGTCCAAACCACAACAAATCGCTAATTTATGCGGTTTGGTTCGACCACACCTATTAGCTTGCGGTCTATTTGCAACACGGTTCAATTAATTTGCAGTACGATTCAGTTTATACCAATGTGGTGCGGCACAAGTCAAACCGCACCGTTGACCTTTAGTTGGTAAAGGATAGGGTGCTTACCACAAATTTGTTAGCATGGTTATAATACTGGCTTCAGCAATAGGAATATTTTGTTTTGATGACTTTTTTCAATGGGTTGACCACAATTAATGTGGATTCATAAAAGGAGGGACACATTTATCATTATTAAAAATTAAGTAAGCATATATGTAGGGGTGGTATTCGGTATTACCGGATACGGACATACCGAATACCAGCGGTATCGGTATTCGGGCGTGAAGTTTTCCATTCGGAAATACCAGATACTTGGCAGTAATTACCGACGATATATCGGTATACCGCAATACCGAAACTTAAAAAAACGCAGTGGATTTGGGAATTGGGGTAAACTAAACCCTAAATCCAAATTGTCATAGACCTCGCCTGTTGCCTCCCCCGCTGCAAACCGCGCTCGAGCTCCACCTCCATTCTCCTCTGATTCAATCCGAAAGGTGAAGGCGGCCTCGCCGCCCCCAGCCCTAGTCGCCGCCCCTAGGCATCTTGCTCGCGTCTCCGTCTTCCTCTTCTCTTCACCACCACCAGCCAGCATGAGTCCCTGAAGCCAAAATCGATCTCGCCTCCCCAGCCCCAGGCATCTCCGACTTCCTCCTCTTCACCATCAGGCACTAGCAGCAGTCGCCGACAGAGAGAGCTATGCCACCCCCAGCATCTCCGTCGTCCTCTTCTCTTCACCACCAGCATCAGCTGCCGACGAAAAGAGCTACGCCGCCGGCCGCCGCTTCTTGAAACCTCCAGCAGAGCCAGGGTTCGAAGGTCGACTTCCTCCTTGCCATCCCCTCGCTAATCATCTTCTCCATTTATTACCCGGTAGTTGGTAAACCGGTTTAATACCGATTATCCGGTAATACCGGTATACTGGTTAACATCCGGTATCGGTACAATGCCTATTTCTGGTATATACTGAATACCGGATGGGATACCGATCGACTACCAGCCCTACATATATGTGTGTGGCGTTGCACATTAATTTTGCGTCTAGCACGTCGCCACAAGTATCATGAAGCAAACAATAAAATATAGACCATAAACACAACAAATTACACGACAAATACCATAAGCATACCAGAAAGCTTATAAAGCATACTCGAAGCTCACCACGCCATAAAGTCCGTAAAGCATACATGAAAACTCAAAAGTATACCACAAGTTCCATGAAGAATAGTAGAATTCTCAAAAAACATATTGCAAGTCCCCTGAAGCAAACCACGAGTTTCTTAAAAGAAAACAATAAGTGTATTAAAGTGCATCACAAGTTTCTTAAAGTAGATCATAAGTTTCTTGAAGCAAACCAGAAACCTTATAAAGCAAACTACAATTTTATTTATCCATACCAAAAATTTCATAAAGCATACTAGAATCCTCATAAAGCATACCATAATTTTATTAAAGCAGACCATAAATTTTCTAAAGTCACTACAACAAATTTGGCCTATTAGGACAAAAAATTAATTTTGTCATTTTTTGTTTGTCACAATAGGTACGATGATATGACAAAGATGATCCATGTCATATTTGGTATGCCTAATGTGACAAAAAAAAATGTTGTCAGAATAAGTCGTCATTTAAAGTGAGTATTGTGACAAATATTTCGTGTCACAATTAAATTTGTCAAAATAGGCGTCCCATATCGGGATGTAAGAGACTCAACAGTGACAAATCACTTGTTTTCAGAATAGTTCGTCATTTAAAGTGAGTAATGTGACAAATATTTCGTGTCACAATTAAGTTTGTCAAAATAGGCATCCCATATCGGGATGTAAGAGCACAAAAGTGACATATTATATTGTCATAGTAGCTTTTGTCATATTATGCCTTCCTGAATTGTTTAAATGACAAAATATTTTGTCATAATAGATAGCAAATAATCCCACGATGAGCTGACAAAAGGGCATGTTTGTCATAATATAGTGGTTTCGTTTTTGACAAAGCGAGGGCATCGTGGTACTTTCACGAAAAGGCGTTGGCAAGGCCCCGTTAATTTCCAGAAACCCTAAGGGGCAAAGGGTCATTTTGACCGTTGGGGTATATAATGTCTCTAAGACAAAATCGACCCTACACAAAAATCAGCGGCCGCCGCTCACCTCATCTCTCTCTCTCTCTCGTTTCGTTCCTTCTCTCTGGAAAACAAAACCATATTCCTTCTCCTCTCTTCATCCGCCGCCATTTCGATCTTCTTCCCCATCATTCGTTCCCAAAGGACGACAACAAACCTATAGGAAAGCAAACTTCCATTTCTCAATCTACTCCTTTCTCTCATCTTCGATCACTAAACCCCAACTCGGTAGCTCCTAATCGACAAGAAAGACACCGATGAAGGTAAGACCAAGCCAGCATGCGTGTTTTCTTTTGATTCCTAGTTTATGTCAGTTCTTACACTTTTTTTATTTGGATTCTCCGAGCACCCACTGGTGACGGTATCTCGTAGGAGATGAGACGTCGGCCAAGATGGATTTGAACGCGACGAATATGGCGAAAGAACTGACGAGATGGCGCTTGGATTTCTGGCTTTAGAAGTTGACAGATCTAAGTGAGATTCTTCTAATCCATCTTTCCCGACTCTATCCTCTATTCCTGATTAAACCGTGGATGTGGATTTTAGGGATTTAGATTGAGCGATTTACCTACGGGTGATTGGTTTGCAGATCTCTTTTTCAGTTTATTGGGTAGTGGATTTGTGTTCCAAGGGTTATGCTTTTTGGGTAGTGTCTTACCTTGTTGATGTTTATGCAGAGTCCTCTAAAAATTGTGAAATGACCTTTTCCAAATTCTAATTGAGTGCCTTGTCTTTTTTTTTTTGTATGAATCACGTTTGTCCAAAATCCTCTCAAGGTGTGCAGGACGAGGAGCAACAACCTGGAGTTTAAGACGATAATAGACATTTGTAGGAGTGATCTACTCCATTTGCTTGCCTCGATTCATTTCAATTCTGTAGCATTCTTTTGTTGTTCCAGTTGCTTTTTTTACGTGTAGCTTCTTTACATTATTTCTTTTCCTGTTAATATTTGTTATTTTGCCATTGGATTCTATAAATGAACTCCATGCAATTTGTTTTTCTTATTTAAAATAGAGGATTGATACAAAATCTAAGTCTTCAAGAGCATGCATCAAGAAGCAGATGCAACAAGTTAATTAAAAAAAAATTCTTTGTAGTGTTTATTATATGTAATTTAGAGATGAGGCAAATAAGGCACCTTTCCTCGTTAATATATGCAGTTATGAAAAAATAATGTCGTCACAATATACACTTGTGACAAAATGCAGTCGTCACAATATACAGTTATGACAAAATATAATCGTGTAATATGACGAACAATTCTCCACAAATCACCAGATTATGACAACCTTAATAACAAAATATGTCGTCATAACATCTCTGTTTGTCACAATAGACTACCCAGAACCTCGGCTATACTGAAAGCAAATGTGACAACTTTGTTTTAAATATTTGTCAAATTTGACCTTCCTGACGACGATAAAATGACAAACTTTTGTGACAACACCTTTTGTCATATTATACCTAATATGACAAAATCGGTATCTAATATGACAAAATTGTCTCGTCATAATAGGTCGAATTTGTTGTAGTGAGTAAACCAGAAACATCATAATGCAGATAACAAGTTATTAAGTCCGACCATAAATCTCATAAATCATACTAGAAACCTCGTAAAGTATACCACAAGTTTATTAAAGCAAACCACAAGTTTCTTAAAGCAATACTAGAAACTAGGGCTGGCAAACCACATCATAATGCAGATAACAAGTTATTAAGTCCGACCATAAATCTCATAAAGCATACTATAAACCTCGTAAAGTATGCCACAAGTTTATTAAAGCAAACCACAAGTTTCTTAAAGCAATACTAGAAACAATCCAATTCCTTCTTCGGGCTTAGATTTGAGGTAAAAAAACCGTTCGGGACCGGACCAAAAACCGGATAAGGACCAGATAAGAGAGCCCAACAACCAAAATTTAACCAACTCCTCAATCTTTCAGGCCTCATATCACTCAAATCCCACAAGTTCAATCTAAAATCAAGACCAAATTGGGACCAGACCGGTTTAAGACGGACCGAATCAAGACTGGACTGTATCCAATCCAATCTTTGGTATTCATGTTCCCAAAAAGATCGGACCGGGACCAGATCAATTTGAGCCAATTTAACCGGACTGGACCGTATAGCCACCCCTACCAGAAACCTCACAAAACACATCATATGTTTATTAAGTCAGACCAGATATCTCATAAAGTAAACTAAAAATATCATAAAGCATACTTCCAGTTTCTTAACGCAGATCACGAGTTTCTTAATGCAAAATATAAGTTTATTAAACCATACCAAAAAAGCATACTAGAAACCCATTAAGCATACTAAAAATCTCATAAAAACATATCACAAATTTCTTAATGCATATTAGAAGTCTCATAAAATTGGACCTAACTATAATATTCTTATAATTAGTATTAGTAGGATACTGTTGTTAGCCTCTATCCGCTTTTTAATCTGTTTGGAAAAAAATTGAAAGCAATAACATGATTTTGGTTCCCAGCTGATGAAGCCTTTGCTACATCTGCTGCTTACCCTTTTTGGGGTCATTAATTCCCCCCACATGCCAGTATTTCACATAACAGACGAAACAAGATTTTTGAGGTGGAGGGATGGAGGCCTTCAGCCTGTAACTGCTAGTTTGGCCGAATTGAGTGGCCTTGATGCAAATGTTGGTTATGCAACGACCCAACTTCACTTTTCTTCTTGCTCTCTATAGTCTATACCATATTCAGCTGCATGCCTCTCCCTCCCATGAGTTCTTTTTTAGTAACGCAAGAAAGACAAGACTCAACACAAATTATAACGTGCATGAGAGTTTTAGATGAGTGAAAGAGCTAACTAATTAGTAGAACTAACATTCTTATTCACTTGTGTGATCGAGGTTTAAAGGGTTTCAAAAGGTCATGATGTGGATTACCTATAAAAAAACAGAGAGGTCATCATGTACACAAGATCATGAGATGGAAATGAACAATGGTAGAGCTGAAAAACCGGTGTTTGTGAATCCGTATTCCATACCATATCAGTGGATCAACCTGGAAAACTCTCTTATCGAAACTTAAAACCGTAAGTAGCTTTAGCGATATGAAATGGTTGAACCCTGGTTAAACCACGATTTCAATATAAAGTATTCTACGATAAAACATTTTCGATACAATCTCCAGTACGGTTTCGCATCCTTACTACAAACTCTCCACTCTTCCTTCCCTTTTCCTTGACTTATTGCCCCCTTTCTCGGCTTTCAACCGAATCCATAAAAGAAAAAGCGTGGTTTGTGATACCTCACCTTACTACGATCAAACTGTATATAGCAAATGAATTATTGCTAGTTTGGCTGGTACGATACGAAAATCCTATATCAAATTGTCCCAGGGGCGGAGCCAGGACTTCGAGGGGGGCACCCTAGGTTACATGTAGCTCTGCCCTGAATTGTCCATCTATAATACCGGCCCACCCTAGGTTACATGTAGCTCAACCCTGAATTGTCCATCTATAATACATTGAATTATTATTTTTTCAGTTTTGATTGGTATTATTCCTATATATTTATTATATTTCAAAAATATTATCTTATGTAATTATTATTATATATATTAAGTTATTATCGATCAAACGAGTATTATACCACTAAATATTATTTTGGCTAACATTTCTTGAAAGATAACAATTTGATGTCGATATTGTTTATAGGGCTACTGATAAGAACAGGGGGGAAAAGCCAAAGCGATGAATCTCAACCATATACAAGTACGTACCCTAGCTTGGTGGATTGGAGGGTGGAGCCGTGAATGTGGAAGGGGACCGTTTAATTTAACTCCAACACAGCTCAGCCACCCCTCTTTTCTTTTCTTAAATATTTGGCCGACCCTCATATGCTGACAAATTGGAAAGTGGAAAAAAAACATACTTTTCATTTCCCCATATCCAACACTAATAAGATTTTTTTTTATTGGTAGAATAAATAAGACTGCTAGAGATTAGCTTGACAAGTTTTACAACAACAACAAAAAAAAAAATAGATTAGCTTTTCAAGTGAGGGAGAAGAAAAGATCCCGTGGATGTTCCCCGCTTTTTAGTTATTCTCCTCCAAACATTAATTATTAGTCAAATATTTCTCGTAATTTTTTTATTAATCAAATTTATAAAATTATTAATAATTAGTCAAATATTAATATTTCAAAGTTTTAGTATTTTAACTATAAAAATAGTTACAAAATTATTAACTACAACATAAAAATGACAAATATTTTGATGCCCTTATCCCTCCTATTATATTATTTAAGTGATTTAAAACTTGAGAAGAGAAACTCTTATTATATTATTTAAGTGATTTTAAGAATTTGAATGGGTATCACTTATCGCCGGAATGGAAGATTATATTTCAAAATATCGATTTATAAGACTATCATAGATTCATAGTACCACTTGATTGGTACCATGAATGATAATTATATTTATATAACGGTTGGTAATTTGGTTTTCAATCTCACCATAAGAAAAAAAACATTTGGCTTTATGAATATTTTAAAGGGTAGGTACTACGTGCTGATTAATTTAATTTTTTTCGTCACCTAAATGTTTGGGGTGTGCCTACGGTGACATGCATGTCACGGTGACTTGCACTTTCCGGTCGACCTCAGTTAGGATTAGGTCGACCTCATTTAGGATTCGGTCGACCTCCTATAGGATCAGGTCGACCTAATATGTTGTTTCAGTGTAAAAACAGTTCATGGTGCCTACTTTGGATATTCATATCATACAATTGGCTAGATGGAAATTGAAGACTAATGACTTGTTTTGAAGCTGGAGTGTCCCTCTACATATTGAAGTGGAAGAGAGCTCGACAGGAAGTCCAGAAGACTATTTTTGAACCTCATCAAAAGGCTATGCCAAAACTGGGAAACTGCCTGGAAATGGCTAAGTCTGGAAACGTGTTTGTGAAGCCTATTTTGGAGCTCAATTCGAGAAGCAGGAATGCGAGTCGATTCCAGGAGCCTCTACCACGTTGAATTAGGTATGTTTTATACAAATTCAAGGCATTGGATGAAAGATTGGATATCGGTAAGGCTTCAAACAAAAGGGTCGAAGTTGCTACGAGGGCTGTTTTTCTGGCGGACTTCGAGCACAAGCAAGCTGCCAGAAAAAATAGCCTTCGTAGCAACTTCGAGCCTTTTGTTTGAATCCTTAAAGATATTCAATCTTTCATCCAATGCCTTGCCTTTGTATAAAAAAATACGTAATTTAATGTGGTAGAGATCCCTGGACTTGACTCGCATCCATGCTTCTCAAATTGAGCTCCAAAGTAGGCTTGACAAACACGTTGCCAGACTTAGCCATTTTTAGGCAGTTTCCTAGTTTTGGCATAGCCTTTTGGTCAGGTTCAAAAATGGTCTTCTGAACTTTCTATTGAGCTCCCAAGTACTTTAATGTGTAGAGGGACACTTCAGCTTCAAAACAAGTCTTTAATATCCAATTTCCATTTAGCCAATTGTAAGATATGAATCTCCAAAGTAGACACCAGGAAACTGTTTTTACACTAAAACAACAGATTAGGTCGACCTAATCCTATATGAGGTCGACCGAAAAGTGCATGTCACCGTGACATTCATGTCACCGTAGCAAAGTCCAAATGTTTGTTGTTTTGTTTAATCGACTGACTTATAAATCATCTAATCAAGTGCAGAAAATATTTATTTTCGACTTTTGATTAAATTTATTAATTTAATGATGTTTCTACTTTTGTTTTTGCAAAACGCCACTTGCATTACCAAAACCAAAATGATACATAATTCGGGGGTTATAGGTATAATATGCCCATCTACTATGACGTTTTATTAAATATGTCCCTCTATTATTTTTTTACATCAAACATGCTCCTGTACTTTGGAAAAACTATCAAACATGCATTTTTGTTAAAATTTTTATCTAAAAATCGTTAACCACGACCAAACTTTGGTTTGGGTGACACAAATGTCTTAAATATTTGTAATAATTTTACTTTAGAATTTTTTTGGTTCTTATGTATAGCCAAATAATTCTAATAATTTTACTTTGACGAGACCTAGAGAAATAAAACATGGTCAAAACTTACAATTTCCCTCCCATTTGCCGATGTTGGGTCATCTGAATTCCGATTCAACCATGATTGACGATTTTTTCAATGGAAATTTCAACAGAAGGGCATGTTTGATAGTTTTTCCAAACTACATGGGCATGTTTGATGTAAGAAATAGTAAAGGGGCATGTTTGATAAAATGTCATAGTAGAGGGGCATATTATACCTATAACCCTAATTCGGGACTTTGATAAGAGCAAAGCTTGGAAATCAAAACCAATACCAACAACAGGAAACAAAAGCAATACCTTCTTACCCACTACATGGACTACCTTATTGTTTTGCCTTCCTATAAACCAAACTTTAATTTCTATGAATTCTGCAAATAGCCGACGAAGCTCCTGATAGATGTCTCCTCCTCTGGTATCATGAAGTGACCCATGGTTCACCTTATTAATGAATACCTTCGCATCTCCTTCAAACATCATTTTCTTAAAAACTCGTCAACAGATACCAACCACCTTAACCATCCTATGGCTTGAAGAGTTCCCCTCCATGAAGTGCCTAAAGAACACAACAAAATTTTGTGTCGACAACCGGACCAGCTCTTGTCGGAAATTAGAAGCCTCCCAAAGGGCCACCGCCATCGAGAACACAAAAAAAAGTGCTCTAGTGACTCTTCCTCTGCCCAACACACTAGACAACACGCCAAGAGTGGAACCTCTCGCAGGCGTCAAGCTTCCATATTAAGAGCACACGTTCGAGCGTAATGATTCTTCAACTTACGAAATACGAACTAGTTTTTTTATATTGAATTAGACCATGCTATTTATTCAACAATAGTCAATCATGAAAACTCGGTGTGCGTCATGGGAAAAACTACACCATGGCTAATACGCCCTCTGTTACCTTGAAAATTTTAAAAATCACATATGAATGCGCGAAAGTTATGAAAATTACGTATTAACTAGATTAGTTTTAGTAAATCCTAATCGATATCGCCTAGCGGAGGAGTAATTATATTTTAACGATAGTTTTTACACATAAGCGATAATTTTATTTGTCCAAAGACAAATATTGTCAAACGTTCAATTTTAGTCATGAAAATAAACATGTTTTTTCCTTAACAATTTATTACCGCTGTTTAGCATAGGTAATTTATATTCTTAATCATTTAACTTAAAACCTGATCAATTAAGTTTTCTAACAGAAAAAATTATATTTTAATGAGAATCTTTTAAATGTAAGCTATACCTTTATTATTCATATGCAAATGTTGAACATATCATAGTAAATTTTATTTTGAGCTAATTTAATTATTTCAAAAAAAAAAATCTTCAAAATGCAATTTTTTTATTACCTATTTAAAATAATACACTAAAAATTTCTTACCCGGTCTCAGAATCCTGACTCCGGCCTTTGGATGCATGCGTAGCCTAGCTACTTGATCAATGCAATGAAAAAAAGGAAGTTAAGGAGGAGATGCATGATTGGATGGTCGCCCAATGAAGAGGCAGTAGTATTGAATTGATGCGATTAAGTTTGCTGTTTCCCCTTTTTAGATTTCAGTGGAGTAGGAGAGGATGCCACCCAACCCAAGTCTTTAACCTTTAACCCAAATAAAAATAGTACCATGGCACTAAGTGTGAATGGGATAAGATAATTTGATTGTTTTTTGTTTGACTAGGATCATGAAATCTTTGGGGGTACTGAAGTTTGTGGATAAGTTAGTGGAAGTGGAACAGTAAGAATTCGTGTGAGACAATGTGTGGGTAAGTTTCTCTTTTCATTATGATTTTTAGGGATGCACTCAGGGTTTGTATGTAGGGGGGAAAAATCGTCATTTTAGTAATTGAAGAATGGTGAGTAAACTAATCTATGGCAATGAAAGAACACAATGATTTATGTGGTATTTAGATGATCACGTTAGTAATTATACACTCTAGTTCTATGATTTCTTGCTCATCAACTACCTAAAAAATTATATTTGATAGATATACATACTTATATCCTTGTCTACATTTAGGTCATAGGGTTCTAGCAACTACTTATACGCTCTAGTTCTATGATTTCTTGTTCTTTCAAGATCTGCCAGCTTCAACGCCATCGCGGCATCGCCCCCGAACCAAGATCTGCTCGACGCCATCGCTTCCCTTTAAGGCTTCAACCAAATACAAAAAAGCAGCACGAAATCGATGAGAGACGCACAGGCGAAGGAGAAAACAAACCAAAAAATTTCATGCATACTTGGATATTAAGCCTTACTAACCTCTAACTTTCATTGTCGGAGTCATCACAATCATCGATGTCAATCACCGTTGCCTTCACCGCTAGGTTATTCTCCCCGTCAATCACCATTGCCGTCGAGTCCAGAGACGGAAGGAGAAATCACCGTTGCGTTGTGCTCTGAAGAGAGAAAGAGACAGAGAAAGAAAGAGAGATCGTGAAAGAATTTATTATGTGCAGTAATGGTAAATGGGGAGATAGGGTAAGTGGCCAAACGGGGGAGAGAGTTGATCTATGAAACTTCGAGTGTGGTCTTAAAATTGACCGAACCGGGATATATTTCAGTTTGTATTCCATTTGCTCCATGAACTACTTCGAGGAACTGATAATCATCTGTTCGATTCAGTTTGAACCAAACCGACCGAATGCCCACTCCTATTCTACTGGAACTGGACGCATCGAAGACATGGATGGGCCTTAGATAGCCCAACATTGTCCCATGAGAACAAGCTCATCATAAAATTCCCACCGTTGCAATTGAGAAGATTGAAGTTTGAACGGATCTCGAGTATCCATTTTCCATAAGAATTCACAAAGTGTCAAGCAAACTTCTACCACGTCTGTCAGAACACACAAGCAAAGCAACTGAAGTTCATTCTACAGTTTGTTCTTTTTCAAAATCACCAAACATTACAACATCTCAAGCCACCGCCAGTCATTGATGTTGAGAAACAAAAGATTTCATCAGAAACAGGTCCCATAAAAAGTGTCATCTCCCACCCAAAACACCTCTGACGAAGAATTCTGCTTCAGAGGTGTCGGAAACACTTGTCTCTAACAATCCAACCTGTGACCGTGACTCTACAGTGGCGATTACACTTGACGACATGATGCAAACCTGGTACACGTACTTCTTTTCTTGATATTTTGCTTCAACTTATATCAATGAACGCCATAGCAAATTTACACGCAAAACAAGAGAAGACAGCACAACAACAAGTCTTACTGAAACAGATGCGGATTGCATTGGAAGTAATTCTGATTCTGCAAGAGAGAAACATTGTTCATACGTATAAGTTGGAACCCATAGCAAATAACAAAAACGAACTGCAAGTGAACATAAAGCTGCATATGAGAAGCCAGACTGGCAATGTGTCGAACTGAAAACAACATGATCTTTTAAATTGTCTTCACCGAGTATAATATCTAAAATCGAATATGCCGTCAATGATTTTAACAAAATACGCTCTAAATGGCATAAAGAGAGGTGGGCATTCACATTTTAAGAGGGATGTGCAGCTTGGCCTTTACAGAGGCAGAATCCTAAAACGAGCTGTCATTTCTCAACTAATGAACTAATAAACATTTTTACCAGATTAGTTTGCATTTTCAGTCTGTAAAACCTACGATTTCTAGTATTTTAAGCAAAAAGGAAAATAGATGCAAGCAATCACATATTTGCTATCAGGCAGTCATGCTTAATAAATCATCCCGAGGAAAGTCCAGATTTCTCACTCCAGTTCCTAAAATGATCACTGTTTGATGACATTTACTATACTTATAATCCTTCACCTGTTGACAAAAGATACCCAGCTTATTGATGACCCAACTCAACCTTTTTTAACAAGTCGGTCACAATTACGGGAAACAAGCAAAAGTCAGATCGAAGTAGAGCTAAAATATTAATCTGATAAATAGCAACTCACAAGGCTTCTTTGTCAAGAATGTAAAGCAGTTGCAAGGTGATTCAGCTCAAACAGAGAACTCGGGGTCGGAAAGCATAACCCATTGGTAAGAATTGCCAGAATGGTTGTTGAAAGTAAACAAAGTCATACATTCGAACTAATAAACAGAAAAAACCAGTGGCAGAGAGTATATTTCTACCCTAGAGTATCATTGTGACAATGAAATTAAACTGATGGCCTAGAAGTAACGACCAAGAAATATGTATATACCTTATTTGTCTATGAAGAAGTTTCCTCCTCCTTGCCCTTTCCCTTGATTATAATGACAGGACATTGTGCGTGGTTTGCACAATAGTTGCTTACACTCCCCAAGAACATCCTGTCGACGAACACCAGATGTTAGCACATCACTTGTGTTCTTGTGAAGATAAGATCACAGCAGTCCTAGTGAAGCTAAGATGTTTTCACAAATAAACACATATTTAAGATAACTACATACATGATCTACCCTAATCTACCATTTGAAGGCCTGTCTCTACCAAACCATAGAATCTTGTTTACACATTAGCTTCTACATAACCTGTGACCCTGTAATTATCTCTACAACTTTTCGTCCACAGAACAGAATCTATCCCAAGGAAACCCATCAACATCTAGAGCTCAAAAGGACACCAGTATATGGCATCCCCAATCACCAAACATCATCAACCAATAATGAACTGCTTAGTTTTCAAGTACAGCACCTTTTGATAGGACCAAAGTCTCGGGAGCCCATCACAAGCAAATCCGCATTAAGACTCTCAACAACTTCACATATCTTGTCTTTGGGATCTCCAATCACCACTTGCGATTTCACAGTAACCTGGAACAGAAATTTCCAGTTCCAATTTGAGATAGAGCTCATCGAAGCAGTTAGAAGCCTGAAAAAAATGAAGTGGGAATCAAAACCTTCTTTTGGCGACAAATCTCCAGGGCGTGATCCAAGATTGCCTGCGTAATTCGTTTCTGGTGCGCCTCAATCGCTGCGGCGAACGCGGGAACCTCCAGATCGACTAATTCCAAACAGTTTCGAGGAACCGACTTAGAGCTCGAACTCGAGCAATTTAAAATAGATAAGGACCATCAAACGCGATGGTCAGGCGCAATCGATAAGGGAAGTAGAACGAGTAAAGGAGCAGGAGACTAACTTGGACCGCCGAAAGGTATGGCGCCTGGATTGAGGCCTGCGGCGATAGACGGCGGCGATTGGACGTGGACGACGACGAATGATCCCGGCAATTCGCTGGAGTCGGCGGGAGGAGATCGGAGGTGGACGTTGTCGAGCGCCCACCGCAAGGCGTACATGCTCTCCTCGCTGCCGTCGACGGCGACGACGGCGCACCCGAGGTTGGATGTGGAAGACATGATTGATTGATTGATGGTTGACTGGACGGAGGAGCTATCAGCAGACGGTGGTGAACTGGTGATTTGGAAGGTTCCGTTTTGATCTTCAACTACTCCCGATACTAATGCGCTGTTGTCCCATAAGTAACAAATTGAGTGAAATTTGTAACGTAATTTCTCCACTTTTCTTAGTCGTACACTCCACTTCGCATAACTCCCACGTGTGAGAAAATCCTTACTAAAACTTACAACTCCAAATCAATGATCAAGCACAACCAATGACAGGAATGCAATATAGTCGAAGTACGTTTAGGGGTCATTTGCTTCGTGGATTTGAATGATGGATTTGGGTACTAAATCTAATCCATCATAGATTTAAAGGAAATCCGTCTTTTGTTTGCAGTTTTTTTAGGGACCAAATCCATGTATTCTCTCTCCTAGGTTAAGCATAAATTATAAGAATTTGATTGGGATTTAGACAACTCATGAAAAATGCATCAATTGGATATAAACTTCAAGTTCAACGATCTGGATTCTCAAACAATCATCAATCTAACATACACAATTAAGGTTCCTCAACAACCAACTGATAAGAGAGTCTACTCCATATAGAAAGAGAAGAATACGATGAGAAGTGTGAAAACATCATGGTGATGATGATAATCTGCTTCTGGTCAGAAATCCCCACTCCAGGGATCAAATGTTGAGATCTAATGGTGGAAGGATGACTCAAATCAGCTTCAAAGAAGTTTCTCTCATCACTTTCTGTCTCTAGGGATCTCCCTCTTGTTGTTTTAGATGCAAGAAGTCGGATCCTAGTTAAAATCCTGCCATTGCCCATGTATACCTGAAGTGTGCATGTAACAATCTAAGTCACGATCGTGACTTGCAACATCAGCCCATGACTTTGGACCAAAAACGGCGTTGTGACATTTAGTTGCCAGAGCAGAGGCCACAATTTGGTGTAGGATGTCATGATCATGACTATGACTTTGAATGGTCAAACGTGACCTTCAAAAATGTTCATGGATCTAAGACAAATGTCATGTTCTAAACGTTGATTGTCACGGCTAGACCCTGACTCTTGAGTCTTGTCCATAACCATGAAAAAGCCTCTTCGAACTCAATTAAGGTCACAGTTTGGGAAGGAATGTCATTTTCAAGACCGTCACTCGAGTCCTTCTGGTCGTAACTTCGACTCTCGATCCTCATTGGTCATGTTTTCCCCCCAAATGTCCCGAAAACATTCCTAAACCATATCCACGTGATAGGACCTGAAATATGACATAAGAAGCACAATCTGGCATAAAATTTCCAATGAACGAATATTACAATGACAAAATAGTCAAAAAATTAAGACCAAAATATGTATAATTAGGCACTAATCAAACCCCAAACTTTACCAGGTAGACCTCACAACTCTACAATGGTTTGGCTCGATAAGCCATTTCGTGTCGTCATAACGAAGACTAGTGACAACATTGCTCAAGCCATCACTACCTGCAAAGACAATGACACCACCATGAACCTCGAGAAGACAAGCCTAATCATGGTCGTTACTATTCCATGTCACAAGCTCACTTGCTCATACTATTGGCGTTTCATCGCATGTTTGGAGCAACTATTATCACTAAACATTATCAAACCATAAATTCACAAGAGTGCACCCTTGTTCTCAATTGTGTTTCTATTCTTGCTAAACCATCGCGCTTAGCGAGCATGCAAAGACAAACCGCTATGCTTACATGAACTATGATACAACAAATCCCATATCCACATCGAGTTGGAACGTGCCCTCGAACCCCTAGCAAATCCATGTAAAAACAAGTGGCTCGGCTACGATGTCGTTATGCCATACTACTTAAGATAAAAACAACCTCGCTGTTTCCCCTTGATGGCATCGTCAAATTCACAATGTCCCTGAACTCGCATGGCTGTCGAGCTCTCGGGATCTCCGAACACCTCAATGTTGTTAAACTCACAATGTCGTTGAAATCGTGGAATTTTCATACTCGATACTTTGTTTTCCTTTCTGTTTGTTTGTAGGAATTTTCAACCTCGATGTTGTTTTCGCCTAAACAATGTCGCTTCTCAGTAGTGCGGCATTGTTGACTTCGTGACACTATTGATATTGTGCCATCATTGAGATCCGCGACGTTGTTAAACTCACAACACCACTAAACTTTCAATGTCACCCATCGAGATGTAGCTCGCTACGAAATTCACGACGTTATTCTCAACTAAACAACGTTGCTTCCTTGGCAAAATTAATATGGTTGGCTCATTTAAAGCCAATTAAATGCTTTGAACTAATTAATGTGGTAATTAATTAGGCCAAATTGAATTTTAGGTGTAAACAATAGATATTTGACAAATTATATATTTATAAACTTATTGTTTTTAAAAATATTCTTAGATGAGTCATTTTCCTATGAGTCAGTTATGTAATGTTACCATTTTGCTGTTAGATGTAATATGTTTCATTTTCTTGTTGGCTTTCCAAATAAAGTCAAACACAAAAATAAATTCATTTTGCAACCAACATGTAACATATTAATGGAGTATTAGCATATATATAGTAATACTATCTTTTATTTTTTAAAGATAATTTTATGTTAACTTTCTTTACAAATACACATATTAATGGAGTATTAGCATATATATAGTAATACTATCTTTTATTTTTTAAAGATAATTTTATGTTAACTTTCTTTACAAATAGTAACCGTTCTAAAGTATATAATTCACAACCAAACATAATATATTCGTAACCAATTTTCATAACGACTATTTTATTATAAAAATTTAAATGCATTAATGAAATATAATTGAAAAGTATTTTTTAAAACAATTGAAAAGTATTATATTTATGAAGACAAAATAGAGAAGAGTTAGTCTTTGAAAAGTAGTGAGGAAAATCTGAGTCATTTTGGAGGACATTCATTTGTAAATGACTCCTCTTGTTTTTCATTGGCAAACGAGTCATTTGATACCAAATGATTCATGCAAACGAACCCTCGGTGTTTGCCTCCTCTTCCTTCATTCCTTCCTTCCTTCGTTCCCCTCAACTACGATCCCATCCATGTTAATCTCCCATTTCGATAACATTCAAACCTTTTTATTACCAAGATTTTGTCTGCTTTGGGTCTATCTCGCATAACTTTATTTTTTGGTGTATCATGGTGACTTCCCGGGTGGTTAGTCATCTTTCCTGCTCAATAATGACTCATATTGTCAGTTAAGATTGGATTGTTCTTTATGAACCATGGATCTCTTACGTGCTTTGTCAATGTGAGATTTGCTTAACATGTTACATTACACCCCTTTTCGGGGACTTAACATCCTCATTGAGGTTTTCCCCATCCTCGTTCAGGAAGAACACATAGAGACTATGATACCACTTGTAACATTTCAACCCTTTTATGACCAAAATATTGTTCCCTTTGGGCCTATCTCGCTTGATTTTGCTTTTGGGCAAATCATAGTGACTTTCTAAGAGGTCACCCATCTTTAATTTGCACTACTCCACACTATGCATGTTTAACTTTCAGAGTTCTTACAAGAACTCATCCATTTTACTCCAAAATGTATCTTGTCAATTAAGGTTGGATTGTTCCTTATGAACTATGGATCTTTCTTTTTTCCGACGTTAGATTTGCCTAAAGTCTTACATCTTCCCTCACAGATCTTTTTTCTGAACAAAGGGGTATGCATCAAACCGCCCAAACCAATTCGAATTAGATTGGTAGTTGGGTGCAAGTTTCTCCTGCTCGAACAACCACCCCGACCAGGGCTTAACCACAAATACAACTAGTAAGTAGTAATTAGGGATGGCAATGGGTCGGGTTGGGGTGGGTTTTGTCAAACCCAAACCCATGGGTTTATCCGCAAAAAAAAAACCCGGGGTAAAACCCGTTGGGTTTGAAAAACTCAAACCCAACCCAACCCGCTGGGTATCCGCGGGTTCATGGGTACCCGTGGGTTTTTGTGGTAAAAAATTTACAAAAGTTTCTTTCAAAATAAAATTTTAACATCAATTTTCTCATACAAACTAATCATCCAAAAAACACCAATCTAGAGCATACAAGCAACCCGCAAATGATCAATACAAATTGTTCAAAATTAAAGATAAACATCTATAAACAATAAGATTAATTGAAAGCTTCTTCCTCGTCAACTAAGTTTCTTTACTCTCCACTTCATAATATCAACTTCATTCTAAACAATTAGAAAGAACAAATTAGACATGTCTCCACAAACATAAAGAATATTAGTTGTTTAAGGAAGATATATTATTTAGAATATTAAATATACCGGGAAAGTAACTACATGTGTGTGGGCGGGTACCCATGGGGCGGGTATACCTAAACCCAAACCAAACCCGACCCGATGAATAGTGTAGCGGGTTTAAACCCGAACCCGGCCCAAAACCCGTCAGCACGGGTTTTACCCGCGTTGACCGGGTTGGGTCGGGTGGGTACCCGTGGGTTCGGGTTTTGTTGCCATCCCTAGTAGTAATAACTAGGGGTGATAGTCAGAGCTCGGTTAGTCAGTTAACCCGAAGTCATACCTTAAAAAGTGGTTAGTTGGCTTTAGTAGAAGTATTTGGAGTTATACGCTAACTAACAATTACCAATTACTAATCGATTAGAAATTGTTCAACCAGTAACTAACCGATCAGTCCAAATTAGTCACTCAGGAGACACCAACCGATGTCTCCTGTGCTCCTTTCCCATTGAGAGACTCCGATCTCCTTTGCCCCTCAACCTCAAGTCTCATTCTCAACATCAATTTCCAATTCCCACACACACCAACCCATCAACCTGACCTAGAAACTCAAAAAGAATATCCCAGTCATTAATTCACTACTCTCGTTTTCAAATTGGCGAAAGAAAGCAAATGAGGATGGAGGTAGAAGAGGAAACCCTAATTCCTCTCAGGTTCGGCCTTGTCCCCCACCCCCACGGCACACACCCTTCCCGAGTCTCGGTTGCACCCTGACTTCCCCTAACTTCTTCATTCTTTCATCGCCAGATCTACAGCCTCAATAGACATTTGCCAACTTTGACTGAGTTGTTGCCTTCATAGCCAAGGAGAGTCACTAAATTACCCGAGAAGAGTTCTGATCATCTTCCCCTGAATTCAATAACTAGTGATCGGAGATTGCATCACTAAGAATCAAGAATAGCGGCAACTAAAGAAGGTTTGTGGTAAAAAATATTTGAAGATTTTGAACGAGACGAGAGTGAATAAGACAAAAGGGTATGATCTTGGTGAAATTATATTATATTACATATTTTTAATTATTGGTTGGTCAATGGTTTATCGACTAATCGAACTAGTATTAACGGTTATCGATTTTGATGTGGTGTTGGTGATCAATTTCATCATTTTGGTTGCCGATTAACCAGTTTTTTGGTTTGGTTAAACCGAAGCCAAACGAACTGTAACACTTATTAATTAATAAGCAGGATTGTCATGCCATTGTCGCTGTAGAAGATATGGCCTTGATCGAAGAAGTGCATCCGGAAGACAAAAAAGAAGAAACCGCCGCAGAGAATGACCCTTCCGAGAAACCCAAAGCAATGCCTGCAGAGACCATAGATTCAGTCACCGGCACAACATCAACACCATCTGGAGGTGAAGAGAATGACTCACATGGATTTGAAACCGCAAATGAATGTGATGTGAGCGACAATGATGATGAAGCGGATCAAGATAGAAAGCAACACCTGGACGATGTTGTAAATGACGAAGAAACAAACCAGGTTCTCGGCTTTACTCCCCGCAAATTCAGTTTGGCCATCTGGTTTTCATTCCCTGACATTTGGATTGCAATTTTATGTGCCGCCTCCGATATTTGGATGGATGAGGCTATCTTAGCATAGCATTACTATCTGGGAATTTGTTGGCATTTGTACAGGCTTCGCTGATTGGTAGATATGCTTGCTTGAAGAAGAAAGCTTCTCCACATATACATCTTGTGTGAATACTCATAGGCTATCATTTTTTATGAAGCAGAGAGCGTTAGTGCAAGCCAATGATGCTAAATTGGAAGGAAATAAACTATTTGGAGATAAGAAGTACGAGGATGCACTATTGCAGTATGACAATGCTCTACAAGTTGCACATGAATTGCCCTCTTCTTCAGAGCTCCTATCCATATGCCATACAAACCGCTCTGTATGCTTTTTTAAGCGGGTAATTATTCATCTACTCTATTATGAATCTTGTTTCAGTTCCCTGTTTACACCTTGATTTCATCTCCATCTCTAATTTGAAAGTTGCTTAAAGTGTCTGTGTTTCTGGGCTACATTTGGCGTGCTAGTTTTTTTCTTCTAAATCGTCTCTTTGTCAATCAGCAACCTATTATTTGTTGTTCTTGTATGCATTCCCTGCTCCGTGTTGGTTAGTGATTCTTTGAAATCCATACTTCTATTGACTTTAGAGAATGAATGAAAATTTATGTCCTTCCTTCTCATCGATGTGTATTATTGCATGTCTACTTAGATATGCTTGTATATTAGTGTGATGGTGACAAGTTTGAAGAGAAGTATATGCTTTCTTATTTGTTCTTGAAGGATACAACTACGTTTGTTTTCCCCAATTACATTATAAACATGTAAAAAATGTGAGTAAATGGGCCTTAATGAAGGAGACCATTACAGTCATGTTTATATTAGGAAATACTGCTCACTTTTGAAGTTGTTGCTCGTGCATCCATCACTACAACATTTTCTTCTACTTTATGAGGCAAAGTTGGTTATTACTGAAGCTAGGTTGAATTCAGTAACATTTTCTCTCTGCCCTCTTTATTTTTATTTATGCACATAGCATTAGCATATTCTTCTGCTTTAGAAAGCAGACTTGGGTTTGTGCTATGGAAGTCAAATTGATTCAAGTACATTTTCCTGGCATTATTTGTTGTAGCTTTGTGTATTTTTATGCATGGAAATTCTCCTGTGTGCCTTCCTTTTTCATATTCTTGTTTCGAGCTTCTTAGTTTTTGTGTCCTTGGCAAGGTTAATGTTATCTCCATTGTTGGACACTTGTAGTTGTAAGCTTTGTGAACTTGACGATGCACGGGAAATATGAGGGAACAGTCAAGGAATGCACGAAAGCATTAGAAATAAACCCTTCATATATTAAAGCTTTTATGAGAAGAGGAGAGGCCCATGAAAAGCTTGAACACTTTGAGGAAGCTATTTCTGGTTTGTTCTTCTGGTTGACCAGTCTCTTCATTTTAATTCTAAAATACTTGGATATGCAATAGAGTAATTGAGTGTTGTCTATCCCTCTCTTAATCTCGGTGGCTGCTGCAGATATGAAAAAGATTTTGGAGTTAGATCCGTCAAACGACTTTGCTCGTAGATATGTTATTCGGTTGGAGCCATTGGCAGCAGAGAAGCGTGAGAAAATGAAGGAAGAGATAATTGGTAACCTGGGTGGATGGGAAATATATCATGATGAATTTTGGTATTACATTATCTGCAATTGTTTGCCTTGCTTGGTGGAAACAGTCTTTGTGATCTCCAGTACCTTGCTTGATTGACTATAATGCATGGATTTGTAATTCTCGGCTGGCTTTCTGAAATCTTATCATGAGCAGGGAAGCTGAAAGAGATGGGGGACTCTTTGCTCAGTCGATTTAATTTGAGCGTCAACAACTTCAAAGCTGTAAAGGATCCGAATACTGGATCTTACTCTGTTTCATTTCAACGTTAGTGTTGATAGTCTCTGGTTTGCAGCTGCGGGAAGAGTATTATGCCTGGAGAACAAAGGCTGTTAAGCAAGATGACTAACCATCTTTTTTACTCTCGCTGTTTTGTGTTCATATTCAAGGCAAGAATACCGAAGTGTGATGGTTGAAATCAAGGTAGAAAATTAGGACGGTACTTATGTTGTCGATGACGTCAGTTGATTCAGTGTGTAATATGTTTTAGGACAGAAAGTCGGTAGCTTCGGTTTCCAGGAGAACGCCAATCTAGAAAGGATTTTTATTTTTAATTTTTTCCGTAGATTACTCCCGAGAAAATAATTAGACACAAAGAGTCACATAATTGAAAATAATCAAGAAACAAAATTGAATCCCACTAAAAAGGGGATAACGAAAGGACTTTTCTTGTTATCAAGTGGACAATCTTGTAACAACCACACAACAAACAAAAATAATCTTAAATTATTTCAAACTTCTAATCGCTTTCAAAATCGTATCCCCAAGGACATTAGCTACCTCACTCTTCCATATCTTCCCTAGTATTATTTAGGTGTCATCTGCAAAAGTCATCGAATACAATCCTCAAGACAAGCATCATCAGACTGCATCCCGAAAGGCCAATAGTTCCATGAGAGACGGATATGTAATCTCTATGCATAACGATGCTGGCATTGCCATCACCATGCCAGTAGAATCCTGTAGAACCCAACTGGTCTCACCGTGGGAGCCACTGTTTGTAGCCTCATCCACAAACATACCTAGCTCACCTAAAGTAAGATCATCCTTGCCCCTAACAACTGGGACCCCTAAGTACCGACGAACACTTTGGTTGTTGGGTAAGACAACCCACAAAAAATGACTATGCATCGCTCGATGATGCTTCTGCTGAGATGTCAACAATATTCTTCACTTCTCTTGCTTGAATGTCATTATGATACTCAAAGTGATGGCTTATCACTCTATAAATTTTACACAGTTCACAGAGCTCTCATTTTGAGGCAATACCACAACTTTTCAAAAGCTGTAACTTTTTACTATGTTCATGTTTAGGTGTCTTTACCCTTTGGCATGTTCCTTCATTTTTGCTTTGTTTTGGACTTTCCCCATATCAAGAGGAAATATGGCTATTCGTTATGAACTTTTGTTTTTAGGCATGTGTGGTGCAACCCAAAGCTGAAATGGATCTCCAATTTGAATCAACCAAGTTGAGTTCACCTTCTAGTTATTTCAGCGCAATTGTTATGTGTAGCAACTTTTGGGACAATGGCATCTTCCTTAATCCGAATGCAACGCTTGATGACTACGTATATCAGGTCGAGCTTTCTCAGCCCGAATTTTTAGTTCCCACTTGCGGATGTAGCACATGTCGTCATTGAGATGCCATGGTCCACAAGTGAAGACCCAATGAGCATAAACGTCTGAAGGGAACTGGAAGAGAAGGAGTTTCCTACCAAGCCATGAAACCCTAACACTGCCATCGCGACTCCAGAGCCTATTCGCCCATGCTTAAACTTGTCGAATGTGCGGAGAAGACGTCAAGAACTGTCCAACAAGTCAATTTTTCCATCGCGTGATGCCCTCTCCTCAAGCTCCGATGGAATTCGGAGTCCACGATCAACAATTTCCTGTTTGATGTAGACCAAACAATTCTTCTCTACAATCCCAAACAGATATACCCAAGAATGCTCACCCGCCATTGATGAAATCCAAGATGAATTAGTTGGTGGTGGCATAGAACTAAATTATTAATAAATTTATTATATTCCTTTCCTCCGATTTATTTTGCCAATAAATTCATTTAATTATCAACATTTGTTTTTTGACCCCTACAATTCCCTTTTTTTTCTTACGAATCTAAAATTAATTATATTAAGTTAGGTAAATTGCAAGATTGGTCACTGCAAGTGTTAAAATATTCACATTTGGTCATGAAAAGAATTGTATTCCATTCGTGATCATTGAAAGTGGTTAACCTTTCATGATTGGTCACTCTCCGTTAGTCTTCATTAACACCGATAGTGGTTTGCTGATATGGCAACCAGAAATGCTGATTCATCCAATTTTAACCTGTTACGTCATAAAACTCAACCCGCCATGTCATAAAACAGACCACATTACCACAATATAACTCAACCTAATTCAACCCGTGACCCGACTCAAACCTCTCTTCTTTCTCCTTCATCTCGCCTCACTTTGATATGATCCTTCTTCCCCCCTCTATTGCCGGCAATCAAATCCCAAGATCCTCCAGGAACTTCAAGCTATGGTGATGAGTACGGTTTATTGTGAGGGATTGCTATTCGTCATCCTAAAAAATGTTATTCATCGCCCTAACTCTTAATCAATTTACCCCAATGTCCATAAATTTTTTTTCTTACAAACACAAACCTTCAAACAAATACACACAACTCACACCAAATGACCCTTTACTCGTCGCCAAAGTAAAAATAAACAGCCACAGAGCCCCATAGATGAAAAAATGAATAGCAATTCAGTTTTATAATCTAACTTTCAAATTTGTTTGTCTTCACAATTAGTTCTCTCTCTAGAACCCAACAAAAATAAACAGCCACAGAGCTAGAGAGATTGAGGGGAAAATGAACTTACAATCTCTCTTCTTCCTCCCATATCTTCTTTCCCTCTCGTAACCTTCACGGTGGCGCAAATCATGTCTGGTCAAGCTTCACCAGCCCGACGGAAACCATCGTCTCGACGCAGAACTTCACCTCCGGCCAAACCTTAGCCGGTTAATTATACAATAGGCTGCAAAAGGAGCAGCAGTGACAGATGCGGGTGGAGGGATTGGGTTGAGATGGGATGGAGGTGGCGGGGAGCAGAGTCCGCTGGTAGCTGCGACGGGTAGTGGGATCGGCAGCACTAGGGATTGTTTGTTGAGGATTTAGGTTAGAAATGCAGTAAATGTGTCAATTTAGTGTAATTTAGGGCGTTATAATTTAAATTTTAGGGCGACGAATAACAATTCAGTTACTGTGGTTTCAAGCAAAGTGAGGAAACAAAGTTGAATCCATCTCCGCTTCCCTACCTTCACTGCCACGTCAATCTTCCCAGTCCTTTCATGGTCGCCAGCGTCGGAGGTAGAAGACAAGTTTTGAATATGAAATCAGAGTGACGCCTAATATGGGTCACCCTTCGATGTGGCTAGTCTTCTCCGCCCCCATCGTTTCTCGAGAAGAAAATACCATGTTTGACTTCTTCATCCTTCTAGGAGTTGGTTTGGAATGCGTCAATCAAAGTTGGATGCGCCTCTCGGCTGGGATTTGGAACGAGAAGATTGAAGCTCCTTCTTCCCTGCCCTTTTGGTCATCGTCGACGGGGTTTCTAGATATGGGAATCTAGATCTTAAATGCTACAAAACTCAACATTCACGACTGTATAATTCCCCCTTTGATGACGTTAAGCGGAATACACATCAACCTGCTGCTCTTGAAGGCTTCGCAGAGATGGGTTTGACGCTGGTGTTGTTGAATCCCATTGCAATGATTGATGGCGACGATGGAGATTAGAGGTCAATGACGGTGGGGAAGATGGGACTAGGGAGGGTGAGTCGGAATGGGGTTTCATTTGGGCTAATGGAGTTTTAGGTCGGGCGGGTCAATAAGAGGGTCGAGTCATAGGTTGAGAGAATCTAACATGGCAGGTAAAATTGATGTGGTGGGTCGGATTTTATGACGTGGCAGGTTAAAATTGGATGAATAAGCATTTCTGATTGCCACGCCATCAAACCACTAACGGTGTTAATGAAAACTAACGGAGAGTTATCAATCTTAAAATGTTAACCACTTTCAGTGACTACGAATGTAATACAATTCTTTTAATATAATTATCAAACGTGAATATTTTAGTACTTCCAATGACTAATCTTGCAATTTACCCTATTAAGTTATTGACTCTTTTGTCTTCTCCTTGTCCTCGTCGCTCTCCTCTTTTCTTCTCCTTTCATTTCATTTTCCTTTTCTCCGCTCTCAATTAAAAAGAATAAACAAAAGAAAAGGTAAAAACGGTATGAAAAGAAACAAACCCTAAACTCTCGATCTGATTGTTTCCAAAGCCAAACCAAACAAGCGAAAAAAGAAAAAAAAATAATTCCACAATCCGCACTCATATTCCTCGCCATTTTCACAGTCCGAGGTCGCGATTCTCCAATCAAAGCGTATCAACTATCAAGGCATTCACCCTTTGTGTTTCTTCCCGGCAAATCGCGGGTGGGCGTTTGCGTTTTGGCCCTTTTTTTGGCTTTCCTTTCCCAGCCCTCGGCGGAAACCGATTGGCCGCCCCTTGTCTCCGATCTCGGCGTCTGTTCGTTTTACAATCGCCGCCTCCGGTGTGCCCGCTTCATTCTATGCGTGGGGGTGAGAGCAGGAGCTTCTGGGATTGTGAATTCCGCTGGATGCGTGTCAAGTTGAGGAGCGTGAAATCATAAATGCATGTCCCCGGGGATCTAGGGTTTTCCAGCCTGGTCCTTGCGGCGGTGTGCCTCGCTTTCCCGGTTGTTATCCTTCTAATACATCGCAAATGGCGGCTTGCCGTCGCCAGGAACGAGGAGATCAATAGGCTCCTGGTGTTGGCGTCCGAGGAAGCTGTTAGAGCTGAGCTCGAGGCTACGGTTTCTTACAGTCCCGTCCCGGTGTCCCGGAATGTGTACCAGTGCTTTGTTTGTTATTCCCCAACCACTACGCGATGTGCCCAGTGTAAAGCCGTCAGATATTGGTATGCTAAGCTTTTTCTAATCTCAAACAAGTTTGAATTCCTTAGCCTTTCCTTGTTAGTTGCTGCTTTGCTCCGGAATTCCACCTTAGATAATTCTTCTCTGGGGAATTGATAATCAGCTAGGCTATCGAATCATCGATAGAATGGGGATCTATTTTGTTGATGAGCATTCATTGGCTTTTACGGTTGAAATAGAGGCGTAGGTTCATTGTTTTTCATGGATCACATATGCTATGCAATTCAGATTCCAAAGTCTAGTTACCCGTTCGATTATCGTTGCTCTATGAGATAAAATGCTGTCAGAGTGTCAGTGGGAGATGGAGTTGTAGGTTTCTCTATTCGAGCTTTGCAACAAATCACTTTTCTGTATGTAGGAAATGCTGTCCGTGGGAGATAGATCTGTTGAGTATGTGCAGGGCTTCTATATCTCATCAACAAGTTTGATTCTTTTACTTAGGATACGGTCAGGAACTCTAATGAATTGATAGATTTCTTAGGAATCTTTAGCCTGCTGGAAATGACACTATACTCAAGGATCCTAACATAGGTACAAAAACTGGGTGGTCTTGAATCTACTCCTAGATTGTTGATGAATTCTTTTGAGTATTACTGAATATTACTGATGGTGCTGTAGAAATTGGTTGAGAGTAGAACAGTTGTTCCCCCTCAAATTCCTTCTCTGTCTGGTATGAACTGTTTAACTATAGTCAAATGTGGCTTACCAAGAGGAAAATTTTCGTCACTTATATATGATCACGACTCTATCTTGCAGCAGCTGCTTTGGAGTTATTTATGGTATTATTCAATTAACCTGTTGGGCAAGAATTAGCACAATATATCCTTATGGTTTTTTAGTCTGCAATGACCCTATGATTCTTTTTTTTTTTTTTTCTGTAATGGCAATAATGACCTATCATTCTTGTTATTTTCCCCTCAGTACACTTACATTTGATTTGTTTCAGTTCTGGAAAATGTCAAATCATCCACTGGCGGCAGGGTCATAGGGATGAGTGTCGTCCTCCGTCCATCTTGAATGATGATATAACAAGTTTCAAGGTGGAGGTAGCAGAGCAAATTGAGCCTCATACTTATGATGCCAGATGGGAGAATGCACCAAGTGATACATCATCCACTGAGCATGCTTCTTCTGATTCTGGTTCGTCTCCCGATGTTGCACATAGAAGGGAAGAAGATACTAGAGTTGATTTCATATCAGATGCAATGGGGGTGGATTCGACATCCGAATCGTCAGGTACATTCTTTTCAGGATTTTCTAGTCCTGCTACAAGTAGAGAATCGTCTGATGAGGCTTCTGTAAGTGAAAGCATCAGTTCAAATGATCATGAGAGTCCAGATAGACAAACAACCACTGATTGTGCACCTGGCATTCTTTGTTCTGGCTTGAGCAAAGGGGATCGGCCCGAGCCGTTGTCTCCAAAATTCGCTAAGTTGGCTGATGCCACTGATAATGTTAAAAACATGGTTAATTCAGATGGCATCAAACTGTATGGTGAAAAGCCTTCGAATTTTTATGTGTCTTCTAGTTCTTCGAGTCCCAGCATCAACGCTACATTTTCTAAAACCAACCCTGTTAAGATTGCTTCTGATTTTTGGTGTGGCGCTTCAGAGTCTGTCGTGGCCACTGTGGTGGAAGATGATAGTGCTAAATCCAGTTCTGCTAGAGCTGTGAAGACTAAGGTATCTGATTCTGATAAAAACCGTCACTTCAAGTACAACATGGGCAGAACTGATGCTCTTTCCTCTAATAAACAACGGCCAGAGGGGAAAAAACTTATATCTGATGAGGAACCCAGTAGGAACTCTGTACTGGAGAATATCACTGTGGATGCTCCAAGAATCAGCAGCGCTAAATCTGGGAACTCGGAGAGGTATACTCGTATCAGGAATGACTCATGTGTGGATTCAAAAGTCTTAATAGCCCATGAGCCTAGGGCTACAGCAATATCCTCTGCGCCGCTTGTATCTTCCAATTGCGAAGCAATGTATGGAGATGCTCCGAAAGTTTCTCTATCTTCTTCCTCGAACTCAAAGAGGTCAAATCTTGTTGCTAGTGATACAATGACAGCTTCACTTTTGTCAAAACCGAGACTATCTTCAAGTGGTCCTGAGCATCATCCTTCTAGTATGTGTGGGCATTCATTGCCAAATGTGAGAGATGTGAAAGTTGAGAATGGTGAAGTCTTTCCTGTTACTTCTAATCAATCTGGAAGTATGTCTTCAAATTCTATGAGTGGATTGAGATCATCAATGAGGAAGGTTGTTGACCATCTCAGAGGTCCTAAATTCGGAAGATACAGTAATAAGGTTTGTCTCGCTTTCTATTGTTATTTTGTGCTTAGGTATATTTTGCAGAAATTCACTTGTAATTTCTTTCTACCAGGGCATTTTCCCTTATGATCTATTTGTAAAGTTATATTCTCACAAGGTGGATTTGCAACCTAGCGGACTCATCAATTGCGGGAACAGGTACACGTTAATACAACGTCATTAAATTATTGGGAACCATTATTGTTCTGTTGCAAATCATTATTTTCAGATAAGCACTTTCATATGCCAGATTTTGTCGTTTGGCTGCCTCAAAAGTGTGGCAATGTTGATGATTGTTCGTGAAGGGCTTCTAAACGTTTTATGTAAATGTACTGCTCTGCTATTAATGATACGCTTTTTGGTTCATTCTTGCAGCTGCTATGCTAATGCTGTCCTTCAGTGCTTGTCATTTACACCTCCTCTGACGGCTTATTTTGCCCAAGGACACCACTCTAAAGGCTGTATGTTTCTTGATGGTTCCCTTCTATTATTTAAGCTTTGAAAATAATTTTCTGCTTCTCGTGATATGCTATCTGAGAGTTCTTTTTAATATCAGGTGCAAGAAAGGAATGGTGTTTCACTTGTGAGCTTGAAAATCTGGTTTTGAAGACAAAGGAAGGGAGAAGTCCACTCTCTCCCATTTCTATACTTTCACAACTACAGAATATTGGAAGCAACCTAGGTAATGGGAGAGAAGAAGATGCACATGAATTTTTGAGGTTAGTGTAGAAACTCTGCTAGATGCCCCCCTTCAAAATATATAGTCGTACTTCTTTGCAGGTGTTTCCTCTATTTTGGTTTCCATCAGAGCGTGCTAAATCGTCAGATTACTTTCTAGGTATGCTATTGATGCTATGCAATCTGTTTGCTTGAAAGAAGCTGGAATTAAAGCAGTCGGCTCAACCGAAGAAGAAACTACCCTTATTGGACTGACATTCGGGGGCTATCTAAGGTCAAAGGTAATGTTCTAGCATTGAGCTGGATGACTCATTCAGCATACCCCCAACCCTTCATGGCTTGGTACTTGTTCTGTCCAATTATTCTCTAACCGCTAAATCTTCTCTGACTTTTGTCCTTGGATGCTGTGTTTGCTTCGAACCAAGTAACCTGTTGTGATAAAGGTTACAGTGCAGCCAGTGTTTATTCACAACATCATGTCGTTTTTGCAGATAAAATGCATGAAGTGCCACTACAAATCAGAACGGCAAGAAAGAATGATGGACCTCACTGTTGAAATAGAAGGGGACATAAGCAAACTAGAAGATGCGCTCAGGCGTTTTACTAGCACTGAGATTCTAGACGGGGAAAACAAGTACCAGTGTGGCAGGTTGGTTATGTCACTACGCTTTGTGGTTACGTTTTAATTGACTTTTGTATCTATTGTGTTATTTTAGACACCAGATCTGGACAGCATAACTTGAACTGCAATGCTTTTTACCTTTTAGATTTTATTTATTGTATTGTACTGATCTGGTAATGCATTGTGAACCTGCTGATTTACTGTATGTAGTTACCACCGCAGAATATGTTGGTGCAGAACTTCCAAAACTGAATTTGTTTTTTAAGACTGTTGTTGATTCATGACTTCTGTGCTTGATTCCTAGTTTTGGTTTTGTATGGTTAACCTTAGAGCTATATCACTTTGTGATATTTCATTCCTCAGTGGATTGCTGTTGGATTTAGATAGAAGTACTTAAGAATATGGTTTCCCATTGCCTGGTGGAAAATGGGACTTGCACATTTGCATCACAACTGTGGAATACGCTGCATTTCCTTGGTTCTGTTATCTTCTCACTGCCCAGCCCAGTAGAAGGAAAATGATTAGCTGGGTATGACTGACATGATATATTTTGAGCTAGAAGTTAGCAAAATTCTGCTGTTACATGTCTGTTGTGTTCTCTGATTCGCTTTATTGTTTTAATATTATTCAGATGCAAATCTTATGAGAAAGCCAAGAAGAAGTTGACAATATTGAAGGCTCCTAATATTCTTACAATTGCTTTGAAGAGATTCCAGGCAAGTCTTTTACTTTAGATACTTTATAATGCATCTGGACTAGCACCTTTAATCTGACTAATTCTTGCTCTGCAGTCTGGTAAATTTGGAAAGCTCAATAAATCGATTCGGTTCCCTGAGATCCTGGACTTGTCACCATATATGAGTGGTACAAGCGATAAATCGCCAGTTTACAGGCTCTACGCAGTGATTGTTCACTTGGACATAATGAATGCTTCATTTTCTGGTCACTATGTGTGCTATGTTAAAAATAGCCAGAATAGGTGGTACAAGATTGACGACAGTGCGGTACGTTCTAAATAATATGTTTATGATTTCTTTTTCGCCTGAGCAAGATTTTTATTTATCCCTTTGTGCTATACAGATGCATAACAATAATGCACCATCTATCCTCTTAAGTAGTGTAGTTCACAAGGTTTCATGTAACTTCAGTTGTTACTGTATGGAAACCCCTGCCTATTGAATAAATGTTTCACATCTTTAGGTGAGTATACACTCAGCACTCACCTTGTATGACCAGAAACCCCTGCAGCATCTATCCTCTCAAGTAGTAGTTCATTTGTGCCTTTGGCGAGTGTACACTCACCTTGTATGAATGGAAACCCCAGCCTAGTGAATAAATGTTTCACATCTTTAGGATCTTTGGACAAGGCTGATATAGTATTTGTGTGAAAATTTAGGATCTTTTGAAAAGGCTGATATATAGTATTTGTGTGAAAATTTAGTAACGTTTTTTATAGCAAGGTTCCTAAATTTTGAATTTTCACACAAATACTATACCAGCCTTTTCCTAAGATCCTAAATTTAGGAACCTTTTAAATCTATTGTTATTTGTTAACCTGCTATTATTGCCCTATGTTTTGGGTTGCTGTTTCTTTTTTTGGTGACACTCCAAGTACAATGAAGTTGTTCCATTAGATCTGATCTTGCTTCTAATGTTTTAATTAGGTAACAACGGTTGAACTGGAAAGGGTCTTGACCAAAGGTGCATACATGCTTCTTTATGCAAGGTAAAGATATTGTATGCTCGCTGTTTGCATATAATTTCAAAACTTATTTTAATTGGTCAATGTAGTGTAAGTTGACTGATTTGACTTTTTTCTTCATCTTGCAGATGCTCTCCCCAGGCTCCACCGGGGTTGATAAAGAATGGAACAGTACTGTCTCCTGATGTGAAGAATAATAAAGGCAGCAGTGCTTCCAAAATCCACTCGAAGGTGGGACTAATAAGTTCGAGATCAAGTGGTGGTCATGAGTCACTACAACACCAGCCCAATTCAGTAGTGTCTGATCCGGATCATGAAGCAGCAAGTGTGGAATCTTTCTATTTGAAGTTCCACCGGTTGCAGAGGATCTTGGAAGAGGACTCCTCATCGAGCGACAACTACTCTTTCACCAGCAGCAGCAATTCTGATGAAGGCTCATGCAGCAGTGATAGCACCCGGGATTCCACAAGTGCCGATGATCTCTCCGATTACATTTTTGGTGGTTGGAACAGCAGCACTTGGAGGAAAGCAGCAGCAGATTTTGACACCACCACAACCTCCTCATCTTCATCATCATCTTCGTCTCCGTTGTACTCGAGACATTCACCCCTTTCGAACATGGAACGAGATACTTCAGCAGCAAGGTTTGCAGATACATCTGGAAGTCATGATCGGTTTTACCACGCTGATACGGTTGAGCATAATAATCACCGTAGTAGGAAATTAGGTAGTAGTAGTTGTAGAGAAGCTGACTCGGAGAGATTAGTAGGATGGGTTAGTAACAAGTTGTCGTCATTGTCTTCCAATGATGTAAAATCTGGTGTACACATTAGGAGATCAGTGAGCGAAAGAACAGATTAAGCTTATTTGTAATTTTATTAGTCGGGAGCGGGCAGCGGATAGCGGGGGGAAAGGGATTTGGTGGCTGATTTGGCTGTTCTAGTCTGTGTGACTGGAACAATCAGCTCAGCCCTCACCATTTTGTCGAAGTTCCCTTTTCCCCACGGCTGGCTTATTTTAACTTAGTCTGTATATAGGAACAGGTCCTTGAAGAGTGTATAGTGCAGGGGATGAGTCCCCAGGCCAGAAGAAGAAGAAAAAGGGGGTTATGTTGAAATGTTGTATAACTGAAATTATAAATGCTGAAATTAGGTATATAATTTCTGTTCCATCCTGTTGTTTTTGGGTCGTCTGAAATATCTATTTCTGCAGGAGTCCGGAACCCTAGGAGAGCCGCTGACTCCAACTATCGTCCATGTACGATCCATACTAGATCTGACCAACTGCCTATCCTACCTCTACGTTCACCGAGGACCGACCAACATGGTGTTCTTAACACTTGATCAACCATTAACGAGTAAGCATAATGTGGGTTTAATAACTCAATACACAAAAGAGGGTAGAAAAACACTCTTCAGCAAAATCTATCTAACCAAAAACCAAAGAAAACTTCCTCTACGAGCACAAACAGTAGCAGCAGAAGCCATGCGACAAGTTTGAACCAAATTATGCCCCCAACAACCTCCTCCAACTATATTATTCACTCTAACGACAAGATCTCCAAACCTCATGCGAACCCCAAAAATCAGAATTGAAACGAAGGAGATATACTGATATAGTCAGTTGAAAATTCATGAGAGGCTACAAAGTATTTCCAGCATCTATAGAAAGATGTGTAGCATGACAAATATTCTTAAACCGTTCCGAAATATTGCTATTGAAATTTTAGAGCGTGAGCTCGATCATCTTATACAAACATTTTTCGTCTTTTTGAGGCTCTCCCTTTACATGCAGTATTATGGGCAATTTTGATTCAACGAAAATGGTTTGTCATCTCATGACGAGAAATGGTATTAATTTTTGGCCAAATTGATTACAAATTTGTCTATGTAAATATAGATTGGTTGTAAAATTAGAATCAAGCACGCATTTGTCGTTAGTTGAAGCAGAAATATATGATCTATTTTTTTTTTAATTCTAGCTCCATCAAGTGTTTGAAGATTCGTCATACTAGTTTAACATGTTTAAAGTGTTCAAACTAATTGCAACCCCACTTTATATACTTCTGTTTTCTTAAAAAGAAAAAAAGTAACATCTGAACTAATTAAAAATATTTTAATCATATCAATATAATGGATTAATATCCATCTCAATATATAAATCATAATCGGGTACACCATGAAGTACATTAATCACACACACACATTAATAAGTTCAAAATCATAAAACAAAATAGAAACAGAAAAGGTAACGAAACACACAGATCGCGTTACACAAATCGAAAGCTAGCAGCCAAAGCAGATCCATATGGATAATGATGGTATGAGAAACTAGTAGATGCAGCAGCCACCACCTTCAACAGGCAGAAGAGCAAGCTGGGAAAGATTTCAAGGAGTAATGGGTTTTGGGAGGTCAGGGAGATGGGGCATTTCTGGTACTTTTGGAAGTTCAGGTTTTGGTATCTCTGGCACTTTAGGCAGCTGTGGAACTTCAGGTTTTGGGAAATGTGGAAGTTCAGGTTTGGGAAGTTCTGGAACTTGAGGCTTGGGCAGAGGTGGAAATTCAGGTTTTGGCAACTCTGGCACCTCGTGCTTAGGGACTTCAGGTTTCGGCAGTTCTGGAACTTCAGGCTTGGGGATTTCAGGTTTGGGCAACTCTGGAACTTCATGCTTAGGGATCTCAGGTTTCGGCAGTTCTGGAAGCTTGGGGATTTCAGGTTTGGGCAACTCTGGCACCTCATGCTTTGGGACTTCAGGTTTTGGCAATTCTGGAACTTCATGTTTTGGGATTTCAGGTTTTGGCAGCTCTGGAACTTGGGGCTTATGGACATCAGGTTTGGGCAACTCTGGAACTTCATGCTTAGGGATTTCAGGTTTGGGCCACTCTGGAACTACAGGCTTGGGGATTTCGGGTTTGGGCAGCTCTGGAAAGTGCGGCAGCTCTGGCTTGGGGAGATCAGGGAAATGGGGCAGCTCTGGCTTAGGAAGATCAGGGAGATGGGGCAGCTCTGGCTTGGGGAGATCAGGGAGATGGGGCAGCTCTGGCTTGGGGAGAGGTGGAAGCTCCACTTTAGGCAGAGGAGGCAATTCGGGCTTCGGAAGCTCCGGCAGCTCCAACATGCGGCGAGATGATGCAGCAGCAGCAACTCCGTTGCTGCCTAGAGCGATTGCCGCGGCGAAGAGCAGCAGCAGGGGAAGGGCGCATGTTTTGCAGTTGGAAGCCATGCCTTTGATCAACATCACTCTCTCTTTGTTTGGTGGAGAAGAAAGGAAGGAATGGCAAAACTGTGGTGGTCGTTGAATGAAGCTGAGAAGTGGTGGAAAAGGGCAATTTATAGTGGTGGTGGAGGAAGAGAAAGTGGGAAGCGGCTAGTGGAGACGTACGAAGACAGGACAAGTCTGATGAAATGTGTTGTTGTTTGGTAGCTCAACTGCTGCATCTATCTGTCTATCTGCATCAGAAGCAGCGATTACAGATGGATTGAGTGATTAGTTAGTTCAAAATGTGGAGTCAAATTGTCAACGAAGAAGGTCACCTGCATTATCATTATGCTTTGCTAGGCAAAAACAACCAGGTATTCAAGAAGCTTGCTTGCATCGGCCGGGAAGGGAAATATCAAATACGCACTTGAATGGAATCTCACCATCTGCTCACTTTCACTTCTCCTTTTATTGGTGGCCTCATGGAATTATGGACGGTTAAAATATAAGGGCAAATTATTAGTATAGAATACAAAAACGCAAGTATTAATTTTTTTTTTTTTGGATCGACGCAAGTATTAAATTAGGGATTTACTAAAATAGGGATTTACTTCAATGGCGGGCCGATTCATGTACTTCTACTTCAACCGTTTAAAACGTAATCTAGCTAACGGTTTTGAGTGAAAACTAAGAACTACAATTTAAAGCAAGCAAGAAGTTGAATTGTTGTGGACTCTTTATGAGAAAACTTCACCCGAGTATTGCTCCCCCTAGCCTTGTACCAAGTTGCAATAATCGAAACTCTAGTGCGAAATAGTGTGATCTCGTGAGGATGGCGCAACTAGTTAAAAATTCACACACTCTTAGGCAATCGATTAAGGAAAAGCAATTAAGTTAGGTAACCTAGCTCTCTCAATCAATCGGCTAAGGATTGCTAGCTAATCCCTTGGAGGCAAATCAGGAACGGCGACCAAGAGATAAAACACAATCAAATCGTGATGCCAAATCGATGTTTGGAGGGTGTCCCTAATCACCCTAGAAGTGGTTACCCAATTTGCCAAGAAGTGGGCAAGGAGGGGATTTCCTCCTTCTAGATGAATTGGAACCAAACGAGATATGGAACCCAACACTCACAAATCATGAAAATACCTCAAGCATTATATTAAAACACACAATCAACACACATAGAGTTCAAATCCAACAACCTATCACATTTCTAGGCTAGGGTTAACATACCCTAGTGAAAAAGAGAACTATTCCATAGCTAAAGTAGGGATTACAGCAAATAGGAGAGAAAGAACCATGATGTGGTGTTTGACTTCCTTCCTAGTTGTTGAAACCACCCTTGGAAGATGAAAATCCTGGACCTCTTATTTTCTCTTTGTTCATCAGTTTTTCTCTCTAAAATCAGAAAAAGAAGATGCCAATCTCTCCCTAGGATCCCCCTTCAAGTTTCAACTCCCTTCTCCTTTTATACTCTAGTCGCGCGCTTATCGCTGTCGATTATCACGAGCGTGGTTTCGAAGCCTTGCCCGCGATCTCGGGTGAAAACACATCGTTTCATTTATGGCCTTCACGGATTGTATGGCATTATCACGGTCTGGTGACCGTGATAATTTTTAGATCCGCGAGGTGTACCAAACTTTCTGGACCTTGATGTTCTTCACGGTCGGCTGACCGTGATAAAGTTGCTCTAACCGTGATCTTCACCTTTTTCCCCTTTTCGATCCGATTTCGTCCTCTTTTGTTCAACTTTCACTTCCAAAATACCCAGATATCTCTGCTTCGTCCAGTTGCCTCCACCCGGATGACATATCGAAACCCCAATTTCTTGCAAACTGAAATGGCAGCATTGTCACTGATCTGCGATTCCAACAAAATAATAATATTATGCTAGTGGAGTTGAATGATGAGCCAAAATAATAATATCCCCCAGATTTGTTTCCAATGTGGCAGAATTGGCCACTTAGAAGACAATTGTCCTTTGTCAAAAACTAATCAAGTGCTAGCCATCACCAACGGCTCGAGCTCCGATCAACTGCAAATCTCATCGGAATCGTCTCCGGCGGAGCCCCCTTCTGGATTTGGACCATGGATGCACGTTACGAGAAAATCACGGAAACCTGCCAAATCCGGAAACGGTGATGCGAGCAGAGGAAACAACCTTCCCCCAATGGAGACAGCCCAAGTTGGGAAAGTTCTTACAAAATCAGCTCAAAAAGGAAAAGGGGATAGTAGAGCAACGTCTCCTTTGGAAACTAAAGGAAAGGAGGATGGTAAATCGGCGAACAAGAAGTGATCAGTATTGGTATCTAAAGGGAAGTCTGCAGTAATGGAGGAGCAAGCTACAGATAGAAAGTTTCAATCGGGCAAACCCGTAAAGGAGTGGCGGGCTATGGGCCAGCGGGGGATATAGTTAGTCAGGCCCAGCCCAACGAAGCCTCTGCCTCTATTTCAGATCAGAATATACTTATGGGCCAAGGAAATAAGACTACAATGATGGATCTAGAAACCCAAACTGTTGTGGGGAAAAACAACACTACAATACATCTGATCTCTGTTCCTCCCTTAGCAACGAATCTGAAAGAAAACAGGGACCCTAATGCTACTTCGACTACCTCTGTTAGGCAGCACTACAGGAGGAAGCAAACTAAGCATTCTCCCGCAAAGGATCCCAATAGAGGCATCAGCCTCAGAGTTGCTAAGAAACCTGTCCATGTGGCTATCAATAAGAGGGAGCTTGCCAATAAACTGAAGGAAGCAGCTTTTCCGGTGACTATCAGCGCAATCGAAGATTTCATCGCACAATCGCAGCAAAAGCAAAGTGATTTCGCGCCGGCCAAGGAAGGAAAAACGGGCGATGTCGATATGGTGGAAAGTCTGGGAGATACTCTCACAAATACCGTGTCGGCGAACAGGGAGTCTAGCAGTGACCCAACTGCTAATACTTGATCTTGGCTTTCGCTTTTTTGATTGGTTTCGTTCTCTTCTTTTTGTTGCTTTTAATGTCAGTTTTTGCTAACTTAAACTTTAAAGTTCTTGCTTGGAATGTTTGTGGTGCAGGAAGTAAGGAGTTTAGGAGGTCTATCAAGTTCTTAGTAGACACCTATAATCCGCATTTTCTCATTCTTCTTGAGCCCCAAATCAGTGGAGATAGGGCTACGACGGTCTGCAGCAGGTTGGGGTTTCCAGAAGTTTTTCGGGTGGATGCCGAGGGCCGGAAAGGAGGGAATTGGTTGGCTTGGAAACCAGATTCTTTTCAAGCTCAACTCATTGATGCGAGCCGGCAGCATATTACTGTTAGGGTCTCCAGCAAATCTATGCCAGATTGGATTCTCACGGCAGTTTATGGGAGCCCAAATCACAAGTATCACTCGCTTCTTTGGGATCGCCTTCGTTCAACGAGTGATTGTTTCAGCATCCCCTGGTTGGTCACTGGGGATTTCAACGCCTTCCGCCTTCCTTCTGAGAAAACTGGCTCGATTTCATCTACTACTCTCCGGCGATGTCAACGCTTTGCTAATTGGATGGATGCTGCTAGTTTGATTGACTTGGGGTTCTCAGGGCCACGCTATACTTGGTTTAGAGGGGTGACTGAGAGGAATTACAAAGCCAGTAGAATTGACAGGTCTCTGTGCAATGATAGTTGGAACCAGGCTTTTCCAAATAGCACGGTGCAACATCTGCCAAGGCTGCATTCCGATCATCTCCCGGTGCTCACCTCCAATTCTCCTATTCCCATTTCCAATAGCAATAATAAGCCTTTTCGGTTTGAGGCAGCTTGGCTGCTACATGATCAGTTTATGGATTTTTTTGCAGGAACATGGAAAAGTAACATGGATCTTCAGCAGGCACTTAAGGACATTGCCCCCAAACTGCAACACTGGAACAATACAGTATTCGGTATTCTTCGCCACCGAAAGAGAAGGCTTCTTTCCAGGCTACATGGAGTGCAAAATAGACTAGCTGAGCATTTCAACAGGGGGCTTGTCAAACTTCAAGCTAAGCTGGAGTCAGAGCTCGATTCTCTCCTTGCCCAGGAAGAAGTTATTTGGTATCAAAGGGCTAAAGAGAAATGGGTGAAGCTCGGTGAGCAGAACACTTCATACTTTCATCAACAAGCTACCATTCGACGTAGAAGAAATAAAATTCTCTCCTTGCGGGACACGAATGGGGTTGGGATTGATGATCCGGTTAAACTTTTGGATCTGGTGGTGAACTTCTTTAGCACTCTATACACTCAAGATGAGACACACTATCAAGATTTGATGCCGAAGAACAAGTTCCCCAGATTGTGTCAAGAGGAACTTCTTACCTTGCTGCGCCCCTTTAACATGTCCGACATCCACAACGCAGTATTCGGCATGAAACCTTTCTCGGCGCCTGGGCCAGATGGTTTTCAAGCGATTTTCTATCAGAAACTTTGGGGATCAGTGGGAAGAAGTCTAACTAACATGGCGACAACTTTCTTTGAGACAGGTGTTCTTCCTCCCGAAATGCTGGAGTCCACCATTGTGCTCATTCCCAAGACGGACCAGCCAGAGTCACCGGCTCAGCTTCGCCCTATTTGTTTGAATAATGTGGGCTTAAAAGCGATTACCAAGGCCATTACCAATCGATTAAAGCCTCTTATGAGAAAGCTAATAGCTCCAACGCAGAGTGGCTTCATTCCTGGACGGCAGACAAATGATAACATTATCATTTTGCAAGAAGTTCTGCATACCCTTCGGAAGAAGCAAGGAAGAAAGGGTGGGATCATTATTAAAGTGGATCTGGAAAAAGCCTACGACAGGCTGCGGTGGGATTTCCTCCGAGACACTCTGATTGAGATTGGTCTTCCAAGCACCTGGATTGGCAGAATCATGTATTGTGTCGAGCATAATAGCATGAGGATCAATTGGAACGGGCAACAGACGGATTCCATCACTCCCTCCAGGGGAGTAAGACAGGGAGACCCTCTTTCCCCTTACCTTTTTGTGTTGTGTATGGAGAGATTGGCTCATCGTATTGAACAAGAAGTCAATGATAAACGTTGGAAGCCTATCTCTCTCTCCCCGAATGGACCTAAACTGTCTCATATATTTTTTGCAGACGACTTAATCCTCTTTGCGAAAGCCGAACACAACCAGATTGATGTCATTAGAAGATGTCTCGATGAATTCTGTGCGAGCTCTGGCCAAAAAGTAAACCTTTCAAAGTCTGCCATGGTGGTGTCAGCCAATATTAGCCGTCAAAGAGCGCATCAACTCAGTGATAGAGCAGGCATACCTTTAACCAGTGACTTGGGCAAGTATTTGGGCATAAATGTGATTAATGGGAGGGTTACGAGAGCAAGGTACAAGGAAATCTGCCTAAAAATTCAAAAGAAGCTTGCTCTATGGAAAACACGTCATCTCTCTTTGGCAGCCCGAGTTACCTTGGTAAGATCAATCTCAACATCTATGGCCATCTACCCTATGTTTTCAGAATCACTGCCGGTGTCTGTTTGCAATTTGATGGTGATGCTCTAAAACACAACACCTAACAATGGCCAAGTGTAACCAATGAAAGGGACTGCAGTATAGTGGCACAAGTAATAAATATCGAATCCACGGGTCTCTAGAGTTACTATTACTCAGCTTCAGTTCATTATCTAGCAAACTAGATTAAGGATTGATTAACTAAACTACTCTACTAACTAAACTAAGTAAAACTACTGATTACAGTTTGGGAACTCACTTAGGTATGATTCCCCCTAGCTCCTCAATTAGGTCCAAGTTGTAATTCCTTTTGGTTGATTTACTGTTGATTAAACTGCGGAAGATCCGACAGTAGCTTGGAATCTCTTAAGCTGACCAAGCCCTCTCAGTCTAACTATCCGGCAGACGACTAGTCTTCACCGAGATAGAAAGCTGAAGCAATAAGCACAGAACTCCACTACTGGAATTGGATTCCAGTACAAAGCAGTAAACTGGCTAACTCTCGTATAGCCAATCTCCTACTACCGAATGATGAGACTCTAGCAACCTAATCAGATTCTATCTATCTCAGATTGCAGCAGGAATCAGGAAAAGTTGATCAGACTTCAATTGACTCAATAAACATGCATCATTCGATTATAATCAAACAACAAAGCATCCAAAACTTCATACAAGCAAGCTCCTAACTCATGGAACTAGGGTTCCTCAAAACCTAAGTGAAGGGAAGTTACTCCATAGAGAAGAGAGAGACTGCAGAAATCTGATCTAGATCTTCAATCTCCATCTCCAAGCTTGATTCCCGAGCTCCAATGGCGAAGAAATCCTCCAAAATAGCTCCAAGAATGTTCCCAAGTCGCTCTCTCTCTCTAGGGTTCGTCCCTTGGGTGTTTGGGATCCAAAACCCAGCTCTCCTCTCCTTTGGCTCGAATTTGGGTTAAAAACAGCCATTCCCGACTCGCACGGCCAGGGTGCACGGCCGTGCACATCACCATTATGGCCGTGCACCTCAAAACGCGGCGTATCAATTAGTTGAACCTCAGCCAACTCGCACGGCCAGAATTGTAAGTTGCACGGCCGTGCGGATTTCACTTGTGCCCGTGCGTGCCCACGCACAATCCCGCACGGCCAAACTGGTCACTTGCACGGCCGTGCGTGGCCACGCACAATCCCGTGCGTGCCCACGCACGATCCCGCACGGCCAAACTGGTCACTTGCACGGCCGTGCGGGTTGTGGGTGTGCCCGTGCGACTTCCTCAGAACCTCGCCATGCGTCCGATCCTCGTCCAATCGACCCCAGACTCGCTCCTAAGCCTTCATTCACGTCCTAGGACTTGAAATATCACAAACAAGCACAACCTACCGTGAAATCGGCCTAAAACACGAGAATCAACACCTCAAACGGTGTAAGAATGGGGGTAAAAACATGTGTAAATGACGGTCTATCAGATGGACAGGATTAATCGACAGTTTGTGTGGGGTGAAGAAGAGGGTCGAACTAAATTCCACCCTATAGCTTGGGATCAACTAACTCTACCTCGCAGCCAGGGTGGAGCGGGAATCAGGCCAACTCGTGCTACCAATCAAGCTATGCTGGCAAAAGGCAGCTGGAGGCTAGTTACTGACGATCACACACTATGGACAGAAGTGATAAAGAACAAGTATGCCCGCTCGAGGGACGGTTTGGATATCCTCAACAAAGTAAAGGGAAGTTCATTTGCTTGGCGTAGCTTTGCCTCTGTCTTAGATGTGATCAAGAAAGGCTATGTTTTTAATATCTCTAATGGTAGAAGAGCTAAATTTTGGACGGATCCGTGGGTTTTGCAGGTTCCACTAGCGGAGCTTGCTGTAACGGAGATTGACGCGGACAAACTGCACAGCAGGGTGGCGGACTACTGGGATGCAGATCAGGGGTGGAAAGTGGAGGAGTTCGAGTCTGTGCTGCCATCGAGCATCATCACTAAAATCAGAGCTGTGATGGTGGATCCTCTGGCTGCAGAAGATGATCGCCCAATCTGGAATTTAACTTCAACAGGGAAGTTCACAGCTAGTTCTGCTTACAGAGCACTTGTTCCTCATAGTTCAGATCAGCAAACCATTTGGCAAAAGATTTGGAGGCTGCAGGTGCCTGAGCGGGTGCGAATGTTTATCTGGATGGCAATGAAAGGAAAATTAACCACCAATGCTATTCGCAAATACAGACACCTCACCGATGACGACTCTTGCCTAGAGTGTGAGGGCGTTCCTGAAACACACCTCCACTGCTTGAGGGACTGTGATATAGCGAAAAGAGTGTGGAGCAAAGTGGTGCCAAGTGAAAGCCAGTCAGAGTTTTTCAATTGCAATTATGAGACATGGATGATGTCTAATGTTGCTAATGATTCGCAGGGTAACGGAAGAGAAAATTGGGCATCTTATTTCAGCCTGGTGTTATGGTACATTTGGAAATGCCGGAATGACAGAGTCTTCAACGGCATCAAGCTCTCCCACTCGACGAGGCTCAATTATGTCACAGCCAAAGCGAATGAATGGTTGAAAACCTGGGACGCAGCTAGCGCAAGACTTGATCTTAACTCCAAGCCTGCAAGAACTGAGACCCTGATTGGTTGGGTAGCTCCAGCAACTGGATGGTGGAAGCTGAATACTGACGGGGCTGCTCAAAGTAATCCAGGTATGGCCACTGCAGGAGGTGTCTTGCGGAATTGTTGGGGTGATTGGATTAGCGGTTTTTGTAGCAAGCTTGGCACTGGCTCGGCTCTTCTTGCCGAATTGTGGGGCATTCTTCAAGGTCTTCAGCTGGCTTGGCGAAAGGGAGCTCAGTTTCTCATCCTTGAATCTGACTCTCAGTTAGCTTTGAATTTGATTGAACAACGTGCAGACCCAGTACATCCTTACTCGACGATTCTTGGAGCCATTCGCCGCACGATAGCACAAAGTTGGGTGGTTCAACTTGTTCACACGTACAGGGAAGGGAATAGAGTCGCGGACTGGCTCTCGAAGCACAGTCTCGTCTATCCCTTCGGTACGCATGAACTAGATGAACCCCCAACCAGTCTTCTTTCGATGCTGCAGGATGATGTTCGGGGAGTCAGCTTCCCGCGACATGTTGTGGAGAATAGTTAGGGTTGTTTTGTCCCTGTGTTAGTTGCCTGCTTCCTGATTTATGCTCGGCTGATCTCTTGTAACTCTCTCGGCTGTTTTGTTTAGCCTCCATTTAATAAAAAAAAAAAAGATAACGGGAGAAGGCTCCGCTTTCTAGCTATATGAACATTTCAGGCAAGAATTTTAAAGGCTAATAAATTGGTGTCACTTGACATAATAGTTAAAATTAACAAGACGAGAAAGAGAGGGAGGAAGAGAAGAGAAGAGTTCATCATAGTAATGGCGAGCTATCGGGGGGCCTATCTACCTTGCCATCCGTTTCGGTCCAGGATTCCTCCATTGGAAAGGAGGTTTCCAGCTACGCAGTCACGCCCGCTCCTCTGGTCGTCATTTATGTCCAGCTACACTATTATATAAGTCACTTTCAATGTATCTTATTAAACAAGTATTAGCAAACTGGTCGCCAAATCGACTTAGAAACTTGTTCTTAATATAACTCAAAGCTGAAAAATGCTCTTTTTACACTTGCAGTTGTAATTGGTAAATCAAAACCAGTGGGATTGCCGTTGTCGCTAGACAATTCCAGGGTTGTTGGTGAAAGATCGAATAGGCATAAGGAGAAAAGAGACCCGATCAGTTCTTTATTGCAATTGGAATTTCGTTTATTGTATAATAAATTAATTTTATGTCAATTTTGGACAAGTAATGAGTTTTGTAGTAGTGACAAAGTACTTTTTTTTTAGGTGATGGAAAGTACTTTAATACTACCTATACGTGTTGTGTTCCATCACCAATATAAATGTATATGTCGTATTTTTGTTCCGCCGAAATTTACCCCTGTCGCGGGACAAGGCCAAATGGCCCTGCCTCCGCCACTCGTAATAGGAGCACTTCTACTATGTTTTAAAGTACAAATTTAAGTTGTACCATAAAGTTAAAAGTACAACTTGAAGTTTTACCATAACATAAAGGTACAACTTTAGTTTCTACCATAAAAGATTTTACAAAAGAGTATAAGTACAACCCGAAGTTGTACCATAACGTCCGAAATTGTACCATAACGATAACGTTAAAAGTACAACTTCAAGTTGTACAATAAATGCAAAAACTCATGCTTTAAAACATTGAAAAATTCCTCCAACAATAGAACTCTGGCAATTGATTTGATTAGTAAATTTTATTATTAATATTTTTGGTGACCCGGAATGCAAATTGGACAAAATTAACAAAGTTTTAGAATGACCATTTTGTTATATATGCGCTCAAACATATGTTTTTTATCGTGAAAAATTAAAATTTTGTGAATATTTTTATACAAAATGCAAACATCTGTCATATATTACTTAAAAATCCCTTTCACTCCTTCGTCTCCCCCGTGCTAAAACCTCCCCACCACCCTCTTCTTCTACCTCCGCCAGCTCCGACTTCCCCTTCAACCCAGGTCAGAATATCATCTACTCTCTCTCTCTCTCTCTCTCTCTCTCTCTCTCTGCCGAACTCTTCACCTCTATGTTGGGTTTGGAGTTTGAACCCGCTTAATCCATCGAACAAGGAATATGTTAACGAAATTTGGCACTATAAGCTCCAATATATGAACAATGCAGTTTTACCCTAATTTTTGTTTACCGTGTGTATGTTGCCTGATTGAATAAGTAGACTTGGGGTCTAGAACTTTTTCACAGTTTCTTTCTTCTTCTCCTAGAAATCGATATTGCTTCCACTCATTTGTTGGGCGGCTTTTGAGAATGAGAATCCGTTTTGCTCGTCCAAAACCCTAATTCTATACCCTTACTGTTCGTAACAGCTAAAAGGAACGAATGATATTGATTGGTTAGTGTCAGCTCGTTTGTTTCCAGCAGTAATAGGGATGGTGGATCCATGGTGGTCGTTGCTAGGAGCAGCGATTCCAGCCGTGATTGCAGGCCAGGCTTTCAGGATCAAGAAGAAGAGAGCCGAGGAGCAGAGGCTGAAGAGCGCCAGGGGCAGGGAGAAGAGCTCCGACGAGATCTTTGTCTGCGAGAGGGTGTGCACTTCCAAGAGGATGTTGAAGAAGATGGGCGCCCTGTCGAAAGACCCGATCGTCGACACTTGTGTCACAGTCTGTGGCGTTTCGGAGATCGATGCCTGTGCGGATGCCTGTGCTCGAACCGTGTGTGTGAACCAGCACCAGGTTCCCAACTGGAATGATGTTTGCCTGAGGAGGTGTCAGAGCGAGTGCCTTAGGCTCTCTAATACCTCTGCTGCTTCTTGATACATGGTTGTAAGAGGTTTTTTTTCCTCCTTGTACCTTGATGATAGCTTGCCTGCTAAATCTTTTCATCCTACTGATGAAGCCACTTTCTCTGTTTTCTTCCGTTTTCCTCTGTTTTGATTAACTGGTAAATGATAATGGTGCTTTCACCAGGTTAGTTTAACTTGACCATTTCTATTTGCAAAACTGGTTAGTGAAGGAATCGTTTTCTGAATAGCCAGCCTCTCACAAACCAGAAGACGCTTGGGTGGGGGGAAAGCGCCTGAATGTCGAATGTTCTGCGCATTTTATTACCAGTTAGATTGTTTGGGAGATGTAGAGTGTGACTGTGTGAGTGTGAGTTGGCGGCAGAAACGTGTATGCCGCCGGCTGATGAGAGTTTGAAAGACCAGAGCTAAAATTCCCAGTTAGCTGCCGGGGCTAAGGGGAGAGTTTCTGGGATGATGGAGCAGCCAACTTGTGTAAATTTGGAGCACTTGCTTGTGCTAATGAAGAGATGAACAAATACCTTTTGTCATCTTAACATTATTGAGAATCGAGGACCAGTTTATCCAATAACTTTCTGGTATTTTGATTGTGCTGCTGGCATTCCTTGGTTCATAACTGTCTCGGCATCCGATTCCTTGAGATCAATTTCTGTTAGCATTTTATTACCACCCTGTGCATTGGATGGCTGTGGATCATCGGATGCTTTGAAAGCTCGAATATGTAGCGTAAGCCTCAACCCCTATGTACTGCATCCCAAAGTCATCCCTATCGCTGCTAAGCAGCGCCATAGACAACAAGTTACTGACTTCAGAGCCGAGGAAAGGTTGCGGATATGTTCTCCTACGGCTACATATATGCCTTTCCAGATCCCTTTTCTCTGCTCCACAAATCCTAGTGGGATTCGGAGTCAGTCACACTATATCGCAGATGCTTGAAATAAACCCAACAGTAGAAAGGCGCTTTATTATTAAGGCAAAGGATTGCCAAGCGTTAACAACTTGCTGCTGCTGACCAAAGTTAACAACTTGCCGCTGTTCAGTCAAAATCTCAACTTCACAAACCTCAAAACAGCTTTAGAAATGTTAGAAGCTTAATGAGCAGAGCATAGCCAAGTAAGCAGGCAGTTCTACTTATACATAACGTTCGAGTTCGTTGTAGCTTCTAATTCAAATCGTTGTAGTTCTGCTATAGAACATCCATCTCCGAAGAATACAGGATTGTCAACGAAAATCCAGTTCGGGGCCTGCAGATCGCTCAGCACATACTTGGACAAAAAATGCAAACGATTGTTGGAAACAGAAATAAGTCATCGATAACATAAAACTAGTTCACCCCAACAAATGACATTTGCTTCAATCCGTCGAAGGAAAACATTTGCCCCAATTACAGTGCTGCCTGTTTGCAAATGTTGCACAATTCATTATGAACAATGAAGCAGTCAGTCATCACAAAGGATAGATCTAAGAAAACCCTAAACCACATAAACCTGAGAGAACCAAGAGAGGTAAAAACAAAAAATGCTACAACACTACCTCCTCATTCCTATGCATCCATCCCCCCCATACTGAGAGTGAGAGTAAGAGCAGCAGGCAGCTCCTACAAACAACTACCACTCCATAACCACTCTCCATCAGTCACTCTTTGATGCACAGGAGGATAACATAGTTCGTTGCCCGACGTTTACGTTTGCCCTGGCAGCGGATATTTTCTCGGCCTGCCTCGTTTCCTTGGTGCCACTCCAGATGAACTCCCTTGCACGGGCAGGGATGGCGGCACTGTCGACTGTGGCACAGCAGGTGTTACCACTGGAAATGTGGTAGCAGCAGCTGGCGGCGGAGGAGGAGGGACACCATTTCTATCACTAAACTGCTGCTGCTGCTGCTGCCCTCCTCCGCCGAACATTGGTGGCATCCAATTAACAAATGCAGAACCAGAAGCAGCAGCAGCGTCCGAAGCAGAACTTTTGTCTCCATTTCCAAGCATAAATCCCAGAGGGAAAACCCCCCACGAGCAGTAATACGATTCCTTGCCTGGCACCATAGGCGGCAAGGAATGTATCAAAGCAGCGTGGAAAGCTCTCTCGCATTTCTGGCATCTCAAACAGCAATCCTCATAAACCCTAGGGTACTCGTACATTATGTAACAGTAGGGGCAAAGCGTCCAAAACGAGGCCACTCTGCTCGACCTCCGACTACTACTATGATTCATGTCCCCGGAGCTACTATTACTATTGGAATTGACGGCAGTTGGAGCGCTGTTGTTATTGCTACCGTCACCTGGATAATTGTTCTTGCTAGCCGACCGCTGGCTCCTCCGGACGGGCATTTTGTTGCCGGCGCTGGACAAATCGACCTTGGTGTACAAGCTGAAGAAGTCGCGATCGAAGGGGGATTTCTTAGAGGAATCGGAGAGGACGGCCCACGCGTCGGCGACGAGCTTGAAGGCTTGATCGGCGAAGGGGAATTTGTTCTTGTCCGGGTGGAGGAGGAGGGCGAGGCGGCGGTACTGCTTCTTGATGAGGTCGAAGTCGTCGGTGCCGGCGGAGGGATCCAGCTGGAGAATTGAGTACCAGTCGTGGTGGTGGTTGTCGCTGATCTTCTTGTCCGAAGAGAGGAGGACGTCGGCGATGGCCAAGATCTGATCGGAGCCGTCGAGGAGGGGATCGGTCTCCTGAGCTAGGACGGCGAAATCCTTGCTCCCGGTGAAATCGCGCGACTGGAGGAGCTTCTCGGCGACTCCTAGGAGGCGTTCCGCCTCGGCTCTGTCCGGAGCTCCGCCGTTGGGAGTATCGTTCATTGCTTCTCTCCTTTTGTTGTCGTCGTTGTCCTCCGCTCGAGCTCAGGGTCGGGTCGGGGGAAGTTTCCGGTTTCGGTATTATTGGCTGGATTGGGTGGAAATGGAAATGGAAATGGAAGAAAGAGGAAGGGGAAATAACAAATGAATTATTAAATGGGCGTTGCGATCTAATTGGATGAATAGGAAACAGGTCAGATCAGCCTAAACCTACGAGAGCAGATGAGCTGGATAATGCTGTGATCTGCATAATCGTATTTATTGCTTATTGGGGATTATACCATTTTTATATAATAATAATAATATAAGATTAATTGTATCATATCAAATCATTTTATACTATAATGTCTGTTTAGCGAGTGTTATTGTTTGATCGGTGGTACAATCGGTTTATACCACTTCATGCCAGTTTCGTAAGTGGTATGGTTTGATCGGTGGTACAATCGGGTTATACTAGTTCATGTCGGTTTTAGCAAAGCATGCAGGAAAGTGGAAAATCATCAACACTAAATGAGTTTAGTCATATGATGATCACTTCCTCTCTCTAAGTCGTTGATGCCTCCAGCAGCCGGGAGCTTTTGGCCATTGTGTAGGTTGACTGTTGGAGGTGACTTTCTCCTCCTTATCTTCTCTTATTCTACTGATTCTTCTCATCGACTTCTTTTGAATTCTGTTTCACTATGACTACAATCGAGAAATCGTGGGCTGGTCTTTTTGGGATCGTCGAGGCGGATCAACTTGTTTACATAGAACCTAAGATCGTCGAGAGTGACCTAAGGATTCCTACGGGGCTCATCCAAGAAGGAATTTCTATATGGGAGCATAGTCTTGTTGGGCAATTCCTCCATTCTTTGCCCTCTGTCAAGCAACTCTAGATTTGGGCAAATCGCTTCAGGAGCAAATTGAGACTAGTTAGGGTTTCTCTGTTTAGCAATCATCTTATAATGTTCCAATTCCCCAAACGCAGCGACACCATAATGGGTCTTCGCCAGTGGCCCTTGGCACTTCATGAATGAAATGTGTTTCTTTCGCTAGTGGACTCCAGACATTTGTGCAGTGAGTTGTAGTTCTTTTATTCATATCTAGGTTTGCTTCAATGATCTTCTTGTTGAGTATATTATTGGTCTCATCTTAACAAGAATGGCAAGTATGTTGGGCATTCCGCTATGGTTTGACCAATCTACTAGATTAGGAAGAAGAATGGGTTTCCCAAAGGTTGGCGTGGAGATGAATATTGAGTCTGCCTTTCCTGAAACTCTGAAACTTGTTTTTGATAACAAACCGGCTTTCTTGGTAAATCTTGAGTACTGTAATCTCCCTTTAGGCTGCAAAAGATGCAAAGGTTTTTGGGCATATGTGTGAGGAAGAAGTGGATGTTGATCAGTCAAGAGAAGAGTTGAGGGCTGAGAAGTTAACTGGAGATGTGAAGGATGAGACTGAGCATCATCAACTCTCTACCACCGCATCCATAAAGAGAGAATGATGACAATGTGGCTTTGGCCGGGCAAAGGGAGATCACAAAAGGATCATTGCCAAGGAACTCCTCAAAGTTTGGTGGAGGTTTCACAATAAGCTCATGGCCGATGCAAGCTTCTTCCACCAAAACTTCATCCTTAGCGTGAAAACCGATTGCTTCATATACCACCCTTCCTTCTTCATATGTCGATTCCTCCTCTTGTGGAGTCTCAAGGAATTTCTCTTCCTTGATTTCTACCTCCTCCACAACTTATTTTCTTATCTTTCCTCGCTCTTCCCCAAGCATGTATCGGATAACAAGGTTCCAAGCGATGTCTTCGATAGGCTCACCCCCATCTCCTCACTTATAACCTCCTCTTTAAAGATTGAAATAAAGTGGGGAAGGGTGGTGGCTACCACAATAGGATATTCGCGTTCTTAAGCATCACGGTGGCCTTCCGTGACAACTCCCGACTGCTCCAATTCGTCCTCGAGGCTTGCCTCTTCATCTTCCTTTTCTTCACAGACCGCTAAGAGTCAATCCTTTGTCAACCGTGCACAAGCCATCTCTACCATCGAGTTCAGCTTCTCCATTCTCTTGCTAATTTCCTCTGCTTCACAGGGGAAATCTGAGTAAGGTGGATCCATGGTTGGGAAGGCCAGCCCGGAGTATGATCTCTCATTATCCGACACAAACTTCTCCACCAATAGCTCAAATTGGTGGAACTCTTGAACGTCTAGGGGATATAGTTGTTCAACATAAGAAGGTGGTTGGTAGTCGAACCTGAACCCATAGTCTTTTCCGCTTTGATTTCTCCATGATGTCCTAGTATAACACTACTCAGATGTTGGTTCATACCCCCACGTATAGGAGAAGCTAATGGGATCCATGATTCATATATGCATCATAAAAAGATAGTACACAAAATAAAATAAAATAAAAATAGAAAATGCTAAATTAACAATATTTTTCTTTGTCTGAATAATAGACCGTGCTCCCCAGCAACAACGCTAGAAAACTTGGCCCGCTACTACCCAATCCCAATCATAGGCCAAGTGTAACCTATAACCGGTGTAGTGTAGAGAAAGGATTTCAATTATCAAACCTGAGGATCTATATATCCTTACTTCACCAATCTACCATTTATCTATCTATCAAAATATTGTTTAGAGCTAATTAACTAAATAAGCAAAGAATTAAAGAATGTTTATGATAGAAACACGATTTCTTAAGAAAATTGAGTTTATACCCCATTTATTATTATTAGTATTATTAGGATTTTTCTAAATAAGGTTAGTGATCTTTTAGTAGAATTAAAATTATTATTAGAGTTTCCTAGTATTCCTTATAAATATTTACTTTGTCATTCGTCACAATCAAGTAAGAATAATTATTCAGAAAGTATCTCTCAAATATCCTAATCTCCTATCCTCTAATTTCTCGATCTCTAGCCCTCTAAGGCTTCGACCGATTCTCTATTCTATTCTTCTTCTCCCCCAAATTCTCAATCTCAATTCCTATTTCTATCTTCTAATCCCTAAATCCCCAACCTTGAGGGCAAGGTTGGTTTCAAAGGGGGGAGAGGACATTGATAGAAACACGTTTCTTGTGGGTTTCTATTATTAATTATGGTAGAATAAATATTATTAGGGTTAGTAGTATTAGGTTATTTATCAGGTTTGTTCCAGTCTTTTGCTATAAATATGTACTTTGGATTTACGACATATTCAATAAGAGAAGTATTAAGAATAGTATCCCTCTAAACTCTATTCTTTAATCCTCTAAATCTCGTCCTTCCTTTCCCAAATGGCCCTGGTCATTTTACCTTAATTATGCTCAATTCCTCTTCTAAATATCTAATCCACAATTATGTTCTTTCTATCATAAATCCCCAATTCTTCCAATATATCTATCAAATCCCTAATCATCTATCAATTCATCATTCTGTAACCCTATTCTGGACGTCTTAGATCAATAGGGGTTCTATCAGTTTAATTCAAGTGAGAAAAGTTTACTCGGACGATATCCCCCCTAGTCCCATGTTGTGATGCAAATGTTATACTCTAGTACGATATGTGAACTTTATATATTGTCATGAGATATAAAATAGCTAGGACCCCCTATTCGAGTGCATTCTAGCCCACTTAATCGATCTAATTGGAGGGGCGTACCACACAACCTCAAAAGATGACTAAGCCAATCAATTCCACTCCCTATGAGATAAATCTGAATTGCCATAAGGGGATTTTCTCCCTCCTAGGTAAATTTGCCCCAAAATTGGGGGATTTTATCAAGAACACTCAATTTGCATGAAAAATGCCTCAATCAATATATAAATAACAATATCTATCATCACAAAGAGTTCACAAACTACAATTTACAACATCATGGGCTAGGATTCACATCATCTAAGTGAATAGAGGAACTACTCCATAGCTAGAGAGGAAATAACAGCTAGAATAGAAGAAAACCCCTGTGACTTGCTTGGATGGATGCTTGGAGATGAAATTTGCCTTTCAAATGCCTTGGGTAGGTCAAATTAACCTTCCATTCTTCCTTGTTCGTAGCTCTCTAGGTTTGAAGAAGAACTCTCAACTCCCTCTCTAGAACTCTCTTCCAGAAATATGCTCTCTCTCTTCTATATATAGCCTGAGAGTGCATGTTTAACGGTTGCACATCAACGCCTTGAAGTGTGCAACGAAACCGTGATCTTAGAGCAAAATGCGTCGTTTTATTAACACACTTCACGGGTTCTCTGCCGACTTTAGATCCGGGACCGTGATCCTTGCAGTGCCCGCGAGTGGTACAAAATCCCCTGGAACTTCGTGATCTTCACGGTTTCTGCGTCAAAATCACGGTTGCTGCCCGTGACAATTGCTGTCAGTCCGTGATCCTTGCACTTTTCTCCAATTTGCTCCCTTTTCTATCTCTTTTGTCTGACTTTCGGTCCTTTTGCCCATTCTACCTACTAAGGTCGGATTCATGCCAAAACAAGACCAAATCTAGCGTAAAATGGCTCCATAGACGGTGCAAAACAAGTCAAACAACACAAGGAAAGGGGTATAAAATTACAATCTATCCCGAACCACCCATCCATTGAAAGAGTAACCCAAAATCAATGAGTATGCAATTTTAATCAGTATAACATTAACATATCTAGCAGATAAATCAATTTGGAAGAGGGCATAGTGTACTGAAATTACATTGTTGCATTAAGCGACAAAGTGAGGCACAATAGACCCAAAGGATGAAGCAATATTGGTGTGCTTGCGTTCCACTAGAGTAATGTGAATGATGGAGACAACCACATAAGTCTTGACTTTCTAGAGAACCTATCGCTTGGGGAAAAATGCGTGACCTATGTATAGCTAGAGACAGTTGTATCTTCATAGTTGGATCATAATTGGGGGGATCTCGGGTAATTAGCATAAATGGTCACAAATCTTTTGAATTTGTTCAAAATAGTGTCAACAAATTTATTTTTGCACGGTTTGTTAACACGAGTTTGGACGTGAAACAATAATAATTTATGTACATCTCTATCCAAAATTTCATCAAACTCGTCAATTCAACGATCCACGTCATCCAAAAATATAATAAAAAATTCCATCTCACCATCCAAACTAACCAGTTGCATTAATCCAATCCACTTTACCTAAACTGATATTGCATACATACTCTAACAACTTTTATGAAGTGTACTACTGATTGGACAAGTTTGAAGAAATTTTGGATGGAGATGGACGTAAATGACCATTTTATTACACATCAAAACTTGTGTTACCGAATCATGCAAAATGAAACTTTTTACCGTTTTGTACAAGGTCTAAAGTTTGTGGCCGTTTAGAGATGGTAATTTTGACCTGACTCCTCCTATTTGATTTGTTTTGCTTTGTGCGAGTATGGATATTCCCTTCGACTTGACCTGTCTTGACCTTACAAATTCTCGACCCGTCTTGTTTAAATTAGATGTACTTTTAATCAAATTAGATAGAATTTTACTTTTATAACATCATATTTTAACTATAACCTCAATTTCTCGCATAATTTAGCTACACTTATCTTTCCATAATTTGTTTCTCAAAATTTTAACGAAACATCAATATTTCAAGTGTTTTTCTTTAGAATGCATATCTATATTGGACGACTTGCTATGACACACAACCCATATTTTCACAACCGGATCGGATGTTGAACTGGAAAAATTAGTATTTGATGGTTCAACGGTTAACCATTATAAAATTGTTGGTTAACCGTTAAAATAACTGTTTATACATATATAATGCAAATAGTGTAGTCAGAAGTATAGTTTAGTTGGGGTCCAAATATAATCAATTGCCATATGTGTCTCAACTCTCAAATGTAAAAAAAATTATTGTATTAAAAAGAGGGTCCACGATTCAAACTTGTTGGATTCACCTTAAAAATCAATCATTTTTAATGTATATTCATTTTTCAAGTGGATGTAAAGATCCCATTCACATAGCTCTGTTACTGTATAATACACTAATTTAAAAGTAAAATTTTTATTAATCATAAATAATTTCAAATTCATATGGTTTATTATCAAAATGTTTATAGTAAAGCATTCAAACTATCTTAAAAAATCATAATTTTTTTTATTAAATTCAAGTTAACAATTAGGATGGTATTCCTAATGGATCATATAAAGTCGAACAAGGAGGCTAAGAAATAAAGAAAAGGAAGGATAAATAAAATTAGTGATTGAGGTTGGATGATCTTAACTAAAAAAATTTCTTCTTATTGTGCTTTGGTTAAAATAGCGAACCAGTGCACTAATCAAACCGGGTTGGTTAATCTGATTCATGTCAAATAGTTAAAAACCATTTCGTCCATCTCTAACCTTTTGATTACACGAACTGAACCGCTATTGTAACTGATTTAGTGATTCTACTGGCCCAACCGTTGATCCATTTCGATTCTAATAACAATGCTCATTCCCCAAAAAAAAAATCTCACATAAACCCAACTTACTATAAAATAAATATATATGAGTATCGAGATAACAGCCTCTACCTACCAATCACCATTCCTAGATCAATCTAAATCTGATAAGCTTAATATTCTAAGGATTTTATAGAGAGGGAACATGTGCATACTACTCGTAGCTTTATATTAACCTAGGAAAGGTCGAAAATTCCCTTGAACACACCAATACATAATATCATTTGTAGGGATTGTACGATAGCTTAAGTTAATTAATAGGATTATTTATGTTCAGTTTGGGGAGTGTAAAAAGTCGCACCTTACGCGTGCACATGTTTTGTTGACATGTGGCTCAAAAAGGTTTCCTCTTAGATACATATTAAAAGTGTGAGTGGTCAGAATTAGTGAAAGACTACCATAGAACAACTGTTCCATCTAAAAGTGTGCTTAACATTGACTTGATGAAAACATTTGATTAAGTGAATTAGATAGCTTTATTCAAAATAATGTCAGCAATGGGATTCCTTGAAGAGTATGTTAAATGGGTTGAAGCTTGTTTTAACTATCCTATGGTCAGTATTTATTTTTGTTGGGTATGTGACTCGGATCCCGCTGCGCCAGAGAAACACTGAGAGCGTCCAAGTAAAGGAGCGCGAACAGGAAAACACACTGGCAAGCGCATTCACCAAGAGCGCCACGCACCTCAGCACCGACGCGACTAAAGAGGCCGAACACCGAACGACGACGTCCAAGCGCGCCGCTGACCAAGCCAGCAAGTGTGGAAAACGATGCCGCGTCTCGTTTATCGAGTGGTCACATCACAGCCCTAGTCCTAGGTATAATAAAAGGCTAGATGTACTTGTCCTAGGTAGGAGCATGGTCTAGTCTTCTGACATGTCAGTGGTCATGTCACCATGTCCCTCACCCACCACCATGTAGCCTATAAATAGAGCATTTACTCCAGTGGGTGAGGGGATCGGATTTTTCTGGCTCTATCTCTAAAGTTATCAACTTCTCTCTCTAAAGATTTTCCCTCTCAACTCTAATCGTAATTTCTTCAGTTCTTCCATCGACAGTTACTCTCTCATTGCTTGCTCTCCTTGACCCATCTTCCCGAGTCTCACTCCTACACCCAAATAGGCTCAAACAGTTTTAATGGGGTTTGTGTGGATATTTCCCAACATATATATATGGGGTTTCGTCAAGGAGACCTCCACTCTCCATATCTGTTCATCATGGCTATGGAGTACTTCTCCTGTCTTATGAGTCAAGCTGTCGTTACAGAGCAGATCCTTTATTACCCTAAGTGTAAAGCATTAGAGACAACTCACCTGTGTTTCGTGAATGGCCTCCTCGTTTTCACTAATGGGTCGGTTAGGGCAGTGGCTAGAATCAAAAGACTATTGTATAAATTCTAGGGCTAGTATCATTAGGAAATCCGAATTATCAAGAAAGTGTCATTTGTGTCCCGAAATATTCAATATTTCATTTATGTCTCAACATATGGTAGTTGTGTGTCATTTATGTCCTGACGATTTCGTTAACCATTATAGATAACGGCTGATCAGACGGTGGTCAACTCGATGTTGACTTAGGAGCAAAATCGATGGAGTGATTAAGACGATTTTGGGGATTTTCATAACTTTTTATTTTAATAATTTTAGATGAAAATATAAATAAAAATTAATATTTAAAACTCCATATCAGATGCCACGTCGACACTGACTAAATTTTCTTGTTAAATATTGACGATCAAACTCGGTCAACACTAATGAAAAAATAATTCACGACATAAATGTCATATTGAATAATTCGGGACACAAGTGACACTTTCTTGATAGTTCGGATTTCTCAGTGGTATTAGCCCTAAATTCTATGTAGATTCTGGACTTAAATGCAACATAAATGAAATTTGTTTGTACTGGAACATCAAAGGAAGAACAATTAATGATTTCCAGGATTATAGAGTTCCCTTTGGGTGAATTTCCAGTTCAATACCTAGGGGTACCTCTGATCACTGGAAAACTCTCATTAGCTTGATGACACACTATACACTCCAGACCACCTGCATATTCCCACTTCTGCATTTTTCCCTAAGTAAACTTTTATATGAATCACAAGCCAAAGTAAAAACCTATTCATGAGAACAGGCCATTTCCCCCAAACGGCCAAACCAGCTTGAACCAATGGACTTTCTTCTGCCTAATGCGTAATTGCTCCCAAAGAGCTTGAATTCTGTATCGAGTCATAAGCACTCCATTGCATAACACCTGTCCATTTGAACCTCTCAAGAAACCCGAACCTTCAATCTCAGGTGAATTTTTTTTTTTTTTGTCAAAGCCAAGGGGCCTATCTTTCCGTCAAAGAGCCAAAATCCTATATTCCAAGGGAGCCTGCAACTGTCCATTTGAATCTAAGAGGTTTGGGGTAGACAGTGATGGGAGTAATTAGGAAATCAAATTTGTATTGATTATATTTCATAAATAATGTTTGTATCTATGGTACCTAGTTTTCGGCCATCGATAGCTGGAATTTGGTGACCAGTGATAGAATTTATGCGACCAACATCAGAAATTTCGAGTGGAGCCTGCGACAAATTGCAGTGATAAACGAGTTTCAATTGGTGAAGACCAGATGTCGACGACAAAGGTAGAGGTGTAGAAACTGTACTAAAATTGTTTAATCAATTAGAAAAAATTATGAATCCTATGATGGATTGGAAATAAAGTTATAATTAAACTCATTGCCTTTCTAGGACAAGTTCACCCTAGTTAAATGACATATTATAGTGGCTTAAAGGTCGTATTCATATGGATCTTTAGAATTTAGATGTACTATTATTTACTTTGAACTTCTATCTAATCAATCAAGAAGGTATGTTCTGATAAAAAATTAAAGTAAACCTTATCCTTGAATTCACAATAGGGACACATCATGGCATATGTTAAGAGCGTAACCTCATTCATGACCTCTAATATGATGTCGCTTCGTCAATTTTCAGCAACACTTAAACTCGATTGGCCATGATCTTCGTTATGGTCATGATATGGAACCTCCTGGCTATGAGCTCACCTATCTTGGCCTTGATCCCTGTTGTTTCTCGTGCTTGCAATTGATAACACCTAAAATGTGTGTTATTTTTCTCCTATTTCTTAGGTGTTTGAATGTCATAATCATCACACCTCGGTCATTTTGGATTGATATTGTGCTATATTTTATTAATTCTTGATATCTTAGGATCTAGCAAGAGGTTTACGAGTCTTTGACCATTTGGCTCGTAATTTGTTCATTCACATCTTATTCTTTGCTAAGTTGTATTTCTTTCCTAATCTCAGGTCCTACCATGGAAAAGAAGGAGGGTAGCAATTGAAGTAGTTTGAAGGTTGAAAAGAAGAAGAGAAGAAGCTCTAGAGTTAGGCTAAGGCTAGAGCTAGGGCTGATAAACGGTTCGGTTATGGTTAAACCAAAATGACCAGGTGTTAGCTAATAGCCTGATACCGATAAAAGGCTAAAACACCTAACCGCAACCGTTAGTTTAATCAGTTAACAGTAACTGCTAACCATACATTATTTATTCAAAGACCCACATCGTAATGTTATCGAAAAAATTCCTACAAATATATCTTAATAAATTCTAGGGCTGGAGTTTCGGTTACCAGTTAACCGGTCGGTCAAATCGATAACTGACCGGTTATCCACTAACCGATAACCGAGATAACCGAATTTTGGTCGGTGTTCGAAGGCTGGCCGAGATGATTTTGGTCTTGGAGGTGCTTTGGTTAACCGAAAACCGAGATAACCGAAGCCTAAATCCCTATATCAGTCGGTTGTTGGCAAGGGGGGCCGACAGTTTGGTTAACCGATAACCGACCGATCGGTTATCGGTTATAACCGAACTAACCGAAGCTCCACCCCTAATAAATTCTACTAACATCCATAAATTATCCATGTTATCAAATTTCTAATCTAATTCATATATTATTTATATTGTTTTGGTTAGATACAAAATGACATCATTTTTCTTTATGAATGAGGATCGGTTGGAAAACGGATTGAGGTTTGTAAAAACCCAAATCTGATTTAACCCACGAATTTTAAGAACAAGTAAAATTCACACTCGATCCAAAACCCGTCAATACTGAATTTTACGGAGGTTGTGTACCCACAAATTCGATTTCAATTACCACCCTAAGCCATACCCGATGCACAGTTTTTTCCAATAATACTCATCCCCAATTTGAAAAGTTCAATCATATATCGGATATTTTCCCCTAACAAGAGCCTCCTCGCATGAATTGTGTGGTTCGTGTGTTCAAAACATTTAATTAAAAGAGAGTAGTCCCTTTCACCCTGTGGGTCATATTCCCAAAAAAAAAAAAAAAAAAAAAAAACTGCACAGCTACTTTCTCCACAATTTTAGAAGGGAGAAAAAAAATTCCCCAAAAAAGAAAGATGTGAAAACTGAAAAGGAATAATCATAATAATACAGTTTTACAACTAATAGCGTTTTCTTTTTTGGGTTGGTATTGATAAAATGGTCTGCTTCTTCTTCTCTCTCATTTTCTTTCTTTCTCTTTATTATTCATCTACCTATCATTGTTTGTTTGTTTAGCTATAAAAAGGGAAAACCGACTTTCCTTTCTTGAACCAACCCACACCACTCCCCAAAACTTCCCTCAACCCTCTCTTCCTTCCCCTTTTGTATCTCAAGAACAAAGAAGCAGAAGAAGAAGAAGCCTTCCTTTTTCTTCCATCTCTCCCTTTTTTGGGTTTCATTTTACTTACCCTTTTTCATGCTTTACTCCTAAATTCCTCTCAAGATCAGACCTAGCTATCTATCTAGCTAGCTTGCCAATCTCCAGCCAAACAAACAAGCTAGAAGATCAGAAAGAAAGAAGAAAGATCCATCGGGTAAGGGCAAGTTCCATTAGTTATTAACAAACTAAACCTCTTCCTCCTCCTCCTAGCTAATTATTATTTTATTTTGTTGCCATCTTCATTATCCGAAGACAGAGAAAGAGGTGAGATTTGAGCTCTAGTACTACAGTACTTGCTCGTCCTTTCCTTTCCTTTCTTCCCCTTCCTTTGTGGTTTTTTTTTTTTTTTTTTTTGGATCTGAAATCAAAATCCCCCCATTCCATGTTTCCACCTGCGGAATTAGGGTTTCCTCAACAGTACCAAAAATCCTTCTTCATTCGTTTCTTTTGGTTTGTTGAAGTAGTGGTGGTGGGAAAATGGCGAGGGAGAAGATAAAGATAAGGAAGATCGACAACGTGACGGCGAGGCAGGTGACGTTTTCGAAGCGGAGGAGAGGGCTGTTCAAGAAAGCCGAGGAGCTTGCCGTCCTCTGCGACGCCGAGGTTGCTCTCCTCGTTTTCTCGGCCACCGGCAAGCTCTTCGACTACTCCAGCTCCAGGTATATATATATATATATATATATATATTCACTACCACCTTCTCTTTTTTTTTTACTGTTTAACCCTAGCTGCTAGCTATGAAATGAAATGAAACCTCATTAACCACTGCTTCTACTTCTGCTGTTAATGTGTGTTTTACTGCCTATATTTGTGTTGGTTGAAAAGACGTTAAGAGTAGTCGCGAGTCAGGCAGTCAAGTCATTGGGGTTAGACTTTACAGTAGTCATTATTACAATTCTCGATTTTTATTTTCTCCTAAATTTTTATATATATTCAAGTTTGGGTTTAGAGAATCCAGATTCGAAATACAATTTATTAGAAATGAGAGTAATATTACCATATCTCAAATTCGATTTAATTCTTCGTTACGATATAAATATATCACGCACTAGTAGTATAGTCGGAAGTTTCATACAGCGGTCTCACTCACCCATGTAATATAACAATTATCTGTTGTTTTTAGTTATATATGTTTTTACTCTGCAAAAAAGGCTTCGTATTTCCCACCATTTGTTCTGTGTCTACAAATAGTAATATGTTATCATCATGGTAGTACTTTGGGCACGGTTTTTCGTCCTCCAATCACCATATTTGTCTGCCGGTAGATTTCAATTCAGGTCGATATATATAGTATTCCAAGTAGTTAATTTTATGGGCATTTTTTGTTAATTAACAGTTTCTTCCTGAATAAAACAAAAAATGATTGGCCTGTTTCCTTTGCATGAAATAAGATTAATTAAGATTTATACAATCTGCGTAGAAGTGCATTGATGGGGTTTCTTCATTAAAAATCTATAAGTAGCTATATTAATATGTTGGTGGTTTGGTACATATCTATCTTAACCATTGAATTAAATCAAATTTGGGTATGATATTGTACTTTAATCTCTAATGAGTTTTTACCAATCCGATATTGTAAGCGGAACCTCGAAGATCTACCTAACCATTGAAAATAATAATCGATGATTCTGATTCACCAAAGTATACTGAAGTACACCCAATGACAATATCCCTTGGAACATTGACATATATATAATTTTTTGTGCTCACTTTTTGGATGCATACTATAACTTGCCTCGCAATCGTCATTCTGAGCAGACAATTCATGTCAAAATGACGTTAGTCGCCACTTATAATATGGTTGACAACAAAATGCATGAATGGGCACAAAAATCATCCAAAATTTGCTTTAATTTGAAGTGTTCATGGTTTAGGAATTTATAGCTAATATTTTATGGTTTTAGGATTCTTGATTTTGGTTCAAAATTTAAGATATGGGGCTAAGGGTAAATGAATTAGTAACTTTAATTTATCATCATATTAAACTAATACTATTCAAAATTTGATATCTTAAAGCAAATCTGGACGTTGGATGTACAGTATGCGTTCGTTGGTTTTGTATAGGTCTAGTTTTTTATGCTTCCAATGTAAATGATCACTTTCTCTAAAATGATATCTATTTTGGAATACTACTAACAAACAGTAATAGCTATGGTTGTTCTGCTTTATTTCCAACTTAATTAATCTTAAAATCGGCATTGACTACTATATATTGCATGAAGATAGCTTAGGGACCCAAATCAACATTCAGCAGACGACTGCTATTCCTATTGAATTAGTGTCTTTGTAGTTAAAAATCTGTTAGTTGCGCGGGAGAAGTTAGGGTGATATACAGTAAAAATGTTATCATGATGATAACACTAATAATTAACAGACACAAAGCAAAATTTGGCATACTTTTATTTCAAGTGAGCTGATTTTTTTAGATATAAAACACTCTGGCTCTTGATTGTTAATCAATTTGAACTTCAATGTGATCGCCATCACCTTTTGGTTTGGTCGAGAAAAGAAGTTTTTTTCCATTGTTATAAGAACCGAACCGGATCAACAGTTGGGTAAGTAGGATCGTCAGACCAGTTACGTTACCAGTTTGGTTCATTGTTTAGAAGGTTATTGATGGATCAAATGGTTTTTCACGGTTCAATATAAAACCAGATGAACCACGACGATTATATTAACGGTTTACCAACAATTTCGTAACAATTAACCATTGAATCGTTAACCACTAACTTTTTTCGGTTCTGCCTCCGTTTCGGTTATGAAAACAGAGGGGTTTTCCCATCAATCAAGTGTTCAGAAGTCACAGAAATTAAATATATACAAGGCATGAGGCATGAAGCCATATCTAAAGAGTTTTCGATGGTAATTACTTACCGGATTGTTTGAATGCAACATTTGGATGAGTTATTTCGGTGTTAATAACTCATTTAGTTATTAGAGCTGAAATAACTCATTCGAAAAATAAAAGTGGGTTTTGGTATTTTGGAGCTCGCAACAATTAAAATAATGCACAATGAGTAGATTGAAATATTTCTTCCTTCTAGAGATTTCAATTAACTCACTCAACCCTTCTTTAAGTGATGAAATACCACAACATGTTAATGTGGTACCCAAACAAGACAATGAGACTCAATTACCTCATTCCAAATTGAAATACACATTCGGGGTTGTTTAGCTGAATTAATTGTCGATGTGGTATTTATAGAGTGAAATAACTCATTAATTGTTCATGTGGTAATTTCATTTTATTTCAGTGCTAATTGGATCAAAGTATATCGTTTGGTAGAACCATGCACACGCGGTATTTGACATGTGATATTTGACAAAAACAGGGGGCTAAAACGAGTTATTTCAAAATAACACAGGGGTAGGAGTTACTTAAAATAACTCACTGACTAATTAACTCATTTTAATAAAATGCTGCCAAACAAATTATTTGTGTCCAAATAAGCCGTTATCAATAATTTAAACCCAAATAACTCACTCAAATACTCCATTCAAACGACCCAAAAAATATTACTTACCAAAATAATGCTATCATTTTGATTCAAAATATTAAAGAACCAAAATAATGACCCATATTAATCTATAACAAGACAATCATGTACATAACAATCCATAACGATGTGGTCACTCAGATTTGTAACTTTGATATACAATGATGACTGCAATTCTCCTGTGGATTGGCTCTTAATTGTCAAGGTGGTTGTTTCATGGTTCTAAACACCTACCTCAAACGACCTTTGTTGATTGTACGTCATCTGATCTCTCTAATGCTTGCATAACACGTGGATCTTCTATGTTAATAAGGCTACTTTATGTTTACATGTATAAATAAATAATATGCTGATGAATGCTGCTCTCAAGATTGTTTGCTTTTGTGACTATATCTCTATTATTATATATGTATGTTTGTTTTATAGCATGAAGGGCATACTTGCAAGGTATAGCCTGCACGCTAACAACCTCAACAAGCCTCAGCAGCCTTCTCTTGAATTACAGGTAACCTTTTCTACCTTGCTACTTTCGATCTTTTCCTCTTTTTGGAGGCTGGCTAGCTTGATCATGAATGCATATCTGATCTCTACGAGTTTCACACGTTGTGTATATATATATAGCTGGAGAACAGCAATTACATCCGTCTGAGCAAGGAAGTTTCAGAAAAAACCCATCAACTCAGGTATTGATAAAAATATATTGCTTGCTTGCTAGCTAGCTAGTAGGATTGCAGTAGCTGGTGTCGTTTAGTTTTGATGTGAATAAAACCCATTTTTGGGTGCAGGCAGCTGAGAGGGGAGGATCTGAATGGAATGAGCATCGAGGAACTTCATCAGCTCGAAAGGAAGCTCGACTCTGGTCTCCAACGAGTCATTGAAACAAAGGCTAGCTAGCTAGCTATACCTTTCCATAATTCATTTCATTAATTCCCACTGTTTACTACGTTTATACAGATACATAGATATATCTCTTTGATACCCTCACTTTTATGCTTCTTTGTGCATCTTCCCATAATCGTCATTATGAGCAGACCAGACAATTTATATTAAAATGATGACAAACGTCAGACGATTAAACATTTAAATTGATTTGAAGTACGTATTTAGGATTAGAATTTATGATTGGGAGTTTAGGGCTGATTAGTTGTGAATCTAGCTATATCTTATCATCATATTATTAGATGAATACTACCAAATGTGATGTATTAATTTTAGGGTTTGGTGTATAGTGAGTGAAACACCTGTGATGAAATTGATTATGTTTTGCGCGCCTTAATTGAGTTGTGCTACCTTAATTATCATACTTTTTTATTTTATTTGTTCTTTACAGTCGGACAAGATCAAGAACGAGATATCTTCCCTGGAAACAAAGGTGCGTGCATGGACTTACTAATGAACTCCAGTTCCACTAATTCAATTACTCAGTGGAAACATTTAGAAGAGGATTTAGGTTTGACGATTGATATTACTTTATCTAATGAGTCCAAATCATGCATACGCTTGCAGGGAGCACAGCTGCTGGAGGAGAACAGAGAACTGAAGCAGAAAGTAATCATTATTAATTATTTATTGATTTCACAGAATGCATGGTTTAAGAAAAAAAGATGGCCATAATTATATTATTGTGTTGAACATAATTAATCTGGTGCAGGTGATGATGATGGTAAGGATGAACGAGGGGAAGGAAGCGCCGGCGAATAATCTGGACATTAACATGGTAGCAGCAGCAGCGGCAGCAGATGATGACGAAGAAGAAGAAGATCAGCAAGAAGAAGGGCTGTCGTCGGAGTCCGCCGCCAATGTTTGCAGCTGTAGCAGCGGCCCTCCGGTTGAAGATGACTGCTCCGACACTTCTCTCAAACTTGGGTCAGCTTAATTAATTCTACTTACAAATAATTAATACATCAGTATTAAATATTAATTAATTAATAACGACCATCTGCTATTTATAATTACTGGTTGTTTTGTTTGTACAAATGCAGGCTGCCGTTTTGAAGCTTAATTTGACAGCATTGCACGAGGCCAGCAAAAAAGGGGCTGCTGCTGCTGTATGTACGTATATGCTGAGACTGGGAGACATGAATGCATGTATGTATGTATGCATATGATCAATTAATCTCGGGTTTTGTTTAACTGTTCGGACTATCATAATCTTCGTCTATAATGAATGGTAACTTCTCCGGCGGCTGATCATCGTCCAATTAACTATAAAATGACTGGAGAGTGGAGACTGATTGATCGGGATAACATATGATCATAATTAATGATCTGTTAATTAATTAATTAAGCGGTGGCTAATGTTATGTGAACCGTTTATTATTGCCAGGGATGATTTTGCTGTTGTGAGTATTTAATGAAGTTGAAAAATTTTACAATGCTATATTGGTGCTATAGGTTTTTGTTTTTATGGTACAACTTAAAAATTGTACATTTACGTTATGGTACAACTTTAGATCATACCTATACTTTTTGTACAAATTCTTTTATGGCATAACTTGAACTTTGTACCTTTATGTGATAATACAACTTCAAGTTGTAAAGTTGTACCAAAATATAATGGTACAAATTATTTTATGGTACAACCTAAATTTATTCATTTAATATTATGATACAACTTTGAGTTGTATATTAAAGTACCAATGCTATATAGCATAGTAGAAGTGCTCAGCTTAATTTTCGGTGATGATGAGGAAGAATGAGACCCTTTGGTAAATGCATTATATTCATGCATTAGTCGACCAAGTTCGATATCGTTAATTCTGTTGTTATTATTATATTATGTTTATTTATTTTGTTTGGTTTAATTGGATGTTTGGGGTATTAGTATTAGTTTATATTTAGTACTACTGTTATTAATTTTGTCTTGCTACTTAAAGAATTTATTATTTACTTTGTTTATGATGATTAGTCTTACGTTTGCTTTAAAGGAAAATGGTACCTGAGATTGCTCCTAAAATTATTTACTTTTGCTTTAAGTTTTAATCATCGTGAATAATAAGTCAAGTAATTACTAATTAGTAGTAATTTAATTGTAGTTATACCATTTTTGTTAGTTCTCGATAGTTAGTTTTATTGCAATATCATCGAAAATTGATGCATGAAATCGGTCGTGTCAATTGATATCAGAGTTTAGTTGTTGAATTTGCTATGTCGATTTTCACGCATTATACAACAGAATAGGTGTTCACTCTATGGACACGAAGCTACAAGGAAACCCTTAATTACCTCGACGAGTTCTTGACTATCCCAACTATCTGTCGGCGTTACATCCCTCGACGTCATCTTATCTGCCATCGTCACACCATCCGCCTTGGCCACTTGGATTCTACTTCACTCAAGACTAGCCAATCTTTCCTATTCCTCATTGAATGTGTTACCCTGGTTACTTTTTTTTAATTAACCATCGTGGCTACCCATTTATTGGCCAGACAGATTATGTGGATCAATTCTGAGGGCCCAGCTTGCAGAAGAGTGTTTTCGGAGGGAACACACGATCACTTCACATCATTATTGGGGCCCGAAATAAGTGGGTGTTTTCTTTTTTCCACGCTTCCCCTTCTTTATCCTTTTTCTTTATCAGCACCGCTCCCAAAAAGGGGCAGAACCTTTTTCCATTTTGCAGAAGCTTCTTCCGTTTTTCGTCATCTTCCATCTCTCTCTTGCGCCACAGTCTTTCTCTCCGACCACCGCAGTCATTCTATCCAGGCTGACGACTGGTTGTTTCTCGGTTTCGTTTCGTTTCCAGTTACTCCCACTCCAACGGAACACGGGGACCGGCGACATTGATTTTAGCTCCTCCGACGTTCCTGTTTCGTTTCCCACCGCAATGGAAATCGGTACGATATCGGTATCCCAAAACCAAATACTGAATTACACCCTATAATCAATCCCAATCCCTAAATAATTTTGATATCTCAATCGCAATTCCTAAATATTTCAATTTCTCGATAGGTATTTTGGTATCTCAATTGGTACTATCAAATACGAAATTATTTACCTTTAAAATTAATAATTAAATACAGAAATTAATTTTGATTGTTTACTTTAAGGCAAAGAGACTAACCAAAGAGTTTTGAGTTTGCCTAGAGCTAGGACATGGATAAGGGAAGGGAGGAGAGGCAGTGGGCGGCCGGCGGGAGGCGACACTAAATCTCCTTATAATTAGTTTCTGTAATTATAGCTCCCTAATCATCTGCGTAATTAAAATGGTAGTTTGAATTATAATGGTAGCAAAATACCATTATCATCCCTAGTAACCACGATGGTTACTAACACTAAGTAACCACCGTAACCCCTCCCTATTCCTCATTAGCCGCGACGCGCGGTACCTAGCAGGAACGAGAGGCACCAAATTGGGGACATCCACAAGTCGTTATTATTGTTGAAGATGTTGTAAAGGAAAAAGCTTGTATTCCTCTACAAGAGCAAGAAGTCGAGTTGTCATGGACCATCAATATTACCAAATACAAGCAGCCCCTTATGAAGGTTTATTCCACACTAGTGACACGAAAAATAGGAAAAACTTCTCTTGCTCGAAAAGGAAAAATTGAGAACTTACAAAGAGAATGAGCTATTAGAAACACGTTTCTTAGTGTTTTATTGTTATTATTCGTATTAGTTGGATGAGCTTAGAGCGGTTAGGTATAGCTGAATAGCCTAGGGTTTTATTAGGTTTTTACAGTATTTCTATATATAAGTGTACTTTAGGTTTTACATCAGGGGAATAAAGAATAATATTACAGAAACTATCTCCCAAACTCTAATCTATCCCTCTCTCAATCTCGTCCATCTCCCTCTTCAAAGGCCTCGACCATTCTTCCCTATTCTGCCCAATTATGTTCTTCAATCCCTAATCCTCAATTCTTCTATTCAAATCTCTAATTCTTTCTCACAATCCCTAAATCTTTTTTCTAATCTATCCCATTACGTTTATTGCAAGTTACTGAAGAACTATAGTTCTTTCAGTGGTATCAGAGTCCAGTTCGATTATGAGTTTATCGCAACTCTCAAGCAGGGACTGAATTGCGCAGTTGGAGGACCAACTCCGTCGCAATCTGGAGAGGCTCGACCGCTCAACCAGGGAGATACGGGCAGCACTGTCCGGGAAGCCGACGAGCTACGGAGGCGAGAAGAAGCTCTTGACGATGACTGATGAAGAAGAGGAGACGCTGAACGACAAGCCCAAGGAGAAGGCGGAGCCAACGCGCGACCAGGCCAGGGCGGCGCAACTGTCAACCGAAGTGGCACCCTTGACTGCGTTGGTGGAAGACAAGAGGAGGCCAGAAGCGATACGGTGGGGATCTATGCGGTGGTCTTGGACGGGATCACGTGACCGGCGACGACGAGGGGTGGTGTCGTGGGGAGACCAACCACAACGGCGAGCTTAAGAAGAGGGATTTGACCGCACTCGAAGTTGTAGTTACTATTATCCCTTCCGCGGCATCGTCACCACCAACTGTCGTGATCAAGATCATTATGCATGGTAGGGATGGCATTGGAAACGGGAGCCACGACTAAGGGAAGCAAATAGATGTGGAAAGAAGGGTCCTCCGGCATGGGGCCTGTGCTGGGCCGAAATTTTGATGGAGCATAATGGGTAATAATGATGAAGTTCAAATGGCGGGATAAGGATTATGAACGACGTCGGAGCAATCTGAGTTCGTTGGAGTCTCCTACAAAAGATGGAAAAAATTGCATGATGGATATTGGCGCATGATGATAAACATTGCAGCTCTCAGAAGACTGGAAAGGAATTGGAAGTTGTAAAGCGAGGTATGCAATTTCAAGCTTTCTGGTTGACTTTCTCCGAACATGAAGGAGGGGCAGGCAGCGATCACGATGAAGAGCTTAAGCGGAGGGAGGCACTTTCGTGTATACTCTTCCTCAGGGAACGAAATTCAATTCCTGGAAGAAGGAGCTTCGGGAATGCAGGCAAAACAAAGGACCAAGGAGTGAAATTGCTGCGGGCCGAGATAGAAGGTGATATTGACGCTGTTGCGGCGATTTTCCCAGCCGTCTCAAGTTGTCTGATCATAGATTTTTTGTTGGGCTCGTCGAAGCTGCCAGTCACGAGGGAATCTCTAAATAGGCAACGACCCTTACCGAGGAGATCAAGGGAGAAGTGGGCGCAATTCCGGACCAGAATGGTAAATAGATCATTGCTTCGACGATTAAGGGAGAAGTGGTGTGGCATGAGTACTAGTTCCAACCTGATCCGCCATGTCCCATTCTTGAGTCATCCTTAATCAATTTGCGTGAGTATCTATTTGTATATTTATCAGGGCTTTCTTTAATTATATATCCATCAAATAATAAAACTTTGAATAGGTATAAGTCTTGATCTTTTAACTAATTAGACTCAATTATTCATATTTTTCATTCATTAAGTGTTTCCTCAATGTTTTTTTATTATGAAAAAATTGTGTTTTAGTTCATCAAAGCGCTCAACAAATAGCAATCCAGCAACAATGTTCTAACAAAGCAGCAGTAACCCAAAAGCAATAAATTTCACCTAACAGCGAACTAGTAGTATCTAACTATCAGCTAACAAACCGGCAAAAGAAACACACATCAACAATTGTATACATCCTATAATGAAAACCAAAGACCCTCCTTCTTGCATCCAAGTCAAAGCTGTTGCATCCTAATGATTTCCAGACAAGTACATGATGCATATGCAGTAGCAAGTTCGTTGTATCCAAGCTAGTACCCCCCCCCCCCCATATAATCTTCGACAACGTTCACGGCAAACGTTCACTAATCAATAGATTCCATACCAATCGCCCAACTCCATAGTTACAAAACACGCCACAGCTTCTACATTCCTTCCAACCACCCTCCACTCGGATGATAACCCCAAGAAGTGTCGACAACAATCTAGTGGAAACAAGAAGAGACTGTTCAGAGACAATGGAGTAAAAAACAATACTAAAAAAAACGGTGAAAAGTTGATTCGAGTCTAATTTTACACTTTTTACCCCCGTTTCGCTTTGATGTTTGCTGCAATTGAACTCCAAAAGGGGTGGTTTTACGCGAGGTTTCTTGTGTTTCAGTGTGTTTCATATCCTAACAGGTGAAACCAACCCCGGAGTCAAAAGTTGGAAGGAAAGGAGCAAAGAGTGGGCAAAGAAGAGGAGACAGTCGCAGTGCACGGTCTGCCATGGGAGTTCACGATCTTACAGAACCATGAACTGGGACCATAATTCGTGAACCAAGGAGCGTCTAGAGAGGGTTTTGAGGTTGCTGACGCCAGGGTTGTTCACGACCGCTAAGACCGTGAACATAAACCACAGACCGTGAACCCAAGGATGTGAAGCTGTGCGTTTTGGTTAAAAAATCGTGTTCACGGATGCGTTTAGATGTTCACGGTCGTGAACTCATGTCGTGAACCGGGCTCGATCTCGGTTTAAAGAGCTAGCTAAAAGAAGAAGAAAGGGGAGAGAGACCTAGTGTGAGAAACTCTTCTTCTTCAGATTTTAGAGTGAGAAAGTGACGAACCAAAGAAGAGGAGAAGCTAGGTTTTCATCTCCAAGCAAGGATTTGGGAATTCTTTCCCCAAAGGAGGATATCTTCAACACAAGGAGCAAGACTTTCATCTTCTTGATGGTTTTTCTTTCCTTCTCCTGTGTTTTCCCTTCTTCTAGCATGGAGTAGTCCCTTTTTCACTTGGGTGTTTATAAACTCTAGCTATAATTATGTGAATGCTTGTAATAATTGAATGATTTGTGTGTGGTTGAGTTCAATGTGAATGTGGAGGTATTTTCCTGATGATGGTGTGTACTTTGTTGACCTAGCTTAGAGAGGAGACCCCCTTAGGTTAAGAGGCTCAATAAGAGATGGGTGTTCTTGGGCATTGCATGCCTCTTAGGCTAGTTTAGAGAGGAAACCTCCTTTATACAAAGAGGCTCAATTTGAGCTGGGGTTCCTTGGGCATTCAAAGCCTCCTAGACTAGTTTAGAGAGAACCCTCCTTAACCTAAGAGGCTCTATTAGATATGGGTTTCCTTGGGCATTTGATTCGGGCATAATTGTACATATTTTACCCCCGCTTTCTTTTGGCATTTGTGGCAATTGTGCTCCTTAAAGGGTGGTTTTATGTGAGGTTTCTTGTGTTTTAGCATGTTTCAGGATTTAACAGGTGAAACCAGCCCTGGAGTCGAAAGTTGGACGAAAAGGAGCGAAAACCGCGAGAAGAGGTGAAAAACCGGCAGAGGAGCTGTTTCCCGTGAACATCAAGGCGTCCAGGGTCAAATCCTAAGTTACTGACGCTAGGTGAGTTCACAGTCACTAAGACCGTGACCTGGAGTTGTTGCCCGTGAGGCATGAACTGAGCAAGCGAAGCGGTGCATTTCGACGCCAACCTTGAGTTCACGGACGCGTTCAAGAGTTCACGATCGTGACCTGAGACCGTGAACTGAGCCTGATCCCTGTTTAAAAGGAGAGCTGAAAGGAAGAGAGATGGGAGCCCAAGAGTGAGAAAGTGTCTTCTTCTTCAGCTTTTAGAGAGAGAAAGAACGAACCAAAGGAGAAGGAAGGCTAGGGTTTGCTCCAAATGGTGAATATGGAGGATTCTCCTCAAGAGAAGTTCAGCACAAGTGCAAAGAAGATTGGAAGCATCTTCATGATGGTTTCTACCTCTTCCCCTTGTGTTTCTCCCCTTTCTAGCATGGAGTAGTTTCCTTTTTTCACTTGGGTGTTGTGAAACCCTAACTATTTACCATGTAGTTTTTTTTATGTGAATTGAATGATTGTTCATGGGTCTTGTTTAATTCCATGATTGAGGTATTTCTCATGTTGATTGTGCATGTTTGTGCTTAGCAATCTAATTGGCCAATTTAACCTAGATTAGAGAGGGAAAACCTTCTTTCAAGGGAGGCTCAATTGAGTTGGGATTCCTAGGGCTTTTTAAGTCACCTATCTAGGTTAATTTAGGGAAAACCTTGATGTTGGATTAAGCAATTTGGTTAAGCGCGATTAAGCCGCCCAACCATTGGGTTGAGTGAGGGAGTAAGTCAACCATTGATTGCCTTAACCGAGAGGGCCGCTTGAAGAGCCTATAATGTATCCCTCGGTTTGGCAATCGAGAGTGTGGTCTACGACCATATTTGTGTCCCCTAGCGGTTCGCGGTCACCTTGCCCATAACAATCACTTCGATTCACATACCATGGTAGTAGTTATGGGGAAGAGACACCCGAGTGATCCTTCTCACAAAGAGCTTTCAAAACAATTTACTTTTGCCCTGCTTTAATTTAATTAGCAAACTTTTCAACCAAATTCAATTTGCTAGATAATGATTCAAATGACTGAAGCAGGGGTACACGGACCGGCCCGAGTCGATATTTATACATACTTGTCTTGTATTGCACCCGACTAAGGTTTATACTTGGACCTTAGGTGGGAGTTAATTGTGATATTCGGGACGAGTCAGCATTTCATGCCTCCTATTCTAGGTTAATTAAGGGCAAATCTCCTATTTCGTATTAGCACTTAGGGTTTGGTTGTTGGTGGTCGTCCGAACTCCAATTCGAGGGTGAAGTCTAACCATTTCTGAGTCGATAGGTTGAGAGGGTCGCATTAGCGGCTTGGATCATATCCCATTTCCTCAACCTAGAGACTAAGAGGGTAGCCTTGGTTACTTGTTCGACTTCCCTGCGGTTTATACCCCCTAACCACACACGGTCATTCGATTCTTCAAGTCGTAATTCTGAGCTAGGGGGAGCAACACTCGGGTGAACCCCTCTCAATTATTGTCAAATTCATTTTACCTTTGCAAAGTACTTTAGTTTTAGACCTTTGTTTTCACCAAAAACTAATCCGCTAGATAATGTTTCAAACAGTCGAAGTAGCGGTACATGGGCCGGCTCGGGGCGATATTTAAACATACTTGCCCTATATTGCACCCATCTAAAGTTTATACTTGGGCCTTAGGTGAGATTTTATTGTGATAGTCAGAACGAGTCAAACGTATAAATGAGTGACCATCCGGTGGATATCTTACGGAGTCTTTGTACAGGTACACTAATTGAATTGAGTTTAACTCTAGAGTAACCCAACCCAACCAATTAGGTGCTATCGCTAGCCCTAGAGGGTGTACCTGGATTAGTTGGGTCGGCTTTCATCGTTTTAACCACCTAACTAGGGGTGAAAATTAAGCCGGGTGTGGTTGGTTACCCGCCTCACATTTTGCGAGCTACTTACACCCACAAATTTGCAATTATGGTACCCACAACCTGCACCGCAGTGGTTAGTGGGTAGCCACAACAGTGTGGGTTGGTTGTGGATACCCACAAAAGTTTCATGACTAAATATAGTAATATGATTATTAATATTGGTGCGGGCTGGGTGTGTTTACCCGTAAAAATCCATTTTTGCAAGCATGTATTTGAGGCCGCCACCAACGTATTTGTTGTTCGTAGCAAGACTATAATGATATACAATTGTATCGTTCGTGGAGATATAATTTTGTATATCGATCTTTGTAGATTTTTTCTTTTCGAGTTTGGTATTCAACTTTTATGTCAGGGAGCGGTGATTTTCATATGTGATCTTGTATTTTTCTTTCACACAAAAGCAAAAACATACAGATAAAAGTTACTAAAGGTGTCAACTTTTAATGAGTCGATTATTTTCCACTCTCTCGATTATAGTGTTTTATGAACTAAAAAATTCTCACTTAAAAGTTAAAACTGTTTAGATGCGTATTTGATTATGTGGCTATTTTAGTTTTTTGCCTCCCATTTTTCACATACTATTATATTATAAAATTATTAGTAAATAAATATAATTAGTGTGGTTATTGTTGATTTTGTGGGTTAACCGCGGTGGATGGTGGGTAACCACTAACAACAAAAGTTATTATTTTACTACCCACAACTTGTGGGTATGGTTACTCACAATGGGTGCGGGTTGTGCGGTTTGCGGGTTATCCACAATCCGCAACCCAAACTTCCACCCCCTATACCCAACCCATGAGTCTCGATTTTAATGATGCTGAACCCAGACCCACCCATAAATTTCAAAACCCTATGATTTTCTTGAGTCACAGTTTGGGTCGGGTTGGATGAAAATCTAACCCATTACACGAGAACAAAATATTTAAGTTAATAATATAATACAACAAATAATACATATATAACACTATATAGAACTACAATACAAATTAGACATTGTAGTAACATATTGCATTCACACTAAAAGAATACAAAAATTAAAAATATTTTACTTATTAGTGTATATGTTAAGAAAACACTATGATAAGTAATTGAGTTTTAATTTATCAACACTAATTATGTGAATAAATGTCATGTATAATAATTAAAATAAGAAAATTTTGGTGGAGGAATATATATTATTAAATATATAATGTAGTATCACGAGTCGGTTTGGATAATTTTGAAATGTAAGCATCCAAAGTACAAACCCAAATCCAATCATAAGGCTAAGATTTTATAAGAATTAAAACCGCACTCACCCATAGAATTAGATATGTATGGATATCACGGATTGAGCTGGTTTGGTTTGGACAGGTGATTCGATTTTCGGTTTGTTTTGTTCACTCCTAACTAGCTCAACCGATGATGTTTCCATAGGCGGTGAAGTTGCATCCTTTTAGTCGCGCGTGAGTCATTTGCTTCCGACTTTGCAGCATAATTTTGTTTTTGTTTTTTTTTTTTTTTTTTTTTAAGAGCAACCAAATTTTCTGTTTCAAAATAAAATTTATTTCTGGGCAGTCGAAACTTCTCCCCATTTTCCCTCTCTAATTCCACGTCGCCCTTTCTCCCCTACCCCTCTCACGAAACACTCCCAGGAGACAGGGTCAGATCTTTGGTAGCTTCCGAATTGACTCGGGCTCTGCTGGCCTCAACTCGGTCTCTGTCCGATCATGAAGAGTGGCTTCGAAGTTTTCGAGTTTGGCGAAGAGGACGAACTGGCGGAACGCGCGGATGCCAAATTCCTGAGCAAGTTCAAAAACCCTAACCCACCCGAGAATTCAACCTGCGAGTTCGTCGAATGCGGTTCGTTCTCTGGAACTTTTACCTGATTCTAATGCTGGATTTCGTTTCTCTTTGTGAGATTTTCCTTTGTCTACGTTCATTTTGTGGGGGGTAAAGAGCTACTGGAGACTGGAGTTGTCTCATATGGAGCTGCAGATTGTTTTGCATGAGCTGTAATGTTGAAGATTCTAAGTTTCCTTTTAAAGTACTATGCCATTTCAGCTTCTGTCTGGCTCTCCGGTGTAACTTTTAGTTCGCTAGCAGAAAGAATTTTGCCTCCTAATTGCGACAATTTCTTTTGTCCCTACTGGGGTAGTTCTCATTTTAGCCTGGATATAGTGAAGGGGGATGAGGGGAATATTAGGCCTATAGTTTAGGTTGCAAACCATATCCGCGGAGGCCGCCTAGTCCTAGTTTTGGTTTAATAGGTGCCACATTGGGTTTGAAGAGGTTATGACTTGATCAGCAAATGGTTAAGAATTTCAAATCCTCCATAGAAGTTATACTGCAGGTTGTCAACATTCAATCAGTATACTCTTGAAGACTAGAAATTGGTATTCTCCTTTGAAGGGCTACTATGGTGGCGGCTTTTGTTGCGTTCAGTCTTGCAATTGTGGCACTTATTTGGTAGGGAGCAATGAAAATGGTCTTAAGATTGTTTAGTCATTTATTCATCGAAAATGAAATGGGGCATTTTCGTCACCACTCCAGATATTCATTGGAGCTTCGGGTTGGAATTCTTATGGTAGTTACTGTGGTAAGCTTTTGCCCTTAGAATGAGATCAGTGTTTTCGGATATGAGCCCGGTGTTGAGATTTGAAGCATACCAATATTCCTTAATTGTCTTTTTTAGGATTTGAAGCATGCCATAGTATGAATATGAAAATTAAGTGATAGTATTTGACGAAGCCCAATATTCTTGAAAGCATTGTTTGTGCTTATACTGTATCATCATTATTTAGGCTGAAAAGACGTCATTTCCCCTTCAGAGGTCTTTTAACCAAAGTAAGGCACAGCATTTGCACATTTGCACTCCGCTCTATAAACCACTTTTCTTGGTACCTTATCCAGCAATTAATTATCTAACTCGAACCCATCCATTCTCACGTCTACAAAGTTTTCACATTCCTGTATTCTTACAGTGTAAAAGGTAATGTGACATACAACCTCGTAGTGCTGTAGTGTTGGGGATCTTCCCTTTATTATGAAAATTGTTGTTGACTAAACGTTTTGATTTATATTACTTTTTATGTGATTAGGACATACTATTTAGTTTGGCAACTCCAGAGCATTGCACGTACCTCTACATCGTAGATATTCCTAGCTAGTGAATAAACTAACTAGTTATTCATGGGGTTCTTTATGCAAACCTTTGCTGCTTATATTCTTCAGATTTTGTTTTCTTTCTTAATATTGCTGTCGGTTGATTTGTAGTGGCACAGTCATGACTTGTTGTCAACAGTTGCTGGTACATCTGAATTCCCAGTGAAAAGGCTGATAGTGTAGCCTTTGTATATGTAGGTACCACTGAACATGATCATCAGGTCGACAACCACAGTACAGCTGCTTCACAGATGGTTGGGAAGGATTTAGATGCCAAAGAAAGAAAGTCTTGTCAAAATGCTGCTGCTCTAAATCCCCTGATTACTGGTCATTACTTTCATTCAAAGATTGATTTTTGTCAAACTGCAAATTCTTATATTGAGCAGGAGAGAATTCCATGTCATAAGGTATCTTCACCTGGGAAAGTCCATTCCAATGGTTCTTTTCCAGCTTCTCTGTCTTTACATCTAATTCATCTGGAAGCTTACACTTGTAGCTAAAGAAGTACATGTTTACCTTGTTGACACAGAGTGAGGCTAAGAGTATTGAACCTGTTGCCGATGACTTCGCTGAAAGTGATCCATCAAGGGTGTCTCCTGCGATTGCAAGAGATTCTGGTACTTCTGTTTAATTAATTTACTGCATAGATGTAACCCATTCGAACTCTAAAATTTTGTATCTTAAGATGATTGCTGCTGAATTTCAGCTGTTTTAAATGACGTTCCTTCAACAAATTGTTTTGACAGCCTGCAAACGGTATGTCATTTCACTTCTATGCATTCTAAATTTTATCTACTGCTGCAATTTGGCTGGATATCTTTGGATTTTTGGTCTCTGTAGTTTGCTGTGTGATTGATGCTGCATCTCCACTGTCTGTTTATAGCATTAGGGGTCGTTTGGAAGTTGCGATTGTTAGTGTTGTATTTGTTAAATACATGCATTGTCCACAATACAACGTTTGGAAGTGTCAAGTTGCAAAAGAATGCATGTATTGTTTTGTGTGGGTCCCACCAACAATCAACAAAAATGAGGGTTTGTACAATCTCAACTAAAAGTTGAGATTGTTGTGATTGTTGGTTTAATAATTGAGCTCCTTTACTTTTTCCAATTATGTACATAGTTCTTTTTGTTTTATATTAAAAGTGGAGGACAAATATGACATTTTCTTATAAAGTAACTTTATAACAATCAATTCATAAATTATAATCTCAACAACCAAACAATGTAATTTCAAAATGCATCTATTGTATCAATGCATGCATTTATATCACAATGATTCATAACAATACAACGATTTAACATACGCAACTTCCAAACGACCCCTAGTTCATTGTTATAGGACACATGTCCTTGTTGATAGGTCTGGTTTAGTGACTTTATCTGCTTCTGTTTCTACAAGGCATTGGTGGATGCCATCCTGATATTCCAATACTTCATTCATCGAAAGCCCTTTCCTATATTCTTTTAGCATGTTGCTACCTGGTCCTGCCTATTGTCAGTTCTTATTGGTTAAAATTGGAAAGAATAAATAAAATAAAATGTCCTATAGTTTCTCAGTCCAATCATTCAACTTTTTATAAGAAGTCGATGTTCTGTTGCCTACCTTATCTAATCTTGTAAATCTCTTATGATCTGCGGACTAACCATTTCTTAATTAGCGATTCACAGGATGAAGCAGAAATATGTATTCCAGTTGACTATGTTGTCTATCAGAAGAAGTGCTCAGCGGGATGCACAGTGTCCTTCTCTCACGACAGTATAAAAATCAGCGGTCTAACTACACCTGAAGAAGACCAAGAAATCCATAGCCTTGAAAAGGGCATTGATGATATTGTCCTTATCCAATCTGAACGGCTTGAAAGGGTTAGTACAATTACTTGGTAATAACCTCTAATTTTTTAAGGAAGTTAGCTGAAGCTTTACTTTGCATTGTCTTCATGTTCTCCAGTTTGAAAGTGTCTCTGTTAAGCTCCATGTACTGTCAAAGGATGCAGGACAAGTTCATGGAACCTCAGGTTTGGGGTCTAACTTTTTAGTTTTGCATTGTTGATTATCACTATTGTTTGTGCTCTTACACATGTAACATCGGGTACTTTAATTGAGAGTGGTGGTTCTCTTACTGCAACAACTGGATTGTTTGGATCTGTATTTATCTCTCGGGGTTTGTCACAGCATTCTGGTTCTGTCTGTTTAGCATGACTGGATCTATGATGAGCAAACCGTTGTGTCACTCAGTAATTGGATAACTTTACACAAGTCTTTCATCCTTTTAACTTGAAAGTATGTTACTTTAACCAAAAAGTTTGCCTTACACCAAATGGAGGGAGTACCTTGCCTATCCCACTTGCATATGAAGTATCAAGCTGTTTTGGCACTTCATTAAGTTGTTCATCTGGCCTGTGAGTTAGGAAGCCACCCTGAGGGGAGGCTACTTAATTTCAGGTTACAGCTGGCCTGGGAGTTCCGATGTTTTAACGCAGTCCTCATCCTTCATGCCCTCTGTGATGTTGTTATGAGTCCAACGGATAGATATGATGAAATATATAGCAAGAGCTTTTTCCAAAGTGTGTGAAGAGTTCAAAATATTTAATACTTAAAGACAAGTACAGGTTGATTTTTAGAGAAATGTGGAATGTAGTGTTTAGTTTCTGGTTGTCAATTCTAATGAATTAATGCTTTGAAATGTTAAATATTTTACAGTGATGATTCTGATTTTGCTTTCACTAGGTGTAGAGGAACTGGAATTTGTAGTTTGTGACCCAGATTGGTTCGGAAGGTGGCAACAGATCACATCTTTGAATGAGAAATACATGAGTCTTTGGAGAGCCGTTCATGAGTATGTTCTTTCTAACCTTTATAATGATGCTTATACATACAGTTGGCCTGGATCTGAGTTGTTCCCAGTTGCACTTTATTGGAAAATATTATTTTTCTCTGTGTGCTTTTGATGCTCAGTGAATCACACGCCCATTTATACTGATTTTGGACATGTTATATTCAGCCTGCTGTTACTGTGACGTTTTGTACGAAGGCCTTTCCTACTTGTTAATATCTTCCTCGAAAATGGATCTCTTTTTAGTTTCTTTCAGAACCTTGGATATACCTTTATACTGATTACTTCAATTAAGTCTGCTTGAGGCTGGAGCATAAATTGTTTATAAACTCGAAGGATGTTAGCTGGCTAGCTGCTGTTTCTTTTTCTCCATTTGATATTGTTGAATTAATGAGGGTTTGAATTCTCTCTAGGTCCTTTCCTTTTGTATCCTCATAAATTTCATACCTTTTGATTAACTTCCTTGTAGTACTGAAGATGGAAGCGTCGACCCACTTCAAAGAAAGCCACACTTCCCAAAGTAAGTTGTAGATACTGCTTTCTCTTCACTATTGGCTCAACTGTAACCATCCGTTGGAGTCAGTGCCCATTACCTCATTAAACTTTCATGCTTTTTCTCTGCCTTTGTTAGCATTAATGCTCATCTTATTTCACTGTACAAGTTGACCTCCTGTAATTTTTTTGTCTTATGTGATTCATTTCTTATAACTCGGTGGTTCTGGTATTGGGATGAAGTGCCCGGAGCTCATTTGTCTGTTCAAGCGTTTGCTGAGTTTCATTTCTCTACTCTAGTGAGCTATGTTAGCTGTTATAGAGGAATCTATTAGTTCACATTTTTTAGTCTTTCTTATCGCCTTCTTATCGAGATCTGGAAACTGTGCAGCTTTGAGAGGGCTTTTGAAGATGTAATCTATCCAGAAGGGGATAGTGATGCAGTTTCTATTAACAAGAGAGATGTTGCTCTTCTGGAGCCAGAGACGTTCATTAATGATACAATTATCGACTTTTACATCCAGTAAGTTTATCCGGATTCAAGTTTAGCTTCCTATGGCTTAACTAACACGTATATGAGAATCTTCTTTTTTTTCTTCAAACGTTTGCTTTTATTCTCCAATAGTGGAAATGTATGCCTAGGTTGTGTTTTTTATATTATCCTTTTTCCTTGGAATAAGTTTTGCTTTAATTACCCATAAAAAAAAAGTTTTGCGTTAATTCTGTCGTCTCTCTTAACTCAATCAGTAATCAAGCTCTTATTTCTATTACTGATATGTAGGTACTTGAAGAACCAAATTCCTACGGAAGAAAAGCATAAATTCCATTTTTTCAATAGTTTTTTCTTCCGGAAGCTTGCTGATCTTGACAAAGATCCCTCTAGTGCTCTCGATGGTCGAGCTGCCTTCTTGCGAGTTCTTAAGTGGACAAGGAAGGTTGATCTCTTTGGCAAAGACTACGTTTTCATTCCTGTTAATTTTGGGTAAGTACAGTCATAAACGTTTTTTTTTTTAATCCTTCTGTGGGGGTGGGGGTTAAGGTGACTGTATTTGACCGTGCTGATGCATATTTTTTTTCTTCTTTTCATTAACTGGCTAGTCTTCACTGGAGTTTGCTTGTAATATGCCATCCTGGTGAAGTGGCGAGCTTCAAAGGTTAGTTCTTGATATTTCTGACATCTACATCTACATGCACTTGAACTAGATTCTTAGTCTTATCTGTCTTACATTTCAGAGGAAGACGTGGAGAAGTCCCTCAGAGTACCATGTATTTTGCATATGGATTCCATCAAAGGGACTCATGCTGGTCTAAAAAATCTTGTTCAAAGGTATCATGGATTCTTAGCCTTTTTCTGTTGCTTTTGGTTTGAAGTTCATTGTTCGTTGATGGATGCATGAATTTTGTATTTTTTTCCCGATTACAGTTATTTGTGGGAAGAGTTTAAACAGAGACATAAAGATGCATCAGAAGATGTATCTTCCAAGTTTATGAATTTGCGGTTTGTCCCTCTCGAGGTACTGCCTGCTCCTAACTGTAGCTGTCTAAAAGTCACTACTGTTGAATTCCACAAATAAATGTATGTGTTATTTATTCTCCTAATGCATTTCCTGTGTATGCCACTGAACCCAAAAGTCACTATTGTTGTTTCTAAGGACAATGACCATAAGGATGTTTTCTTAGAAAAGAAAACAAATTTCCCAATTTATGTTAATTGGCAGCTCAAAATAGCAATCTGTTAAATGCTCTTATGGAGAAAAGGAACTTTCTGATACTTGGGGTGTTCTCAGATGCCGTGTTTAGCTTTACATTGTTGTGTGGATACTGTCCTTTCTTTCTGTTCTCCATTCCACTGAGGTGAAAGGGCCATTCATATTTTGACGAAAAATTTGGAGCAGGCAGTACGTTATTGTTCTCATATTAAGTGTACCTTCTTGCAGCTGCCTCAGCAGGAAAATTCATTTGATTGTGGACTTTTCCTGCTTCACTACTTGGAATTGTTTCTATCGGAAGCTCCTGTGAATTTCAACCTCTTCAGCATAAACAAGTTCTCCAAATTCGTAAGTGAATTTATTTTCCGCATGGCTAAAAGTTATGGTTATTGTTTCCACTTAGATATATTGGATTGGGGGTTAAAGATAGGTAACTAGGAATGATATAGGCGAATCATGGTTTTAGGCTTTAGCAACTTAACAGTGTCACGTTTGAGAAAGCTGGCACATAGGTTTGTCCAGATTTCGAATGTGCATGTCTCGGAATGACACCTATTTCTCCTTCTGTTGGCCCTGAAATAATATTGATCTACCTTTGTTACCTGTAGTATCCCTGATTTCTACTTGTGGCAATGTCGATCTGATGGTCAGTCAATAGTGTGCAACTTATTTTTCTCTTCTATTAATGTGAAACAGCTGAGTGGAGACTGGTTTCACCCTGCTGAAGCATCGCTTAAACGCACTCTAATTCAGAAACTGATTGCTGAGCTCTTGGAAAATCGTGACAAGGAAGGTATTTCTTCGGGTGGCGTTGGTGGTAAAGCACAAACTATTTTTCCAGACGACGGGAAAGAATTGGGAGTTGAGTTTGTGGCAAGGAATTTCACTCCTACAGTAGGTGGTCATGGGAATTCATCAAGTTTTCATGGTGGCCAGGGGATTGAGATGACCGTTTTAGAAACATCGTCTTCTGTGAGGAACTCTGAATGTATTGTTGGTGATCCGAATTTGGTGCTGAGGGAACTTTTTCAACCTCGAGTTGCAGACGCAGGATCATTACATGCTCAGTGTTCATCCTTTGAACCGTCATCATCTTATTACCATCTCAATGAGGATGTGGAACCTATGGAGGTATTCCCATTTCCCTCCATTGCTGTAAGGTGATTTATATTTGGTGGGTACTCATGCATGAAATTCTTATTTCACTTGAATGCATCGGAAAGTCACTTCTCATATCATTTTCAGCTCTTGTGGTGGTCTTTCCTTTATTCCTTTTTCTTGCCAAGGGAAGGACATTCATAAGATAGAGAATCTTGAAAGTGCTGCACTGAACTTCTCTTGTTACCATAGTGTATTATATGTCGTAACTGAGTTTGACTCTGGCACCAATATTGATCGCTTAACGAATGGTTTGATCTATTGGCAGGTTGATCCAGATAATGAGTTTATGGATTTCCCATCCGGGGAAGAAGCTGTTTTCTCAAACTCTTTCTCATACCAAGGATTTACTGTTGGTGATTCCTCCCGGAAACCCAGAATTACCATGAGGGAAGATGCAGAAGATTCATCGCCAGCTGAAACCTTACATTCGGACTCTGAATCTGATGATTCTTCTTCAGATGTTGGGATCATTGAAAATTCCCCCCTGACCACCAATGGCTATGAGGCATGCAAGGAGGAGAACATCGATCCGCAAACATCTTCTGCTTCTACTCGTTCGTTGGATGATGATAACAACAATGAGTGTCTGACAGATAGCCATGCTGATTCATTGTCTGCTGACATCATGTTGGAAACTTGTGCCACGAACTGTACAACAACCAATATGGCTTGTGATTCCAAGGAGAATCATGGAGAGAACAGGAGCATAAGTATGACAACACAACTGCAACACGAGCAAAATGCCACTAGCAGGGAGTTGTTCGATCAGAAGGAAGAGGCTGTTGGTGATGGTGTAACCTCAGCACTCCACGACAGTGATGCACACTTAGAATCAGCATCAAATGGTAATCTGCTCGAAATCAACATTCCAGAAATGAAGGCAGCAGAGGAAGAGCCTGGAATTGCGGATGAGAAAGCCGCAAAGGGGAATTTAGAGTTGGGCTCAAATGGCAATTTGCCAGAAACTGAGGTTGCACAATTTGAGGCAGTCGAGGAAGAAGATCGCGGAATAGTGGATGAGAAAGCCGCAGAAGGGAATTCAGCATCACACTTGAAAAGGAATATTGCAGAAATAGTGGGAGCTGCTGAGGCAGAAGCAGGATTATCAGAGGAGAATCCTTCGAAAAGGCTTCGGCTGTTGGAAGATGAGGCTCTCGACGGGACACCTCGAGAAGAAAGGTCTCCGGAGGCGGTGATTGATTTATAGAAACGTTGTGGGGTGCAATTCTTTGGGGGTTGAGGGGGAGTGTGCAATGTATAGGGTTGAATAGAGCTTCCAGTTTCTGTGAATATCAGAAAAATCGCAGTAGGGGGATTGTGTTAATTTTTAGTGGGATTAAGAGCCTTCTGATCCTAAGATTAGACAGAGAAGTTGATATCACGTAGAAGAATCCTTTCTAGGAACTTGCCAGGTGACCATCACCATACTTCCACAAGAACTTGTGCAGCTATTGTTTGAACTTTGATGTTTTCATCCTGCCTGGTGGATGGTAGTTATTAGTTAATTTGCTGAAAGCTTGTCCTATCAAAATTTTCAATGATCGCGACGTTTGCTAAACCGCATTGGCCAGTTCGATTTGGAAAAATTGGTTATCGGAGTCTAACTCGGTTTTGGATTTTATAGTTATGTACTACTAAATTACGGTTTAGCTACAAAATACCCTACTAGTATTTTTTATGAATACTCTACTACTTAAATCCCTTACAGTCTTCTGTGTGATTGTACAATTCTTGAGAAAGAAGTACAACTTGTTAGTTGTTAGGGTTTCCCACCCCAAAATATTGCGTTTTTGGTTATCAAGAAATCAATTTGTTGGTTGGTCAGTTGGAGTTGGAGTGTCGAAAAAGGGAATGTTTAACCAAAAGAAGAAGATTAATGAACTTAGAGATGCAATGCGCTAGTGTGTTTCTCATCCGGATAAATTGCAAGGTTGGTCATTGAAAGTGTGAAAAAATTCACGTTTGGTCACTAAAAGTTTCTTATTCCATTCGTGGTCACTGAAAGTGGCTAAAATTTCATGTTTGGGTCACTCTCCGTTAGTCTCCGTCAACGTCTCTTAACACTGTCAGTTTTTTGTTGACGTGACTAACAGAATGCTGATTCACCAAATTTTAACCCGCCACATCAGACCCTCTGCATGACCTAACCCTATTCAACCCTAACCCAACCCTACTCGACCCGACCAGACTCCACCCACCTTCCCACCGTCGTCGTCGCCGCCTACCATCCCCGCATGCCACCATCACGGCCTTGGCGCTGCTCTCCTCTCCTCCTTTGTGACCTCCAGTAATCTCTTCCAATCCCTCTTGTCGACTCCCCTACAAAGCTCAATGGTGGCTCTCCGCCCAAATCTTCCCACGAGCGATTGACGACCAGAGATAGCAAGAAGATGAAGATCTGCGATTAAAACTTGGACGAGACTTTTTGCTGAGAACCAGATCGATTTCGGTTGCTCTTGCCCCTCTCCACCCTCCAATCCTCCGAACACAACGACGCCTCTAATCCTCCGACCATCTATTTTCCCAATTCGAGGTCTTCCCCAATCGTCGTTTCACCTTCTCATCTCCAGCGATTCGAGGAGCGGCAAGGCGAAGTTTTAATTCAGTCTTTTTCTCCGAATGGAAAGTCGTTGATGGATCGACCCCAATAGAGAGACGGAGGCACGCAGTGAGAGCAAAGGAGCACCGTCAGTGAGAGAGATAAAGTTGGAAGGAGGGAGATCGGAAGCTGTCGTCCTCCCGCAACTCGTCGCCGATGCTCTTCACTGTCTTGTCCTTCCTTCGATCAGAAATCCAAAAGAATCAAATTGGGAATAGAGGCGGCAGTTCATAGAGAAAGGAGAAACAATGAAAAAGAAGAGAGGCTCGGGTCGGGTGGGGGTTGAGTTGGGTTGGTTTATGTATTGGGTCTTATGTGCTGAGTTATATGACATTGCGGGTCGGATTTTATGATGTGGTCAGTTAAAATTTGGTGAATTAGCGTTTCTGTTAGCCATATCAGCAAAAAACTGACGGTGTTAACACAAGCTGACGGACACAAACAGAGAGTGACCAAACATGAAATTTTAACCACTTTCTGTGACCACGAATGGAATAAAATACTTTTAGTGACTAAATGTGAATTTTTTAGCACTTTCAGTGACCAACCTTGCAATTTACCCGTTTCTCATCCTATGACTAACGTGTTCTTTATGTGGTGATGTGCAGGTAAACATCTGACTAATAAACGTTAACAATTCGACTCACGCTTTGGAATGTGTCATTATGAAAGAAGTTTAGGTGTTAACATCGTCTATCCAATATGCTTCATTTCGCACTGCATAAGTACAATAACATTACCCATATGGTAACTAAACAAGTGGTTCAAACAAGTTATTAATTAGTGTGTCTTTATTTCTTTTAATCCGCATGGTGCTATTATTATTATTATTATTATTATTATTATTATTATTATTATTATTATTATTATTATATTGGTCTGGAAAAGGAAAGAAAAAAACATAACCAATTTCTCGTTGATCTGCGCTCAAACAGTGCAGAAAACGCACCACTTCATAATCCCACTTCCGTAGCAACTCCAAGAAAATCCAGCATTCGACGGCGGCGGCGACGAAGAAGATGTCGATGAAGCAATGGCTGTTCCACCACCAGAATCAGTCTCAGAGGATGGCATTCGCTGGCGTTTTCGCCATTCTTCTCCCAATTTTCTTCCCCCATCTCTTCCGTCCCCTCGGCCGAGCCTCGCCGTCTCTATTCTCTGTGATCCCTTCGATCCATCCCTCGTGTTTCATTTCCCCCTCTTCAAATCTCATCTTTATGATGTTCATTTCTCGCATTCCCTGGTTCTCCGATTGATTGTTTTTTCTTTGCAGGAATGGATTGCTCCGAGACCAAGGCACTTGCCTCTGCTAAAAGCTGCTTTGAATCGTCACATTGTAAGTAGGTGCCTGTTCTTCCCATCCTCCATGATCCTCTGTATTTTAGCATTCTTCGCTCGGTTTTCTATCAATTTTGGTGAAAGTGTCTGCCTTTGGTATTGTAGCCCATTAGACAACAGTCTGAGCTTTGGGCTCCTTTGCCTGACCAAGGATGGAAAGCTTGTAATGAACCAACTACTGTCTCTTGTAAGTTATCAGTCTTCAGAATCCAAGCATTGTTTTTGGCCTTGTTTCATATGGGTGTTTGAGATACTTTTGTTCTTGTTATAACATACAACATGGTTTCAATTGTTGAAGCATTACCTGCACATTCACAAGGGTATATACAAGTCTTCCTGGATGGTGGTTTAAACCAGCAAAGAATGGGAGTAAGTACCTGATAATCGCAAATCAATTAAGTTCCGACGTTTCATTTTGGTGCAAACTATCTTTGCTTCTTCCTCTCTTTGTGATTCTTCTGGTTTGTCTGTGTCTTTTGGCTGTCAAAAAAGGTATGTGATGCTGTTGCAGTTGCTATGATACTCAATGCGACACTTGTTGTTCCGCATCTTGATTTGAACCCTGTTTGGCAAGATTCAAGGTACTTGTACTAGGTAGAACCTCCTTTTGGATGTTGTCTGGTTGGGAGTCTTTGTTTACATTGAGAGGGAAAAGTTACGCTTTTGTTGCAGTTCATTCAGCGACATATTTGATGTGGATCATTTTATCAATGTTCTGAGTAATGAAGTCAAAATAGTTAAAGAACCACCCAGAGAGTATGCTTGGAGCACTAGAGAGTACTATGCGACAGGTATACGACCTACCCGAATTAAAACAGCTCCTGTCCATGCTTCTGCTCAGTGGTATCAAGAAAATGTCTTGCCTGTACTTCAGAGGTGGGTAGGTAACCCCTATGGTTTAGTTTCTGGAACTCAACATTGTACATATCTTATGAAGCATATCTATTTGTCAAAACAGGTAGATAACTGCACTCAAGAGATTACTTTTTGGCTCTTTGCTTGGCAGCTATGGAATAGTGGCAATTGCCCCCTTTTCTCATCGCTTGGCCTTTGATCAGCTGCCTACTCACCTCCAGCGGCTGAGATGTAAAGTGAACTTTGAAGCACTAGCATTTGTTCGTGATGTCAAAGTGTTAGGAGACTTGATTGTTAATCGTCTTCGCAATACCCATCACCAAGCCTTGGGATCAGAGTTGAGGGAAAACATTGATGGTTCTGGACATGAAGGCTCAGGAAAATACGTAGTATTACATCTTCGATTCGATAAAGTACAGTTTTCAGCTTCTCTCCAAATGTTTGACACGTTTCTTGGTCAATTTTGATGAGTTCACTTTTCGAGTTTGCTATCTGGTAGTTGTAGTTTTGAACATTAGAACAATCTGTGTTCATCTGGATTCTCTCTTAGTAGTTGATCTCCTTGATATTTCTTACACACGCAGGATATGGCTGCTCACTCAGCCTGTGACTTTGGTGGAGGTAAAACTGAAAAGCTTGCTCTGGCAAAGTACCGACAAGTGCTTTGGCAGGGAAGAGTGTTGAACTCTCAGTTCACAGACGATGAGTTAAGGAGTCAAGGGCGTTGTCCATTAACACCTGAAGAGATTGGGCTGCTTCTGGCAGCTTTAGGCTTCAGCAACAATACTCGCCTCTATCTCGCATCCCACAAGGTTTTTCTTGAAACCTGTTCCTGCATAACACTATAGTAACCGTGTCCCTCTTAAAATATTCTATTTTTTCAAGGTCTATGGTGGAGAAGCAAGGATTGCTACGTTGAAGCAGTTATTCCCTCTAATGGAAGATAAGAAGACCCTTGCTTCGGCAGATGAACTGGCTAAGGTTGAAGGGAAAGCTTCTCTATTAGCTGCAGTTGATTATTATGTCAGCTTGAAGAGCGACATATTCATATCTGCTTCACCTGGAAACATGCACAATGCATTGGTACTGCTGCTGGTCTCTCTTCTTATACCAGAAAATATCTGCTACTCTCTTCTTCTTCTTGTGTTAAAAACGAACCCGTGCTATTTTTGTCTGCATGATCAGGTGGGACACAGAGCCTATTTGAATTCGAAGACCATAAGGCCAAACATGGTGCTGTTAGGGCCATTGTTCCTGAACAAGAGCATAGTTTGGCCAGACTTTGAAGCTGCAGTTCTCAAAGGTCACAGAAATAGACAGGGCCAGATTAGGCTGAGAAAGGAGAAGCAATCCATTTTCACCTATCCTGCACCTGATTGTATGTGTAAATCATAACTTGCACGATTTGTTGTTTGAAAAAAAAAACATGGGCAGTCGTGTTTGTTAGATCATTGAGGCCCTTCGATCCGACATCATGCTTTCTGGCTTCTGCAACTTGTATATTCATGCAACTGCAGCCTGCAGTTCTGTCAGCGACGGCCGACGGACGTCAAGTAGCTCACTATTTCGATATATATATTGACAGATTCACAAGGGTGGCAGTGGCTTAGAAACGAAGAAACTGGTTCTTGACTTCTTTCTACTAGGAGAGAATACATATGTTTTATAACGCATTAGTTTTGAACTTCTGATCTACTGTACTTGCATTTTCACATCTTTCCACAGAGCTACAGAAAGCTATACACACAGACACGGGCAAAAGGGGAATAGGAAAATAAAATAGGCTCGAATGAACTCCTACACGCCAGGCTTGAAAAACACAGCTGCCGCATTTCCTGCACAAAAGTTAATCGACGACGAAAAATAAAACCAATATGCTACATTACTAATCATCTCACTCCCCACTCAATCTGCCGTCGCCTGAGAAACTATGGCTTGTCAACGTCTGACTTGTCCTTTTTATCAGTACTGCTAGGAGATGATGATCCGCCTCCGTTCCTGCTAGCAGCTAGCTCCTTTGTTTCGACAGATGGAGGAGTTGTCTCTTTTTCTTCTTCGTCTTCTTCTTCAATTGGAAGCACCCGCTTCGACCCCTCCAGTGCAACTCCTAGTACTATGTTCTCCTCCAACGAGGTAGGCCTTGCAGTTGTCGACGCAGCAGACTTCTCCACAACCTGCTCAGAAGGTTCACTGCTCAAAATGGAGTTCGTTGGCGGCTTATCAGATGGTGGTGGACTACTGGTCGCCTTGTCTAGTGTCGAGGGGGCTTCTTCTGCTTTGACATCTTTCTCGTCGCTAGGCCTCGCTCCACGACCAGGAGCTTTGCCTTTTTCCTCACCATTGACTTTATACATAGGTTCAACCAGCAACAGCGAGCGGTTATTAGTATTTTCTCTTGGTGATGAAAACGGCATGCTATCCAGATCAAGAGGATTGCCATATATCTTCTGGACGGTACGGATGGGCGTGGCTAGCCGAGCTCGATGGTGGCTTATGACTCTAAGGAGATCCAATAGTATGCCTTCCTGGAGTGTCAATAATAGCTGTCAGCTACACATTGTATAAATGATACATGTAAACTGCATCTTTATCAGCACAAGCTAACACCATCTGATCGGGGATATGGAGCAATCTCAAGCATTGCATCAACACGCATCACAATGCTGTGATGCAATGGCCGAGATTCCTCCATGCAATAAAAAATGTCCGTCGTGTTTACAGGGACTGTATGCATGTTAACCAAATTTGTGACATGGTGTGAACATCAGATAAGGTGTTGCTAATTTTTTGCCTTACCTTGACACAGAGATACTCCTCAAAACGCGAAGTTTTGACAAAGCATGAAACAAGTATCTGCACCAAAACACGAAATCAGAAAATGGGGGGAGAAAATTATTAAAGAGAAGGATGGGTGTATATAATATAACTGGTGACCAACCATAAGAGCCTGATTCTCAGTATTGACATTTTCAAGGAAAACTCTTCTGTGTAATCTTTGCTGCTCTACTTGTGGATTTTTAGACAAAACCTTGCGCATGTCAGCTACTATGTTCTGCACGAACGAGATGTCTCAGGTAACTTCTCACCAAGAGCTTTACATAAGTATTACACAACAAGCAAATGCCAAAAGCTTCTTACATTGATTTTGTTGACATCTAAATGACTGATGGCAAAATGCGTCTTGATGCGCCAGTGAGTCTTCTGGCTGAGATTTCTTACGATGCTAACAGTGAACTTATGGTTGGGGATATGAACTGCTTCTCGATCATCTCCTCTAATAATTGTTGGTGACCACCATCCCACATGCTAAACCAATACAAAAAAAAAAAATTACTTGCAGAAACAGGGCGCAATAACAAATGATTGATTATCTATACATTCCATTACGACTTAAGCTAAAGGTGGTTTATGGAGGGAGAAGGTTAGCAGTTAGTGATGACAGTCTAATCTACGCACCTCAACTGTTCCAGAAACCTGATAACCTTGAATCGTTGTCTGAATCCACTCATTGAGAACAAATGGGCGAGTTGCATGAATCATTACACTTGAGAGAAAATTAGTGAATATCTGATACAGAAAACAACCAAAGGAACCTTTAGTTATGAGAAGGCCGAAGGGAATCAGCTGGCAAAACTCTACACGAACCTATTAGTATCACAAAAGGTAATTGGATTTATGTTAGCAACTAGTAGCATGTTTGTTGACAAAAAGGATTTACTTACCTCTCGACCAGCGAGGGTGAGCAATACTGTACCAAGACCCCCAGCTGTCAGCCACCTTTGGGTAGAGAATCCCAACAATTCCATGAACAGTGATACAGCAGCAACCCAAACTGCAGTATAAATAGCCTTTCCAGCAAAACTAACACCCATCTGCAAGCCAAATTCAAAGAGCACTAGCTGGTATTACTAAAACGGGTTCAAATATGATCTCAACCCCACATTATAAGGTCAGACAATTGCTCTTCAAAAGCAAGGTAACTGAACTTCAAATTGCATGTTAGTCATGCTCCCAAAAAGAAGTACAAAAAATTCATTGTTAGCTTAGTAAAGTTGAACAACTTTATAATCAGTGTCTACTAATTCACTGCTATCTTCTACAAGTGATTAGCATGCAAAACCCAAGGTAAGAGAACTTACATTTCTTGCACCATCACTAGAATCATTCGTCTCTGTGGAGAACTTTTGTACCTGTTGAATCAAGCTGTACAGGAAAAGGAGCATGGGCATGATTAAAAACAGAATTTGGAACCAGAAGAAGAAGAAAAAAAAACCAGTGGAGACTCATTTCAATAAACCAGATCATACCAGAAATGAAGAGAGAAGTCAAAATAAGAATTCAAGATGATAAGAACCCAGGCTATCATGCATCGTCAAAAGACCATCCATAAAAAAACAGGTAGCGGAATCCACATCATACACTAAAAATAACTCAAAGCAGAAGTGGTAAAATAGAAAAATGAAGTCACCAATTCTCAAAATGGCAGGTACCCACCAAATATACACACCTTGATAAACAGTATGCAAAAGCCAGCACAGTTGATAATGATTGTACAAAAGTTAGAAGACGTTGCTTCACGGCCTCGCTTGCCTGAGATGGAAGAACTACTGGATCCAGGGCTCTGACATTAGTAGCAATCGTTAGTACTAATAGGAAAACTGGAACTGGATGAGCGTAACATAATCAATATGTGGTCATCGTTAGTACCTGCAGATGAGTATTGCTCCTGTCCACAGTAGGAGAGGCTTAAGATAAGTGGTAATTGCGTAGTAAATACCATTTAGGTTAGAGTTCTTGTCGGATTTCTGCAAAACATTAGAAAACATAGGCAAGTCAGGGAAATAGCCCACCAAACCAGTGGAAAAAAAGAAACTAGGGAGAGCAGAAACAGACACAAAGGCATTAAATATGTTGCGAAGAAGATGTAGAAAGAGAAAATCACAAAGAAGTTGACCAGGAGAGGAACCGACAATAGTCTTATATTTCCATCCACATAAAATAAAGCAATGCGCAATGCGTGCGCTTATCATTGATATCGGTAAAATGATAATCAAGAACTAAGCAGTAAGTACAATGAATGCAATGTACCCAGGCATCACTAAAGAAAAAACGATAATTAAGTACTAATCAATCAAAGTCAATATGCATAAAAGTACATAGAATTTTTCACAGCAAGTACGAATTTGGACACAATATGAGTCTGGCATTGCCTGTCTTTCATCTGCAACACCTTTATTTCAGATCAAGGGTTCCAAATACGATTTTGCATAGGGATAGGAAGAGGATAAAGAGTAAAGTACATTGAGAAAAATGGTTCTTCCTAAACGAGCAAGTGGCTGAATGCCCCAGGAAGCAAAAGCAATGACAGCAACTGCAGGGATCAACTTCAGCAGAAGTGGGCTTCCGCTTAAAGTATCAAATGACCTGCAGCAATCAAGAAGAACTAGACTTGAGTAGGAGCCAGAATAATCAACACAAAGAAAGTAAGAGCTAAAATCGTCAACATGAGTCCTTCTGACATTATAACCTGGGCATAAGATCAACCTGTTCCTTGCTATGACAGGTAAGAGTGAATAATCTTTCTTGTGACTGGCAAGTACTACAACCCTAAAAGTATATGCCCTAGAGTAGTTGCAAGATGAGGCGAGCGAAGTTTGAGATTGCGAAAAGGGTGGCTTTACGGAGGTGACCATAGGCCATGGTAAATATCAAGACAAGTAGAATCAAAGCCACCGTTAAGAGATTTCATGAAACATTCTTCTAGACAAGCACCTCAAGTTGTACCCAGCAGGACCTTTTTCTTACACCCAAAAGTCAAAACCGGCTATGACCAAGACTTCTAGAGGCTACTATTTTTCTTTTCCATGTGGCATTAACCCAAGATTGAGGCTACTCGCCAAAATGTCTTTACTTAATTTTTTTTCATTTCTTTGATGATTATTTCATTTGAGAAATGTGATATTTGATTCACTCTTCTTATTTCCTTGTGTGGAGTCTATTGGTGGGTTTCACATGTTGTGAACTCTATAAAATCTTTCGTCTTCTCAAGTATTACCTAACAATTTGTATTTTACTTTTCTTTAAGAATAACAATTTTATATTTTCTTCAATAAGAAGAATCACTACAAAAGAAGTCTTGCTTCACGGTTCTTATGGTCCTTGGAAGTTTCACTTTCTCAAAGTCTCGTGTTAAGCTAAGATCCTACCTAGTTCCACATTCTTACAGGGAGCTAACAGAAAAAAAGGTTTCCAGACTACAAAACTAATTACATCAGATAACCCCTATTCCATGTCACAGCAAAAGTAATTACAGAAAAATATACCAAAAATGGAGACTATATCAACATTGTGATTGGACACAAATTCCAGAAGCCGACTTTGAGAAGAAAACTTCAGTATGAGACTAACGAAATGCAAAAGGCAAAACGAAATTACCTTGTCACAAGTGCGGCTGCAGATTCCAGAACAGGATTCCCATTTCCTCCACCTGGTGTTAAAACAGATTGGCAGATAAAGACCTTAAATCTGGAACAAGCAGGATTTATAGGTGCGTGGTGTATGTTGTTCAGAAGGTGGACACTCCAAGGATCCTGCCTCTAAAGATGCAAAAAAAAAAAAAAAAACCACAAATTCAACAATTACAAACTGATAGATACAACAATAAGTAGGCTTCAGAACAAAATTAGTGAGGCGCTCAACCAAGTAAAGTAAAAATCTATTTGAACCACGGATAACCTTGATAAGCAAAAGATTGGCACATTTCTTAACTGGTGCAGAATCAAACAATTAACGAGGCTACAAGAAAAGCAGTTAACTAATACAGAGTCCCCAAGGCCATTAGAAGACGTACTAAACCATGAGAAGAATGCTTGAAGCCAACAAAATCAATTCTACTACCACTTCCTGATGCGCCCTGTAGAGGTAAATACACATGTACACACCATCAATTAACAAGTCGAAAGTGACGCTTCGACTTCATCGATACTCAACATGAAAGATAAAAAAAAATTGAAGAATGAGTCCCTTACGCCATAAAATGTGGTAGGCTTGTGGCGATTACAGATCTTCAACTCCCGAGACAACTGGATCGAACTCATGCAGACCATGATTGAAGTGAAAGTGAGGATGCTGACGGTGGCTCAATATCATAGCAAAGTATCAACTTGCTGAACTTAGAAAGGACGTGCCTCTAAAGATTCACACCCAATATTGACGCCAGATATTGAATTACAAAGAGCAAATGAAACACCTGCCGAACGGAGGGCAACAATAATGAGATGATAGCCATCAATGAGCAGACAGAAGAATTGAAGGCTAATCCAACGAATAACACTGCAATTAACAAGCACTACAACGAAAGAATTGCAGCAAATCTTACACCAATTGAAACCTCCCAAAGTAGTTCCCAACCGACATAAGAAACCTAAAACTCTTCTACTCCCTTCCCCTGAAGCTCTATCAGCAGCAAATCAAAAGGCCATGGAAATTGAACTCCCGAATTCCAGAACATGCGCCAGGTGCAGGCAACGGATCATAACAATTAGAACGCAAAAAGTCCACCTCTGAGTCTCCCTATCTTCCCCTGACTGCTCCATATTTTCCTATTCATCTCTATGTGCCAGGAAACGAACCCGACCGAACGGAAAGAAAAAAGGCAGAATCGATTACCTCGGGGGAGATGGAAGAAGACGATAAAGCTGTGGGAATGCCAATTTCGGAGATCGGTTCGTTCTCTTGGGCTAGCGTGTTGCTGCTGGAAATGGAAACTTTGGATATGGAGATTGCCGACAACGGTTCTGCTGCGGGAGGAGAGGACAGGGAGGATAATATTTGCAGGAGGGAAGAGGGGGAAAAAATCCCAGAATATACCAATTATTAAAAAAAATTACCAAAATACAGTACTTATAAAACTAATTCCCAAAATACAGCAGTTTCAACATCACTGTCTTTGTCTAAGACAGTGATGTTGATCACCGTTTTGGTCTAAAACGATGATACATCACCGCTTTAGACTAAAGCAGTGATGTTATCACCGCTTTAAACCAAAGCAGTGATGCCATCATCGCTGTCAAGGACGACAGTGATGGCATCACCGTTGATGTGGCAGGCAGTGAAGCCTTCACCGTTGGATCCAACAGCGGTGAAGGGGCGCGGATCGCTGACGTGGACGCGCGCGGGCACTTCACCGCTGAAGACCAAAGCGGTGATAGCCCCGCTTTCCACGTCAGCGATCCGCCCCCCACCCCGCGCCTTCACCGCTGCCGTCGGATGCAGTTATGCGCGGATTGTGGTTTTTCTCCACAATCCGACGCATCAGGAGAGGCCACGTCAGCGATCCCTGCACATCACCGCGTCCAACAAAGGCGGTGATGGCGCTGTGTTTGTTTGGGGCGGTGATAACTGGCCAGGTTTTTTCCCAGCCCCAAACCCTATAAATTACCCATCCCCCCTCTCATTCCAAACCACACCACCACTTCATACTTCTTTCTCCCTCCATTTTTCACTCTAGTTTCGTTCTAAGTATGCTCTGTGGTTGCGGCTAAGTCCGATCTTCCGCATCAGAAAGAATTACTAGAGTTTTTGTTTTGTTGTTTTGTCGATACTCTCGCTAGCTTTTCGGCAAAAAATGGACGAAGAGGCTTTGAGAGTACGTAAATTTATTTAATTCTTTTGTGCATTTTTTTTTACATGGGTGCTAAAATTTAAATTGATTTGATTTCATATTTTTTTATAGATGGGTGCTGAGATATACGACCCTAGATTGTATATCGATCCTGGCCCAAGGGATCGAAGGTATTTAACCGGGCAAGATCAACATCGCTCTCGTTCAATTTGGAACAATAATCCGGTAGATACACTACAATTATTTCAATAGTTTTAAAGTTTTTATTTTGCTTTCTAAGTTTTTATTTTGCTTTCTATTGACTGACAATATTGTGTTTTTTGTTTTGTAGGAATCACTTATTCCCATCAGTCATCGAGGTACATGTCGATTGCCCCGTTGGCATCCTCGACTGCATCCCTATCTAGAGAGGGCGGGATTGCACAATTTGAGGCACTTTATGAGGCTAGATATTGACAACGATCTGCTGACGGCAATGACAGAGCGATGGCGCCCTGAGCTGCATACCTTCCACTTTCCCGAGGGTGAAATGACGATCACCCTCAAAGATGTTGCCATCCTCACCGGGCTCCCGATCACCGGAGATGCCATCATCGACAGCTCGAGAAAACCAGAAGATGGTTGGGGGCCATTGATTCAGGAACGTCTGGGGTTCAACATGCCGACCACCACGCCCGTCGAAGGGGTTGGGCATCCACCACTGAATGCGGGGCAAGTATCGATCCCGTGGCTTGTTGACCACATCCAATTGGAGGTTAATATAGGCCTGGATACTCCTGAAGATCAGGTGGAGCGGTATGCACGTGTATACCTAATTGCCTTGGTTGGTGGGTTTCTGTTCCCCGACAAGTCAAATAAGTGGATACAAGGCATGTGGTTCCCTATGCTCCTCGGTGACTGGGACGAGATCGGGAGAAAAAGTTGGGGGTCGGCCGTCTTGGCTGGAATCTACCGAGAGTTGTGTACTTGCTCGAGGTTGGGAGCGAAACAAGCTGGTGGTGCGATGTTCATACTTCAACTCTGGGCATGGGAGCATCTTCCGTTTCTCGCACCTCAAGACCCTCGGGAATTCTGGTTGCCAGATGATGAGCTACGATTTGTAGCAAATCCCCCATATGGTTTCAAGTAAGTTCAATTTAAGTTGAATTTATTTTAGATATGCAATGGTAGCTAGTTAGGTGAATTTAGATTTTAGTGAACTTAGTGAACTTAGTATGCAATTTTAAGTATGCAATTATAGTATTTTAGTGAACTTAGCTATCTTCCAACTAAGCGAATTTAGAGACATTTTAGGTCTGCAATTCTAGTATTTTAGTGAATTTAGATATCTTCCAAGTAAGTGAATTTGGATTTATTCTAACCAAATCGTATTTAGCTAATTTAAAAATTGCTTATATATGTACTTTTGCTTAATTAGGTGGATCGGAGCAAATACTAACGACCACCAGGCCGAGCACTCTTTACTGTTTTATCGTGCTGAATTTGATAAGCCTTGGTGGAACCAGGTAAAAATATTGAATGTCATGATTTTAAATTTATTAGGTGGAGTGGATATAATTTTTACTAATTACGTGAATTGTAATGATTGTAGGCGGTATGGGATCCATATCCAAATGAAGTGGTTGAGTTGCATCGTCTTAGACATCCCGAGGATCAAGAGACATGGTTGTGCAAGGTGCCCTTAATCTGCTGGCACATGGTGGAGTGGCACCTGCCCGATCGATCTTTGAGGCAATATCGATTGGAGCAACCAATTCCAGCATCCCCACCTCAAGGGTTCAGGGAGCTCCACGCCATTGACCTACGCTACAACAAAAAGGATTGGACCCGCAAACATGAATTCTACATCAACATATGGGAGAATAGAAATCAGTGGGTGGTCCAAGGGGCGCCGGAGACAAGGCCAATGGGGTACCACGATGGCTACATGCGGTGGTATCGGCACTTCACGCTAAGATGGGTGTCAAAGCAAGGTGCTGTTTGGGGCGCAGTGGTAAGTGAATTCCATTTTGGCCTATTTTAGTTAATTTTTGTAGTATAATTACATGCCTATATTTGCTAGAATGTTAATTAACATTATTAGATTTAATGTTAGTTAATTTTTGTAGTATAATTACATGCCTATATTTGCTAGAATGTTAATTAACATTATTAGAGTTAATTTTAGTTAATTTTTGTAGTATGATTACATGCCTATATTAGATGATAGAAATCATTATTAGATTTACTATTAGTTAATTTTGTAAAACAATTTATTAGGTTGACGGTTTGGAGCATGCGAAGCACACCGTCGAGAGTGCACCCACCATGGATGAGCGGAAGACATCTTTTTTGCGCAGGCTTTTCAACAACTTGCTCTGTTGTACCAGAGAGCAAAGGAGGGATGTCATATTATACCCTCCAGTGCCTGCTCCGGCCCGACCTTCATTCCGTGCTGATGAGAGGATTGTGCCCCCAGAAGAGCCCCCACGGAGGAGCAGAAGAAGGGTGAGAGAACACATTGATGAGCTTCGTCCGTCTCAGCAAACTCAACTTCCTCAACCATGGCCACATTGTGAGTGGGCTACTAGTACTGAGGGAACCGGAGGGTCGTCAAGCTATGCCCCGACGATGGAGCATGACATGTTCACCCAAGCCACCCCTCAGTTCCACCATCAGCAACAAACTACTCAGTATCAGACCCCGCAACAGCAACATACATCATCGACTTTCTACCACACTTCTGGTCCAACTCAGCAACCTCCACCCCCACCACCTGTCTACACTCCGGTGGGTGGTCGGGTTAAGAGGAATCCGCGCGCAGTTGTCCAGCGGGCTCGTGAAGAAGGAGGAGGAGGTAGAGAGGGCGGAAGAAGGGGCCGAGGAGGTCGTGGAGGAAGAGGAAGAGGAAGAGAAGGGGAAGTGGAGGGAAATGAAGACAACCAGTGAACTATCTATGTCGTTCTAATTTAGTTCCATCTTTTTTTGTTTTCCATGAACTATCCATGTCGTCTAAATTTGGTTTGGGGCTTGTGTTGTTTTCCATGAACTATCTATGTTTCTAAATTTGGTTTCGGATTGTGTTGTTTTCCATTAACTATCTGTCGGCTAAATTTTGTTGGTTTTTACCCCCATGTTGTACCAAAATGAACAACAAACGCCCTTTATTACAATCACTCAACAAGATTAAAACAAGAAGTCCAAATTAAACATCACAACAACGAAAACTACTCAACAAGATTAAAACAAGGAAGTGAACAACAACAACATCAAGGTAGGTTCGGAATTGGCGCCGAATCTTGCTCTAGAGGTGGACCTGGGCAACGCCTCTTGTCATGACCCGGTTGTCTGCACTTTGAGCAACGCTTTGGACCCCGTCGGGCACGTTGTGATTGGTCCATTTCATTGTGAATCCTTTCGGTCCTAGGACGACCTTTGGTGCGCTTTAAGTGTAACGGTGGGATAATCAACTTCCCATTGTCTACAGGCCAATAAGCTTCATCCGGCAGGGGGCTAAAACTTGACGAGTAGGAGTTCCTGATCGCCTGTTCCGTGTAGTAAGGACTAACCAAACTGTAAGCGCTGAGGGTTATCGACTTAGCTACTGCCATTGCATGTGAACAAGGTACTCTTCTGTTTTGATACTTTTGGCATGTACACTCTCCGGTGCGAGTTTCTACGTGTAGAGTTACGGATTGACGATTATGCCCACGTCTTCCTCCACCCCAGATACCTGTTTGCACAGCAAAAATACCCTCATTGCGGTTGAACAGAACAACTCTGTGCTTACTTGATTTCTCTTCGATCTTCTGCATGCCGTCAAATATATGCTTAGCTATTGAATGACCAGCACGCTCCCTCCCTATAGCAGCATCCCGTCTCTTCACAAACCACTCGTTTACCTTCCAGTATGTCATCTCCACTAGGACAGATACAGGCATTGCCCTAATGCCCTTGTAGACTCCATTTATGCTCTCCCCATGGTTGGTAGTTGCAATTCCGAATCTAGCCCCGTTGTCCATGTGAAATGTCCACATGTGCAGATCTTGACCTTCTGCCCATACTGCTCCCGCCCGGTGTATTTGACGGATCGTCTTCATCTTCTGCTCGTACTTTTTTGGTTGATGTGCAACCGCTACAAGACCGGAGAATTAATAATTAATCCATAAGAATTGTCATTTGAACAATAAACCTTGAACAAGCACTGAATTACATTATTACCTGCACTCCATAATTGATCTCTGATGTCTTTCTTCTTGCCAAATTTGTGTTGGAAATTGGCTAGGAAGTGACGAATACACCAACGCCATGTCCATCCCCATTCGTCCGGGAAACCACGGACGGCGTGTTTAATCCCGGCATGTCGATCCGATATAATTGTAATACCCATTCTTTGTGTGACGTGGGCGTGTAGCTGGTCAAAGAACCATGCCCAACTTAGGTTGTTCTCCCCTTCAACTAATGCAAATGCTAAGGGAAAAATACTTAAATTTCCATCAACCCCAGTGGCAATAAGAAGAGTTCCTTTATACTTCCCAGTAAGGAAAGTTCCATCAACCTGTTAAAATGAATACTGAGTTAGTAAAAATTGAAATTAGTAAAGTAATGAAGTAGTACAATATTTTGAGTCCGTAATATACCTGAATCACTGGCATGCAGAAGGGAAACCCGTCAATGCATGGCTTGAATGTCCAGAACAGACGATGAAACATCAACTCGTTCTGTACTCGAACTTGATCTTCAGTTTCTACGTTGTTGTACCAAGGCACGGAAACCGTCCCAGGGTTGGACTCCTCCATTGCGGACATTAGTCTGGGGAGTAAAGCATACGAGTCATCCCAATCACCGTAGACATCAGCCATGGCCTTCTGCTTCCCATGCCACGCCTTCTTATACCTTATGGTGTAGGAGTGTCGATCCTTCACCTCCGCCATGATAGCTTTTATCTTGATATCTGGTTGTGCCTCGATAAGGTGCTTAATGGTTCTTGCCACTTTTTTTGCTTTCAGTTGCCGGTGATCCTGTGAAAGTATGGTTGAGGAGCAACTGTGGTTGTTCTCTGCTGTCCGCATGACCCAGACCCCCTTTCTCTTCATATATGCAGCACGAAGTTGCCACATACAACCCTCTCCAGCATTCTTACAAATGACATGCAGTTGTCCCTTGTCAGAATATTTTACCTTCCATTCGAAATTACGCCGCATGGCTTCTTCGCTAAAAGCGTCTTGCACATCGGCTTTTGAAGTGAACGCCATACCCACTTCCAAATTAGCAGTCGGATTATACACAGGCATGGGCCGATAGTCAGGGGCATCGTTCTGACCATATAAAAATTGATCAGGAACCTCTGTGTAGTAAGGCGTTGGTGCCTGGCGGAACGCCACCTCACTGTCATCGATATCGTCGTTATCGTCCGCATCTTCCTCCTCACTGACTGATCTCAAATCTTCCTCACTTTCATCGTCACTGGAGGCGAATGGATAGCTCGGCGAAGGAGGGTCATCTTTAGCAGCATAACCAGCATCGCCTTCTTGGTCATGCGAAGTACGCCCAGTTCGAAGGGTGTTTTCAATGTCACCCCACTCTGGACCCCAAGCAGGCCATTGATCACCGTCGGGCTGAACGATATCGACGGCAGTCTCACCACCATGTGGCAGGTATTCTTCCCACCCAACAGCTCCTTCAGAACTACCTCCTCCGTAGTTGCTTGAAGTACCTCCCCAACCATACCCTCCGGCAGAAGAACCTGCTCCGTAGTTACTTGAACTACCACCCCAGCCATACCCTCCTGCAAAACCATCATCATAAGAATACTGGTGAGAATGAGTTTCACTGACCGGCTCGGTCTCGACATACACCTCTGCAAGCCGCACCCCGTTCTCAGATATGAACTGTGTCATCATGTTCGCGTCGTCATCGTCATTTATGTCAACTCTTTCGTACATGACTCCGTCAGCACTCATGTTGGGATACCGGTAAGTAATTTGACGAACTCTCATTTGCCCGCCCGTACAAGTCCTTTCTGCACACCTGTCATGGAGTTCTTGCCACGAGAATCTCGACTCAATTGTAAGCGAACTGGATTCGCCATCTTCATAGTCGATCCCAATGTTCGAGTTTGTCACCCGACCATTCCAATAAATAATAAGCCGAAACTTCTTAAATTTACCCATGTCTGCAATTTATAATAATTAAGTATAGTATATAATTAGTACATTATGGATACAAAAACAATATCATCCAAAGCGATAATAAAATGCAACTAATTTATCTATTATGAGAAAACTAAACAAATTCATCTAAATTCATAACTAGCTAACTAACATCTATCATATCATAATTAAACTAAATAATATCATAACATATTTTCCAATAACCGCAATTCACTAAATACAAACAGTATAATTACTAACACATCAACATGTAAAAAATACATACTTATAACATACTCAATCCCGATCTATCATGATAACTAAACAAATTAATCTAAATTCAGTACTAACTAACTAACATATATCATTAATCTAAATATATAATTCTAACATACCTAATTCTAGCACATAATCAAAATGTAAACAATACATAATTCTAACATACCGAATCCCGACGAGTTTCTTGAGCAGTAAACTACGGAGGAACCAGCTGCGAAAACGATAATTTTGGTACTAATTTTCTGTTTGGCAGCAGGAGTGTTTGGCAGCAGGAGGGAAGAGGGGGCGTGGCTTTTTATAGGAAAAATTGGAGGCAATCACCGCTTTGGACAAAGGCGGTGAACCATCATCGCCTTAGTCAACAGCGGTGATGGCTAGGTAGCTGTTACCTACCTGTCCACCTACCAGGGCTGTGTAAAACGTGGGGGCAATCACTGCTGTGGACAACAGCGGTGATGGCTTCACTGTTGATGTCCAAAGCGGGGAACGTATCACCGCTTTTGACCACAGCGATGATGCATTCCCCGCTTTTGTCCAAGGCGGTGATGCGTACCCCGCTGCTTCACTGCTTTGGACAAAAGCGGTGATCAACATCACTGTCTTAGACAAAGACAGTGATGTTGAAACTGCTGTATTTTGGGAATTAGTTTTATAAGTACTGTATTTAGGGAATTTTTTTTAATAACTAGCGTATTCTGGGATTTTTTCCGGAAGAGGGTGCGCTGTGAAGTTTGTGCTGTTGAAACTTCCGAGACGTGGACCAATGGAATTGTCCGCTTTCGGATTTCTTGCGTAGAGCGGTTGCCCAAGTGAGCGGGACCAGCCAGAAAGGAAAGGATAAATAAAAAAACGAGTTATTTGTGTGAGAATATGTGGCGCCATGTCGCATTGGAGTTTTGTAGTGGTTGAGGTGGAGTATTTTTTTATTAGTCAATAATTAAGAATTATTAATTTAATTATGAAATTAAGAGAAAGTGATATTTAATTAATGAAAGGGCTAGTTATGGTATAATGAAAATTAGAATTTTCTTTTCTTTTTTCTGTTTCAGGCGCCTCTCTTTTCATTTTCCTTTTGGGTTAATAGCATTTTTTACCGATTACTATCGCAAGTTAACAAACATATCTCTATACTATATTTTTGCAAGTTCATACACCCCTCCATCATTAAAAAGTAACAAATACACCTCTCTGTTAATTTTCTTGTCAAATAACAGTTACGCGGGAGGTAAAATGACAGATTTACCCTTCTTAAATAACTATTTTGATTTATTTCTAAAGTTATTTCCAATCCACCAAAACTGCGAAAAAGTTAATCTCCTAACAGATGCTTTTGTTAGGAGATACTGACACGGCCCGGATTTCGTCCACGGAGGCCCAGTCGCAATCCAAGGGCAGAGGAGGATGGGCTCACTTAAGTGACAAAAGGTGGGTTGTTTGGCCCAAGCCGAGCCAAAGGGAGGGACCTGGTGGCTGGCTGCAGATGTACATGGGCGTTGGGCAGTGCTTGGGCCGGCACGGCACGGGCACGCTTTGGGCCCATTTATTTCGTGTCGTGCTTGACACGGTCCGTCACTTTTCGTGTCGTGCCATGCAAGCCCATTTGTTAACTTTGTTAGGCCCGGCTCAGGCCCGGGCACGGTTCGAAACGTGTCCTGTCTATTCGTGCTCGTGCCATGCTCGTGTTCGTGTTTAATGAAAAGGAAGAAAACAAAAGAGAGAATGAAAAAGAAGGTGAAAATTGGACGGAGAAAGATAGTATTAACCGATAATGTTTGAGAAAAGTAACAAATAAGGGGAAAAAAGAAAATTAGAAGTATAGCGAGTGTGATTTGGCTTTGTTTAATTCTTCGTCCATTTTTACTTATGGTAGTAATTACGTATACATCTTTATGACACTTCTAACAACAACAAATAATTATTTTCTACTTGTAATTTGTAATATTTGAACCTATAATTATTTTTATATTTATTTTCTATCAAATAAATATTATTTTTGTGTCATGTCCGTTCTTATTCTCAATAAAGTCTCAAAAATATTAAGACTGACACGGCCCACTTATATATTGTGCCGTGCTCGTGCTCATGTAAGTTTAGGCCCGGCACGGCCCATAAATTATTCGTGCTCGTGCCGGGCTGACCCATTTATTTCGTGCTCGTGCTCATGTCGTGCTCTAACCGTGCCGTGTCATGCTAGCCTGTGGTCGGCACGGCCCGGTGCCCACGTACAACTGCAGATTGGCTCCAAAATTTGGGCGGGATTTTTAGGAAAGAAGGGGATGGTGTGTAGGGAAATAAAAAAAGAAAAATGTGAAAAGAAAAAAACATAAATGACGAGAATTAAATGCTCACTCACCCACTTCACTCTCTAAACCCCCCCCCCCCCCCCTCTCATTTTCTCTGATATTCTCCTCTTCCAAAGGTAGAGCCGCCGCAAGCCATAACTTTTGTCAACCATTTCCCCGCCGGCGAGCATCTCCCTCGTCCGTCGCCGTCCACGGTATAGGATGGGGATCGACGAAAATGGTGATTTGGATGATCAACGAGCTTCTCCGATGAAGAAGGATAAGCCGATCGCCGTAAATAGAGAAGAATAACCCTATCCTACATCAGATGAGTTCGTTTATGTAGATTCAGGGCCAGCGCCTGCCCTCAATAAAGAAGAAGAAGAAGAAGAAAATAATGAAGGTTGATTGAATAATATATATGTTTTGTGTTGTTGAGATTGGTTGGTTGCATTCAATGACATTTAATGATGTTGATGTTGTTATGGGATACTGATACGGGGTTTTGGATACGATTTACTGAAATGTTGGATATTAGTTTGGGCATGTTTGAGGTGGTGTGTAACTTACTGTTTAGTGCAATGTTTGATACTAGTCTGGTATAAAAATATACTATTTATTGAAAGGCTGGATATTTGTTGAAGCCTATGTATTCTAACAATTTGTGGGTACGATTTTGACGAATGTTGGATAGTAGTGTGGGCATATTGATTTCATTTGTTTATTGGACAATATGGATAATAACATGCCTCATACTATTAACTCACAGCTCATAAGACGTTGGACCTAGAAGACGAGGAAGTGAGAAAGAACATCTTTTATCACACTAAGGATGATGTTCGGATTTCTATATACGCTATGCTCACAAAAAAATGGGTTTGATGTTTGAATAGACGGGGAACACATAAGACAGATTAAGAATTCTAAAAGAGTGGAGGAAAATTATGCATACCTTTACTACTTTTGTAATAAGCAAGGTTGGACTTCCACTAGCGAAGTAAATATGGACAAATAGAGATAGTCGGAAGACAAGGTTGTGGAGAGAAGGCGCCCTAAAAGAAAGAGGCCTCGAGTTAGGGATGGATGTGCCACTCGTG